>OX638389.1:36921602-38171729 GCA_951813805.1 Limnephilus auricula | reverse complement strand
GTTAATAAAATATTTGTCTCCGGTAACATTTTTTTAAGTTTTTTTTTTTTTTTACTAAAAATCAGTAGATATTGGGAAGTTAGGGGCGGGGTGAGGGGTTGGTTGGTGACTTGGCTTAGAGACCAGTGACGACATGTGAAAGAATTTTTTTTAAATTTGATTTTAAAGAAAAAGTTTATATTTTTGAAAAAAAAAAATCTCAAAAAAGTCACCGGAGACCAAATTTTCATTTCCATTTTTTACTCCAAATAATGTCAGAAATCACTGGTTAAAGTAACTCAAGTACGATGCTTAACACCCTGTATAATAGTAATTTTTGTTAAATACAGTGTGGGAGTGTGTTATATAGCTTTACTGCTAAAAATTCAGAACTTCTTTGTCCAAATTTGTTTTACTCTATTCATTACTCCATGTGAAATGTTGTGTCGAAGCTCCGGAGAGCACATAACCATGTAGTGATAGTCCCTACACCCAATGTATGTTTGTGTGTAGTACACAACGAGATAATACTATTTTCTCCTCATATTTATGTTCCCCGCGGTTGGGGCATAGTAAAAGGAAGGAGGTGACTTCACGTGATGTAAGGAGTAACTCAATTTAGCTTTATTGCCCACCAAGGAGCTATTTGTATCAGCGAGAGGGGTTCAAAAAAATTACTGATCACCAACACATTTTGTTTTATATAGAATTCATTTTATTTTTTTTATTTTAAAATAGCAAATAAATCGAACAAGTGGGTAAGGCTGCAACAATAAAAGCCAAAAGAAATCCCCCCATAATATCTAATAGCTGTATTTCTTTGTTAATTATTTTTAATTTTACTTTATTTGGGAAACAAAATTTTTTATACACATATCATGTACATAAGGTAAAATTAAACTAAACTATAAAACAACACATACATCATAAAATAATGCAAACAAAATGACTGGATACACAATAAATGCAAGAAACAAACACATCGTGATAAAGAGAGAAATAAGTGTAATTTAGTCCTTAAAAGAAGAAAAAAAGTCGAAGGCTTTGAAAATGTTGGGATTTATACTTAGAGTAAGTTCAGCTTTCAAAAATCCACAAACATTTAAAATTCTCTACATATCCTATGTCAGAAGCCACCTAGAGTACGCTTCAACTGTGTGGAACCCCCATTGTTCTACGTATAAAGCAAATCTAGAAAGAGTTCAGAAAAAGTTTGTCAATTATGTCTCTTTTCGCGTACGAAATTATGTAAACTATGTCCCCGTAAACCTTAAATCTCTTGATCAACGCCGAGACACCAGAGACCTATTAATGCTCTATAAGATAATTCATAACTATATTGACAGCCCATACTTACTACAAAATATTCATTTTAGATGTCCAAAAAGAGTTACTCGATCTATGGATACCTTTTATATTCCTAAGAGCAAAACGAATTACCTTGAAAATGTATTTATAAGAAGAAGCTGTAGCACATTTAATAGATTATGCCCAAACATCGATGTGTTTAACATGAACCTTGCTAAATTCACAACATTCATAAAAAAATGACATTCCATCGAATGCCATATGTTTAACCAAAAACTTAATTTCATTGATTTTTTTTTTTTTTTTTATTAATTCCTCACATTTTCTCTTTTACTTTTAGTAGTTTGTATTTTAATGAAATCTTTTCCTCAAAGATATTATTGATATCCTTTAAAATTTAAGTGTAAACCTTAGAAATGTGTATATATTTTATGTATCACTTTGTAAATTGAAGATGCGCTTAATCAGAATTGTTTGTATTAGGTATATTGTTGCATATTTTTTTTTAATTATGGTCCTATATTTAAATGTCGTTATTTTATTGGTCAATGACATAAACATATTATTCACTGTCATATATAAATGTATAGACTGTTTATAACGCAAATAAATAAAATAAAATAAAATAAAATAAAATAAAATAAAATAAAACAAGCATGCTCATTTATGAGCAATAAAGATCTAACACCCACCTGTGTAGGGATTTCGTAATTAAGGATAAAGGCTGTGCGGCCTTTAAGTTTAATTTGGATTTGAGGCCAAAATAATCAACCAAACAGAATCATTATTTCGTTTGTGTGGGGGCGTGGCCTGTGGTGAGCTCGGGCCCAGCACTCACTCGGGAGTGGCGTATGGTGCTGGAAGGCTGCGTTCATCACCGTAACACAAAAAACCATGCCGAGAGAACAATAATCAAAGGTATAACAAATTTTCAGTGCTATTTTTGTTTGTTTGAATTTTAAATTATAAAGCAATAATAAAATTTTTCATCGCGTATTTGTGAGTTAATTATAATAAGAACGCGAATAATGTAAAATAAGCAACAAGAAGATTCGAAAGCTCCCTTGTTATTGATGTGTAATCACTAAACAGGGCAAAAACCACTTCAATCAATGTATCGATTATTATGTTCCTGCGATAATTCAGTGGTTAGAGCAGACGCCCATAGAGCGGGAAATCCCAGCGTTCAAATCCTGACCAAGGCAAAAACCTTTTATATTGTGTTTTACTACAACCAAATACTATAAACCTATGATGAAAGAGAAATAGCCTTTTTGGCCCTGAGCTCTGTATCCCAATATATCAAAAGTCAAGTGCTTTTCTAATGTACGCATGGTAATACGTGTAATTTCAATATCAGCACCACACAGTAAAGTTATTTTGCACTGAAGAATATTCGATACCCTTATTTTAAAAAAGAAAAAAACATTTCTACCCTCTGTCTCCCTAGATAAGAAGACATGATTTATTGGACGTAAATGGGTATATTTTTTAAAGCATCAAGACACGGACGAGATTTATTTAAGGTTTCTCTCACAGGTGCGGTACTTTTAAACTTTTTACGCAGAGGAACGGTAATAGAGGTGGGTTTCACGAACCCAGACAAAGTTCCGGTTGAATCCGAGTACTGTTTATTGTGAATTCTTGAAAAAAATAACAAGGAACCTTCGCTCCGTACACAAGGGAAGCTGCCTTCATAACTAGAGAGGATTTTTACTATAAATATTACCTACGTACTTCTTACACAAGAATTATTTTCATTGAGATAAATTAGTTAATTTATTGAATGGTACGGTATGCCGTCTCACGTCTAGATTATATGTATTATCTAGTCTAGATTTGGGTATCGCCGCCAGGAAATCATTTATTTGATAACCAATAATTTAAAACATATATACTACTCAGACCGTTAATATCTAATTGTATTTTATTGTAGTAATATGTATTGATAACAATAGTAAACTCATACATAGATGAACAATGGCTCTTGACTATCAAAAGGTTAGGGGTTAAAGTAAGAAAATTCAGTTCAGATTTCAGATACAACTATGCTACAAGATCGTGCTCTGGGAAAAGCTAAGCAATACGCTTATAGGATAAACTTCTCACTGACTTTAGAAGCGTTAAAAGCTCAACGGAATTCATATTGAAACTCTAAACGTAACTCTTACAGAAAATGCAAAATTGTGCTAATAGTTACCAACGTACCTAACTACATAATTAATTGAGAACAACAATAACAAAACACCCTAGAGAATTTACACTTCATTAAGTGGATGCACATAATAACAAACAAATTAGCTAAAATGCTTGGTTTCACAATAAGAAATACAAAATAATCTTAAAAAAGCATTGTTATTATTAAACAACTATACTTTGCGTATGTACGAAGCCATCTAGAGTTTGTGTAAACTGTGCGGTCTCCATTACGAACAAACAAAATTTAATCGATTCAGAAAAAAACGTTAATTATATTTCTTACAAATCGCATAATCTAGATTTAATAATTATAAGGACGCAATTAAATTTTTTGAAACATTGAGTGTGCGTAGAAAATTTTTACATACGATGTAGTCCTTTTATACTTTAACTCCAAATAATTTAATAGGGCCTATGTCATATGTGAAGATGCTTTGTGGAAGGTCTAAAGCTATATTAAATCGTAAACCACATTACTGACAATCCTGAATTATTCAACAGAATTAATTTGAAAGTACCTACAAGGCACAAACGTTCATGTAATTGATTTGTTTAATGATAAACACTGTAGAACCAATCTAAATAAAAATACTTGCTTTATAAGACTGTGTTGAAAATATAATTACATTATCTCTGACGTAGATATCTTCACCTCTAACGAAAATAAATATAAAAAACTCTTAAAAATGTATTGATTGTGGATCAAACTGCAAATAATATAATGATATATTATATTAGATAATGAGTGTAATGACATATCTGCTGTTTATAATTTATTATAAAAATATTATATTTTTGTACGTAATATCCGTTGGTTGTTATAAATGTACTGTTTAATTTTTAAATACATACTAGGTACTTTAATTTAATGAGGAAATCTATACAAGGTATCTCGGTTAGGTAAATTACACACAGAAAAATTAACCACAGTGTAAACGCTTGATTTCCTTAAAATAAAATAAATACATATACATATTATGAAGATATTTTCATCGTAAAAAAGATAAGAGTAGAAAGAGAGAAGTGTTTTCATTGTCAATTTGTGTTATTCAAATAAATTCTTACAAGTTGCAAGCCAGCTGAGTATGTCTGTGATCTTTGCAGAGTGTGTATGTTCAGAATAAATGAAGCAAAATACCCGGAGAGAAGAATGCAAAAGGGGTAAGAGAAAAATTCCTTCCAGCGTACAATCCGGAATTCGTTTCCCTCCGGGAGATTGATTTACAAGCGACGGCGTTCATTTCCATGACATCGATACGTCAGTCCGTAAGCCGACATGAAAAATAAATGATGGACGAGGAAGAATTCAACCATAATTTTAGCAATCTGTCATAATGTAACGTAGGATCTCCAGACCGGGGGTCAGAACTCAGAACCATAACTACGTGATGTAGCTGGTGGTTATATGCGGCCTAAAGCCACAAACCACCCACGATAGATCGCAAATGCATAAGTATTATTTTGCTCATAATGTATCGGAGAAACCGACGTGAAAATAGTCTAACGGAAACAAGCACGTTAGATAATACATTTAGATTACTAACAAGATAGGAAGACACGATCAAGTGAATCAAAATTGTCATGTCAAGGATCAGTACATATAATAAAAGAGCACGTACGACGTACGAGACAATGAATTTTTGTTATTTTTATTTCAATACCCTACTTAAGTCCTAGTTAAATGGAGCTAGCGAGACTACGGCATCCCAATTGGGATATGTTGAGAGGCTGATGAGGTATGGGGAGGAGAAGGAGATGTGTAAGAGGAAGGTTGGGAAATACCTACATGGCCATTCTGCTCGGGTCACTAAACATGGATACTTTTCTAAGAACATGTGCTCGCTATTATATCAACTGCGCGCAAACTGTATCTAAATAAACATCTTTTAACTTTAATCTCAAGTGACCTACCAGGTAAGTATGGTCCTGTGCAATCTCATAATAATAATAAAAAATATAAATAAATACATGTACATGTACATTTTTAGGCAGCATCGCGTTAATTGGTCAGATGCATTGTACATATAGTTTTGTATCGCTGATCGAAGAACCGATGGATGCAATGTTTTAGCCATAGGTTTTTTTTATGTTTGTCTAGTGTGTAGTTAGAAGTAAGATTGTAGAAATATATTGAAATTTGTACGGCGCCCTTGAGGTGATTTTTCACAAAAACGGCGCCATACAAGTCATCCAAATATTATTATTTATTATTATTATTGCCATTTCAAGTAATGTTTCGATTCAGAATGGTGGTCTTTCACCAGGGCGATAATGGGAATATCTACCGCTCTGAATGACTAACATAATCACAAAGACACGATCGAGTGAATCAAATCTATGTTACTAGAGTCAGGTTTGTCAATAGTCCGCGTAACAGAAGGATGTAAGAGACAATGTTTACTTGATATTATTTACTTTACTTTTTTATTATTATTATACACTTAATTTACTTATTGTTATTAGATATCTATTATTTACTTTATCTACTAATGTACTTGAAATATTTACTATTATTTATTTATCATTATTTGCTTATTATCACGTACTTACCCGTTATCATTTACCAATTTGTTATCATTTACCTATTTATTTATTTTAACTTATTATTATTTTTTGTTTATTTTGTTCACAGTATCCATCTCTTTTGTTATTGTCAGTATGATGACACTATGATTGTGGCTAAGCCAAAGAAGGTATCTTGTAATACTTATTTAGTTAGTAGAATTTTATTATTGCAAACTATAAACCTAGTACCAAGCTGCAATTTTTCTTTGAATAACCACATTTAGTGTTTCTTTTATAAAAAAAATAGATTTATATTTAAAATATTATTTTACGTTTACATGTATTTTTTAAATTTTTCTATTATTGTAAAAAGCTGCCCATCTAGACACAGGAATGCTCTAGTGAGATTAGCGGCTTATGAAAAAAATAAATGTTAGGATGTAAATAACCAATACAGAGTTTTGAGGCGTTTCTTCTGACTACGAAGAAATTGCGTGATATAATATTATCTTGGAATAACAATAGATAACAGCTGTCACACTTCACTTCTACGTAACGCACTGACTGCGAAATAAATTACAGCAATATTCTTCCCCTGAGGTCCCGAAAAGCGTGCTGTTACCATCGCTTAAGGATATAGAAGCCTAAGTGCGGATAAAAGTAACATTCATATTACCTATTATAAATTGATGTCACAAATATGTAAAGGGTATTTCTTAAACAAAATGCAAAGAAAATAACAGGCTTGAAACTTGATTTTGATACAAAAACTTACGCAGAGATAGCCTGTGTCTTAACTTTTACTTTGAACATTAATTTAGCTCTCCAACTAAAATCTTAACCAACTCACTAAATGTAACGCTATTTATTCGTAAGGGGGGCATAATTAATTATGTGAGCAAAGAGTATATTTTCGTTGTTTGTTTTTGGGGTGTTATGCCGTGTTATTATGTTAAGTGGGTGTTACACACTTAACACAACAATTTCACATCGTCACAATTTCACATCGTGTGTGTTACACACTTAACACAACAATTTCACATCGTCGGATCTGCCCTGATGATGGACACTGCAACGCTGTCCGAAACGTCGGCTAAAGAAGGAGGTAGCACAACACGGCATAACACCCCAAAAACAAACAACGAAAATGCTTTTGGCCGTGAAAATCTAAAAACGTATCAAAGAGTATATTAATTAAGAGTATAATAATCTAATTGTTTCACTTATTTTAAAGTGTACCATTATGCCCGCTGAAAAAATGATTATTATGAAAAACATTTATTTGAAGAGTAAGAAAAAATCTCACGTGAGGGGAGGGGGGTCCCACTAAATCTCACTTAATCTTACCAAGGGGGGAGGGTCTACATTTTTTTTAAAACTGTTCACGTAAATACTAAAGGTATTTGTTAGGCGGAGTAAATGAAATCCACTTGCAACAGCACGTACCTGAAAGATTTTAACTAGCGATTATTGATTATATTTGAAGTAAAAAATGTGGATGTCATTTTGCTGGCCAATAAACTTTTAAAAAAAATTTTTTTTTCAATCACACGTCGGCACTGATCACGTAGCTACATGTTGTGACAGATCGCGTGATACGCACTCTATCTCGTCTATTACCGTGCTGCTGGGAATGAGACAGAGTGTCTATCACGCGACCCGCCAGGCTGTACCCCAACTGTACCGTACCCAGTGACGAGGTGTGATATAAAAATAAAAAAAATATATCATCGGACAGAAAAATGACATCTGCATTTTTTACTAAAAATATGCGGAGGAGTCGCTTGGTAAAAATCTGTGGGGTATGTGCTGTTACACCCTGTATTTTTTAATTTATTTATTGTTTCTTCACATATTAGGTACCTATTACAGTTTACAATCCAATTTTCAACCTCACTAGAACAAGCCTGTGTTGAGGTTAACGTATACATCGCAAATTTTCTGTTATCCAGATTCTTGAGTCGTCCCAGACTCTTTCCTCAATTCACTTCACATAACCACTCCCCCATAAAAAAAAACTTTAAAAATGCATACATACTCGAACCGAATAGCGTATTTGATAATTCCATGTATTCCTGGAGCGTTACCGACTAATTATTTCTGACACATCATACACACCACTTTTTTCCAATCATATAGAAAAAAATCCAATTGTCACCAACTACTAATGCAAAACAAATCGCAAAAAAAATACAATTCACATTCCGCGTAGCAGTCACGACGCGTGACAAACGACACGGATACGACAAAATACAACAAGAACACACGAATTGCGTATAAAATGATTAAAAGTGGCGTTTTTTTAGTCAGAGTAACAGAGAGGCGGAAGGGAACCGGGAAGGGCCGACCGGAGACGGATGGCGCATCCGTCACCGCTCCGGTCCCCGGCCGTGAGGCGTGCGCCGCAAAAAGTGACACAAGAAAATAGAAGATGAAAAATGAGAAGTTGCAACGGCAGAGATACCATACTGGATTCCCTCGGCGAGTCACGACTGTGTCACCAAGGGCAGGGATTCTCAAACGTTCGGAAAATGTACGCAACCTATCAATCGAGCAATCTATTAATCGTGTTTTTTTTATTTATTTTCATCACATTTCAAAGGAGTGATGAAGTTGTCCATTTTTTAATTGTCCGGTAACCGAAATTTTGTACACTTGACATGCAAAACAAGAGGAAGGCGACTGTCTAAATATTTTGATAAACCACCTTCATCACCTTTTCCCACCCGTTAAAGCAGAATTTTGATATTTCTTGTTGAAGTTTTGCACACTTGACGTTCAAAATAAGAAGAAAATTATCTGGGCAATGCAGGGGTGCAATTCAGCTAATAAGGAATAAAAAAGCAAAGGGCGCGAAACGCCGTTTGCAGTTGCTTCGCTGCTTTCCCATACATAATTCGTGGCTAACGGCTCGCGATTGCCATGAAATTAAAAAAACATATATATTATGCTTCTTAAATTAAGAAAAATTGTAGTCATGCAAAACTGCCACTTGGCAGATTGTATGCGAAAATTTTTTGTTGTTAAAATTTTAGGAATATCAATGTTTAATAATAAAATATCACAAAGTCGTATCAAGCTTTATAAAAATGTTTCTTTGATAATACCAACATGTTTCTGTTCAGATACTGCAAATGCAGCAAAAAAACCTGCGAAGAGTGAGCTCTGGAAGCACGAATTTCGATTTGCATAACTATTTAGCCCAAGTTTCTAGATCTATTTTCTGCTAGCAACAATTTTTCATTTCTACGAAAAGCCAGGCAGCGAAGCCAAGTTACACGGAGAAAAATGTTATTCTAAAATACGATCATTTTATTCGTAAAAATGGGATTGAAGTTCTTACGAACAAATTAACAGTGTTTCAATGTTTATTGGCGGGAAAATGTTAGAATAATTTGTTGGTATACATACGAAATTGCGTATACCAACAAATTATTCTTACATGTTCCCGCCAATAAACATTGAAACCCTGTTAATTTGTTCGTAAGAACTTCAGTCCCGTTTAATGAATAAAATGATCGTATTTTAGAATAATATTTTTCTCCGTGTGGTAGCAAGTTTTCTTCATATGTGAATACCGCACAAAATATTCCAAACTGCTACCAAATATAGTAAACGAAAGCAGTTTATTATTTTAAGATCTTTCAAATAAAATTGCTTTATGTACCAGCTGAGTGGAATACAAATAAGGGAATGAATCGCGTCCCATATTTTGAGAGTCCGCACGAGGAGCAAGCCTAGTTCATAGGGCACTCGCAGCGGGCTTCAGCAAACTCAAAAGCAGGCAAAACTCGAAGGCCTTTGTTCAGGAAACATGATATACACCACGAAATAAAGGCATTATATTATCTCCGGTGATATATGGAGCACTTAGACGACTCCGAGATTGATAAGTGAACGAAATTTATAGTCAGATGTTATGAGACGATATTACGCCGAGATTATTATTTAATGGCGTATGAAATCACGCGGTTAGCGAGCGAAGATTGCAATATCTATACAGGAATGCAGGCATAACGCTGATAGCTCCGTTGTAACTTCTCCCTCTTTCACGTGAACGAGGCTTGTAACAGAAAGAGGGGTCACAGCGGAGCTCTCAGAGGCAGGACCGAAGAGTGGTAAATTGATTTCAGGAAGAAATAAAACAGTAGGCACTTGGCTTTAGGAAGATTAAACCAGGTCGAAAATCAGAGAATAAAGAGAAGCTTTAGGATCTGTTGATCGTAAAATTGTGCTTAGCTTTTCCGGCCGATATAAAATATTACACACATAAAGCAATAGATAAAAGAGATAATAATTATATACGAGTATGTATTTCTCTATCAATAAATTTAGATTAAAACCAGAACTAAAAATTATAATTCATCAACTTAAATGTAACAGAACAAATTGCAATCAAGCATGTTCAATACTTAGTCCAATTTCTGAAATTAAATATCTTGGTATATATATAGATCAACATTTTAAATGGAAAAAATAAATTTGTGAACTTGTCAAAAGAATTCGAAAATGTATTTATATATTTATAAGACTAAGAAATATTCTTAGATTAGAAAACTTAAAAAGTGTGTGTACTATGCAATTGTTCAATTCAATTGTATGGTATTATTGGTTGGGGAGGAACTTATAATAATATTTTAAATCCAATCAAAATAGTTCAAAGATTGATAATTAAAGTAATTTTGAAAAAACCATCCAAATTTTCTACTGAAATTCTCTTTTCAATATTCAATATACCTACAATAGACAAAATATATAAAAAATATTCAATACTACAAATTTACAAAGAAGTACAGTTAAATAACTTACCATTCCATTCATCAGCAAGATATCAGAATACTATCAAAATCACTAAATTTAATACAAAGCACACACAAAATACTTATCTCTATCTAGGTATAACATATTATAACAACCTATTATTATATCTGAAAGTTATCGAAAATATTCAGGAATTTAAGCAAAATTTTTAAAAATACCTAAAACTACTATAAGAATCCATATCTCACTATTATTATTATTCTTAACTAACTAACTAACTAACCATCACGCCGTTTCCCCGCAGGGGTAGGCAGAGAGGACGGACCGCCAAACACCTCGGCCTTGGCACACACTCTTTGCCTCATTCACGTTCATACATCGTCTCATACATTATCTTCTATTTTTCTGACTCTTATTGATAAATCTTGCATTTTCTTAATTATCCCTTGTTTTTTGCCATATTGTATTATTTACTTTCACACATGATATTATATAATTGAACTAAAATTCCCTCACCAAACACAAGAGCCTTATGTCTTTATGGTGAGGAAAAGCTATTCTTATTCACTATTTTACCACTGTATAAAATGTAAAAATTGTGTATTTATTGTAAAAAAACCATTAAATATTAAATAAATAAAATTTTTTTAAAAATGTAGGTAATAATACTTTGTCGAATCGGTTTAAAAAACTTTTTTTTACTGTCGACAGGTTTCGCTTCCTTCGTCAGGACAATAATTGAACAACTAATAGCTGTGTGCCGTATAGATCTAGCAAGTTAAGAAGGTTTTATCACAGTACTCACACAGATGCAAAACTTTCATACGGCGTGTTTCGTTTAAGTTTTTTTATTAAAATAAACAATAAATGATTATTTCACAATTGATAATTCGAAGTCCGAGCGTGTTGAAGTCGGTTTCGTAAAACTTATTTTGTTTTACAACATTGTTATTGAAATACTTAAAGTTCATTAAAATATTTTTAAAAAAAACTAAATGTGATAATCTTAAGGATTGAATTCAAATGGGTATTTATTTATAAATAAAGACAAGGGTACTGCCAATAATTCTTAGCTTTTATTTTAAAATGCTGTAAACGACAAACTTCCACTGATAATGAGCCCAATTCACGGAAATTATGGCAATTGGAAATTATACCTAATTCTTTTTAGGGGAATAATTATGATTCTGATATGACTTAAGATTTTCATGGCCAAAAGCATTTTTGTAGCGCAACAAGGCATAACACCCCAAAAACAAATAACGAAAAAAAAAACATTCTGACCAGAAATATTTATTTTACAAAGCATATTTAATGTTAATCTATTTCCTAGAATGAAAAAACACATTTTGTAAAACACCACTCAGTGGAATGTCACACCCCAAAGTATTTGCTTCCTTGGATAAAAATATTTCTTAAAAGTTTAAATGATTTACCCACAATTCCGAGACATATTACTTCCATGTCAAGAGTCAGAATAATAGAAGAGCATGTACGACAAGCTGTATGAATGTGAATGAGGCGAGGAGTGTATGCCAAGACCGAATTGTTTGACGGTCCGTCCTCTCTTAAAACCCTTGTGGGGAAACGGCATGATGTTAGTTAGTTAGTCTAATATTTCCTAGAGTATCCCCCTGGACCGCACATTAGTCAGAATCATTTAAAAGTTCACCTACCTACACTACTTGTCTCCCCACTGATTGAAGATCCCAAAGATGATCCAACGAAGGTGTAGATCTATCAATCTATGTTCATCCAATGAATAAATGCAATGATAAGTAAAATAAAATAAAATTATAGCAGAAAAACTAAAACAAATATATTTATTTCTTCAAATATATTTATTAATAACGTTGCGAACTTAACATATTGAAAACTGATATTATTTGAGTCGCGATATCATGCACCCGATCGAAGTAGATCAGATATGAATGGGACACTCTGTAAGCTTTCCAATAATATTTCTTCAAACTTCGAAAAATCACTTTGTGGCGTCATTTTGAATTAAATTAAAACAAATAACTTTGTATTAAACCACTATTAAATAATCACAATTACCTACATGTTTCGAAAGAAAGAAAAAAGAAACCATCGGTTTCGAAACATGTAGGCAATTATTTGATTATATAATAGTGGTTTGATTATATAATTATTTGATTATATAATTGATTATATAATAGTGGTTTAATACAAAATTATTTGTTTTAATTTAATTTTCCAATAATATTATTTTACAATCATGATATAAAATTGCTGTCCTTCTTCCGCTGATGACAAATAAGTGGGCGTAAACAAGACAAAGGGCTGTTCCTCACAGGTGAAAGTGTATACCGATGCACAAATACATTAAATGCTAAGCCTTTTTTTGCTTTCAAATCCCGCAATTTTACCTATAGGTAAAATAGCGAGATTTGAAAGTTCTATTCTCCCAGTTCTTATTCTCCTTTCCATCTCCCACTTCCGTCGGTCTCACAAAATTTCTAAAATGGTAATGCCTGTGTTTCACTGGATCCGGACAGTTGATACTCTTGTACAGTATATATAATAATAAAACAGGTACCTACACCTACCTGTGTGACATTTGAGTCTTAGTTTCCGTCACTGTTTAAAGATAGCTTTGGTGACAGAGTAACTAACTTAAAGTAAGTAAATTAGATTGCCAGTACTTCATTTTGAATAAGGTCGTAGAGACTTATACATTACTAGAGAACTGATGATATTAGCCTCCTGGCTGTCCAACACACACGCCACCATTATAAGGAGTAAAACCGTAAAATAAATTGTTGTTGTGAAGTTTTATTAAAATCAGAATCAACCCAAAAGACTGGCGCAGCCGGTAGGTTAAACACGTGATTAATAACACTAAGCCCGTTGTAGAGAAGGTATTTTACTACAAACAGAATCAAAACAACAGTGTATAATATTATGAGAAAATTGCGAAAAATCTATCTTCCAAATCCAGTGTTATTTAATCTAAAGATTTCGCCTGGTTTACTTCAATTGAATCACAGAATACAAATGAGTAAAACCTACCAAGTTACCGCAAAAATAAAAGAACTTCGTCCAGAAGAGTTGTTATTATGTAAGAAACACGGCGAAACTTTTGTTTTTAAGAAGGTGTAACTTCTCCTAAGAGAAAATATATTATCTTTCAAGGATTAAACGGAAGGACTAAAGGGGATTTATACGAATGAGGGGGCTGGGGAGTCCAATAATAAAAGTTAGGACGGAGTGTTGGCAGGGGTGTCCGATAACCTATTAACCCTTGTCAAACTAACTTCGCGGCTGCTTGGGACCGGAAAAGCATTTTCAAGCAACGCTTATGACATCATTGCTTTTCTTGTGCGCACCTTTGGAAAGTTCGGAATTACGAAACATTATTAGCAAATATATAATTTAATATTAAATATGACCTACCAATCGAGGTTTTTTGCGGGGAACGGAAGGGGAGGTCTTGAAGAGGCCCAGATTAAACGAAAGAGGAAAAACAGATGATGGTAGCTCTTTCCATAGACGAGCCGATTTACACTAAAGACGAGTGGGAAAAACGACTAGTTATCATGAATCTGACTTCAACTGTGAACGGATGTTCCGCTCGTGTCCGTCGAATTTCGCGTACGTGCACTGGCTCACAGAAGAACAATGCTGCTAGCTCCTTCGAACAGACTCAATTGAAATATCTGTAGATACTCAGCATGGCTACACGACAATCGGTACGTTAACAACGGATTGTCAATCAGACGGACTGCCCTCTTTTGTACAGAATCGAAAATGTTTACCAGGTATTTTGGCTAGTGGCTCCCAAATCCAATTGTTTGACGTATAACTAAACTACTTCCATAAGAATATGGTAGGGCACAAAACAAAGGTGCCCGAAATTCGGCCATCTGTGTATGCGCTCTCGGTTTAGCAATCACGTTACATACATTTGTTTGTATCGGTTTACGGCACACGTCGTAATAATATTATATCTATGGGTCAGAAAACACGTGAAATTAGTTACTGAGTGTGCCACAAATTATCTATTATTGGTGTATTTTAGATAACATTCATAATAACTCGAGGAGGTTCACAAAGTTCTACAAGAGCTGAAAAAAAAATATCTGCAAGCCGACTATAAAGTAGGCACATCGTCGCTTCAGTTCTTTTTTCTCCAACAGACCAAAACGTAAATCGGGAGAAATAACGCTTTAAAGTTTTTTTACGAATAAAGCACATACATTTTGGAGGATATAAGTTAAAGTACGTTTTGAAAAACCCTTAATTAATTAATAATAAATAAATTGAACGAGTATTGTATAAATAAAGGCTTTTTGAGAACTACTGCATACTTAACTCAATTTCAAGAAAAGTGTTCTGTTGGACAAAAACGAACTAGAGCGACGACATGACAAGCAACCCACTCCGTATTTAACAAGCAGAGAAAGCTATTTTTATGACTTAATATTTGCGACACAATTATGAATAAAAAAAAATGGATTGAACAATTTAAGTTACCTGAGTTATTTTAGCCTCTCATAAAACGTTGTTTTTGTTTTTCGTAAATTTATATTTAGTATTAAAATTAATAACTAGATACAGAAACTTGTTGCCAAACACGTAAAAGTTTCCGAATAAGGTAAGGTCAGTTCAATAAGGCTAAAAGGCAATGAATTAACCCGTCCTTCTTCTGTAACTAATTATATCAATGTTCTTGTATAACTTTAACTAGAATTATAATTGATAAGTAGGATGTTATATATGGGATGGTCCGATGCTGTATAGGAAACCCTTCTTGCAAAGCGCGGGTGTAAACTGTGGGTGTAAACTAAAAGTTTAAGTTTAGACTTACGGAATTCAATACTTCGTTTGTGTGAAAACACTATGTTAACACCCTCAAACACATGCCAACACTAATAGCCGTATTAAACAATTATAATCTTAAATCTTTTATCAAAGATATATATATTATGAATTCTCCTATTTTCTCTTACAAAACTGGACTGATTTTGAAGATTTTTGTAGAAAAATTTTTTGGCTTTATGTTTTGCAATATATAAAAAAATATTTGCACTGGTGTCAAAATCCAGAGAGATGGACAAAACGCCACCTGCGATTCCCCATTGAAGCTTTTTTTAAATCCCAAATGACCTGATACGTTGTCAGTCCGTAAATATATAATGTTCGGATAATGCATCTGTACAAATATGAACCACGTGTCATTTCGCATATAATATCACACCCAAATTAATACTCATTGTGAAGCAAGAAACTCAATAACAGATCAGGTAACAAATTAGGAAGCTTTTCGTCGAATGCAAACAGAAACGAACACTGAGAAAATTGCAAAAAAAAATATCTTAGTCGCATTTGAGTAACAAAATACCAAAACAACATTACCAAAACGATGATCCAGGGAAAGAATAATGGAAGACGTAGCAGAGGAAGATATTGCATTGAAACCTACGTCGAACGGTTTCTGGCATTCCGGACTGAAAATTGCCCTGATCATTTTCAATCTTCGATATAAAAGAAAGAAGCACTTCGACGAGATTTTTCACAAAAACGCTTTAAATTTTTACCAAATCTTATTACTATTTATTTGGTTCTTGATGGGTTAAATATCAAAACAAGATTACCAAAACGATGATCAAGGGAAAGATAAATGAAAGACGTAGCAGAGGAGGATACGGCTTTGAAAACTACGAGGAACGAGTTCAGTTATTTCGGACAGAAGCGGGTGAAGATTGCCCTGATAATTTTCAACTTTCGATCTAAAAAAGAGAAGCATTTCGAGGAGATTTATCACCAAAAGCTTTTAAAAATGTCCAAATATTATCATTATTTCTTTGGTTCTTAGAATCAATGTGGCGATCTGCGGATCCGGGGTAAAGGAAGAGGAAACAATGGTAAATAGCGAACTAACTCCGTCTATGGACGAGCCTGACCCGGGGTCGCGATGCCAAATGTAATAGATGACCAGATATCGCCTTCTACGTCTAAACGTGACCGGCGCGCGGCGTCGCACAGTGGGCTGAAAATCGCCTTTCATAGACATAGAAACTTGAATTTTCATGGGTCTTTTTTTGGCTAGAAATGGATTTTGCTGATCATTACTATGCTATAAAATTTCGTATGAAGCAATTGGGTGTACAAATGAAGGAGTTATAATTTTTTAAAGAAAAAATTGTATGGCACTGACATTAAAAATAAGGCTATCTCGGGAATCATAAGGTTGGCCATTACATCCTTACATACAGATATACTACTATTTATTTGTATTTTTTTGACATACTTCGTATTACGGCGCAACTTGCGCGTTTTTTTAAAATCCTCAATGTTAAAAAAAAAACTTTTTTTATGTTGATGATTCATTTTAATGCTAAATTTTGGTTTATAGTGTCAATAAAATATTGTAAACTAGACAAAGCATACTCATATGTAAAGCATTTAAGCATTTTTGCATTAAAATGAATCATCAACATAAAAAAAGTTTTTTTTTCAACATTGAGGATTTTAAAAAAACGCGCAAGTTGCGCCACAATACGAAGTATGTCAAAAAAATACAAATAAATAGTAGTATATCTGTGTGTAAGGATGTAATGGCCAACCTTATGATTCCAGAGATAGCCTCATTTTTAATGTCAGTGCCATACAATTTTTTCTTTAAAAAATTATAACTCCTTCATTTGTACACGAAATTGCTTCATACGACATTTTATAGCATAGTAATGATCAGCAGAATCCATTTCTAGCCAAAAAAAGACCCATGAAAATTCAAGTTTCTATGTCTATGAAAGGCGATTTTCAGCCCACTGTGCGTCGGACCCGTCGTGTGAACCGATACCGCGCGGGGAATACCATAAACGTTCGATACGATATAACCGACCGCTTATGCGAAGAACTGAACTAACTAGTAGGTAAACGATTCTAGGATAAGTTGTGTCTTGCGATCGGTACTGAGATCGGATTGAATAAATAGGCATGCCATAAAGCCGTGAAGTTCTGGTAAATTCAATTTGCATGGGGGCATAAAACAACATTGTAAAATATTATTCTTCTTGGGTCGGTTCCTCAATGCTCAGGATTGCAACCCTGTGGTGAATAGGTTAGTCATGTAGTTTGAACATCCTTCAACAGATGTGGTTAGGTATAGTTAGATATACATAGTTTTGTGGTATCTCAACAGATGTCAGTTAATTAGTATTTTAGTATCATCTATAGTCGTTCGTGTCTAATGTATGAACGGTTACGATAATAGCCGAAGGCATGTGATAGGCGGCTAGACTCCACTGTCGCAGTCCGCAGAAGCAGAATAAATTAAAGCCTCCTACAGAAAATATTATTTATTTTTTAATTATTTTTTTTTTTCATGTTCTCCATAAAACAGTTATACACCAATATATCATGGAGAAGATTATAAATTACAAAGTACACAAGGGCAGTTTTACTACTTAGTGACATGTGCTAAAAGATAGTTGCTGAACTGTCTGTAAATTATGTTATTATTTAATTATGTCTGGTAAACTGTCTGTAAATTATGTTATTATTTAATTAAGTCTGGTGAACTGTCTGTAAATTATATTATTATTAATTATATCTGGTGCAGTTAAATATTCACTGTAAACATTACGATAAACGTAAATAAAGTAATTTATAATCTTAACGAACCGATATCTTATTTAGAAGTTTTGCAACACAATTCAAATAATTTATTTCACCGGAATTAATAAACTCTACACACTCTTACACCAATGTGTGGAAGATATTGGTAACTTAAATATATTATATTACGTTGTTACACTTTTGGGTTTTTAATGAAAATTTCGGATTGCAAATTCATCATCAACTTAAATACATGTTGGCTTGAGAGAGAAAAAACCGCAGAGGAGCCCGTAGCATTATTATTTCTACTTGGATTATTCTATCAACAGCACGATTTAATTACTTAGATATCGACTGTGGTTTGGTAAAAACCTTTCAAGCCACTAAATTAAGATTTTACAGGAGATGATAAAAACAAATATTTACAAATTTGTAAAACTAATTAAAAGTCTTAAAGTTTATGTGAAAGTGGTTATTTGTTTTTCAATTTTTATTTTATGTAGAGTATTGCAATTCTATTTATAATAATAAGAGATTTGAAAGTTGAGTAATTTCAGGCGTTTTTTTTTTAATAACCTAAAAAAATGGTCCGAAATTAAGGTTTGAATCTAGGTCAGAACTTAACATAAGATTTTGAATATATAGTTTGAGATTATTAAGATAGATGGCAGGCTCCTTTCGTCTCTCCCAACAGAACTGAAATTAATATATTGTTTGTAAAGCTAATTATTAGTCTCTTCTGCATCAAATCAGCTAGAAAGAAACACATATCAGTTCCGTTGGGAGGAAATTAAATTCCTTGGGTTGTATTATTTCGGTGTCAATAAAATTTTATACTTGTTCGATAAAAAACAAAGTGTATTATTAAAAGAGTCTCCTTTCTATTATTTGAGTGAATCCTAAAACATTACAAAAATTGTAAGCATAAATTTACTTTTTACTTACCTTAATCAGTAAAAAATACTTTACTGATCTTTAAAGGCTTTTCTATATAAAACCGTTGAAAAGTAGCATTTCCAAATTTACCAAAACACAATCTTGGATATTATATAAATCGAGTATGTGTGTTTAATGTGTGAGCTTCTCAGTGGGTTGCAATGAAAGTTCAGTAAAATAATTTATAACATTTGATTTGTTAGATAACCGTCGCTAAATTTCGCACTTTGTGTTGGTAGATACTAGTTAGGGGTAATTAAAAAAAAATTAAACACAGTAGTGAATGCATGATCGCGGTGGGGACTTTTTTAAATCCAAATATTTTCCGACTTAGGAACTAACTCGTGTACATCACTGTTAATTTCACGTAATTTATTTACGCCAGGAAGACACGGAACTAGAACACGGCAATAAAGCACAACTGATACCCAGTTCTTTCTTCTTTCCGCCTCTTCGTTCGTGTTCCACGCGGCAGAACCAGTCGTGGCCAGTTTCGTGACTTATTAACAAAACACCAATTGACAAGAAGTAATCCTATCAGTTCATTGTATACTGCACAAGTGCACAGTGTCCGGTGCAATACACTTTCCGATAAGGCACTGGAACCGAGAATCGAGAGCTTCCATTCTGTGGCTTCTAACGATAGATTCCTTAAGAAAAATAAAGTAAAAAGAAGATAAGCGAAACGTTTGTGGCGTCGGGTTTAGTGAATTTCACAACTAGCATAAATAGTCAGCATTTTGCTTAAAATGAAGTAACTTCCTAGACATAAGGTGAGGCAAGACCTGCCGCACATCTGGAAGATTTTGATTTTAGGGAATTACACAACTAGCATAAATAAAAGGCATTTTGGTTAAAATGAAGTAACTTCGTGGACATAAGGTGGGGCAAGACCTACCACACATCTGGAAGATTTTGAATTTGACCCTCAACGAGATAAAGTGAACATTCATTAACTATTTTCAATATATTATTCTTTTTACATAATCTCCATACAAAAGGCCATGAGAAAAATGATTTCCCTCAGATCAAGTCATCTTTGAGGATGCTGTGTGGAGGGTATTTAAAAAAAATAAAAAGAGGAAGATATGGGCAGGAAAAAGATATAAGGGGTGTGTAGGAATCTATAGGTCAGTGTGTCCAGGAGTGAAGGACCTTTGAATTCATCCCTCTCAGTGCGGGATGCAAGGCGATGGGTCAAGAGTCCTGCTGGAGAGGTAAAGTGGTCTCCCTCAACCAATCTCTTCGAATTCGGCCCATCACAGAGTATGTGGGCAGACGTAACCGCCACGAAGCCCTAGACAAACCCCACCTCAAGAACCAGGGCACCTGCCTGCTAAATTACCAAACGTACCGTAAGACTCGGGGTGACTTAAGGTGGTACCCATACCCGCCACCTAAATTGTAATGAATTGAATATTGTAAATAGGTGGATTTTAAGGACACCCGAGCTGATAGAGAGACGTATACGTTATACAACTAAGTGCCAAAAATAAGGTACAGGAAATGTGTGGGGATATAAGTGCAATCCCACAAGAGAATATTTAATTATGACAATATAAATGCTATAAATAAATAAAAGCACATCATTCTCAAAATGCGTTAACGAGTTCTTTGAATCAGTCAATTCTAGCAATATCATTGTTGTTAAACCAGTAGTCACAAACATAAAATGAGTCAGGGGTAATTTAGCAATGACTAAAACGGCAACAAAAATATTCTGGTTTGTAAATATAATAGATATTTAGAATGATCGTACACCAGATAGGTTAAGAGCGATTGACCAGCGGCTGAGAATAAAAGTTTAAAAATGCTTGTAACAGTAGATACAGGGAGGTTGCAGTGAAAAAGATCAATTATTCCCCGTATCAAAATTTTTAAATTGAAAATTTAATATCGATTTATTTCATTCAAAACTTGCTTTAATATATACCTACATTCAAGGAAGCAATAAAAATGCTCAAAAAGCAGGATGATAAATTATTAAATATGGTGTAGTTCTTGTAAGTATTTTTTGATCGTAAGTATTTATGATTTTTCAATAATGTCTAAACAAAATAAGTGTGTAAAAAAAAAAAATTGTAATATTTAAAAATTGTAATGATTGTAACTTTTTTTATATTGGAAAGACTTCTAGAAATTTTAATATTAGAGTTAAAGAACATCTAAGGTGTTTGAATAATAATAATTATTCTGAATTTGCCAATCACATTTTAGAAACAAATCATTCTTTTGATATAAATAAAGGGTTAAAAATTTTACACACCAACTCAACAGATTTACAATTAGCAAACTTAGAAATTTTAGAAATTAGAAAAAGTGTTAATAGCAAATTAAATATTATTAATAACCAAATATTTTTTAAAAATAGCCATCTCTTAAATTTATTTTCTTATTAATAATTATATTTAAAATAATTTATTTTTGTTGTTTAAACATCTTTATTATTTTTTGATAATTTATATAATGTAATTTTTCATATTTTTTAAATATTTTTTTTATATTTAATTTTAAATAATTGTTTTTTTACGATATTTTTTATTAATTAATCACCTCTCTCTAAAATATTTTTGTCCGTAGTTCTTTTTAGTCTATACTTGTTTGTTTATTTTGTTACTAATGTCATTACTACCCTGACGAAGAAACCATCGGTTTTGAAACATGTAGGTAATTGTGATTATATTAGTGGTTTAAACAAAGTTATTTGTTTTAATTTAATGTAATATTTTAGTTTGTAAGACCTTAAATAAATAGAAAAACTGAGGTATTTTCGTCACAAAAGACGTTCTCGGATTTATTTTTCAATGATTTTAATTTAATTAAAATTAAAATTCTGAAAACTGTGTTTACTAGATTATATATTGATTTATTTTGTTGTACGATTATATAATTTGAAATTTGTGTTGTTTTAAGCTTACTTTTTCAACAATTTAAAACTGCATGTATTAGGCAAAATAACGACAATCTTTCTAAATCAATTTAAGTTTTTTAAAATTTGATTTAAAAAGGACTAATTCCGGTATTCTCTGGTAATCCCCGCTAAAATTAAAGCAGTAGATGTACAGTAGCGACAAATCTCAAAGGTAGCAACCCATAAATAAGTTTCTAGACTCATTAATCCAGAGGCGTAAGATCCAGTTGACTAACATAGAATGGTGAATTATTTGTCCATGTGTGTCAAGCCATCTGGTGCAAATCAATAAGCAGACAATTGCAGCGATTTTAGCCCGTATAAAAATATCATGTATTTTAAACAACACAAAATTTTTAAGTTATTCCCTATTATCTAAACTGTCGTTTACTATCTTGCATTTTTACATCCAAAATATTGCTAAACGTAAAATAAGCTGGCGTTATAAAAGTAATAACAATATTCTACATGGTCTATTTCATTTTCAAAATTAAATGTATTAATTTCGAAGTATTTACGAAGTATTAGTATTTCTGCAAGAAATAAAAATTAATATGGAATATTCTTATGGAGTAAATATTACTTAATATTATATGGGGCGAAATACCAGTAGATAATATTTAATAATGGTAACAATCGGTTTATCTTGTCAGAACTGCTACCAGAGAGCAACTTGACGGGCGTAAATATCTCTGTTAGCAACTAAAATTTCTGGCCTAAGACCCTTCAATAATATTCGATTCTAACTTTCGTGCTACTTAACCTAAATGGGAGAAAACAAGCAAAGATTCGTCATAAGTAATCCGGCTCGAAGGACCAAATGGAAGTTCCCTGGCGTCGTGGTCTCCTGGAATTCTGCCGTAGGTCGTAAAGCTAGTTTTCTTTGAATTCCTTCATTTTCCACGCTACTGCTGGGTGCGTACAGAAGATGATGATGTATGTATTTTCTCTTAGTTTACACTGGTTGGGTTTATTGTATTGCTGTACAGTATTCAGATGAATATACAATTACAATAGATAGATATGAAACCGAGTCCTTGGACTCCAAGGCCCTCCGCTGACGAGGCAACTGAAAACCAACTAAAACCGGCTGTTTTCTCTGTCTTGATTGGTCAAAAAGCTTGTTTAACCATAGACGAAGAACAATCAGCTGGCAACTAGCAACGGCCGGCCAGGGCAATCAGCAGTGCAAGTTGCAAGTCACCGCTTGCGTTACCATTGACAACGGCTGTTTGAGTGATTGTGTAGTGTGCGGGCCATCACACTGTCATACAAAGACAGTTGGAAGTTGAGAGTTTTCAGTTGCCTCAGTGGGCGGAGGCGCTTAGAAGTGAAATGAACGCGAGATTTTATGAACTAAGAAAAATAAAATGACCGTGAATTCGCATAAAAAATAGCCAATCGCTTAGTGTTGACATTAAAGACCATAGACAAAAGATGACATAGACAAAGATTGCTTAAAAAGATATATAAAAAGTGACACACAGACGCGAAGTTAAATATAAAGGAGTCTACACATCGAAGTTAGCAAGCGAAGTTAAATTTGAATGATAAATGAAAAAAAACATGAAATTAAATATTAAATAGAACAGTACAACACCCAATAAGATGGTATCACCAAAGACGGCTAAAGTTCTACAAGAGCTGTAGGTCCATCAAGCAAACATCGGAAGAAATATTTAATATAACGTCATGCATAAAAAGCTCCACAGATAAGTGAAATGTGACCACTTATGCAAAGTGAAATATTGCATATTATCAGATAAGGGTAAAACAATCTACCATAAACATTTACGATGAAATTATAAATTTATCTCACGCCCTAGGAAACTGAGTGCTCACGCTATAAAGTGGCGAATCACAAAAGCAGTGTTACAAGTACATATCGAGCACAATCATGAACACGATTTAATAAATAAACCATAATGATCGGGAGACAGCCCAGACTCAAAGGCGCCTTAGAAACGTCTAAACCCCAAGTTATACAAAAGACTTAATGCCTTATTTGCTCTTGTGAATTGCTATAATTTTAACCCAGACAAATATTCTGAGTGCCAAGATCGATTATGGCGGTGTTTTGAGTAAGTGAAACTTTGCAGGCAGTTAACAAAAAATGCTGTACTTTAATACCTAACTACGTAGGTATTAACTAGTTCTAATTTAAGCCTAAGGCATTTCCCTCAGGGCATATACCACGTTTGGGGATGCTGTGTGGAGGGTCTTCAGAGAAAAAGGTTTAAAAGAGGGACTTGATTTATATTAATCGACTGGTTTCGAAGGTTGAGTTCAACCGAAACCAGATAAAGTTTACACATTATTGTCCTGATAAAGGTTGAATTCAACCGAAACCGGTCGACCAATATAAATCAAAATAAAGTGGTTTAAAAAAAAGTATTTTTTTCATTTGGTATAAAGTCAAGCCACAATGTGTTTGCCTTCTTCGATAATATAATAACTATATATTTTTTATTTTTTTAACTTTTTAACTTAAAGAGTTAAACCTCAAATTATAATATTTTAATTAATGAAGATAATATTAGCGAAAGTCAATCGAAAATCTGAAACAGAAAAATCAGAAAAAGATACGGATACATCTGGGACTCGAACCCAGGTCCTCCGGCAATCCGGGCCGATGCGCTAACCAACTGCGCCAACGTATCCCTATCCGATTCGGTCATTTTTATCCGTATCTTTTTCTGATTTTTCTGTTTCAGATTTTCGATTGACTTTCGCTAATATTATCTTCATTAATTAAAATATTATAATATAATAACTATTCATATCATTCCACGCTAGTGCGATGTCATCAAACTTTTCCTTTTCGATATTTTCAAAACCTCTGCGTCCTTCATCAAAGCAAGGTGTGAATACAACTGACATGTTTATGTATTATGTTTGCAAAATGATAAGTATTTATTGTACTTCCGTGTGTTATAGATATGTGTACTGGTGTATTTTTTCTGTAAAGGTTCGACATAAATCATGTCTGCAAAAGCCCAACTGGCATTTAATAAAATAAATGTGTAATATTATCAGTATGTATTATGTCAACAGTATACATTGATCATTGATACATAAAATAATAATTATTTATTTTATTTTCCATATTTCTCAAAAATATGTACAGTGTGTAAATTCAAGCATCTATACAAAATATTAGCCAGAAACCAATTTCGATTAAAAAAAACGCATAAATAATGATTACGAGGTGGCATAACTACATACAATCTTTATGAGCTATAGTACGTTAGGTAACAAGGTGAATTTTGTGATTTTTCTGCGTTTTGTTCGATATATGAGGTGTGTAAAAGCAAAGGCAGCAATCTCCATTTCGGCCAGATTGCTATGTTTGTTTCTGAAATGAAATGGAGATTGCTATCTTCGCTTTTATGTACAATATATATATAACATACACATATTGTAGTGTATTTCATACAATATTTATAGATTATTAAGATAGCAATTTCCATGTCATTTCAGAAACAAACATAGCAATCTGGTCGAAATGGAGATTGCTGCCTTTGCTTTTACACACCTCATATGAATAATGCCAATATCCAAAGCACGGTGTCAGAACCCATAGTGCGTTGGACACGTGTTTATAAATTTTTTGGCTGAATAATCGGTACCACCAAAAATTTACTACTAATCATGAAATACCTCATTACTAGATATTAATGCCACAGAGACAGCGGGTCAAACGAACTATGAATATTCAATTCAAAACACTTGTATGTAATATTTACGTAAAAACAAAGATAGCAATCTCCATGTCATTTCAGAAACAAACATAGCAATCTGGTCGAAATGGATATTGCTGCCTTTGCTTTTACACACCTCATATGAAGAACGTCAATATCGTTGGACACGTGTTTATAAACTTTTTGGCTGAATAATCGGTACCACCAAAAATTTACCACTAATCATGAAATACCTCATTACTAGATATTAATGCCACAGAGACAGCGGGTCAAACGAGCTATGAATATTCAATTCAAAACACTACCGGAATAAAATATTATAATGATATGGACTGCGAATCTTGCATACTAATAAAGCGTAATACCTAGACTGAATTTATGCAGAGGAAGCATATTTCAGGAATGCAAATATAGAGGGCAATAGACTACTAAATCATTTGCTTTGGCACGCGATACGCTAAAACTAAGAATTTGCAAATGAAGCAATCATTGCGAAAATTACTATGATTTGTTTACGACGTTGTTGATATGATTTTAAGATTGTGTACGTTCATCAGTTTTTACATAAACAAAAGTTTGTTTTGTGTGAAAAAGAGGCAAGCATTTTCTTTAAATATTTATAATAACACTAGTTTTACTATCCGGATGGATCCAATATTTTAACACAGTAATTTCAAAATGAACAATATTTATGGAGAAATTATTAATAGTACGGCATATCTCAATTTGGGAGGCGGGAATGGGTACCGCCGCCCCGGTAACCATTTATTGGATAACCAACACCTCTGCCATAGGTCATCCCAAGTGGTTCGCTACGTTTGGTGACTTAGCAGGGGTGCCCGGGTTCATAGGGTACATTGTCTAGGTCTTGGCGGCGGATGATCTAGACACACTGAACCCCAGATTCCTACCCAACCCTCATACCTTTTTCCTTCCCAGAACTTCCTCTCCTTCCTTTCCTTAAAAATACCCTACACACGAGCCGACATAAGCCCTGAGAGAAATTATTTTCCTCAGGGCCCGCTGTGTGGGACCTAATGTAAAAAAAAATATATATCATAACTTTTTTTTTACAATGAAAAAGATTCTTGGCTAAATAGAAATGATTAAGTTTTTCTTTTATATATTCAATAATATTATTATTTAATTTTAAAAATAGTTTATTTGTAAACAAGTTCCGATGTGTAATTATTATCACGCGTGACAGCTGTTTTGCCTTCTGAAGGCATTATCAAACTGTCTAGGTATATAATAAGTTTAATAAATTTAGTGATAACGCCTTTGGAAGGTTCACCAAACACTTTGCTCACGCAAAATAATAATTACATAATCAATATTATGAAAATTAATCTTTGTTTGTTTGTTTGTTTGTTGGTACCTTATGCACGGCTATACCGTTCATCCGGTTGTGATGAAACTTTGGGAATATGATGTGCGCAGTGTGCATATCCCGGATGGTTATAGGATAGTGAGCTCTGGCGTTATGAAATTATTTCCTATACTATTCATACGATTGCGATTAAAATTTAATCCCATTGCTATTATTATCTTTTTAATTGTTGTGAACATGCCCGTGAATACTTCTATATATATATATACTGGTGAGCTCTGGCATTATGAAATTTGCATAAAGAAATTAAATAGGTCACGCGAGTTGTTTGAAAAATGGGTGTATTTTATGGAGTTGGGCGGCAGGGAAAAAAGGCAGGGGGAGGAGTAAGTGAGAGGGTCGGTTGGGGAATTAAGGAGGGGGGCTTCGCGGGAGGGGGGACGAGGGAGAGAGGAAGGCGAAGAAGGTGGAAGCGAAATGCGTGAAATGGGAGGGGGGGTCGCGAGAAAGGGGAGAGTGGGAAAGGGGAGGGGAAACGCGGGAGGGGCAAGGAACGCGGGAGAGGAAGAGGAGTCGGAAGGGGAACGGAGACGAATGGGAAATGACACGAAGGGAGAAACAATTTATTTATTTAATTAGAATTTCAACGCATGCCGCTAGTATATTATAAAAATTAGTGTACAATGTGAGTGCCGCTAAAACTCAGAAACGAGTCTCGACGTACGAGTTACGTGGTGTGGTAGCCCTCTATCCACCATCCACGAAGAAAGTTCACGTTTTTACCTGAAGGGCGTGCTTTTGAAGATAAAAGGGCCGGAACTTTCGCCCTCTAGAAATTTCTAGAACATTCGAGAGTATTCGAGAGCATTCCACAACATTCCAGAATATCCTGGAACATTCTGGAATGTTCGAGAACAGTCTAGAACATTCAGGAAAATCCCGGAACATCCCAGATCACTGTGGAACGTTCCAGTACACTCTCGAATGTTGTGGAATGTTCTGGACTCCACTCCTCTGAATCAACTCCCTGCGCGAAGCAGAGTCCCAAGCTGGTTAATAATAATTATAATTTGATTGAATAAGTGGTATACAAAGTGAATTTGCGAATATTGAAAATGTTTTTATTGGTATTGAAAGTTACGGAATTCTTTTGTAATTTAGAATATTGAAATATTTAAAACTATTGAATATTCTATTTTTATTTTGTCAGGGGTCTAAAAGGTCCTGAAATCAATTCTTAGATGCGACCATATCTTCTGATTTTTCTGTTCATTTAATATTTTTTTGGCACAAATAGGCCTCCAATGTACCTTTTACAATATTATAAACCAAAATCGACAGACCAACAGGTGGGACTATTACTAGTAAAACTTTAGCGCTCACTTTAACGACAAGAAGTTGTAAACTGTAACCAGTTCATGACCCGAGTTCAAAAGTTTGGAGGTCAATGTTGTAAAACCATCATCATCAATTAGAATTGAGATTCTGCGAAACCACAAGTTTGTTTAAATTAAATTAAAGTAGTGAACGAAGGGGTGCTTTTCAAATCGGAAGCTTATAGCGCCCATACAACCTACAGATGAGGTGTGTAAAAGCAAAGGCAGCAATCTCCATTTCGACCAGATTGCTATGTTTGCTTCTGAGATGAATAAAGATGCTATCTTTGCTTTAACGTATATTACGTACATGTATTGTAGGTAATATACGTATATACAATATTTGTATATAATATTTTATGTAAAAGCAAAGATAGCCATCTCCATGTCATTTCAAAAGTAAACATAGCAATCTGGCCGAAATGGAGATTGCTGCATTTGCTTTTACACACATCAGATAATGTATCATCAAATTATAAACAATAGAAAATACAACAAGAAAAAAAGCTATTAACAAGGGCAGAATAAAATATTCTGATCTAAATAACCGAGCTTTCGAGACAACTTATAGTCCCACCGTGATTAACAAAAAACTGCAATGAATATTTAATTAGCATTGTCCAATATTTCAACGGTTCACAGGTAAAAACGGGCTACGGATGTATTGCAGAGTTGTTGCGATTTGCAGTAGGCACTAGCACTGTAGGCAGCGACATGCACTAAGCGCTGTTTCATGTCACCACGCCAGTCACCACCTCCCACACTCAGAGAGTTCAAATCTAATCTCGAAAGACCATCACAAAGAAAACTGGCCACGTAAGACAATGTCAATGTCCACATCTTCCTACGGCAGTACACGACAAGTCGTAGATTATCATTATCATTTAGTAAATGGCTGTTAACTTCACTTGATTACAGGGCACTGATTCAGAATTGTGCAACTTTGCGAAATCGATTATTACTTCAAGGCAAACCCTTCTTCAGATACACATAGGTGTTAAGGGACGTACTTGATTTACTTAACAATGATTTCTGACATTATTTGGAGTAAAAAAAAGAAAGAAATTTTGGTCTCCGGTGATATTTTCGGTTTTTTTTTTTCAACTTAAAACGTAACAAAATTGTAGGTATAAAATTGTGGTAAAATGGACAGGTAAGGTTAGGGTGAGGGGTTGGGTGGGTACCAGTGATGTTTGAATTTATTTTTTGGTATTGAAGAAATTAAACATTTCCAAAAAAAATAATTCAAAAGGCACCGGTGATCTAAATTACATTTCCATTTTTTACTCCAAATAATGCCATGAATCGTTGGTAAGTCAAGTACGTCCCTTAACACGCTGTACATGTTTTAAAAAATATTCTTTTACATAAATGTGAACCTGGCTTCGAGAGAATCGACGGGTGTCACACATATTTTTAATATCTATTTGAATTTCAATTTTGTTTGTTTGAATAAATAAATGAATGTACGAAAGGGTGGAAATTAACCCAATTCCCGACATCCGACCGAGCTGAAACTCGGCAGACAGTTTCATCTTTTGGTGGCAATCACCTACACGCGTGCGGACAAATCCGCATTATTTCTGAAATTCGGTGACATTACAGCAGTCGGGGTTTGGCTCGGCTGATATAGTTGACGACTCCAGTTCCTGAGTATGGAGGTACAAACCTCAGCCAAACCAAAAAAAAGTTTTAAAAGACAATTGAAAATAGTAATGGTATTAAGTATAGTAAAAAAAAATGTTTCATAAGGAATGTTTTTTTAATAAATATAAAAAAAAATTATAAACGTTGGAACGCAACCAGTATCTTTGGGAATTTGTGGAGTAAGGCGCTCCGCTGACGAGGCAACTGAAAACCAACTAAAACCGGCTGTTTTCTCTGTCTTGATTGGTCAAAAAGCTTGTTTAACCATATACGAAGAACAATAAGCTGACAGCTTGCAACTAGAAGCGGCCGGCCAGGGCAATCAGCAGTGCAAGTCGCGAGTCACCGCTTGCGTTACCATTGACAACGGGGTTTTGTGTGATTGTGTAGTGTGCGGGCCATCACATTGTCATACAAAGACAGTTGGCAGTTGAGAGTTTTCAGTTGCCTCAGTGGGCGGAGGCGCTAAGAGGGGATTGCGGGCGGATATTTAAAACTAGTTCGAAAAACTTTTTTGAAACTTTTTGAATACTATCGGTGCGCACAAATACATTCAAACGTGTCCTCTTTAAAATGGTTTGCCTGTATTTGATAGGCAGGTCCTAAAATTAAGGTAGGTACATATTCAATAGAAATTACCGGCTCAATCAGCGACTGTCACGACGTTGTGATATAATTTGTCTGGGAAGAAATTCAACAGTCTTGACTACTCGTAGGTCGTAGGCGTGATCGGCAGACAATGCTCGTAGAAACTGATCCGTTTGACACATTTCAATGAGAACTATTTATAGCCAAGTACCCACGCAACTGGAAACTTACAATTTCGCAATTTGAATTGGGATAAGATGACACAGATTAGTTATTGAAATGGTGACTAACCATCGAGACATTTCTAGCAGGGACAGGCAGAGAGGACACATCAAAATCCCTTAGTACAAACTCTTTGCTTCATGCACACCGATTTCATAATCAGAATAATGACATAATCTTACTCAAGTATATACCTACTTGATTAATTTGATCGTACCTACTACGTGTTCGTAGATCACCTCCAATTTAAGGGCATTGTACACGTTGCCTTTTTTCCCCCAGTTTCAATGTGTTGGGACGTCTTTTCTTGTCGACTCGGAATAAAAAAAGGATGTCATCTATTTTGGCACTGAATTAACTAGTAAGTGTTGACAGTGGACATTATTTGTAAATTTTTTCGTCCGTCATTGTTTTATGTAGGTAGGAAACTCTGCGTGTTGTTTGCATGTTTATTTTGTTATACAGGGTGTTAAGGTACGTACTTGAGTTACTTTAACCAGTGATTTCTGACATTATTTGGAGTAAAAAATGTAAATGAAATTTTGGTCTCCGGTGACTTTTTTTATGTCAATTTTTTTTTTTCAAAATATTTTTTCTTCAAAATCAAACAAAAAAAAAACTCTTTCACATGACCTTATTGGTCACTCAGCCGAGTTACCGCCCCACCACTTACCCCGCCCCCAACTACCCAACACCTACTATTATTTATGTTTTTGTAGAAAAAAAAAAAAAAAAATCAAAAAAGTCACCGGAGACCAAAATTTCATTTACATTTTTTACTTCAAATAATGTCAGGAATCACTGGTTAAAGTAACTCAAGTACGTTCCTTAACAACCTGTATATTAAAAATATTGTTTAAAAGACTATTTTTTTTTTACATTAACTGCGGAAAATTATTTTAATATGCCTATGTCATCTTTGAGGACGCTGTGCGGAGGGTCTTTTTAAGGGAATGAAGGAGGGGAAGTTTTGGGAAGGAAAAAGGTATGAGGGGTGGGTAAGAATCTGGGAGTCAGTGTGTCCAGGAGTGATATATGAATACACCCCTCCCAGCTGGAGAGATCAAAGGGTCTCTCTCATCTGTCCTCTCCCGCCACTTTCAAGCATCCGCCACCAATATACGGATAAACTTCACCCAATTAACCCGAGCACCCATACTAAGTCATAAAACATAGCGAATGACTTGGGATGACCTAAAGCAGGGGTGTTGGTTATCCAATGAATGGTTCTAGGGGCAGCGGTATCCTACCCGCTTCCCAAATCAAAATTGATTATTATTGATTGTGAATGTACATTACTGTTCGGTATTGTGAATTTCGTTGTTTGGAGTTGTTGATGGCAACTGCAAAGGCAAATGACAGATGCTTTCTTGTGATGGTTCTATGGTTATGTTCAGGGTATTGCCATTAATTACCATTTAGTATCGTCCCAAAACATTATTTCTTCTCTAAAGGCAGAACTATATGCACGAAACCGTAAGCATGAAAATAATGAACGTGTACTGCAAAGATTTTCCTTATAGGTCCCGTCCCGATGTAGTTTCCACAAAGGGATCGGAACATTCGTCATGTTTCCCGCTTTCGTGGAACTTACTTAGTAAATCCGCTGTACGTATATTTAAGCATCCTTATCTTAATTAATCTCATTTATTATACTCTTACTTTGGGTGTACATTGTTATCGAATCTCCTCATTTGTAACTCGGTCAAACATAGTTTTACCACACATACGCTTCAGGAATCTCATGCTACAGTATTAAAGTCTTTCCCCTGCCAATTTCATGCCCCACTGCCATAAATTGGCAATCAACAGAGCTTTTCGGAGATGGACGGTTCCTTAGAAAAATAACATTCGTCATACGGTTTTATTTTTGCTTTCAAGTTAGCTCAGCTTTCAGAAGTCAAATCTCGGTCCTAATCATAATTTATTTAATTACAACACTTTGATGTGAATGGTAGAAGAATTCGGGGGCGCCCGAGGAAGACATAGCACGATCAAGTGAATCAGATACTTGGGTCGGGCCATGTCAAGGGTCAAAATAATAGAAGAGTATGTATGAATGTGAATGAGCCAAAAAGTTTGTGCCAAGACCGAGTTCTTTGGGCGGTTCGTCCTCTCTGCCTACCCCTACAGTGGAATGAAGTGATGGTTAGCTACTTAGTTAGTTAGGGAAAGAAGGTACCTAAACTCATAGTCGTTGAACTTATTTTGTAATGTATGCGAAATTTTTAAAAGAAAGTCTTGTGTAGTCTATCTACCCACTTTTGAAAAGCATGGTTTTTCATTTTTCAGCTACGCCACGACGCATAAAATACATCCAAAAGTTGATATTGATCTCCCCTAGCAAAAGATTTTTTTCTTCAAATTTGACCAAAACAATTCCAACTTCGGACTAGATTTACTCGAAAACGTAGGCTCAAATCCAAAAAAGTAATTCCACAAAATCGACTGCAAATGTGATGTAGATTTATCAGTTTCCCGCTTGTAGATACTACGAAATTTCCGCGTCTGTACGTGTCTGGGTTGCATGCATAATCATCTCTAGGAACCTTCCCTCTACACAGCATCCCATAATACGAAATAGGCCGTCAGACCTGTATCTCGTGTGTAGAGATAATACAAAAAAAGGAATGTTTCAATATTGAATTGAATAAAGGAGCAACATCTACACTGGCCATTCACCGAGTGCGTTCTTCCTAAGATTTGGAGGTTAAACCGGCGTGGCAGGGACATAAATCTACTTCACGCCGGACAATGCTCGGCTCAGGTTGACGAACGCCCGCGACACGATTTGCATGAGAATGCAGCGCCCAACAATAGGAACACACGACCGTCCGGACCTTCCCGTCCGGACTTCGAACTCCCAACTCCGGACAGTCAGTCGAGTCGAGTCGAGCCCTGTCTCTTTTGTCCGGCCCTTTTACGGCCCGGGACGTGACACATTTCGGGGATTTAATGTTTAGTTGAGAGATTGTTATTATTATACTTATTGTGGTTATTTGAAAGAACAAGTGAAATTTTATATTATGTTCTGTGTATTAAGAGCAATCCCCTCGCCTATTCTAAAAATGAGATTTTTCGTCGTTAATTTTAATGTGTCGGTTTAAAATGATAAATTAGGACATTAAATTTGGGAACGTTACAAAAAATCTTTAAATATCTAAAAGATGTGAAACATCCTGATTTCTTTGTAAAATGTTCTAGAATGTGTCTTCATTTTGACCAACACAACACGTGCATGTGCCTAGCATGGTGGTCGAAAAATTCTCAACTTATCTAATTAACAATGAAATGATTAAACAAAAATCAAAAACAAAATTTTGATCAAATTAAATGGCTCAATTTAAGAAGTTTACAATTACAAATACCTACACCAAAAAAAAAAAAAATTGCAGTCAGAAATATTACATAATATTTTAAAGCACTTTAGAACTACAATCTCTAAAACTTAATTTGAAAATTGCTAGGTCCATAAACTATGTACATTTACTTTCTATTAAAAAAAAAATTCTTAAAAAAATAAGATGCTTATTTGACGTTGACTTAACAAAAGAAAGAGTAAAAAAAGCTTTGCATAATATATTTATAATATTTAATAAAACTTTTCCTTTGGGATTTTATTGGGTGTTTATTTAATATGGCTGGTTGCTGATTGTGCATTGCACGCACCACAAAACCATCATAGAAAAAAAAAACTAATAAATATTATAAAATGTTTGTGCATTTATCGTACAATAGACTAAGGGCCGGAAGGATGTCTCCGTGTTTTATGTCTTCGTGGCTAGTGCTGAGATATTATTGTGTTACATTCAACAGATAAAGCCGTGCGTTTCGTGAAAAGCATGCACACTGCACACACCTGGTTTAGTGGTTTTTTAACAATAACGCGCTTCAGAGCTTTTGTTTTTTTATGTCGCGTGAGGTTTGGATTTGTTATATTTGATTTCCTTACGTTTGGTGCGGTTTGGTTTTCTTGGAACGCCAAAAGCTTTTACTATGTAAAGGGGTTTTTTGAAATTGAAAGTTATTGTTGCACCTAGTTAGATTTGAAAATTTATAATAATCCTTCTCTATACAACTATGGTTGAGTAGATGTCTCGGGTAAATCTCGTTGAATGATTACTATGTAAAGGGGTTTTTTGATATTGTAAGTTATTGTTGTACCTAGTTAGATTTTAAAACTTGTAATAATTCTTCTCTGTGCAACTATAGTTGAGTCTCGAGTAAATCGCGTTGAATGATTCGGCGAGCGCGTAAAAGAGGCAAAAAAAGTATGTGGAAACACAGTGCAAAGGCAGGTCCGAAAATGCAATTACAACGAGTAATTATTACGCGACGCGATGGACGAACGCATACCTGGCATTTGTTCCAAATCCATTCAATCATGCGGTGATTATTAAGCAAGGGAGCATTGGGTTCTCCTGCGTTTCAATAAAATGAATGGTATATATTTTTGCAATTTTCACAACATGACCAGACAATTAATCAAATGTCCGATTGATTTACGCACTCCAATTAAGAGTTCCGAGTTAAGAATGGATAATGTGAAGTATACGATTTAATAAATAAAAAAATTGCGACTTACTTAATAGTGTTATTTATTGCACAAAAGATCTACATGCATTTCAGTCACCCCATCAATCGAGTCAAAGGTATGATATTACCGGGTTTACCATTAGCGATTCCCCATCTTAGTTACAATGTGCATTGTCTCAGTGTAGTTATAGATAATGTCCACTAATCAACTAATTATGAGTAATTAGGTAGATTCGATTAGGCAGTTGGAAACAGTAATTACATTAATTAAACTAACAGTTGTGCGGAATAAGACCCATTCCTCAACTCAGCAAAGGAATATTGGCACAACGAGGAATTCTAACCAAAATAAATTATCATACAGAACAACAAACTTCAATTCTGAATATAAAAGATTCATTGTACCTGGATATAATTAAATTTTATAAAGGCATTAAAAACCCAGATACCATATAAATGATCATCTAGTAAATCCACGTTATGCAAGTGTATTATATAAATATAATTAATACAAAACAAAACAAGAACAACACGTTAATCTACCAAACTATTAAGGGGGGGATATCAAAACTCGGCTTCACTGCAGTTAGGTATTTTTGGTACTTGTACAGCCCGCTAGCGAACCACAATTTTTGCCGTCTATGGGGCAGACTCGGGTAAGATTGACACCAAATTGGTAAACCATTTAGCATTTTGATAAAGTACGAAATAAAAAATACACTTGCTCTATAAAATTTAAATTTGTTTACTAGATAATGGATACAGCTAGACAGACAAAAAATCATATTAGCAATGGAATGGATAGATAGAAACATCTTTTACGCCCTGAACCTTTTTTGACGTCTCCGTTTTTTACTCAATGAGACTTTGAATCTAATGGTGTTTTGACGTAGATTGTATGGTTTATAAAATGGTAATAACTGTATTTATAATATTACCGGAAAATAATGGGTGTGAATAAAGGGAGATCATAAAATAAAGTTGGGACAAATATTTTTAAGTACGTGCAATAGAAATGACAAAAGGTGGTTTTGTTTTTGAAAGTTTATTTCGACAAAGTTTTTCGTACTCAAGAAAGAATATATTTCAAAATATTAGCTCAGATAAACAAAAAGTAGAATGACGCACATAAACGAAAAATCACAAAATTTAATACAAATTGATATAAAATCAACTAAATGTAAACTTGGTATGCAAATATTCAGCATAATATCCTACAAAAATTGCCAAGATTTGTGGATTTTAGAATGATATTAATTTTATCTTTAGTACTTGTGTTAAACAGTGTCAGTCGTACGGAATTTTTAAACCTCTCAACAATAATAGTAGAATCTTTTTTTTATTTTTACATATAACTTCGCACAGGAGGCCCGGAGAAAAATTGTCTTTAAGAGCCCCATATTGTATGAAGGAGGAAACACAGAGGCCGGCAAATCGTTTCACAGCTGAGCTGTTGAACTCAAGAACGAGTGGTAGAAGCGACCCGTTCTCATGTGAGAAATTTCGACCGTGTATATATGTTGGGCGCGCGTTTGGCGTGTTTCCCGGCTTTGCACCGGTGCTGAAGGGATCAATGACGCTAGTTCCTCTCTGAAGCATCTTCCATGTATGAAATAACGGTAGAACAAGGATTCCATCGCGGTAGACGACCCTGAATAATTCTTGAAGCACGTGTGCTCCTGAGGCTGTTCCTTCTTATTGGCAGCTCGTGTACAAATTACCCAAAATTTATTTGACTCTCTCGACTCATCGCCTTGCCCCGCTGTGGGAGAGATGGATTCATACGTCCGCCACTCCTTTTTTATATGAATACCTTACAAAAGTCCCACCTGCTCCCGTCTGGAGTCAGTGAGACTATGGCATCCCCAATTGGGGTATGTTGTGTGGCTGAAGGTGAATGGGGATGAGAAGGAAATATTGTAATTATTTCTACAAATCTCATGACGTCAGAGCTCACCACTATATGTATATAGAATCCTTCGCGGGCGTGTGCACAACAAATCACCTATTGTTTCAGCGCAATCGAATGAATGGTATAGGAAATTTTTTATAACGCCAGAGCTCAGCACTACATATAGAAACCATTACAGGTATGTGCACAACAAATCACCAAAGTTTCTTTGCAATTGGAGTAATGCTTTAGGTACCGTATAAGGAATTACGAAGGTGTGCATTTAACAACTTACAAAAGTTTCATCACAATCGGATAAACAGTACAGGAAATAAATTCATAACGCTAGAGCTCACTTGCACTATAATATATATAGAAACTTTCAAGGGCATGTACACGTACAAGAAAAATCCGCCAAAGTTTCATCGCACTCAGATGAATGCTTTAGGTACCGAATAAGGGACAAACAAAGAAACATTAATTTTTTATGTATTTTTTTTACAAATTTCATGACGCCAGAGCTCACTATTATTTATAGAAACATTGGCGGGTGTGCACATAACAACTCACCAGAGTTTCATCACAATCGGATAAATGGTATAGGAAATAATTTCATAACGCTAGATAGGAAATAATTTCATACACGACAAATCGCTATCGGATAAATGCTTTAGGTTCCGCACGAGGAACAAGCAAAGAAACATTCATTTTTATGCGATAAAATAATTAATTATTTAATTTCTATTTTGCTTGTATAACACCCATTTCCTCATTCATTGCTTGACTGCAATGCGAGCGCGCGACCTCTCCCCTCAAATGTCCACTCATTACTGAATAAATTTCCAAAATGTTACCGTAAAACCTGCGCCTTAAATGGGAATATAATTCACCGTCTCCAGATATTTTCATATCAGAGGGTTCGGCTCTGTGGAATTCCTAATTTGACCGATAAATCCTACTGATCCCTCAATATAAATATTTAAAAAATCTTTCGTAATTCTACATGTATTTAAAATGACTGATATTTGCATTTTTATGTACAAATTCTTTGACAAATCTAATATGCCTAAATTTTTAATAAGAGAGCTAGGTATAATGCCAGTAGCCGAAATAACAAAAGGGAATATTTTTATAGTCTGAGAATTCCAAATTCTTTTAATTTCATTTATATATATTGTTATTATTATATCTATTGTTGTGTATTTTTCAATTATGGTCTTGATTTTCAATGTCGTTATTTTATTGGTCAATGACATAATTATACTTACAACTGATGAATGTATAAATACTGTTTACAACGCAAATAAATAAAATAAAATAAAGAAAACATAGTTAAAAAATTATTATTAACGGCATTTAGGTTATGCAATATTGTAAAAAATATCTCATTGCCAGACCAAATGGTAGACATGAAGCAAAAAAAAAAACAACCAAATATTCGTTCTAAGCCACCCAACACAGATTCATTCTCACAAAGCGCTAACTACAAGGAATTCAACCGCACATTAAACGATACAGTAATTAGGCCACAACGGAGCTGAAAAAGCTTAAACGATCCATGTTTGCAATTATTACCCGACATCTATTAAAAAGTTCCTTAAATAATCAAGCATAAACAATGGTCATTACAAGCTCTGAGTATGTCAAATATTACGAAGCGATCCGGGCGGAGCAAAAAGGGGCAACAACAAAAAAACAGACAACATGGTGAGGGCATGTTTCTCCATAACAATGAGACGTTAAACTGACAAAAGTGACTGCAGAAATGATAGGCTTGCTGTTTCTGCTAACCTGGTCGGACCTCCGAGCAGATTCAGGTGCCAGGGGGGCAGGAGGAGTGGAGAGGGTTAATACAAATACTATGGCATGTCACATATCTATACTAAGTTTTTGTTTTATTTTGATGTCGTTGTTTGGGGAGTGCAATACAGAGAACAATTTATTAAAGAAATGCAGAATAATAAATACCACTTGTACTTATAAATAAAAGAAATAATAACAACATTTTTAGAACTGTAAAGCAAAGCGCTCCGATAAACCAGAACTTTTTTACGTTGTAAGACATCTGTAAGTACGAATATACCTAATTATAGCATTCAATCATAAAGTCTTGGCATTTATTTATCATAAATCCAGAACGCCTTAGAACTTTTAAGGCAATTTTTCATAAGAAAAACTCTCTTTTTTTTTAATTTTTGAAGGTTATTCCCATCAATGTAATATATCATTGAAGAAGAAAATAACAATAATAATATTTTTTTAATATGAAAATGAACAAGATACAGAAAAATAATAAAAGATAATGGTCGCAACTAAATTGGTTAAAGCGTATGTCCCGGTTAGACGTGAGGTTCTGGGTTCAAGTCCCAGTTGCTACCATTATCTTTTATTATTTTCTATGTCTTCTTCATTTTCACATTTAAAAGAAATTATATTATTATCTTCTTCTTCAATGATACTGGCAGTTTTATTTGTTATTTTTTCGCTTTTTTAAATGCTCATGAGTCGATAATTTCACAAAAAATTTGGCTATGAAATCTTTAACAAAAAGGGTTAATTATTTTTTAAATGATGCACCACTTATGTAGATGGCGATAAGGTTTAAATTTCCGTTTAACACCAACCGCCTAGTTTATTTTATTCATGAAAAAAACATCGCCAAAAAGCGTGTTTTATTTTATTATGCAAAGCTCAGGCACACGGAGAAAAATGTTATTTTAAAATACAATCATTTTATTCGTAAAAACGGTTACAAACGGGACTGAAATTCTTACGAACAAATTAACAGGGTTTCAATGTTTATTGGCGGGAACATATAAAAATAATTTGTTGGTATACGTAATTTCGTACGTATACAAATTATTCTTACATTTTCCTGCTAATAAACATTGAAACACTGTTTATTTGTTCGTAAGAACTTCAGTCCCGTTTTTACGAATAAAATGATCGTATTTTAGAATAACATTTTTCTCCATGCACAAAACTTAAATGTTTTATCTTAAATGTTGAATCTAATTATCCACATTATAAATAAAACCACAACCGAAAACGGGTTCGTAAGCAGGAGATTTTGAACTTTAAAGTAGTTTTTATTTAATTTAGTCCTTATACTTTTTTTCTTTTTTTTCTAATTAATCAAAAAATATTTGCAAAATTATTATTTAATTATTATTAATTCACGTTATTATCCTGACGAAGAAACCATCGGTTTTGAAACCAGTAGATATTATAACATGTGATTAGTGGTTTACACAAAGTAATTTGTTCTATTTAATCAAAAAATATTTCAAAGGCAAAAATGCGTTCCACTCGCAGTATTTAATTAAAGCATCTAAAATATTATGATTTCGAATTGCTTGAAAGATATAACATTAAAGTGGTAGTAACAATGTATCACACCCATTCGTGTTCTGCAATGCCATAACATACCTATTATATTATGCATTCAAAAAACTAGATTCAATCTCATTAACGATTTTTTTAAATAGTTTCACCTGAAAGTTTGTGATTTGTCATTTACGCCTTTTGGACCTGTTTTTATTTTATTTATTTATTTCCTTTATTTTTTCCCATTTTTTTTTTACGTTGACATTACAGTTCAATAATAATAAGAAAGGGAAACCCACTAAGGCGCAGCCTGTGCGTGGGTAATATAAGTGTTTACATTTTATTTTTGTACCTAAAAATAACAGAGTGCATCAAAATAGTAAACCAAGATTAAAATCTAAAAAAAAAGAGGTAAGATTATAATTAAAAGTTGTCTAAAGATTGTACAAGACGTAAATACTTAAAATATATCCAAGTAAAAGATAAAAATTGTAAGCTACTAAAAATGTAGTCGAAGAAAAGAAAGTAAAATATAATATAAAAGTAAAATATAAAAAATAACTTATATCATTGATGTAGCTATTCCAAATTCCTGTAATATTGAAAAATCAGTTTCTGAAAAACTAAGAAAGTTTACAGATTTAGGAAATGAAATTAAAAGAATTTGGCATTCTCAGAATATAAAAATATTACCATTTGTTATTTCGGCTACTGGCATTATACCTAGCTCTCTCATTAAAAATTTAGGCATATTAGATTTGTCAAAGAATTCGTATATAAAAATGCAAAAATCAGTCATTTTAAATACATGTAGGATTACGAAAGATTTTTTAAATATTTATATTGAGGGATCTGTAGGATTTATCGGTCAAATTAGGAATTCCACCGAGCCGAACCTTCTGATATGAAAATATCTGGAGTCGGTGAATTATATTCCCATTTAATAGTTTGGTAGATTAACATGTTGTTCTTGTATTGTTTTGTATTAATTATACTTATATAATACACTTGCGTGGATTTACTAGATGATCATTTATATGGAAAAGTGTATGAAAGGGTTAGTTTTTCCTATGGGAAAAACTAAACCCGGACCTGAAAATCTGGTGCGTTAAAACAGTTGACATTTGATATACGTGCCGGAATAAAGTGCAAGCCGCTCACAGGCCAGGCAGGTAGGTAGGCACGACTAGGTAATACTTTAAAACAATATAATATATCGAAAGTCGGCATAAATATCTCACTGTAAGGGACAGGACCGCGTCTGGTCTCGCGGCTCCAGTGTGCGGTGTGCGGCGTGCGGCTTGCGGACCGCGCGACACCGCCATACTATTATTTTATGCCCTGATTTATGGCGCGGCGTCTATTCTGCGGAACGAAAGAGTCAACGCGGTTTACTGACAGCTGTGCAACTGCAAATATAATATATCATAAATCGGCCACCATAACACGGGCATGTGCCTAGTATGGCGGCCATAAATTCCACAATTGTTATATATTTACTATTCAAAGAATAAAGAAACATTAAAAAAAAAAAAAATAACTAGCTGAAATTCCGATAATAACGACGAAAAAAAATATATTCACATAAAAGCAGCGAGGCGACATTAACCTCTCAGACTAATTTGTTCGCTTTTCAGAACAATTCATAGATGTCATAGAAATCATTACGTCTCCCTTAATATCATAGTGAGAAATATGATATAAACGGTGTTAGAAAGAAAAAACACCACGCTTTATTTTCAAATCGAAAAGTTAACCAAAAAATAAGTAAAATGTACACCTTTCAGCGAAGCATGGAAATGGCAGAGGAAGGATGAAAGTAGACTGAATGCTGTAGAGATGAGACCCCTGAGGCGTGTGTGTGGTAAAACCATATATGACCTTGTGAGAAATGTGGATATCCGCAAATAATGCAAGGCTGATGTAAGCGCAATGAGTAAGATCAAGAAAGGGACCCTCAGATGTTTGGACATGTAGAGCGAATGAACGAAGAAAGGAGTGTAAGGAGAATGTATGACGCAAATGTGAATGGAAGAAGAAGTTGGGGACACCCGAGGAGACACGGCACGATCAAGTGAATAAGATACTTAAGTCGGGCCATGTCAGGAGTCGGAATAATAGAAGGGCATGTATGAGAAGATGTATGAATGTGAATGAAGCAAGGAGTGTTTGAGTCAAAGACCAAGTTGTTTAGCGGTCCGTCCTCTCGGCTTACCCCTGCAGGGAAACGGCGTGATGGTTAGTTAGTTAGTTCTTTATAAACCAAAATTTCGATCACAAATTGAAAAAAAAAAAAAAAAACTTTGGGAATTTTTTATTAATAATTTTTACATGGAACCACAAAAAAGTGAGGTGGCGATACGTTTAAAATACATTTGTGTAATAAGATATATGTGTGTTTTATTTTCGTTATCAGTAATTTTAATTGGAAAAAACGAAAGGTGATTCATTTTTAAAACTTTTTTATGTTTGCGTGCAAAATTTTTACACATCAAAAATTATATTTTTTTTTCCAGTTATAAAATTTGAAAGCGTAATTTATCATTTATCTATCACCTTACAAAAGCAGTTTTAAATGTCTGAATATGTTTATAAACAAAAAATTAATTTGGATTTTATTTCAAAGTGGAAAAATTTTAACCCTCTGACAAAATATGGTAGAAGCCTGAGGGGTTAAAGATTTCGTTCTTGAAGAAAGAGTTCTTCAAATTGATTGTCCGAAGATCGTAAATTTTTTCTTCACCCTCTTTACTCATCAAATATTGTCGCAAAATTTAACGTTCACACCACAAAGTTTAGGTTGTTTCTTGTGGTTTTAAAGCATAAATTATTTTTGTTAAAAAGAAAAAATCAGGCTTTATGCATTGAAACCGAAATAACTTAATCATAAATTAAATTTACAAAAACCTACCCAATGTTGAAATATGTATTTGTCTTTTGTGGAACATTGTTCCAAATGACCTTACCAGAAGTATTAAATTTCTTCTAAAAATATACCATGAACTCGAAAAGTACTCAAATCAACTGAATTATGCTTTGATTAGCCAAATATTATTTAAAGCTCAAAACAGGAAAACCACTAAAACGAATAGATCAAAGGCGTTAAGCGAGAAATATCAAAGCGTATTTACTATCCTTTAAACTAATTCCAATGAGATGTTTAAACTTAATTAGTTACATATAAATTTATAGACATTTAGTTACAGAAAAGTTTTATAATATGTACGAGTAAATAATGTTGTGCCTTAGAAATTAACAAAAAAAATACTAAAATTCATATAGTAAATAAAATAGCAGGTATAAATCACCATTGCTGGCCATGTTTCCTTAATTTGACTCTCCCCCCCTCCATCTAGAAAAATCTAATTATTCTGTACTTAAATTATTGTATATATTTAATAAAAATAAAACACTTTTTTTTTTTAAACCACGATATTTATTAATTTACTTTACCGCTTCGCTTTACTCAAGCATCTTCAGGGTACAAATTAATACAGCATTAATTTGTACCCTGAAGATGCTTGAGTAAAGCGAAACCGGTCGGTAAAGTAAATTAATAAATATGGTGGTTTTAAAACAAAAAAGTATTTTATTTTTATTAAATATGTCAAACCACAAATTGATTCCTTTCTACAGTAATGTATATATTTATATTAATTTATTTCAAGTTAGTTTTAAGAACACTAGTTAATGATACGGATGTATCAAAAAACCGTGGCGAAATATTAATAAAAATAATTAACCAATGTAGTGTATAAAACTTTTCTAAAAGAAAATTATTATTCGCTCTCCTATATTATTCTATTACTCCTATTTCATTTTTTCTCACTTCAGTTTTGTTCGTAGTCATGAAAAATTACATTATTTTCATATAACAAGAATAAATTAAGATTATATTATATATACAAAACCGTTTTCTTCGTCAGGATAATAACATGAATTGACGAAATAAATTATATATGTTTGCTAGATGATCGTTAAAATCGTAACATTGGTTTTTTTAAACTCCAAACGACATTAATTAATTGTACAACTACTTAAGTACTTTACGATATTTATTGGCAATTTCAACAAAATCTGAGTGCAAACAAAAAATATTTACTTTATCAAAGAAGTCAAATCGAAGTCGCATAAAATCTTAACCTTTTAGTGCTCCGGGATGTTCGACCATTCACTTGTCCCAGATCTTATCCCAAATTGTCACCGGCGAGAGTCTTCAACAAAGGATCGACGGGATTTGCTCTTTTATTCACCGGACATTCCCACAAATCTCCTAGCCGTAAAAAAATGTGTCGAGTCCGTTTATCTGGGGGCGGCGTTTATTGCCGTTATCCTTTGATTAATGCCACGAGAGGTATAATATTTAAGAAATGAACCAAGACCTTACGATTCTGACCATAAGATGAAACCCGGTGATGGAGAAATTTGAAAAATAGATTTTACTAAACTGTTGCTGTCACTGTTGCTCTTACTCCATTGGATATTAAGCGAAAGGGACAATGCACCTCGGGCTACTAATACCTAACTAAAATCGAGGTTTTATATTCCCCACTTTTCTCCTCCAAAAGTGGACTGATTTTCAATTTTTTTTACCAACTAGATAAGAAAAAACTATTCTATGTCTGTACTAGGGATGTTGTGAATGTGATATTTTTCACATTCGCGAATGCGAATGTTCAGAGTGCAAATGTGCGAATGCGAATGTTAAGGAATCACATTAAAAAAAACTTAATCATTGTTTTATTAAAAACATTAAATCAATTCTTATACAGTAAGTTATAATCGTAATTAAGCAATTTAATAATCGAAGTTCAAAAGAGGCATATTATATTTCAGAAAAAGCAATTTTGCAGCCTTTTCTCCCATAGGGCGATTTCTAAGGGGCTCGTTTATAAGGCCGGCTGCACTGAACAATTGTTCACTCGGAACGCTGGCCGGTGGAGCGCTCAGATATTTACGAGCCAGATCTGTCAATTTGTCGTATTTCAATTTAGTCTTCCACCAGTCCAAAGGGTTTTCATCAAGAGAGGCTCGTTTTTATTTAAAATATGCCTTCAATTGAGCTTTGATTTCACAGCTTATAGTGTCTCCAGATTCTGCACCGTCGGAGCTTGTGTGAAAAACAAAATACACGTGGACAGTGGGCGAGTCACGATATGATCTGCACACATTCGCATTCGCTAAACATTCGCATCGATTGTTGCGAATGCGAATGTCGATGCGAATGTTTAAAATGATGCGAATTATTCGCATATGCGAATGCGAATGCGAATGTTCGTAACATCCCTAGTCTGTACGTTTTGCTTTTTTAAAAATAAATTGTCTAGTTTGTATACTGAACGTCTTTTGACGGAGTTTAAACCAGTCAATTTTATTGATTTTTGGAAGGTCATAACTTCTATAAAAAGTAACTTTAAAATTAAAAAGTACCGACACGCTAGTAGTTGATATCTATTTTATGTAGAAACAATATTTTCTCTAGGGTTAAAATCCAGAGAGATAAATAGGGAATACGTTTGTAAGGAAAAATCACCGCCGGGTATCCCCTTAAACGTGGCTTTAATGTTAACATTTCTCTAAACTAATTTTGTAAAGTATCATAATTAGTCTATGATCAGTTCTCATATTGCTTGAGATGTCTATGGGCCATTCGGGTCACACGGTCTCGTTTAGGAGATGTGCCGAAAGAAACCGAAGGCAGTGTGCTCTGTCATTATAATGCGGGAGCCTGCCAGACAAAACTTGGCTACCAATTAGTATAGCCGTCAGTCCTAATATTCTATTTGTGGCTTGACCTATTTCAGCGTATCGCTCACCACACATTTCCAATAGAAATATGGCGAGCGACATGTTGAAAAATGTCAAGCCTTATAATAGCACCCTTCTAGCGTGGTCTGGTGTGACACATGTATAATAAATTTTTGCAGGAAAACATGTTAAGAATTTGTGTTTGAAAAGCATTGCAACGCTTTTGAGAGCATTCTCCTGTTGTGTTTGAATTGTACCATTGCGTAGGTAGATATATGAGACAAAAAATGCGTTTGAAGAGTGATTTCAGGCATACGGTTGGAGGCAGAGTTTTATGTCAAATTTGGCGGTAAAACCTACACAAAAGGAATTCCTACCACGGAAAGCTCCATCGTCGCCTCTCACTCTTTCTCATAAACATTGAATGCGTTATAAACAAAGGTTACAATGATGCTCTCAGTAGAAAAACCATGGTATGATGGAAAGCACCGGATTTTTGTCGAAGGAACCTTTACCGACATGACATTTTTATTAGTACAATTTCAGGATTTCGAATAAACACTAAGGAATCATTGGATAAAGGGTAATATCTATGTACAGTGACAGAACTAATATTGAAGACGGGTTATGTAAATAAGTAAGTAGGTACCTACTTACTTTGAGCTGGAATCTAAAAGTTGTGATGATTTACCAAAGCTGACTTACCTGTAAAAAAAAGAAAAATTATTTTAGTTATTGGCTCTTGAAAATATATTAACATCATAAATTGGTAACGTAGAACACGATCAACATCCAATAAGGTTTTTGTTTTTATATCATTAAAGAAGATAACTAAGGACGGGTTGTTTAAAAAAAGTTAATTTCCACGTTCTGTGTAAGTTATATTCTAGTACTGTTATTATATAATTGTAGTCCTGTTGTTTCATAAAACTGAAATAATCACAGAAATTGAATAGAACTTTCACAGAACGTGAAAATTAACTTGATAAAATGTTAATTTTTTTTTTAAAACAACCCATCCTAAACATAGATATGAAGAAAAAAAACGAGTCCCAAAAATTAAAAAGGTAACGGTCGCAACTGAGGCCTATCTTTAGGCAGTCCGCTCACCAGAGAAACTGAAACCCAACTAAAACTGGCTGGTTGTTATGGTTTCCAATCCAACTTCTATGGCGGCGCTACTCAATCTTACGATTTCAGTTTATTATTTCAACTTGTTTAACCATAGACGAAGAACAATCAGCTGTTATCGTGGCAACTAGCATGGCGAATTTCGAGTCACTGCTTGCGTTGCCATTGACAACGGATTTTTGAGAATTTGTGCTGTGTGCGGACCAAAAATAATTATCATATTTTTGGCTGCTTCGTTTTTTAAATGATCACAAAGTTCTAAAGAATTGGTTTGTAGCCTAGATAATGTCTAGGATAAACATATCCAATTTTTTAAATAAAAATAAAAAACTTATTTGGTTTAAAACCAAGAGTTTTTATTACTTTATTTTACCGACCGGTTTCGCTTTACTAAAGCATCATCATGAGGATGATCCAGTCGGAGAAATAAATTAATAAAAACTCGTGGTTTTAAACAAAATAAGTGTTTTATTTTTATTTAATTATGTCAAACCACAAAGTGATTGCTTTCTACAATAATATCAGACTTTATTTATATGGGTCACCTATTGACATTTTCCAAGAGTTAAATGTACAAGTATATTAAATTTTTATTGGAATAACTCTTGTTATAATAACTTTCGAAGGTTATTTATACCCATTAACGTAATATATATTGAATTTTTTTGTTTTTAGTTTGCAAACAAGATAATATTGTTTTTGATGATATATTACGTTGTCAACTCAAATAACATTTTTTTTAAATATTATTATATTACAAACAGCCGACAAGGCGCAATAATAATATGGTGACAGAATTTAATATTAAACTAATTAATTAATTTTATTAATACCACGTTTGTTTACACGCTTAAATTCTGCGCGTCAATCTGAACGCCTAGTCGAAAACTTCGTTTTTTGGTTAAAAATACAACATTTAGGAATGTATTTACATGAAATAAAAATAACTTTGTGTACACCACTAATATAATCACAATTATTGACATGTTAATTATTTGCTCATACATTGTGCCAAAAACAAATAAAAAATTTAAATCAATGAAGAAAAAGATAATACTAATAAATTCAAATGAAACATGAAAGAGAACGACACACAGAAAAAAAAGATAACCGTCGCAACTGGGACTCGATCATAGGATCACTTAACTTCAGACTAAAATATATAATAAAATGAAAACAATTCTTTTTATAAAAAGTGATTTGTTATCGTTTTATTAAAATGATGCCACAAGGTGAATTTGCGAATATTGAAGAAAAAATGGAATATGTTTATCCGATTCAATATCTAGGCTACAAATAAATTCGTTAAAATAACTTTGTAATCATTCAAAAACATAGCTACCAAAAATAAGGAGAAAATTAGTTGATACTTGGTCGAAGGTTGAGGATAATAATTTTAAATCTGAATTTTAAATATGAGATGGACAAACATGACACGGGGCCACTGGGAAAAATATAGTCACTGTAACCCAGTAAGACAAGAGATCCAGGGTTCGAAAATCCCAGTTGCGACCGTTACTTTTATATTTTTCTGTATCTTGTTCTGTTTCACGTTTCGTTTAAATTTATTAATATTATCTTCTTCTTCAATTCTTCAATGATATATTATATTTATGAGTATGATCTTCAAAAGGTACTGCAAAAAAAAAATTAAATAGCTGCAGCCTAAAAAAGCATTAAGACTACTTGTTGGGAAACTTACTAACAATATCAAGGTTCGTCATTACAAGATGCTCTATTTACGTTATCGTAAAGTTTACAATGAATCTGTCGCTGTGGGTCGCCAGACTGATGGCGTCTGCCAGACTACCAGATATGCCTTCGGCTACCATCAGAACCGTTCTTACATTAGACACGAACGACGATAGATGATACTGTTCTAAAATACTACTTAACTGACATCTGACCCTGACATCTAGCTTGGCAGTAAGGATAATGAACTCCATCTTTTATTTAAGAAGATATTCAACGATAAGGCAGTATTGTGATCAGAAAGCACGTTTACTCGACTTCACAACATATATAATACAAAAAAGCGGTATCAAATAACACCACGAATCGTGTTACATTCGCGGGAGGACGTGATCGCTCGAGCCGCGAGACCACCAGACCCTTCTGGTCTCCTACGCTCCTCGTCAGAAAGCCAATTACAAACGTGGAGAACCGCACGAAACCTCATCCGAATCTTATTATCCACCCATATCGCCGATCCTAGCGGGCCTCCCTCTGCCTTCTACCCTTTGCCTGGCCTGCTCTCCCGATAACCCTCTCGGGGTAGAAAGAAAGATAGGGAAATCAGAATGGACAGATAGGGCGGTGTACGTAAACTTTTTGAAAATAAAATAAATTAAATGAAATTAATTAGTTTTTCTTAAATAATTGTAAATTCACTTTTTTTTTTCATAATTTTAAATTACTTAAAACCAATAACATTGCATGCACCACTATTTAACCAAAATAATCGACATCTTTCAAAATGAATGGTTTCTTCGTCTGGATAAACGAATAATATACAATATACAAAGTAAATGATCTCGCATTACGAACAAATCCAAGCATTTTGTTGGCGAGGGAGACAATGTCAAATATGTTGGATTTGAAAGAGAGATTTGCTTAAAAAATTACGCCAAGGTCTCTAATCTCATTTTTGCATGATAATATATTTTTATTTATCTGGTAGGTGGATATGAATGTATCTTTGGATCTTGTAATGGATAACCAACATCTCTACCTCTGTCATAGGTCACCCCAAGTGGTTTGCAACTTTTGGTGACTTAGCGGAAGTGACCGAGTTCATAGGGTAAGGTTTGTCAATGTAATGGTGGAGAAAGCGTCTGTCCGCATGCTGCTTGGAGAGCCGGATCAGGAGAGGCCGGATTAAGGCGATAACCTCACCAACCAGACTCTCCTGACCTCGAGTCCTTGCATCGCAGTGGATAGGTGGATTATCCGTCACTCCTGAACACACTAACCATTAAATAACCTAACCTAACCTAACTTTTATACCCTTTTCCGTCCCAAAACTTCCTCTCCTCTTTGGCTTATAAAAACGACTCACCGCAGAGCACCCCCAAATACATGAACCCTTGGGGAAATTATTTTCCTCAGGGCCTCCTGTGTAGAGTTAATGCAAAAACAATCTATTATGGGATATTTTCACCAATGAGGCTGAAGATCTTCATGATGGCCTGCGTACGTTGGTAACAAGTTGTATTATTAACACGCATACCGGAGACCACGCAGTACGCACCCCTGAGCACCCGGGAGGGTGGTGACAGTAGAGGGCTGGTAGACAATCCGACAGTACGGCTCGAGTAGAACCGCCGTGCGTCAAGTGTCAACGAGCCCGTGATAAGGCGTGATACGGGTCACACGGCGCGTGTGCACGGCGTGATTTGATATGAGCGGGAATATTCAGTGTCGCCGTGCGTGATGGGAATCCCACAGCCAACCGATCTACCCACCAATCCTATTGCCGAGAGATCTTTTTAACTTCACTTTTTGTTACATCGTTTAACCCCTCAGTCCTTGACCATATTCTGTCAGAAGGTCAAATATATTTCCGCTTTACAATAAATGTAAAAAAAAAATGAATATTTATGAACGTATCCGACTACTAAAAACTGTTTTTGAAAGGTGATGAAATACGATTTTATATTTTATTATTAGACATAAACATGTAATTTTTGAAATGTAAAAATTTTGAGTGCAAGTTTTAAAAATGGTTCACCTTACCTTTTTTATAACCAAAATTATTGATAACTGATAATGAAAAAAAAACAAACACATTTTATTAGACAAATGAATTATATATGTCGTTTCTTATAAAAATAATTAATAAAAAAATTTATAGTTTTATATTTGTAATTTAAAACTTTGCGTTTACCTGTATAAATTCTTGCAAATAACTAAAATGAAAACATATAATACAAATATAAATTCTTGCAAATAAAAAATTCAATCCATACATTTCTATATCCAAATAGATCGAGATCGCAAATGCAGATGACCTGAAAACGACCGTAGAAGGGCCAAGCACGTCCCAAAAGGATCACCGTGAGGGCGCCAAAGAACCAATACCTCAGTCATACAGCGGCCCCTATTGAATGAAGGACCCGGAATGGCCGCTCTGACGGGGTCAACAGGCGTGCCTGTATTGAACGGCGTATGTGACGTTTGACCCGACGGATCTATAAGGAATCCGTGTCTCACTTTCATCCCACTGTAAATATGAGAAGTGAAGAGAAAGTCTGCTGAATGATGCCAATATGCGAAAAAGATAATTTAAAATTAAAGAATTATCAAGAAATTTCGTTAGTAAGCTTTAGTACAGATATCTATGAAAATTCTGGAGGACATAATGCAGAAGTCGCTAGTAATAAGTTCAAAAAAATAAACGAGGATAGCAGCAGTCCATAATGAAGTTCTAACTGGCAGAGAAATGACGAAAGTATCGTAATAAAACGACTAAATATAACTAAATGAAACGCATCATAAAGACAATTTTCAAAGTTCTCCGCAAGGATTTTTTTTTACATTAGCTTACCCGGACAAACCTAACCCCATAAACCCAGGCACCCTTGCTAAGTCACCAAAGGTAGCAAACCAATTGGGGTGACCTGTGGCAGAGGTGTTGGTTGTTCAATAAATGGTTACCGAGGCGGCGTACCCGCCTCCCAAATTGAATGGGATGTTAACAACATAAATCTTTAAACAATGCGACGTGCCAAATATACAAAAAACCAACGTCAAAAATATTCAGGTTCATTATCTCAAAAACACAAAAATTAAAAAGGACAAAAAAGGCAAACACCTTACATAATCTTAAAATCAGAGCAAAGCACATAGACAAGCTAAATTAACCAAAGTGTGATAGTAGGTACCTTTGGACGAAGAAGCTCTGAATGATCTGAGCTATGAAGTTATACAACAACTGAAATCAATTAATTTGTAAATTAAGTCTAGCAAATATTGGAAACAGAAAAAAGAACTAAATGAAAACAAATCACTTTGTATACACCATTTATTAAATCAAAATTACCAACATGAATTTGCATTTTATTCGGACGAAGAAAACATTGATTTCGATTCAAGTTGATAATTTTGATAAAATAAGTGGTGTATGCAAAGGAATTTGTTTTCACTTAAGTAAAATGACGCAACACAGTTAATTTGCATTTATTAAAGAAAAAAGAATAGGATTTAAAAAACATTTTAAAAATCGTAAAGAAAGTCGCAGAAACCCCTACATCAAAATCTAGTTCGCTTCACCAAAGGGACCTCCTGGTGAGGACTAAGAAAATATTAATATCTTACATGTTTTTTAATGTTAAAATAATATAGAAATTATAAATACAATAAGTGTGTATGAAAGCAGCATAAATAAGGAAATTAAGGATGGTAGGAAGGTATACTAGTTCGTAATCTAGTTTGATTTAACTTTTTGAAAAGCGCTATATAAAAATATCATTATACCCATATCATAAAACTTCGCTAGAGATGTTAATAATATAGCAGTGCTCGAACAAAAACGAGAACCCGAAATCAAAATAGTATCTGCCGCCAACTATTTCCAAGGTAAGCTAGGCACGAAAAATGAGGCTTAACTTTTCCACGAGAAAAAAACTTGGGAAGGCGGAGTAATCTACGTTGAAAAATGGTGCCGTGAAGACAAAATGGCGCGTTTTCATCACCTGGCAGTTATAATAAAGCTTGCTGCTGGTTTGCGTGGGAGAAGGGGAGAGGCAAATAAAAAAATCACGTAAAGTAGACAAGACGCAACTCCATTATATTATAGCCGGGACGACACATCATTCTCCTGCGGCGAGAGAGGCGTAAAACAGACGCTGTTATTTATGCGTGTCAACTTAATATGACGTTCGTATAAATATTATGAAGTACCCACATATTCACTTTTCGCATCATATAAAGGAAAATCAGAGTGGTCAATTTAATTTTGACATGCTTTGTGGTAGGGCGGTAAGATCCTGGGTGGAAACTGGAGAACTTAAAAGTTCAAGAATGCAAATAAAATTTTAATGGGTTTTTATCCTTATGATCTACCTTATAGAATGCATTTTAAAATTATTTTTTATGCGAATAATGTACATGAATCCCAACTGCGTGAAGCCAATAGAATTTTATTTTTTTTAATTTCACGTTAGCTCCGCACAGCCTATGTCATCTTAGGGGATGCTGTGTGGAGAATCTTTTTTTAGGAAATGAAGGAGTGAAAGTTCTGGAAGGAAAAAAAGGTAAGTGGAGAAATGGGTAGTTTTGTATCCAAGAGTGACGAACGTGTGAATCCATCCGTCCCACTGCGGTGCAAGTCAAAGGGTCGAGAGAGAGCAGCTGCTGGGCTCACCACGCAGCTTGTGAACAGGTGCATCCGCCGCCAAGACCTAAACACACCTCACCCGAAGAACCCGGACACCCCTCTGTTAAGTCACCAAACGAAGCAAACCACGTTGGGTTACCCATTGCAAAAGTGTTGGTTATCCAATAAATGGTTCCTGGGACGGCGGTACCCATACTTTCCCAAATTAAACTGGTAAATTGAGAGGCTGAATGTATATTAGAAAGAGGATGGAGAATGGGAAAAGGAAGGTTGGTAAGTGCCTGGTTATTCAGTAACAAAACACTGTTAAATCCTTTTCACGCAATGTTTCGCTTCTGACTGGTAGTGCTCCTTCACCAGAAGGTAATGAAACTATTAATTTTCTTCTGGTATTAATTTTTACTACGTTAAGTGAAAGATTGTCTCAAAATAAGTCTATTAAAAGACTTCATTTTTTTTTTATAAATTTCATATTACAATATTTATTGGCATTATCAGGACCACCATTCTAGGATCATGCTCGTATCCAAACGTAAAGGAAAACGTAAAGTAAAACGGTTAACTTTGTCAAACAACTAAATCTGAATAAATAGGAAGATTCATCCCCTATTTCCTTCCGCTTCATTTGATTGGGAGGTGCTCGAGGCATTGAGGCGATTAATTGGCAAATAACTTAGATTTTAATGGTAAGTAAGAAAATAATAGAATGTAACCATCAAATTGTATTTCGATAAAAAAAATTACCAAGACGCCCCAATCTTTGCAAAGTTGGCAGAGAAAATTGGATGACTTCAATTAACACAGCGACAAAGAAAAGTGATCATTCAGGGGAAAAAAAACACTTAGATAAATTTTAGTATTAAGGTGATACTTAAAAGAATTCATAATCTACACTTTCATAGATGGCACGAGTATAATTATTTTATTTTGTAGTTATTGTTTAGTATTAATTTGTACCCTGAAGATGCTTGAGTAAAGCGAAACCGGTCGCTAAAGTAAATGAATAAATATCGTGGTTTTAAAACAAAAAAGTGTTTTATTTTTATTTCATCCATTTCAGTTTTGCTTTTATCAAACTGTGATTAGATTTCAAATAGTAGGTAGAGTTTTTCTTCTTCATAAGGGTTGAAATATGATACTTCCTGAAAATTGCAAATATAACGCGTGGCGCTTCTTTGCATAAAATACCGACACGTCATTCGTGAAATACATTAGCCGAAAAGCCGACTCTTGAATGGTAAAGGGGAATATCCTTCCACAAATTCTACATACCTACTCTTGCGGCAGTATTTCACGGAGCATCAAAGAACATAGCCGCGAGAGAGGAAATGTAAAATAATAATAAAAATGTAGCCTCTTTTAAAAGGTAGGTTCTTATTTCCTAGAGGAAAAACACACAGTATGATCCTGCCGCTGATAGTTCTTATGTAGCCTCTCTCTCTCTGTAACATTTCTCGTTTACGAGAAAGAGGGCGATGTTACGACGGAGCTATCGGCGGTACGCCTGAACCAGTACACGGTAAACAGCCCGCGGTGCAGAGAACACTTCTGAAAATTGAATTTCTGCAAAGAGAAGGAGCTATCCAGCAGCACTTCAAAGGAAGAATTTTGTAAAATCTCATTTTATATCAACCTTTGAAAATTATGTAAAAATTTTAAACCACCTCTCAATATAAGCGACAGATTGGAATGTATGTATGTAGATTATTTTATAAAATAAAAGTTTTTAAAATTAATCGGTAAAATTTACTGTCTATCGATTATTTTGATAAGAAAAAATCGCAAAAACAATTACAAGTCATAACAATATTTTTCCTCCTAGTTATTACGAATATATTTAACGACTGAGGGTAGTGAAGTCCTGTTTTAATTCAACCATTTTGGATTTCATCCGTTGCCTTTTCAAGATGGTAGCAGTGTTGGAAACTGTCGTTTCATCCCACCAGAGTTCGCATGAGCGTAGATCCTTCTATATATGAACTGTCAAATCGAAAAAATCTTGTATTTTTCACGAAAACGCGCTATATAAATTAGCCAGATATTATTATTATCTATCTGCCCGAACAAAACTTGAAAAAAAAATTGTCATTATCAAAGTGACTTTTTTTTGTTAAATTTCCAATAAGGTATTATGATTTGTTATCAAGGAGGGAGATATTTAATTACCTACTTAGTTTTATAATTTCAGAGGAAATTTTGGTTTTGATTCATTAAATTAAAGAAAATTAGACAACATACTATTTTGGACGCGGTGTCTCCTGTTCATATAACTGCTAGGACAACTAGTAAGGAATAAAAAAAGCAATATAGAGAAAACGAAACCGACTCCATAAAATACAGCAGGGAAAAGATGGCCGCGTTATGATTTAAGTTTATCCAAGAAGCATTTATTCAAATGAATAGTTACAGTACTCATATGTGCTTAGTTATTCATTGCCCGCGAAAGACTTTATACGCGCATAAATAATGTACATAATATCAGGCAACTAAGGTAGATTTATTGCTTTAAAAATTCTGGCAAGCAGAGGTATCCTTTTCAATTTAGCAAGTGCGAAAGCCCATAAAAAGTCAAAATAAACATAAAGATGAATATTGTTTTCTGACGATTGAAAAATAATCATCCAGGGGTCAAGTGTTCTTCGCGTCTCCATAAATCATCGAATAAATCTGAAAAGGTTGCAGGACTTGCGTACATGTAAAAAATACGGCCCCCAAACAGCGTCTGAGCTTAAATAAACAGAAACAGCGTCAAGGCGGTCCTCGTTAGATTGCAGCAAAGAAGGACTTATTAAAATAACACTTGAGAATGATTTAAGTTCCGCAATCACGACTCGCGTGAATTTACAGCCTCCCCATCTTCCCAGCCGCAAGAGATGTTGCAAACAAACAAACAAACTCCTTCGCGGCGACCGCACTTTATTATGGATGATGGGTACAAAGGCGCATGATAACACGCTTAATAATATCTGGATTATTTAATAGAATCAAGGGTCAGTTTTGGATGATTCGAAGTACACATTTTCATACTACTACAAGATGTCATTACTATTTCATGAACATTTCAAAGAGCGGTGGTGACCGCTTAGGCGCATGTGTGATAAGATCATGTATTCCCGAAAATTACAAAGAGGCCATCAAGTAATTGCACGGTAAGGTAAGCGTAGAAAGCAAGCATTGAGGGTTTGTCCACCTAGAGCGGATGGACGAAACAAAGAGAGAGTTAAGGAGCATATATGACGGATAATAAATAGTACGCACGTGCAAAAAGATGTAAAAGACGTCCCAGAAAGATATCACACGCATCATAATAATTAACCATTATGCCGCACTCCGCGGGGGTAGACAGAGGACGGACCGCCAAGCAACCCTTGCTACATTTACATTCATACATCGTCACATATATTATACTCTTCTATTATTCACATTCGCGTCACATATTCTCCAAACATTGCTTTCTTCGTTCACTCGCTCTACATGCCCGAACCACATATGCGTTCCTTTCCTAATATTACTCATTACACTCACATCAGCCTTGCATTCTTTGCGAATCTCCACATTTCTCATGTGGCTTTAACATACCAAACATATCACAGATCTCATTTCTACAGTATTCATTCTACTTTCTACTTCTTTATCTGCCAGTTCCATGCCTCACTGACATATATCAGGGTAGGTTCCAGCACTTCATTAAGGACTGCTATCTCATGCGTATATGTTTTGTTGCATATACCTATGGAGTTTCTTACTTTAAATAATTAGATGTAGAAAATTACAATTTTATCATTTTCACGCAACGACCAAACAGTATTTACGCTATTTCAAACGCCTGGTTAATATTTTTTGCATTTTTCGTTTCTTTAACTTGTGATCGAATAAATGGTTTTTTCCAAAAAATAACGGATTATAAAATTTTAAAGTGTGTAAAAAAAAATTCTGTCCCACACTCATCTTCACACCTCTTTCCCAAATCCACTTCCCTCAGCTTCTTAATATACCCCAAAAATTGGGGTTGCCAGTCTTGGATTGAGCCGGTTGAGAGCGAGCGGGTTCAAATCACCCGGGTCGCAGAAACAATCCTCAGAACGATAAGCAAGATATTCGTAAAAACCCGCGGGACCGAGCGGCGAATAGGGCGCCCGCATAAAGAGTATCGTCCGGACCCATAGCACCGCGATAAATAAAATCAACTGTGCGGACTACGGGTGTACGCGCCGCGCTACGAAACCATCGGACGGACCCGGGCAGGCGGAGACATTGCCGAGGAGCAGAGTACACGGGGCTGGTGGATGTTTGCCCCGATGTATCTGTAATTGTTATTAGCGTAATTTCAGATGTCGAAGGTAGTGCCCGGCGCTGGACTATAGTTAATGATGGTGCGAATATATAATATTTTCTTTGATTGATATAATTATTGATAAACGATTCTTACTTACGATTGCCATTATCAAACGAAAAAAAAATACGCAAAAGAAGACACTCCGAAAAAACACATTTAAATAGGCTTTTGTTTTTTGGAGAAAGTCAAATTATTCTTCTTAATGGTAGTTTTTTTTGCATATTTACAGAAATCGTAAACTGTCATGTGTAGAGTTTAGATAACCTGCGTCCGAAATAAATGTAAAAAAAAACAAGATCTATGTTCGCAATACAGAAAATACTAGCAGTTTTGCGAACAGTAAGTAGACCTCGGGTTCAAAAAAGCACTGTTCTAATCTTCTCTTATATTATAACAGATTGAAACAAAAATATCCTCTGAAATAAAAGATTTGAAAGTATGTTCTTACATATAGATCTACGTACTCAACTTTAATCGGTATATTATATGTAACATTTTTTTGAAATTTCTAATTAGGAATTCTACAATTTGTCCAAATAAATGTCACTATCAAAATGATAATTCTTTTTCAAACATTCTTTAGGTAGGTCAATACCACAATACTTAAAAAAAATGCTAATAAGAATATCGAAATAAATACGAGAATTTCACATTAAAAAAAGAATCTTTACTTTTTTCCTTTATTCGTAAAAATGAATTTTATACAGTTTTTTTACAAGCTTTTCAACTACCACACTTGACACATGCCCGTATTATGGTAGCTCTTCGAAACTTACATCAAGCTCAGTAAATTAAATTACATTCTAGAAGACAAAAAAAGGTGTACGAAATTCAAATAATTCTGCAAAATAAAAAAATACATTTTATAATTAAGTTAATTCAGAAACCACTGCCGAAAATAAATCAAAGACGTAAATATCCCCCACATTAGATAGAAAGCACTCAAAATTTCAGAAATTTCAAGCGATCAGTCGTTTTCAGCGAAATTTAAATCGTACAAAAAAACGGGTTACGGGATTTAAAGGGATCAAAATAAATCTGCCTTGGAAAATAATACAGTTTATCTGAACCTACCTGTCCCACCGCGAAACTAATTAAGTTTAATAAATGTCCTCGTTCACTTTTCATCCGCAGAGTGCTGCGAGATATTAACATTAACGACAGACAAAGAGCCGTGAAAAATGATTCGAAATGAAAAGAAAAGAATTGCGTTAAGTGCTCAACCTTTGTGATAATAATTGTACGCAAGCCTGATTCGGTCTGCAAGACACTTGAGAAATATGGAGTCTTTGCGAATAACAAGGCGCGTGACAAATAACGTTTCCCAGAGAGCAAAAGAGAAGAGGATTAAAAAATAATAACAAGAGATTTCCCTCAGCAGGAATAAACATAAGATACGGAATGGAAATACATGCAAAATCATTTGAATGGGAAATGTGATTTAATAGATGGTAACCAACAAAAAGTGATTTTCGATGGTACTAACGCATCCCCGATTCGGGGTAAGTTTTTTTTTCAATTATTTCTAGCTTTCACCCTTCAAGGAAGTAAACTAGGCCATCACTTAAAATTACGGAGAAACGAAAGGTATTCTTTTTATTTAAATATGATAATTTAAAAATGATATGAATGATTGTAGTTTTTTTTTTTTTTTTTTTAATTGAAATCATCTTATCTTACTAATATTATAAATGCGAAAGTTTGTATGGATGTATGAATGTTTGTTACTCTTTAAATCGAAATTTAATGAATGGATTTTAATGAAACTTTACAATAATATAGCTCATACACCAGAATAACATATAGGCTATAATTTATAAAGCTAGCTATTTATTTTCAATATATTGAAAATAATAATTATTGTTTAATAGAAAACGTCAAAATTTGAGAATGACATTTTGCCAAACAATGATTGTTAAATCAAAATTATATTTTGGAAAATATTTAAATTAGTGAATTTATTTGAAGTACTCGCCTAATACTTTGAATCGAATCAAGAATTATACATATTTTAAATAAATAGGTTAAGAATTTTGTTATATAAACGTAGATGGGACCTAGGAAAAGAAAATATATTACTAAAAGTACTAATCCTATGCAGACGAAGTCGCGGGCAGAAACTTGTAGTTATAATAAATACATCAATAAACAAATCCTGCTAAGCCAATCGAATTGGCTTATCAGCAGGTGCTTATAATTTAGTAACATATACATAATTTACATCCTACATCTACAGATAACATTTTTTCATTAATTTTTCATACACAATATAAATATTTTTTTCCGATAGCCAATTTTTCACCATATATTTAACTTTATTCATAGAATTACTTGGCCTTATAGCGTCAGGTAATAAATTAAATATCTTCGGTATGTTGTATTCAAACGTTCTCTGTCCGTACTTATTATTAAATTTCGGAACTATTAACTAATTTCTGTTCTAAGTTCAGGCTTAGAAGAGATGAGATGTTGAATGGAGGGGAGGCAATTTTAGATAACGCATGGTAGAAAAGAGGATATTTGTTTAGAGAGAGACAATCAAAAAATATTTAATATGAAGTTCTCACTTCTAGACCACAATCGTATAATTTATAATCTGGTGACATAAGGACATACATTTTAAAAAGGTGAGAAGGAACGGAACAACGTGCGATTCTCATTTGAATCTTCTTCTGCATGTGTCTTATCAGGCCCCCCCGACGTTGGCGATTACTCTGGTGAATATGTCTATATCTCCCTGTAATAGCTCTCTACCCTGGTGAATATATCTCTATCTGCCCGTAATAGCTCATCCACCTTCTAATACCGTTCCACTCTCGTACATTTCGCAGCCAAGACATCACATTTGAATAAATGAGAACGTTATTTTTTTGGTAAAAAAAGTGGGGCGAGGAATCAGAGCGAAATAGGAAGTACATAACTATTCATATTTGGTCAATAAAGTCGGCTAAACCCATTACAAGCAACGCATAGATTCTGTAGTGGTCTTTTATCAGGACGTTTCTGAAAGTTTGTAGGTAGGTACTGTTCTAGTAAACGAATGCGCTACCACATTCACGAGCACTCCTATCCCGGTGCGAACGGTAGGTAACCCACATCAGGGGTGCTAGCATGGTCGATCGATAAGGATCGGTAGGATAATTGTCGGTAACTTCCCATCGTTCCCTAGGACAACTGCAGATCGCTAACGTACAAAAAACAGTTGACGTCGAATATAATAAGGACACTTAGTAATTGTGAACTGTTCTTTGTCGTTGGCGATCTGCAGTCATGCTAGGGAACGATGAGCAGTTACCGAAAGTTATCCTATCAATCCTTATTGATCGACTATGCTACGGGGCTAGGGGTTTCCCTCCATTCATCTCTGTTTTGTACTAGTTCTCTCCAGTTTGGAATCTCCGAGGTACGTAGGTCTTCGAGGACGTTGTCGAGTTATTGTTGTTAATTATTAATTGTTACGAGGAAACTATCGACTAGATATAGATAAAGTTAGTGGTGGCTGTAGGCTTTATTTTTATTTTATTAAAGGGGCGCCACTGGTCTCTATGACCAGGCCGACAGCGTAGAGCAAAATTCTCTTTACAAGGCCGTGGGGGACAGAGCACACTTTTAAGTAATCAACGAAACAATTAAAAACCAGTATTAACGAAAAACAATAAATAATGTATATTTCTATAATAACAAATTATAAGTTTTAAATTACAGAGATTGATTAATTAAACAGATAATTAGCTTACTCCTGGATCGACCATTTTATTACACTAGTCTAACTATAATAAGTCAATACTAGTAAGTCATCTACTTACTTTTAATAAAATACATTCTAATGCAGACTTGTATATTAATTACAATACAATAATTGCTTCCGATATCAACACATTTTACAGCAGCAAGGCGAGGTTTAAAAGAGAAAACCATTAATAATTCTTCAGAAAATCTCTACTCATTTATGTTTGTGTTAAAATTTAATTTCCTCTATTAATGAAATAACATTTCCAATAAAGTAATTATTATCTACGACTAACGTGAATACAGCAGTTGGTGTCTTGACTAAAAACGAATTAACTGTAATTTGAGCGCATTGTGATATATCTACCAACTTTTTAAATTATACCCCTCAAATGTAAAACATAAAATACGCTCAGAAAATCCATTAAATCAATGTTTCCCATCGGATACGCCGCCAGGTTTCATGTCATGTCACGTGTACAGGTGTGTATATTTTCACGGAGTTTAGGCGTGATACGATCTCCATAATGATTAATGGACTTTTCCGAAGTGAAATACTATTATGTAGATTGGTGACTTTTCTAAACGCACATAAAAGTTTTAATTTGTATCTATAGCTTTGTTATTGCCATTCATATAAATTGAAAAGAGAATTGTAAAAAACAAGTTAATTAAATAAAGATTATCCGACCAGGCGATTTTCAAAAGTTAAATTTAATTTATATTGTTATATTAGTTTTAATCTGTAAAGGTAAAAGTAAAGTGAACCAGGGCTTTAAATTTTTTTTCCTCTCTACACATGAACATAAAAACGACCAGTCGGCACGTGGAAAATAATCTTACACGGGCCAGTACTTCGAGCACCTTTGACTAAAATACCGGTAGAATAAAAAGATTGCATTCCCACAGACATTTTTCCAAATTATACATAATTTTCAGGCACATGGGGGATCCTGGCCAAAGGTGGCTGCAAAACTTACGATTTGTAAAATGTGGGCAGTATAAATTTGAGTAAAATTAAAAAATGAAAAATCTATGAAAATAAAATATTTTATATATTATACACGTATTCATTATTTACTCACATATCAATCATGTTTAAATTCTGTACAAATAAATTTCCAATAAAATAAATAAAAAACCAATTCCCAAGTTACATATATTAAACTGCTTTTATATTGTTTTCTTAAGGTTCAGGTTTTACGGTAACATTTTGGAAATTTATTCAGTAATGAGTGGACATTTGAGGGGAGAGGTCGCGCGCTCGCATTGCAGTTCCGTCAAGCAATGAATGGGGAAATGGGTGTTATACAAGCAAAGTAGAAATTAAATAATTAATTATTTTATCGTCTAAAAATGAATGTTTCTTTGTTTGTTCCTCGTGCGGAACCTAAGCATTTATCCGATAGCGATTTGTCGTGTATAAAATTATTTCCTATCTAGCGTTATCAAATTATTTCCTATACCATTTATCCGATTGTGATGAAACTCTGGTGAGTTGTTATGTGCACACCCGCCAATGTTTCTATAAATAATAGTGAGCTCTGGCGTCATGAAATTTGTAAAAAAAATACATAAAAAATTAATGTTTCTTTGTTTGTCCCTTATTCGGTTCCTAAAGCATTCATCTGAGTGCGATGAAACTTTGGCGGATTTTTCGTGTACGTGTACATGCCCTTGAAGGTTTCTATATATATTATAGTGCAAGTGAGCTCTAGCGTTATGAATTTATTTCCTGTACTATTTATCCGATTGTGATGAACCTTTTGTAAGTTGTTAAATGCACACCTTCGTAATTCCTTATACGGTACCTAAAGCATTACTCCGATTGCAAAGAAACTTTGGTGATTTGTTGTGCACATACCTGTAATGGTTTCTATATGTAGTGCTGAGCTCTGGCGTTATAAAAAATTTCCTATACCATTCATTCGATTGCGCTGAAACAATAGGTGATTTGTTGTGCACACGCCCGCGAAGGATTCTATATACATATAGTGATGAGCTCTGACGTCATGAGATTTGTAGAAATAATTACAATATTTCCTTCTCATCCCCATTCACCTTCAGCCACACAACATACCCCAATTGGGGATGCCATAGTCTCACTGACTCCAGACGGGAGCAGGTGGGACTTTTGTAAGGTATTCATATAAAAAAAGGAGTGGCGGACGTATGAATCCATCTCTCCCACAGCGGGGCAAGGCGATGAGTCGAGAGAGTCAAATAAATTTTGGGTAATTTGTACACGAGCTGCCAATAAGAAGGAACAGCATCAGGAGCACACGTGCTTCAAGAATTATTCAGGGTCGTCTACCGCGACGGAATCCTTGTTTTTTTTTCCCGAATTTGCACCGGTGCAAAGTCGGGAAACACGCCAAACGCGCGCCCAACATATTTCCACGGTCGAAATTTCTCACATGAGAACGGGTCGCTTCTAACACTCGTTCTTGAGTTCAACAGCTCAGCTGTGAAACGATTTGCCGGCCTCTGTGTTTCCTCTTTCATACAATATGGGTCTCTTAAAGACAATTTTTCTCCGGGCCTCCTGTGCGAAGTTATATATAAAAATAAAAAAAAGGTTCTACTGTTATTGTTGAGAGGTTTAAAAATTCCGTACGACTAACACTGTTTAACACAAGTACTAAAGATAAAATTAATATCATTCTAAAACCCACAAGTCTTGGCAATTTTTGTAGGATATTATGCTGAATATTTGCATACCAACATTACATTTAGTTGATTTTATATCAATTTGTATTAAATTTTGTGATTTTTCGTTTATGTGCGTCATTCTACTTTTTGTTTATCTGAGCTAATATTTTGAAATATATTCTTTCTTGAGTACGAAAAAATTTGTCTGAATAAACTTTCAAAAACAAAACCACCTTTTGTCATTTCTATTGCACGTACTTAAAAATATTTGTCCCAACTTTATTTTATGATCTCCCTTTATTCACACCCATTATTTTCCGGTAATATTATAAATACAGTTATTACCATTTTATAAACCATACAATCTACGTCAAAACACCATTAGATTCAAAGTCTCATTGAGTAAAAAACGGAGACGTCAAAAAAGGTTCAGGGCGTAAAAGATGTTTCTATCTATCCATTCCATTGCTAATATGATTTTTTGTCTGTCTAGCTGTATCCATTATCTAGTAAACAAATTTAAATTTTATAGAGCAAGTGTATTTTTTATTTCGTACTTTATCAAAATGCTAAATGGTTTACCAATTTGGTGTCAATCTTACCCGAGTCTGCCCCATAGACGGCTGAAATTGTGGTTGGCTAGCGGGCCGTACAAGTACCAAAAATACCTAACTGCAGTCAAGCCGAGTTTTGATATCCCCCCCTTAATATTGAAAACCTCCTTTGGCTAGGAAAAATTTACTACTATTACCAGAGAATACCGGAAATTAGTCCTTTTTAAATCGAATTCTAGACGTATTGACTCTTTTTTACAAAAAAACATGAATTAATTTTGAAAGATTGTTATTTTATCTGGTTCAAGCAGTTTTAAAATTTTGAAAAACTAAGTGTATTTTTAATATACTAAGGTTATACCGTTGGTCGTTGACAGATTTGTTCAATTTTCAAACGATAAATTATATTAAAGAACACAAATGTCAAATCATATAATCATACAAAATAAATCAATATATAATCTAGTCATCACAGTCTTCAACATTTTAATTTTAGTTAAATTAAAATCATTAAAAAAAAACCGAGAACGTGTTTGTGACAAAAATACCTCAGTTTTTCTATTTATTTAAGGTGTTACAAACAATATTTCAAATTATTTTTTGCACATTTATTTTGTTTAGATATTATTAAAAAATCGTAAATACTTATGAACAAAAAATACTTACAAGACGTACACTATATTAAATAATTTATCATCTTGCGTTTTGAGCATTTTTATTGCTTACTTGAATGCAGGTATATATTAAAGCAAGTTTTTAATGAAATAAATCGATATTAATTTTTTTATTTAAAACATTTGATGCGGGGAATAATCGATCTTTCTCATCGGAACCTCCCTGAACATTTGCAAGCATTATTAAACTTTTATTCTCAGCCGCTGGTCAATCTCTCTTAAAGATCTTTAGATACAAAGGCGTGTCAACGATTCAACTTCCTAAATTACATGAAGGTTTCGAGGAGTAAGTATTACATAAGCATACCTACCAGGTAATTCCTTTAATCGAGCAAGTCGTTAAGCGTGATATAATCACAGGTGTGAACAGAGATAAGTTGGTGAAATATGACTTAACAACGTGAACTAAAATTGAATACGTTATGGCGCGTATACACTCGTATGCTATAGAGAACCAAGATTTTGGCAAATATTGTTATTGATAAATACCCTTCAAAGTGTTGGTAAGCAGTTAATCTATTCAGTTATGTATAAATTGTTTTCATGTTCAGCTAATACGCGTAAAATAACTATATACCTACCTGCCCTACAAAACCTTCACAGAAAAAAAGGGGATTGTAAGGCAAAAAAATAAGAGGCAAACATAACTCTGCGTGCGAGATTTCTAATCCTCGGCTGTAAAAGGCAATAAATCTCGACAGTAAAGCAATCAACTATCTCGACACATCCCACACCGAGTGAAGAAGCCTCAACAGTGTTGAACTAGTACGCAAGTACACAGCAGCAACACATGGATACTTTTCCGGCAGATTCAGGCCAAAGCTTCGGTGAAATATCGATGGGGTCAGGCGCCGGTCGGGGGTAAACCTTGGAATTTGTACGGCTTTGCTCGCCCTAGTGGCCAGGGAACTGGCGGCGCTTTGGGGTTAGTGAAACAATAAACACCCCACTGTTCCCTTTACCTCATTTACCGGAGTACAGCCGATACGGTACAGTCATGTGTGGAGATTCATGGGTGACCTCGACCCAAATGAAAAGACTACAGACGTTTCAAAATAAAGCCATTCGCACAGCCCTGGGAGCCCCAAAATGGATAAGGGTTGCACAATTACACCGGGACTCTGAAGTTCCCCTCCTTAAAGATCATATCTTAAGTCTCGCGGAAAAAATTTATGCGGGTATTCCCACCCATGAAAACGCGTCCATCAACTGTCTAGCACAGTACGATGAAAATTTAATAACAACCCAAACAAACCCAAACAAATCCTCCGTAAAGTTTAAATCTCCCCCTATTGCAGCCATGTTACATTGCAAAAATATTATCCAAATCAACTAAATAAAATCTAATTTTTCTACAACCAAACATAAATTCATGGTGAAAGAGAAAGGGGCCTTTTTGGCCCGGAGCTCTGTATGCCAGTACATCAAAAAAGTCAAAAGAAGGGTGACCTTCAGCGATGATTATCAATTTTCAGGTAGGTAACATCTTTTAGGGGTATGTTGTTGAGCTCGTCAGTTTATTGCAATTTGATAGAAAACTGCAACTCATCTAGAGTTAGCGTTAAACGGGGACCTCACAACTGTCAAAAACAATATGGCGCTGTAAGGCCATTTTATGACTTTGTAACATGTGAATTGGTCAAATTAGCTTGCGGGGCAAGGAATTTTCTTTGCACATTTGTATGTATAAATGATTAGATGATTTTTGGAGACAAATAGTGCACACTTCGACATAAGGAACTGGAGGTAGATAGGAGGTAGAGGTAGGTAGGTAGGGATGGAGATAGTGGCTCCGTGGATGATGATTTTTGTAGAATGACTAGCTAAAATTACAGACGTTGCCTGAGCTTTACGCAGAGTTTTTAGAAATCAGAAGAATATTCCTCTTATTATGAATTTCAAGTATGCAAACTTTCATCTCGAAGTATCAAAATTCTACTATAAGGAATGTGAAAAATGGAGATGCTATTCGAAATCTTGTGTAGATAGCAGCCTTCCTCTTGTTAATGTCAAATATGCCAAATTTCACCAGTCCCGGAATAAAACCGTGGATTTGGATAACTAAAAAACAGAGCCACCCACAGATACTCTTCGTTATATAAATAGATTAAGAATAAAAATTTATTTTGTTCTTACATTTTGATAGCTGAGATTATGATGTACCTTCGCCTCTAATTTCGTTGTAAAATATCATATACAAAGATTTTCACCACAAAAGTTAGGAAAACTGCCTTACAAGGAGAATAATATTTAATACGAAATAGATTTTCAAAAGTAACCAAAATGTGTAAATGACTAACAGTGAAACAGATGCTGCTGACCCTGAACGCGATGATATTCTTACTTATATAAAATAATAAACAACCTGTTACCAAAATACTTTTCAAAAAAAATTATCTACAACAAGAACAATCACATAACACATGTGCAATGAACCAAAAAAGGGCAATACGAATATGCAAAATAGTATTCTCTACAAAGGGATGAAGTACTATAATGCACTGCATTAAGTAAGAGAAACTATAGTAAGTATATAAGTTATAATAAATTAGTAATTTGAATACTTTTATGTAAAAATTACTGAAATAAAATAAACGGGCGAGGTCGCAAGTGATTAAAACTTCTAATTACATAGATAGGAAAAGTATGAATTTAGATTCAAGTCAGCGGCATTTGTCCGACTATAATATAACTCTTAGCAAACATTCAATATATAGGTACCAGCGTATAAGCGTATATATATTACCGTACAGTACAGCGTATGTATAATACCAACAATAGGTAGATAATATAGGTACCAGCGCAGTGTAAAGACGTGATAAGAATGATTACTATTATAGATGGTACAAAAAACATTAAATTAATCGTAGATTTGATGACCTCCGTAGTCCGTGGCAGAATGATAAACTCATTGCCTCTGAACCTAGGTCACGCATAAACATAATATATTTTAAAACCGACAGCGAAATAAGTAAATTTAAAAAAATAAACATCACTAGCCTATTATTAAATGCGTGAAGAATCACATAAGTACAGTTAACTTTAAAAAAATCTACAGCGAGAGCGAAATAAGAAGATTAAAAAAAACATCACTAGCTTATTATTAAATGCGTGAAGAATCACATAAGTACAGTTAACGTTAAAAAACCTACAGCGAGAGCGAAATAAGAAGAAGAAAAAAAACATCACTAGCCTTATATTAAATGCGTGAAGAATCACATAAGCACAGTTAACTTAAAAAAACCTACAGCGAGAGCGAAATAAGAAGATTAAAAAAACATCACCAGCTTATTATTAAATGCGTGAAGAATAACATAAGTACAGTTAACTTAAAAAATATATTAAATTAATCGCAGATTAAGATATTGTAATGTAATGGCTTCCTATCGAATACCTTCCCTACTTTATCATACGACCCTTGAGGTATATTAAATGTCACTATATTCCGTCGGATGTGACGAAAAGAATATCAGTCGGGATGTAGGGCGGTATGTAGGGCAATGGAGCGGCGAGGTGGGGGGCGTAGCGCGTGTAGGCGACTATTAAACCGAAGGGTTCATCTTATTTACATTATTCGATAACGATTTGAAAAGCCCTCAGTCGGCTGGGGCTCTTATTGAAGGGAAAAACGAAAATATATCAATGGTCAAAGAGGGAAGGGAAATATCAATAATGATGAATACTGAATACTTCTCTTGTGACCGTCGCGAGGACGCTTCTCGGCTCTTGTGATAAATTGGGGGAAGCCAAGCGCGAGAAAGACATGGCAAATTTATATTCATGGGCACATACATAATTTCGGAAATCAATAATAATAATATTACATGTTTGTAATATTATTATTATTATTTTTATTTTTTCATTATTTTACTTTGTGGCTCGCCATAATTTACAATAAAATATATAAATTGGTTTTAGACCACTTAAAATTCTAATTAATTTATTTATTGATTAAAAGAATTTTATACATAGTGTAGATATTGTGTTATTTCGCCCGCCATGCTAGGAATGTCCCTGTGTTATGGCGGGTGAAGTATGCAGATTATATAATTTAAGGTAATGAAGTACGTTTAGTGATAATATAATAATTAATGATAATGAGGTTTACAGTTAATGCAGCAATGAATTTATGATAATGAAATTTACATATAATATAGTAATTGATGATAATGATGTTTACAGGTAATAAATATAACAAGGAATTTAATTACACTCTACCGGTTTCGGAAGAACCCTTCCTTCGTCAGGAGAATATTAAAACTAACCTATGATACAAAATATTGATTGATATATACTAAATATTGATTGATATATAGATTGATTGTATAATTAAAATTTAAAGTGGTCTAAAACAAATTAATATATAATATTGTAAATAATAATATTATTCATTTAGTAGATTTTTGTAAGTAGGTACAATAATACTTCGAATTTTTGATTCTCCGATGCGTAATAAACGTTCCGGCAAAACGAAATACTTATGTCCCAAAATCTATAAATTATGAATTGTAAATTAAAATTCTTCCTAAGGCGATCAAACCTAAGAAGATCAAAGCCAAATAGTTCATACAAAAATATGATTTTTAACCGTCACGTATCCAATGTCTATTTCCTTTGTCAGAAAATAAATTGAAACTAACCGCATATCCCAGTCACAAGACAAATACTATTTACACGCGAAAAACAAAACATCGTTCATTTTCTATCTCGTTTAAATTTATCAGATTCAATAACAGACTAGAAAAAGCTCTCAGTATTCTCTTTAAAATCAACGTGAACAAATAACATTTAAACAAAAGGATTAAAACTTATTGGTCGAATTCTGTAAACTTTTAAAAATGTGTTCCATTCCCTTGAGCTTTTTCGGGGTAGATATAACAGGTCAGGAAAACTTCAATTTAAGTAACATAAGAGCACAAATAAGTTTTTAGTCTGGTTAACGAGTCTTAAGAAAACTTACATCAGCAAGTCGATAGAGCGGTATACCATATAATAAGTTGCATACAATGGAAGTATCTCAGTGATGTCTGATGAAAGGATATTTTGATATTTTTTAAATATTGCGAAACATCGACCAATGAATTTCGTTTTTTTAGAAATTGCAACTTAATGGTGGAAAAGAATAAATAACTTTAACTGGGATTTTAATCATAAACATTCTAATAGAAACTAGGTGAAAATGTATGGTTTATTGAATGAAAAACTCACTTTGTAATTAATACACCACGTTTATTGAATGCGTACATGACAGCCAACCAGGTTTCGCAAATATCAAGCTTCGTCAGGGCTTATTACACCACTAAATATAATTAGACGAGTAGACTGAATGCTGTAGAAATGAAATCCCTGAGGCGTATGTGTGGTAAATGTATGATCGTGTGAGGAATGTGGAGATCCCAAAAGAATGCAAGGCTGATATGAGCGTAATAAGTAAGATTAAGATAGGGACGCTGATGGTTTGGGCATGTTGAGCGAATGAATGAAGGAAGGAGTGTAAAGATAATTTATGACGCGAATGTGAATGGTAGAAGAAGCCGAGGACGCCCAAGGAAGACGTGGCACGATCGAGTAAATCAGATACTTGAGTCGGGCCATGTTAAGAGTCAGAATAATATAAGAGTATGTATGAGAGTTAGTTAGTTAAATATAATTATATACAGACAACCTACGCAAGGGTGTTATTGACTTACTTACAAGTGATTCCTGACATTATTTGGAGTAAAAAATGTAAAATAATTATGTCGCAATAGCTCAGGACTTATAGTGTTGGCGAAGTAAGACAGGGGTAGTGAGTTCGATCCCCAGTTGCGACCGTTACCTTTTTTATTTCGTGGGTCCTGTTATGTTTCAGGTTTCGTTTAGAATTATTAATAATAATATCTCCAATAATGTAATTTTAATCATGGTTAGGCACGTCCCTCACTAAACTACACAGAACTCGTGATTTGGCAAAACTCTGGCAAATTAAAAAGCCACGATCTTCCGATGCTCAATGCTGAAAATATTTGCAAATATAAAAAAGGAGAATGACAATAATTGATTGACGTTTTATCACGATAATCTAAATTGCGTGATATCTGCCTGCCCCAAATGTGTCCAAATATAATATTATTATAAAGATACTATCAAGGCGAGTAATATTTGAAAAGATTCTTATGAATTCTTTTGGATGTCGTGATTTTAACCTAGTCGTGACTTTTAAACACGGTTACAGTAATTTAGACATAAATAGTATAATGTTTTATATAGATACTGAGAGCAAAGTCGAGTAGTAATTATTCAACATCTTGGAAAAGATGAATGCTTTAGCAGTTGAAATTAGACCGATCATTATAATTGTAATCCTTGTTTGATATGTTTGATATATATGTATATACGTATGCAAGAAAATAACACATAATCTAAAGTATAAAGGAGAAAATTTGTTTGTCAGAATAAAAACTTGGAATGATGAAGTATTGCACGATATTTTTAGTTCGAAAACTCATTTCAATCACGAGTTACCGAGTTTCGAAATATACCTTTAACCGTCAAAAAGTAAGACAAGATGTAACAAAGTATATTTAAGCTAATTCTTGATTTGCTGACTGATTTTTCCAAAACAACGATGACGGAGGTCTGTACTCTGTACCTGATACTTGTGAGCGCCATTTCGAAGCGGGGAAGCGTATATTATCCCCCTTTTTTTAAAAAGTTTTAAATTTGTTTTATTATACTATTAGTTTATGAGATAATGGGACCACGTTTTATCAACGAATTGGCCGCAGTCTAAATGTTGTTGTCAAACAAACAATCAATGCCAATTCTATGCATCTACCTTCAACCACAAACTTCTAGTTTATCATCCAGTGGTGTCTACGTAGAAAGTTAGACACTTCAAACACTCTATTTTTATGTGACGAGAGAATTAAAACTATCCAATTATCTAAAGATAGTATTTACTACGGTAAGCTGTTGAGAATCTGCTACCAAGCAAGGTTGGACTGGCTGTTCAATTGTGGCCCCTAAAAAAATCAGAACGCTTAGAATCTTAATGGCGGTCTCTCGCGATGACTGATAATGTCTTCCAATCTGTATTAAAGTAAAAAAAAATATTTATTAAATTCTAGATATGGAAAATAGAATACCAATTTACATGAGCCTAAAAGCATCAAGGCTTACCTTAATTTATTATGTTAAATTAAACAAATACATTGTTTTAACCGGGTACTTTAATCAAACAGTTAAACTCTTGAAGAAGGAAGAGTGATTCCGAAACCGATCGTTATAAATAAATGTTTAGAATAAAACAAAGTATTTCTTTCATTTTTGTTTCATTTCATTTAACTAAAAAAGTTATTGCACTTAAGGGTAAAAAAACCGTGACCTCTAGACCCAGGGTCAAAGCCCTCACCGCTCTGCCTCAAAAAGCTTTCAGAAAGTTAACCAACAAACAAATTTATTACGGCGTGCATGTTCGCGAAAAAAATACGCTGCATGAACCGCGTCGAATAAGGTGATACACAAAATTTTAATTACATACAATATAATAAAGGATGTGGCTTTTACGTTACCGTGTTACCTACCCCTTTATGGCGAAGCTTAAATCTTCAGCTAGGGGATGAAAGTCGGGAAAAATAACGGCGTGCATAAAAACAATATTCGTTGAGCGAAATTAACCGCCGAGCAACGGTTTGTGCTGAGTAAGAGGAGTAGAGGAGTGGCTACTTTCGACTTTAATCAGTGGCCCGTGTTCGTAGTTTTTATTTGGAACTTTTAACAGAGCAGCGCTTCCAGAAACGCTAATTAATACTGCGTAAGGGAGACGAGACGCTCGATTAAACGTGAATTATAACGTGTATTTTAGATTGAAAGAGAGTAAAATCAAGAGTCAGTGAGAGGGTAGATAATATATTTGAATAGGGGAAATTTTGGTATCAACGAGGAAGATCACCGTTGTTATGTGAGCCGGTCTTATCAAAGATGAAAAGCTAGCATCACAAATATAAATGAAGGACTCTGGTTCATAAGGTAAACTGACATGACGGTCACGACTCTCAACAATTAGATAAAGACTGAAGAAGAAACGTATCCAAACTTATTAAATACGAAGCGGGTACTATGTTATATATACCTGGCTTTAAGGCCGCGCTACCCCGCTCAAAAAAAAGAAGATGGAGAGATACGACAATACGAACGCGGGAGCGAGCGCTCTAACATTAAAAACCATAAAATTCATGCGAAAATTGTGAAAATGTTTAATAAAAGGCGACTCGTTTGAAAAAGAGCAAAAATCTCGTAAGGGATGTGTCGAGTAGCATTTAAAGAAACATAGTGATTTTTTTCATACATATAACTTAAACTTTAAAAAAACGTGTAAATAATAATTTTCGGAGCATGCTTTGCGATTTATTTCTATCGAGGGAATTTCAAAAAATTATACCGTTTCGGCTTGGGGAATAGATACTATCATATATATGGAATAACATATATTTTTTTAAGAACTTAAAAACTTCAAACGTTTAAGGAAAACATGTAAGAAATCGGTTGAAATTAGAGTGGCACCGAGGTTCTATAAAATAAATTAAAATCGGTATGTACATGTTGGGTTTTAAATCATTATGATTAATCATTGAAGAAGAAGGTAACAGTAATAATCTAAATTAAAACATGAAAATGAACAATCACACAGAAAAATAATAAATAAAAGATAATGGTACTCGAATAAAGATCTCTCGTCTTTCCGGGACGTGCGCTCTACCAATTCAGCCATTGCGTCCTATTATAAAACCGCCGTAATTGTCAAAGTCATATTAATAATTTCAGAATTAACATTATGATTAAGGCTAAGTAGTAAGTGTTCAAAAAGAAGAATAAGATAATTCGAATGTGAAATATATAAATACGAATGTTAAAGGGAGCGCGCAAATGAAAAAAACGATAATAATTGAAAATATGTAATAAAAAGTTACTTATTTAAAAAAGACTAAGTAAATATCTTAAGTAATATAATTTAAGCTCAACGACAATTCTGGTTCATAGCTCCGAAAATATTTAATGCATTGAGTACCGATATTAAGTCAAATAATTCAGTATCCACCTTTACCGCCCGTCTACAGCATTGGATATTTGAAAAGGGACGAGCTTTCTTTAAAGATTACATGAGTTCTTAACACTTTTAAAAACAAAACAAAAAATTATAAAATTTATCCTGTCACAGCTTTATTCCAACTTGTTTCACATCACTGAAATTGAATGTGACCATAAACATAATCGTCTTGTAGATTATATCTACCACAATTTAACCTGCGTTCAAAACAATATAATATATAATTTTATTTGTTTTATAATCTTAATGTTTATTATTTTTAATTTCTATTTCTTTCTTTAAAATATTTATCTCTCTTTATTTTTCAGCTCACTATTATTTTAATATTTGTATTTACTTTTATTTATCTTTAAATATCTTTTTTTTTTCTTTTCTGCATTCTTATTTCTCATTATTTATTACCTAGTTTTTATTATCTGCTTCTGTAAAAAAGTATTTTTAGTTCATATATTCATTATGTATGACTACCACAACACGGGCAGTAGCCTAGTATGGTAGTTAAAAAAATGTCAAAAACTGTAACTTGTAAAAATTTATTAAATAATAAAAAATAAAAAATAAATAAAAAAAAGAAAAATTGATTTTTTTCATATTTATTTATAACATTAGGATTTTTTCTATCGAGGGAATTTCACACAAAAACCCTTTCAAATCGGACAATGATATCGCAAGAGCTTATCTTCATAAATAACATTTCTTTTGAAGAGCTTAAAAATTAAAGGCGTTCAAGGTAAGTGTATGTTTTTAGAAATTATTATATTGAAATTCGGAATGTGGGGTCCCAAATGGATGGAAGCTAGATAGCTCAAGACGACGAAATGACCGAAATAACGGTGGGAGTTTTGAAATGAGAACATGCATAGGTAATAATTTATCCAGTACCTACCTACCCCTCCCTAACCATCACCGCGCTGAAAAGCATTTGAAATTTGGAACTTGGAAAGAAAAATAACAAATTCGAGTGCATTTGTCTTTGAAAAACAGAAGAAGAATTGTAACTACCTTGAAAGCAAGTTGTTCGGTGTTTTTAGTGTACGTAATCTCGTTTTTCCACTAAAAATAAGGTATTTGACCATCTCGAAAGTAAACAAAATCGTTTTGTAATTAATCGTGTTGTTTGTGACGATATTACCTCGAGGTATCACGGTGGAACTGTATAACGATATTGTGATTGTGTTGTGTGCTCCTTCGCAGAGGTAGAGTGGTAAGTGATTGGTTATCTTTTTTCCTTGCAGCCCTAGTTTTTCATACGCCTGATTCCAGGCAAACACCATTTCGTCTCGTTTCATTTTTAGTATTTACAGTCCATTTCCAAGTGCAACAGAAGTTGTATGTCGTAAGCAATTCCGGATGTAACAGTAAGAGCTAATAAAAGATGCGTTAATTTTGAAAACGTAGATGGCAAATTACAAATGGCTTCTTTATCCCATCAGGATATCTGCCAATAAGAAAGATTTTGGGAAAAAAAAGTGACCCACCAGATCCTACCCAAATCAAATAATTAAAATAAGTTGCATGATATGATTTACGATTTTAAAGACACAGAAAATTGATTACTATTATTTAACCACTCGATCCCTAAGCTTGTTTTCACGCAAATATAACAATAGCAATCAAGTCCAATAAGCTTGTTTTGAAGCTAACGCGTGAGTTCCCAAAGAAATCGTTATTACTCTGTTGTTGTTCTAGTGACAACCCTAAAATAAAAAGGAGAATATTTATAATAAGCGCCTCCGCCCACTGAGGCAACTGAAAACCAACTAAAACGGCTGTTTTCTCTGTCTTGATTGGTCAAAAAGCTTGTTTAACCATAGAAGAAGAACAATCAGCTGACAGCTGGCAACTAGCAATGGCCGCCCAGGGCAATCAGCAGTGACAGTTGCGAGTTACCATGGAGTTACCGCTTGCGTTACCATTGACAACGGGGTTTTGTGTGATTGTGAAGTGTGCGGGCCATCACATTGTCATACAAAGACAGTTGGCAGTTGAGAGTTTTCAGTTGCCTCAGTGGGCGGAGGCGCTTAACCACGCTTCACATTTCTAATCAAAGTTGTCCATAGAAATACTCGTAGATAAAAATGCTTATTTTGTAGATACAGTTTCACCCGCCAAATCGCATATTTTGTTAGAGTTAGTTATTTTATTTTAAAATATTTTTGTATGGAACGGTAGAAAAGTGAGGTGATCAAATTGTTTATAAAATAATTGTATGATAGAATAAGTGATTTTCTACGATATCCGTGATTTTAGTACCGTTTTCACATTAAAACATCACATGTGTCATTTTATCAATTTTTTTATGTTTGCATTCAAAATTAAATCTTTATTAGTAATAAAACAATTTGACAGCGTGTTTCATCACCTTTCAAAAACAGTTTTGAGTATTCGGCTACGTTCAGAAATATTTCATTTATTGCGCTTTAATTGCACGGAGAAAAATGTTATTCTAAAATACGATCATTTTATTCGTAAAAACGGTTAAAAACGGGACTGAAGTTCTTACGAACAAATTAGTGTTTCAATGTTTATTGGCGGGAAAATGTAGATTATTTATTGTGATGAACGTATGTCTTGCGGTATGAAAGAGACATGCGTGCATGAGTGAGACAGCATGAGTAAGGCATAAAAGGTTTGTTTGTTGTCCATTCGTCCTCTTTGCCTTCAGACATCCTAAGAAGGAACCCTGTACATAATCTCTTAATAAACGTTATCGTCTACCTACGATCTATTATTGGAGTACCACCCCAAAGGAATCTGGATCCATACACAGGAGTCCAGAACTCAATGTGAAACCGGCCACGATCATCACATTTGGCGCAGCCGAAAAAAGGAACCACGGAGCAGCCAAATTATCACATTTGGCGCAGCCGAAAAAGGGAACCACGGAGCAGCCAAATTATCACATTTGGCGCAGCCGAAAAAGGGAACCACGGAGCAGCCTAATTCTCACATTTGGGCAGCCGAAAAAGACCGAGATTGAAGCTACAGGGGTCAACGAGTGATCGGGTCAGATCACGACTCCACATCATTGCGGAGCAAGGAGGAAGCAAGAGCAGCAGCATCCTATATATGGTGATTTAGTGCCGAGAACCTGGAGGAGTATTCGCGTAAGGCGTGAATACAGAAGTCTGGGTCTTCAAGAGAAGACCAGGAACCGGGCGCAGACCTCAAGGAAGGCGCATTAGAAGGACGACCAGGGTTCAGGAACAGAAGACGGTTCGCGGAAGGGCGAGATCGGACAGCATCAAGACATCAGAGTCGTGAGTTGAGTGCTGTTTGTAAAATTTTCTGTTTTTTTTTCATTGATTGCATCTGTGTGAAGATGGAAGGAGGAGAACTGCCCAGGTTTTGTCATTTGAGAGACCAGCTGGAGACATTCGTCTTACAGTACGAGCAGTTCATCCTAGTCAATGATGACAAAATAACGTCGGATGTAAAAAAGAGAGCGGTTTTTATATCCCATTTGCACACAGAGACAATAAATTTATTAATAAATTTGTGTTTTCCAAAAAAAATTACAGATTTCACGGTAGAAAATTTATTGTTATTACTCGAAAATCATATAGGTACTAAAAGAAATGTGTTCAAGGAACGTGAAATTTTTTTCGCTGCGAAACAAAAGGTTTCAGAATCAGTTAATGACTTCATAGAGCGTTTACGAAATCTAGTTAGATTTTGCAAATTCGAAGACAGACTTGAACATAATTTAAAAGATGTTTTTATCACCGGTCTTCGAGTTAGTCGTATTAAAGAAAAATTATTTGTCGAGGCTGAAAACTTTTCATTAAAAAAGGTTTTAGAATGTGCTATTGCAATGGATTCGTTCGATGTAATTAATAAGCAAATTAAAACGGAAAGTGTTGATATGATTTCTAAAAATAGGCAGATCGATTTGTCACAAAAAAAAAATACGGCGGGTAGATATTTTTCTAGACCTACGGACAAGAATGTTACATCGTTCAGACCGAAATCATTAGACCGAACGAAGTGTAAACATTGTGGTAATTATCACGAATCAGTTAATTGTAAATTTAAAAACGTGATTTGTTATAAATGCAAAGGCAAAGGTCACATAAGTAAAATATGTCGCGGTTTAAAGTATAAAGATATTTCTTCAGTGTTTGTAAATACGCAGAAACGGTTGTGTATAAATGAAGTGCATTGTGAGCCAATTTTGTGCAAAATCTTAGTGAATAATGTTGAACTAAATGGTTTACTGGATACAGGTGCGGCAGTCTCGATTTTAAAAGAGATAGATTACGTTAAACACTTCAATAAGTTGGATTTAAAACCAAAGGATTTAACCTTGACGGGTTACGCTAACTGTAAGTTAAATTTATTGGGTTGTATTTTATTAACAGTTGATTATAACGGTTATAGGGAAATGTTAGAATTTTGCGTAGTAAAAAATGGAACAACTACTGTTCTAGGTCGTGACTTTATCAAAAAGTTTAATATTGGATTTACGGGGTTACAATCTACTTCATCCCAGGAGGGAAGTGAAATTTTTTCTCAAAATGTAGTTGAGAATGATAGAAGTGAAGTAGATAAATTAATTCGAAAATTCCCGGAGGTTTTTTCGGATAAACTGGGTAGATTCAATAAAAATAAAATACATCTGAAACTTAAAGAGAATGCGGAACCAAAATTCTGCAATCCGAGAAATATACCGTTTGCTTTAAAAGCAAAGGTTGAAACGGAATTAGGCCGTTTACAATCGGAAGGTATTTTAGTTCCGGTAAATTATAGTAAGTTTGCATCACCAATTGTTCCCATAGTAAAAGGTAACGGGGAAATTAGGATTTGTGGTGATTATAAGGCAACAATTAATCCGCAGCTAGTGGTAGATATATATCCCATGCCACGGATAGAATGGTTGTTTTCACAAATGGCTGGTGGAATAATTTTTTCCAAGATTGACTTGCGGCAAGCCTACCTACAATTAGAACTAGATGAGGAAAGTCAAGAATTCACAACTATATCCACTCATTTAGGATTGTTTAAATTCACGAGATTAATGTTTGGAATTAATAGCGCTCCTGCTATTTTTTGTAAAACGATAGCTTCGTGTTTACAGGGTTTGAAAAAAACAGCTGTATTTTTAGATGATATAATAGTAACGGGAGAAACAGTAGACGAACATAATGAGAATTTAAGTGCAGTGCTAAACAGGTTAAAAGACTGTGGATTTAGCGTAAATATTCACAAGTGTATTTTTAATGCATCATCAGTAACTTTTCTAGGGTTTGAAGTTTCAAAAGAAGGAATCAAACCATTGAAAGATAAAACTATCGCTATTAGCAAGGTATCGCAACCTAAAGATATAACTGAATTACGAAGTTTCTTGGGGTTAGTGAACTTTTACAGGTCATTTGTGCCAAATATGTCAGTGCTATTAGATCCGTTACATAGATTATTGAGGAAAAACATACATTTTGAGTTTAATCAGGATTGCTTGGAAGCTTTTAATAAAATAAAGGAAATTTTATGTGATGATAGAGTGCTAGCTCATTTTGACCCGGAAGTAAAATTGAAGGTTGTTACGGATGCATCAACAAAAGGGTTGGGAGCGACACTTTTGCATTGTTACGAAAATAATTTACAGAGACCGATTTCTTTTGTTTCTCGAAAATTAACTGAAGCGGAAAAGAAATATTCTATATTGGACCTCGAAGCAACAGCTATTGTGTTTGCGTTAAAAAAATTTTTTGAGTATATTTATGGAAGGGAGTTCATTTTAGAAATAGATAATGAACCGTTATGTAGAATTTTTGGTGATAAGAAAGGTATCCCAGTATTAGCGTGCAATAGACTTCAACGCTATGGGGTGATTCTTTCGTCATTCAATTATAAGGTACAGTACGTGAAGTCGGCATTGAATTGTTCGGATTATTTGTCACGCGTTCCTGTCGAGGAACCGGGTCACGTAGAGAATGACTTCGATACTCAAATTCTAAGTTTATTCAAAAATAACAGAGATATACCAATAGATGTCGAGGAGATTAAATCGGAATCAAATACGGATAAAATTTTATTGGAAATTAAACATTATCTCACAACAGGGTGGCCAAATAAAATTAACAAGGATGATTCAAAATGGATTTACTGGAGTAAACGGAATGAATTATCTATAATTGATGATTGTTTTTTTTGGAATAATAGGCTAATAATCCCAGTAAGTTTAAGAGAAAAATTTTTAAACTTATTGCATAGATCTCATCTGGGCATAGCTAAGATGAAAGGGTTAGCCAGGGGGTATTTTTGGTGGCCAGGGATAGATGGAGAAATTGAACTTTTAGCGAGAGGATGCGAAATTTGTTCAGAGGTTCAACCATCTCAACCAAAAAGCGAATTGACTCCGTGGCCCATAACTGAAGAGATATGGAGTAGGGTGCATATTGATTATGCAGGTCCCATTGCAAATAAATATTTTTTTGTGATTATTGACTCAACCTCAAAATGGTTAGATTGTGTGGAGGTAAATTCTCCAAATTCGTATAATACTATTAAAATATTAAGAAATTTATTTAGTTATTTCGGGAGTGTACAGACAATAGTGTCAGATAATGGAGCCGCCTTCATGTCAGCGGACTTCAAAGAGTTTTGTGAGATGAATAGCATCAAACATTTAACTACTCCGGTAAATCATCCACAATCGAACGGGTTAGCTGAAAACGCCGTGAAAAATTGTAAAAATTTTTTGAAAAAAATGATGATAGGAAATAAGTTTCAGTCAGGTTACGATGAAAAATTAGGAAATTTTCTAGTGGATTACAGAAATTCACCACACTGTACAACTGGTTTAGAACCTGCAGTTGTAATGTTTGGAAGAAAACTAAGGTCTAACTTAAACAGTTTTGTACCGAGAGGGGGGAGAGATAAGGATAATAGAATTAATAAAGAAACTAAAATTAAAATGTCTAAATGTCAGGAAAATCAGAAATATTATTATAAAAGAAATAATAAAGAATCGTTGGGTTTTTCGATAAATCAAAAAGTAATGGTAAGAGATTTTAGAGACCAAAACAATGATAAATGGGTTTCAGGGAAGATACATAAAAAAATAGGAAAAAAACTTTATATAATTGAGGTAAATTTAAAAGGTAAACTTATGTATTGGAAAAGGCATTTTGATCAGTTGTCTAAATTGTGTGTATCATGGGAAAAGAACCCCAGCAATCCTTTAATCGCGTCTGAGACTAGGAGATTATCGTCAGATGAGTACGATATCTCCGGCTTTATGTCGGATGACAATCTAATGGGTGATTCTCCTCTTACTTCCAGCTCCAGTGAACCGGTGGCTTCCACGTCGGGAAACTGGAAGGACAGATTACGACCACGGACACACAGATGAGTCAATGAAGACAGGATTCAGCTCTCGACTCAACATGATAATGAATTACACTGTAAATATTGGAATATTGTATGTATTGTAAATAATATTATCATGATCATGTTGTGTACCTGTCTACGGATTTAAGTGTGGAGGGATGTGATGAACGTATGTCTTGCGGTATGAAAGAGACATGCGTGCATGAGTGAGACAGCATGAGTAAGGCATAAAAGGTTTGTTTGTTGTCCATTCGTCCTCTTTGCCTTCAGACATCCTAAGAAGGAACCCTGTACATAATCTCTTAATAAACGTTATCGTCTACCTACGATCTATTATTGGAGTACCACCCCAAAGGAATCTGGATCCATACACAGGAGTCCAGAACTCAATGTGAAACCGGCCACGATCATCACATTTATTAAAAAAATATTCTTAGATACATGTTCCCGCCAATAAACATTGAAACCCTGTTATTGTTCGTAAGAACTTCAGTCCCGTTTTTAACCGTTTTTACGAATAAAATGATCGTATTTTAGAATAACATTTTTCTCCGTGTGTAAAGCTGAAATAACACAAAATTTGTATCATTATGACAGTTCATTAGGACGAAAAACATACACAAAGGCGGTATACCCGAGTGGTTAATGTTTTCTCGAAATTTTGTCTGGGAAATCTCGAATAAAAAATTAAATAAATTACATCTTTCAAAACGATTTTTTAACACCAAAAGACGATTCTTTTCACATTAAATTTAATTTAATTGCAAATCTGAATATAGTAATTATCGAGAATATCGCATAACAGAGCGAATAAAATCCTTGGCTCGTTTGGCATTAACGGCAGCCACCCTTCGCGGGCGGAATCATTTAGTGGCGATAAATTGTAAAATGCTAATAAAAATGCGCGTATTATGGTAATGACGGTGGTACAGTCGGTGCCGTTTGCATTTAACGATGTTGTTTATTCGTTGTGTAATATTCTGTTGCCCAAATTTTGATAGTTACGACAAATTCATGATAATGTTTCATTCCAGCTGGCTGAAACAAGGATGAAAGAATTTTAGAAGATCTGTGACTAGCATATTTTGTAGTAGTCCAAACTTCAGGAAACCACTTTATTATTCAAGAGTTGTAGGTCGATACTCACAATATTTGGGAGGCGAGTGTGGATACCGCCGCCCCCCGTTTATTGGATAACCAGCACCCCTGCCATAGGACAACCCAAGTGGTTCGCTACGTTTGGTGACTTAGCAGGGGTGCCCAAGTTCACGGGGTTAGGTTTGTCTACGGCGGATGCGTTTTCTAACCTATTGCGTGGCGAGCCTATTCTCTCGACCACTCTTTCCTCATATTGCCTTGCGCCGCAGTGGGAGGGATGAATTAATAATTTCGTCACTCTTGAACACATTGACAATCAGGTTCCTATTCACCCTTCATATATTTTTCCTTCCCAGAACTTCCTATCCTCCCTTTCCTTAAAAATACCCTCCACACAGCATCCCCTAAAGTGATATAGGCCCTGATGGAAATTTTGGGTGAATGGTAGGGGTATTGATTATCCAATGAATGGTTCTCGGGGCAGCGGTATGATCGTGCAATTATCATAATATTTCGTTTACAAGAAATAAAGTAGTAAATCCTACTTTAAAAAAATAAGAAGTGATGACGATGAACGAGTGCTTTAGTGAACCAATCAACATTTCGACATTTGTAATAAAAAGGTTTCATCTGTCAAGGTAACGTCATGCGATAATGAACTCTAAAGTAGCTTACTATAGAACCCATTACCGCATGACGTTGCCGCGACAGATGGAACCTTTTATTCCAAAAGGTCGATTTATAGAAATATTTCCTCATTATGGGGCCAACAGACCTAGCTATAAAAGCTCAAGCGTTATTTGGTTTGGCGTATTTCGGCATATCGGTTGCCATACATTCCCAATGGGAATGTATGACGAGCGATATGCTGAAGTAGGCCAAGCCAAATAACGCTTGAGCTTTTATAGCTAGGTCTGTTGGCACCATTAGTGTATTTTTAACATTTTCGTCAAAATAGCCACTGTTTTTTTTAATGTTTTAATAGTTCCTTCCCCTCTACAGCTATACTATCCAAAGGGTGAAACCGCTTCTAACACATCGTTGCTGCCTAATACACCCCCAAGGTGGTACCGCGGCAATAATTCAGGCTGCCTCGCGGACTCATCTGCCTGACGAGATTTACGACGTCAGTCGGCATCTCAACAGGGTTATTATACCTCGAGTAACAAACACCCCCAGACTGAAAGATAATCGCCCTGCTGCGGCCCTATGTTCGCCTGGTACTTATACGACATAAGACGCATTAGCAGCTTGGCGATGTTTCTAATTAGGTTTATTTAATTTGTTCATGAATACAAAAGACGGGGTAATGACAGAGATGGGTGGAAAAATATGATAGTGTTACATTTGACTCCCTATTGAAGAAGATTAAGAAAATGACGCTCAGTCCGTACCGCGGGTTTAGCTACATCTAGGCTAGCATGGTCGATCGGTAGGATAATTGTCGGTAACTTCTCATCGTTCGCTAGGACAACTGCAGATCGCAAACGTACAAACAACAGTCGATATCGAATATATTAAGGACAAATTAGTTAAAAAAATTTTTTAAAAAAAGACATACTTAGTCATTGTGAACTGTCACCTATTCGTTTGCGATCTGTAGTTGTCCTAGGGAAAAAGAGACAAGTGGGAAGACCCAGACTGAGGTGGGAAGACGAGGTAAGAGGGGATGCGGCACAGCTTCTCCAGGTAACAAACTGGAAGTCAGCTGCTGAGGACAGGAGGAGTTGGAGGCGAATGTTGCGAAGAAGAAGAAGTTGTCCTAGAACCCAAACCCTCTACAGTGCGAAAAATTTCCTCGCACTCCGGTGCTGTGCACTCACCGCCTTACTTATAAAAAAACACTTCACGACCGTTGAACGGTATTTTTTTACACTTTGTATAAAGACTGTACATTTTGATTTTCTTATTAATGATATTTGCGATTATTATAACGTTTTTGTACATAATTTCTATTTTAATGACCAATTCACTATTACGAGTACATTAGTAGATAGGTATAATAATTACTAATATTTGTGTTATTTTTGTCAGTTTTAGTCCTTTAATAACGTCATGCTGTTAATATAATTGTGTTAACATAAAAATACAGTTTATTTCGGATACACTATTTTTAAATTTAATTTTGGCGTGGAAGTTTATTAAAAATTCCATAAAAGTAATGTTATTTAATAACATAAATGCATTGTACGCTTATAAATAAATACAAATTCGAGAAACCAACGTTTAAATTGTAAAAAAAAAATAATCCTAAATGTCAGATTTTTTCGGTTACCATGAGGAAATAATTGTTATATTTTTTTTATAGTTTGTAATTGTTGTTTTGTTGCAAATTCCCCATACAAAAGAAAATGTTTTTTGTTTTAAATTTGTATTTTATGATTTTTTTTACATTTTCATGATTAAAGCTTAATATTATATAAAGGTAATTTTATCTGTTTTTGTTTTTTTGGTATTTGTTTTTACGACATATTCAAAAATAAGAAATATAATATGGGACACTTAAAATACATTGGAAAATTTCGGAATTTCGCTGAGACACTGTTATTAAAAAAAAGATAAATAACCCTCTTTGGCTGGACAAACAATGTTTATATCTTTCCATCAACTATTTAGTCAGTTTCTAAGTCTTATTGGTAAGGTTTTTACATACACGGTCGTTTATCAATTAAATAAAATATTCACGACGTTTACACGACGTAAGGCTGTCAGTAAATATGTTTGCATGTATTGTAATTATTTAATCCAATGTATAAATGTATTGCGGAGAAATACCTAAAATAAATACTCTATGTTTAGTATATTTACCCAGATATTTAAGTAATTAAAGACCGTGTCCGCTCAGTTGACAGCACCGGCAGGTGAAGGTTAAACTACGAACGTGCAGGTTTGTCAACCTGAAAGATAGGCTAGGTCCCCGGGTTATCTAGCACGGACGATCGATAAAGGTTTTATCGACAATGTCGATAACTTGTCATCATTAGCGAATGTACAAAAACAAATTCACGTCGAATATATTAACAGCTCTTAGTCGTTCTGAACCGTTGTTTGTTAGTTGGTTATCTGCAGGAACGATGACAAATTACCGACATTATCGATACAACCTTTGTCGATGGACCGTGCTAGGTTTACCAGATGTTTTAGACAAATATAAATGGATGGAAAAATAAATAAGCTATCAGTGAAATCACTACTTTTGATTAATCTTTACTATGAATCGGTTTTTATTACGATCACCAAAAAATATGCCTTGGATAAAATGAACCTTTTGCTACAGTTTGGCTTGAGTAGAATAAAAATAAAATTATTGTTTATGTTATAAAAAATAAAAGCGTAAACTACTAAACATTTCTTTTTACTTTTCACGGGTAACGTAGGTGCATGAAGGAAAAAGTCAGGGATGCCCAAGGAAGACACGACAAGATCAAGTGAATGACATATTAAGTCAGAATACCTATAACTATTTTGAGTTATTGTTTCAGCTGATCATGAGTCATGTGTTCTCAAATAGTAAATTAAACATGGAAATACACAATTTTCCATGAAATCATCGCCTCCAGTAATAAACATAAATAAACGGCGCGAAGAGAGAAAATGGAACACCAACAAATCGTAAAATTCCAGCAATAGCCAATGTAAATGGCGCAGTCTACTGCATGGAATATACAATAGAAAACAAAACACAAGCGTAATTTTCTTCAATCCCAGTGGTTGGGCTTACTCACTCGTCGAGATTACATGTTACTTTATTCACGTTATCGTGTGGTTTAAAATGAATATAATTGGATCAAACGTCCGTTCTATTGAGTAATTCTAAAGCCAGTGAACTTGACAGTGAAGAAACCCAGCTTTCGATCGTATATCATCGGGTATTTCCGTAAGCGTGCATGAGACACGAACGGCGACAAATGCCACTCTTCTAATGTACTACTTAACTGACATCTGTGAAGACACCTCAAAACTGCATATACTACCTATAATAACGACATCTGTTTAAGGATGTTGAGACCACATACATAATCCTTTACACCAATACAAGAAAACCCGAAACACCAGCAACTTCAGAATGGTGAGCTCTGTCGTCGTGAAATAGTCGTTTCATTGCATTTCGATGTTATAGGTCATAGCAATTTGTTTCAACTCTCGATCATGAGCCAAGGAGCTTTTGAAATATTTATTGAAAAAAAAAACAGAAAACGCCATATTGTTTGTTATATATTTTTCAATCAATAAAAAAAGAAAAAATATTTCGAGTAAGAAAAAATGGTGAAACGCTGTCACAGCTGGTAAATATTATAGTTTTGTAAAAAAAAACTAATCCTAAAAAAAATGTTAGTGCCATTGAGAGCCCCACCGTTACCACAATTTATGTTACCTACATTCGTCGTTTACGAGAAACAGAGAAAATGTACAACGGTCCTTTCAGCGGTATGCCGTTAGGCTTGGTCATGTAAAACGAGCATTATTATTTTCGCTACACGTTTCCCCCTATGTTTAATAGAAAACATTTCGAGCTTCTTCGAAGGCGATCGTAAACTTCGCATAAAATGAAACGTAAACCTTGGGTCTATTTATGATTGAGCCGTTCGAAAAGTGCCCACTTCAAACATTACTGAAAACAGAAACTTTGCTAAACAAAGTTATTGATAACATACAAACGTAACGAAACAGAAGCAAGTAAGAAATAATATTATGTGTAATTTAACATGCACATAATTAAATTACGGCAATATAAACGCCATAAAGATTTAAAAAACACCTGTGTTCTATTTTCCGCTGATATATTAATGTGTAACAAAATAGAAAAGTATCTACAAATCGTCGTTGCAAATTTAATATGAACGATTTTGACGAAAATGAGTTAAATATATAGTTATTTTTCTTCTTTTTTTCTCTATCTTCTACAATTTGAGCCACATAACAGTATCAAATATTTAAGGCGATAGAAAATAAACCATGTGAGGAAAATCAAAATAGTACATAATAAAAAATAAAAAAAGTTCAATCCTCTTCATACTACTACACAATTCAATTGCCCTGTTATGTACATAATATTAACATCATTTCGTGATGCCTAGCTGTCAAATATGAATAAATTTTAATTAAATATTTTGACTAATATTATGGTATTAAAAATGATGGCAAAAACTTTATATGGAATATGAACCATGTGAGAAAAACTGTGCGTATAATATGAAGCACGTGAGAAAAACGCGTTACAATTCAATTTTCTGGCATAAAATAATAAATTTTTGCCATAAATATATTCTTGTAATGAACGAAATATGTTTTTTCTACTTTGTCCATAAATAGAATTGTTATTTTTCGTTTCGTTATTTTTTTAAACAGTTTTTTTATCGATTTTCTCAGAATGTACTCAGTACCACATTCTTCGTGTTTTATATGCAACGACTATATAAGAAAGTAAAATAGTAGAAAACAAATATAAAAAGAACCATTCTCATAATGAAATTAAGTTTAAAATATCGATTACAAAAACTTACTTTGATCTTAATTCCTAATGAAGACATTCATTGCCATCTGAATGTGAACCCTTCTTTCCTGCGATGGATCCCGTTTGCCAGTAACCGAAGTTTCTAACTAGTGTGTTTGTATTGTTTCATAGTTCGAATACTAAATTCGCTGTGTTCGAGATAATTCGAGTTTCGGAAGTTTATTTTATTGAAATGGTATTAACCCCCAAAGCAGTGTTAAGCACTCGATGAATTATACACAGTTAATGTTAAGTAGTTAACTTAACTAAGATTTGTAAATTTTAAACTTAACATCCCTTTAGAGCACATAAATTACCTATCATTAATGAATATTTTAAATATTCCAACTTTAGAAAACAGACGAAAAATAACTGACCTAACATTTTTATTAAAATTATTAAACTCTAAATTTGATTGGTGTGAACTCTTGCATTTAATAAATCTACATGCACCTACACAAACTACTAGACAAACATTAACATTTTACATACACACATCTCATTCTAACTATAAATTGCATTCCCCAATACAACGAATACATAGTCTTGGTAACCAATATTTAAACAATATTGATGTATTTGACAATAATTTGAACTTGACCAACTATAAACGCCGTATGTGCGAACTATTTATACTTAATTCATAAACTATTGTAAACACCAATTTTATACATTTTTATTAATACCTATTATTGCTGATTTGAAGGGTATTGGCAGGCTATCTATTTTTACTTTATTTATATTCTGTATTACCTCATATTTTATCTAACCCATATTATGTGTCTTAATATTTTTTTGTTACTTACCTGTATTTATTCACTTCTAACTCTTTACTGTAATTAATCAAAACATGTATAGCTTTATGTATGTAAAAGCCCGATGGGCGTTTAAATAAGAAAAAAATTAAAAATTAACTAGTTACATACAACTTATGTCGAAATAACATAAGGCTGGTTATAATACTGAAGAACGTTAATGAATTAAGTGGGGAATACAGGAAAGTTTTCTGGAACCGGAAAAAGAGCACATAGAAATAGGAAATTAAGAATATACGGAAAGAAAATTCAGGTGATTAAAAAAAATTAAAAAATATCCTTATCGAAAATGGAAACATTGATCTTAGAATTTCAATACTTGGCTTAGGGTCCGGTAAACATTAAAGGAAAACAACTCATAATATTATGCACACTCATTCATTACGTGAGAATGCATTCTATTTTAGAGGTCAAACATACGAGTTATCTGTTACGTAAATATAGTATTCTTATCACACAAAACATGTTTATTTCGTTACATAACAGAGGGCGGTAACAGCCATATCACTTCATCCACAAATAAACAACAAAAGAGAGGTTACACAATGTCAGCATCATTGTCAGACGAGATAAAAACACAATTTTCTCCTTTCCCACTTTGCGCGGGCATAATATATAAAAGTAGCATTATAAAAGACTCAAAAAAATATATTCAGAACGTGTAACAACACGTGCACTCTTCTCGTAACCGTATAGCTAGTATCATTTCCTCGCTGCATATCGTGGGAGAGGGGATGGGAAAAGGAATGGTACTAGGGGTATTCCCTGTGGCAACCCCCTGGTAATCTCTCAAGCTATAATTCATTTAGCGCATCCCTTATTCCGGTGGAGCGGTGGCTGTGCAACTGAGGGTCGCAATCGTCAGCAGAATGATGAAATAAGTCATTGCTTAACCCAATAAAGAAAGTGACAACAAATATGAAGAAATTGTGTTAGTTTTCTCAATCGTGTGAAAAAATCCATGTATTAAACAGATACAGAAAAATAATAATGATGTTTTTTTTCGTTGTTTGTTTTTGGGGTGTTATGCCGTGTTGTGCTACCTCCTTCTTTAGCCGACGTTTCGGACAGCGTTGCAGTGTCCATCATCAGGGCAGATCCGTCGATGTGAATTTGTAGTGTTAAGTGTGTGCTTATTTACTTGGAAGCGATACCGTGTCGGCAGCTTCATTTCAGAAGAAAGTGAACTACTTTGAAAGGGAAATTAACTACTTTGAAAGGAGGTAGCACAACACGGCATAACACCCCGAAAACAAACAACGAAAATGCTTTTGGCCGTGAAAATCTAAAAACGTATCATAATAATGATGGTTCGGGAAAAATTCAGTGAGCGAGATGCAGGTGAATCAATAAGGATTAAGAACAAACCCGTCTGAACAAATCAAATATCAAAACAAAACCAAATCTGACCGAAAACAGTTGAACAATAAAGAATTAATGTTGAAACATAAATTCTACCCAATCTTTATCACAAAATTATTGCTGTAAGAATGAAAATGCTACCAAAACTGCAATAATTATTATTGAATGTTCACCGATAAAGATTTTATCTATTTTTTTAATTGATTATGTGGATATTATGATAGAAATGAAACGTATTTAAACTCGTATAAAGCGGGTACGTTTTTAGATTTTCACGGCCAAAAGCATTTTCGTTGTTTGCAGTGTCCATCATGAGGGCAGATCCGGCAGATCCGTTGATGTGAAATTGTTGTGTTAAGTGTGTGCTTATTTACTTGGAAGCGATACCGTGTCGTCAGCTTCAATCCACTATGAGCTGGTAGGTATTTCAAAAGAAAGTGAACTACTTTCAAGCACTTGCAAGCCGAAAAAGCTTTGAAAACTTATCATCAGCTTCCCGGTTTATCATTCGAGGGTAAGTCATTAAATAAGAAAAATTAAGTTATAAAAATGACAATCATTAATGCCAATTCAATAAAAAGATCAAGAATCCTTGCAAATAGTGGGAACGACAAAATATCCGAGTGCACTAACCTCGACGGAAGAGCCGTAGGTGCTCATGCATAAACATAAACCAAACCTAACGAAAAAAATTCCCGAACATTGAAAAACCCCCGAGAATACTTGGCAAATCCACCCTTTGCATCCACTTACGTATTCACCGTATCAGAAACGCAAAAAAACACGATTCCTTTCGTCAACATCCTTCTGTTCGTGATGATAATGAACTGGTGCTTTTTACTTTGGAGAATATGCACGTGCACACGTCGCATAATTTAGCAATTTCCATTCAGACAAAAGGAAGATGTAGATGTCTGACACGAAACGGAGATGTGACGTGCTTGTGCTTGAACATCGCTCGTGGGAACTGTAAGAAGAAATTTGCTACACAGCAGTTTTTCTTTTGAGTGAACCTTTATCTAGTCTTTTGTCACGTAATGGTATTCCATTTACTGAAACAGCAGTTTCGGAATGATAACATTACTAAATGCTAACTTATTATACTAATTTACAATTAAGAACGATTCTCGAAATAGCATTAAAATGCACATTTTCCCACAGAACACAGAAATAACGTAAATAGAGATGGAAAAAACCGTCAAATGTCTCCTAAGCTGTTTTTGAACAGTGCATTGATATTTAAAAAACTTTTCACAGGCGTAGTAAGTTTTCGCTAAGAATGGGTGTGAAAATAACGATTTCATTAATGCATATTACAAGCCTATTAATTACTAAATATAATATTTAAAAAAATATTTTTTTTTGCGACCGCACAATTGCATGAAAAAAAATCAATATGATTTTTATTTCGTTAGCAACATTTTACTAATTAATACAGGTACCAACAGATGGAAGTGATTGCTACATTTGTGATTTATACAAAAAGGCACAGCCTTTTTCGACAAATAAGTCTCCTATTCAGTTTGCAAACAAATATGTAATTTTTGTGCAGAATACGGTCAACAGGTCAATATGGTGACTTAGCAGGAGTGCCCGGGTGCATGGGATTAGGTTTGTCCGGGACTTGGGGGCGGATGCGTCTGCCGACCAGGCTGGATCGTGAGAGACTAGTTGAGATATCTTGATTGAGGGAGTTGATTTTGATCTCTCCAGCCGGACCCTCTCGACCCATCGCCTTGCTCCCTCCCCAGTGGAAGGAATGGTTTCCCACGTCCATCACTCCTGGACATATTTATCCCCAGATTCCTACCCACCCCTCAAGCCTTTTTCCTTCCCAGGACTTCCTCTCCTTCCTTTCCCTTAATAAAGCCTCCCACAGCAACTTCAAAGATGACATAGGCCCTGAGGGATTTTTTCCCTCAGGGCCTCCTGTGTGGAGCTAATGTAAAAAAAAAACAATAATATGACATGTGGGTCATTTTGCATACTTAGTTCCTGTTTTGAGACGTTATGGTAGGGATGTTGGAACGGCGCGAGTGGCATTGAAATACGATTTTACGTGTATTTTTGAAAGTGTAGATTAATTTCTTGGAAAAATTTTGTAAATTTTTTTATAATTTATAATTTTTATGTGAGTATGGTCTACCATACACGTAAACACTGCCTTCTCTAGTAGGCAGTGTTTATGTGCTTATATATAATGCCTCTGGAACCAATTGATGAGTTTTTAAAAGTTGGACCAGCAAGGCTAATACTGAGTTGTTCTTTAAGTCTCGTATGATATGGAAAAGCTTCACAGATACTTTTAGTATTCCCATGTTTATGAAGGGCGACGGGAGGAAAATGACTAAATATACGTTACTTATCACAATCATTCCGCAGCTTGTTCTTACACATAAAATAATGGTGAGACAAAAGATGAGACACACAATGTACGTACATCTGTTTCCTCCAAAGGAAAAAAGTAGTACTATGGAGGAAACAGACATACGTACATTGTGTGCCTCATCTTTTGTCTCACCATTATTTAATATGTAAGAAAGAGCTTCAGCATTATTGTGATAAGGAACATATGTGTGTTGCCTTTTTGTATCTTCGCCGTTTCGTAAACGTGAGAATATTAAAAGCGACTATTCAATCTTCGACTCTGTCATGTTCTGGAATTTTAAATCAATCTAATATGTAAAAATCTCGTGTCACGGGGTTTGCTCCTCCGGAACGGCTGGACTGATTTTAATGATTTTTTTAAATATATTTGGTAGGTATGAGAATGGGTCGTGAAAGTATTATCTCTTACCACGAGCTCTGGCTTTATGAAATATTGCATAAAAATATATAATGCAAAAAAAAATTGAAATAGATCAAAGAGGGGAAGGTGAAAATGGAAGGCGGGAGGGGAAGGAGTCGCGGAAGGGGAACGGGACGAATGGGAAAGGACACGCAGGGAGAAACAATTTCTTTATTTAAGTGGCATTGTATATATATATACAAAGTATATATTGGACCCAGTCCCTACCGCAGTGCGTATTTAATATGTGCCTAATAATTGCAGTTGGCCTTTCTTCGATTCGTTGAAGCTTATCAGACAATTTCACATAAATGCGAAGCATAAAATCAAATAATATAAAAATACGGGCGCAGCAATAAGTCGTGCTTCCATATCATCGGGAACACTAAATTATAACACAAAATATATCCCCGTGGGGCTCTTGAATAAAACGAAAGTCAAGACTTGTTGAATTAATTATCACCAGGAGAGTATAACACCAAAGTAGGATATGACAAAATATCTGGCACGGCTCCTCGTTCTCCGCTGATTATCCTATTAAATTTCCATTCCTGCTTTCCAAACACAAGGGATGCTGGAGATTATGGCGCCGAGCTGGCAGAGAGTTAAGATTCGCACAAGCTTTAAGATGACAAGGTGAATAAATTATTTCTTATAAATTATGAATGATCACATGATTTTTGAAACAAGGTTAACTAATATGGCTGGGATTTTTGTTCTTGACGAGACAACCATATATACTATACAGTACATCTGTTAGAATGTGAAATCTACTCTCGGTATTGCCCTGGTGTAAGAACACCACTCAGAATTGAAACGTTGCTTGTAATGGCTTTGGTCGTGTTTAGTAACCAGATTTGAATCTCCTTCCCCTCCCCATTTCCTTACCCTTCTCACAATTTTAACATAATATTTTTTGATATCATAATAAATTATTATTCCGTGGTTTAAAATAATAATTCTTAGGACCAGTTGTTTCGGAAAATTTCACGTTTGAATTTCCCTCAAATCGACATTCACCGAAAAATTGGGTTGTTTCAACCTCCGTCAAAAGAAATTTCATCGAAAATTCCATAGGACCAGTTGTTTCGGAATTCCCTTCAAATTTGAAATTCCTTCAAATCGTCATTCACCGAAAAATTGGGTTGTTTCAACTTCCGTCAGCAGTGAAAATACTCTAGAAATGTGATGTGAATGTGATCAGCCGAGTCCGGACGGTTAGCGAAATAATGGGAGGCGCATGCGCAGACGTCAAAATTGTGATTCGGCGGGGAACACTTGAATAAAATTTTCAAATTTATCGAACGTTATTTGGAGTTGAAACAACTTATTTCGTATTTGAAATATAGGAAGACGTGATTGCGTGTCAAATTTGAAATGAAAAAAAGAATCTTTTCATTTTTGAAACATTTCCATAAAATTTCTTCTGACGGAGGTTGAAACAACCTAATTTTTCGATGAATGACGATTTGAAGGAAATTCAAACGTGAAATTTTCCGAAACAACTGGTCCTTAGTATGAAGCACAAAATTATTGAAATATTAGTGGACTACCAATTTAGCTTATCAATAAATTTAATTTGGGAGTTTGTTATTAACCATGAATTTCACACGATATTTCAAATTTAATATCAAATCTGTTTTTAATAATAATTAACCTAGCCTCTCTCTCTGGTTTCAATCCTGGGATTGGTTTGCAGCAATTTCCTTTAGTTTCTTCTTCCATTCTTCCCTATCTTGTGCGGCTCTTTTGAATTCTGCATATGAAGAGCAGCGCATGTCAACCAGCAGGTCCTCCAGGTACTCTCGGCGTGGGCGTCCCCTGGAGTTTGTCCCCTCGGTCATACCCTCCATTATGGCATGCAAGAGGCCTTCTTGTCGTATTATATGGCCGATCCATCTTGCACGCCTTTCGGACAAGGTCTTGAGCAGGTGCCTTCCTCCTTCGATTCTTTGGAGAACCTCCTCATTTGTAATGTGGTCTCTCCAGGAAATTCCTAATAGTCTTCTATAGGACCACATCTCAAAAGCCTCTAGTCTCCGTTTATCTCTTTCGGATAGGCACCATGTTTCGCAGCCGTACGTCAAGATACTCCATACATAGGTCTTGATGAGGAGTATTCTCAGTTTTAGGTCTATATTATTCGATTCTATTATTTTCGACCTTTTATTGAATGCAAGCCTAGCCTGGTGTATACGGCTGTCGACCTCGCTCTTAGACCGACCGTCCCATGTTATTTTGCTCCCGAGGTAGACAAACTCCTTGGTGTTCTTTAGTGGAACTCCTGACATCTCTACTCTCATCTGATGTTGCGTTCGGCCTACAGTCAGCAGTTTTGTTTTGTCTTTATTTATCTTCATGTTGTAGTTGTTTTGAAGAATGCTTTGCATGATTGTTAAGGCCTCTTGCAGTTCTTCTTCTTCGCTTTCAGCAAGCATAGCAATATCATATCATAACCTAGCAATACACCAATATACTCCAGTATAAAACCAGTTTCAATTTGGGAGGCTGGTGTGGGTATCACCGCCTTGGGAACCACATATTGCATAACCAACACCCCTGCCATAGGTCACCCCAAGTGTTTCGCTACGTTTGGTGACTTAGTAAGCATGCCCGGGTTCATGGGATGAGGTTTGTCTAAGTCTTGGCGGTGGACGTACTAGCCCTTCTACCGCGTGGCAGGCCGGGTTGAAGGACACCTTTTGATCTCTCCGGCTGGACTCTCTCGACCCATCGCCTTGCGCCGCAGTGGTAGGGATGGATTTATACCTCCGTCACTCCTGGACACATTGAACCTTAGATTCCTACAAACCCCTCAAACCTTTTTCCTTTCCAGAACTTTCTCTCATTCATTTGCATAAAAAGACCATCCACACAGCATCCCCAAAAATGATATAGGTCCTGAGGTATTTTTCTCCTCGGGGCCTCCTGTGTGGAGCTAATAATTAGCTACTATTAGCTAAAAAATTCAGATATCATTGTGGCAAAAGCATCAAGGAGACTTACGAAAACCCACAATACATAAATGATTAAAACATTAAAAATCCAATAAACTTCACACATAAAAATAAAAATGTATTGTTCGTAAATTATTATTAATAAGTTCTACAAAGTAATGGTAATGTTGCACAAAAGTACATTTTTAATTATTATATTGTAGATAAATCATGGTTTATTTTAAGATAATGAAAATTATAGTATGAAATCAATGTACCTACTATATTGCTTGAAACATAAAATTGTTGTGGCTGACCGTCTCATCAATCAATCCAGATAATAAATTGTAAAAAATACTTAAATAACTGCAAAAGAGTCTGGTAATATTTATAAAACTGAATGTTATAAAAGTCGATGAATATTCGGAGCGATTTTCAATGTTAAATAAAGTTAATGCAAATTAACCTTTTTTTTAAACAATTAAGACAAACCTGCCATCATTAAATGGGAGATAATAAAAAAATTAAACCCTAAGTGCCTCACAAAGCACCCAATTGATTTTAAATCAGTAGAGTAAAGTGGAAGACACTCTAAGTATCGGCCTGGTGTAAGACCACCATTCAGAATTGAAACGTTGCTCGAAATGGCTTTAGTCTTGTTTGTTGACTAGATCTGAATATTCACCTTATTTCCCTCCCTACTACCTTCAATCTCACGATGTACCCCAATTGGGGATGCCTTAGTCTCACTGGCTCCAGACGGGAGCAGTTGGGACTCCTGTGCGGTATTCACTTGTAAAAAAAAACGTAAAACCGAAAATGTTAATAAATCACTACATATAAATATACACAGTAAAAAGCTTATTAAAATCCTATAAATAAGTCATTTGAAAATGGTCTTGATCGCTGAAACAGCTGTCATAATAATAAAAAAATTAAAGTTGCAAAACTTAATAATAATAATAATAATAATAATAATAACATTGCTAGAAAATGTATGGCTTTTCCGGAAACTATAGAACACATTATATCAGGATGTTCTATATTAGCGCCGTCTGAGTATACATTTAGGCACAATCAGGTTTTAAAAATAATTCACCAAAGTTTGGTAATTAAACATAACTTGATTGACTGTCATAATATAGTACCATATTATGAATACGAACCAAATTCATTTTTAGAAAATAATTTCTTTAAAATTTACTATGATAAAACTATACTAACAGACAGACCAATTGGTCATAATAGACCTGATATAGTTTTACATGACAAAATTAAAAAAATAACTTATATTATTGATGTAGCTATTCCAAATTCCTGTAATATTCAAAAATCTGTTTCTGAAAAAATAAGAAAGTATACAGATTTAGGAAATGAAATTAAAAGAATTTGGCATTCTCAGACTATAAAAATATTACCTTTTGTTATTTCGGCTACTGGCATTATACCTAGCTCTCTTATTAAAAATTTAGGCATATTAGATTTGTCAAAGAATTTGTATATAAAAATGCAAAAATCAGTCATTTTAAATACATGTAGAATTACGAAAGATTTTTTAAATATTTATATTGAGGGATCAGTAGGATTTATCGGTCAAATTAGGAATTCCACAGAGCCGAACCCTCTGATATGAAAATATCTGGAGACGGTGAATTATATTCCCATTTAATAGTTTGGTAGATTTACGTGTTGTTCTTGTATTGTTTTGTATTAATTATACTTATATAATACACTTGCATAACGTGGATTTACTAGATGATCATTTATATGGAAAAGTGTATGAAAGGGTTTAGTTTTTCCTAAAAAAAACTAAAGGGAAAAACTAAACCCGTTCCTGTAAATCTGGTGAAAAACATAAAATAAACATTACTCTGGTTTCCCTTCAATAACGAATAAATCTTTCGCCTTTTACTAAAGATTTCCGTGGAGGGGAGCACTCAAATGAGTCTATAAACCAATTTTTTGATAATAATAATATAATTAGATTTTACAAAGAATTTATACATAAAAATTCAAAAATCAGTCATTTTAAATACATGTAGGATTAAGAAAGATTTTTTAAATATTTATATTGAGGGATCAGTAGGATTTATCGGTCCAGTTAGGAGTTCTACCGAGCTGAACCCTCTGATATGAAAATATCTGGAGTCGGTGAATTATTTTCCCATTTGGTCTCTGTTGGGTTGACGTGTTGTTCTTGTATTGCTCTGTATTTATTATACTTAAATAGTACAATTGCATAGCATGGATTAACTAGATGATCATTTTGTGGAAAAGCGTGTGGAAGGGTTTAGTTTTTCCTGTGGGGAAGATTTTACCCGGACATAAAGTCGTAAGAACATAAAAAGTCGTTTGATAATGGCCTTGATCGCTGAAATAAAATTGCAAAACTTAATAAATACATTATTAATTCCTGTAATATTCAAAAATCTGTTTCTGAAAAAATAAGAAATTCCTGTAATATTCAAAAATCTGTTTCTGAAAAAATAAGAAAGTATACAGATTTAGGAAATGAAATTAAAAGAATTTGGCATTCTCAGACTATAAAAATATTACCTTTTGTTATTTCGGCTACTGGCATTATACCTAGCTCTCTTATTAAAAATTTAGGCATATTAGATTTGTCAAAGAATTTGTATATAAAAATGCAAAAATCAGTCATTTTAAATACATGTAGAATTGCGAAAGATTTTTTAAATATTTGTATTGAGGGATCAGTAGGATTTATCGGTCAAATTAGGAATTCCACAGAGCCGAACCCTCTGATATGAAAATATCTGGAGACGGTGAATTATATTACCATTTAATAGTTTGGTAGATTAACGTGTTGTTCTTGTATTTTTTGTATTAATAATACTTATATAATACACTTGCATAACGTGGATTTACTAGATGATCATTTATACGGAAAAGTGTATGAAAGGGTTTAGTTTTTCCTATGGGAAAAACTAAACCCGGACCTGAAGATCTGGTGCGTAAAAAATTGATTTAGTGTACTTATTTTTTTTTCAATTGTGGAGTTCAACGAATAAAACACAATAACGATAAAATAATAATTTGAAAAAAAATTATTTACTAATATTTATTCGTCGACGTTAATCCTACCGTGAAGTCAAAGTTAAATTTATTTATTTATTATAATTTTTTTACAATAGAATAAATATTATAAAGCCGAAATCAACAAAAGAGTAGGCACAAAAGAAATTTGAGGGTTCACTAATAAGAATAAGGATGAGGGGAACGAAGAGAAGTACCCATATGTATTTTGATTGACAACATAGAAAATGTTAGTCCCTTATACGTATGTCATAGAATAAGCGTATTTTCTTTGTCAGATGTGTTATGTCACACAAGATACATATAATTCTCTTGAAATACAATTCTGTTATTCACGTTATCTACGTGCATATAGGTATGGTCTCGAGCGACAACGCTCATTACTCAAATACACTGGAATAGAATATGCTAGGTATGTAATCATATGTTCATAATGGGCTCATTGGTTAATGCAGGGGTTGAAGAAAACCAGGCACAGTTATACAAAATACTCTTTGTGTTTTGCTTATTTTAAGGAAATAAAGTACAATAACTTATTGTTATGCATAAATTTTCCACAGATTGAAAATGAATCAAGACGGCATTCCCTAATTTTCAAGTCGAGGTAAAAATTGTGGTACAAACATATTTAAAAAAAAAAACCAAAAAAACAGACTCCTGAATTAGTGTTATGTTTGTAATAGTTAAAGATTGTGTTGCCAAAACGATTTTTGAAATAAAGCCAGACGTCAGAAACCCGTTTAGTGAAAACCAAGTTTAAAATACGAAAATAATTCGTGCATATGGAAATAAATTTTAAATTATCATTTTTCGCTCGTTTGCCATCACGTCATCAGTTTTGAATAAAAAGGTAGCGAGATTAATTGTGGATTCAGACTGGGTCGACGTACGTATGCATCGCTACGCCTAACAATATCTGGGCTACTTAGCAACCATAGATTTTCAATGAAAATTTATGTTTTAGAATCACATTGGCCACACGCATCGCGACGTGCGATGTCTGTGGCCATTTTCATAGAAAATGTATGGGTTGCTAAGCATTGTTTGGCGTAGCGATGCGTACGTAAGTCGTCCAGTCTGAATCTGCCTTAACTGACCTAAGAAGCTAAATCACTTTTTTGGAGCTAAATCTAGCCCTAAAGGAGCTAAGTTGGCAACACCGGTTTTTAAGACACCTCTTATTGATTATTTTCTAGCTTTGTCTGTTTCAGGGGAGCATAACAAACAAGTATTAAGAATCCGTAAATGATTAGGGTAAAATCATTGATACATCGGTTAAACCTAATGTGTGGCCAGCCCCGGAAACTTGCCAAAATAAGATTGGTCCAGTTTCTATTTGTATGTTGTATGGTATAATATAATATAATATTATTATGAGCACTTGAAGTGAAATAATACAAAACTGCGTTATATAAATATTATTATTGCACTGAAGAAGAAGACAACAATAATAATCATAATTAAAATATGAAAATGAACAAGACACAGAAAAACAATAAAACATAATGGCGCAACTGGGACTCGAATCCAAATCTCACGTCTTACCGGGACGGGCGCTCTAACCAATTCAGCCATTGCATTTTGAATCCCATCATTATGTTTTATTATTTTTCTGTGTCTTGTTCATTTCCATATTTTAATTTAGATAATGACATATTACATTGATGGGAATAACCTTCAAAAAGTTAAAAAGAGAGTTTTTCTTATAAAAAAAATTAGTTATTATTGCAGCTTAGACCAATCTTGTACATTTCAGATTGGTGGCTCATCAAACACAAACATTTGAATTCCATTCTAATCCGAGATCAACTCAAAGCGTTAGACACATAGAATAATGGTATGATACAATTGTTCAGCATTATTTCAAAGTCATTATTCAAGTGCAGGTTCCAAGTGGATGGAGAAGTGTTCACAAAAAGTTGAAAAATTGGCTCATCTGCAAACAATGGGAAATAAACAAAACGATTTGCGTTAACAATTTAGAAGTTTCAACATTAATTTGACTGTAGGTTATATGATGCTAGAATTGTAAAGAATGGACAAAATTATGAAGGCTTGCATAAAAAATACTGCACCCACATTTCATAGAAGTGGGCAAATTTGGTAACTTTGGTTGAGAGAGACCTTTTGACATATCCAGCCGGACTCTCTCGACCCACCGTCTTGCACACTATTGTGAGGAATGGATTCATACGTCCATCACTCCTGGAAACACCGACCCCCAGAGTCCTACCCTTTTTACTAGTCCTACCCCTACTTCCGTCCCAGAATTTCCTTTGAAAAGATTACATAGACTATGAGGGAAATTATTTTCGCAGGGTCCAGAAATTTATTTAGTTCTCACAACACCTAAATCTTTTCCCTAACAAGGCACAAATGATGTGTATGAAACTAGATGGCTTTAAAGTCAAATAAAGTAGTCTAGTAGACGACTTCACAGAATCTGGGTAGCCCACTAAAAATTTATAGCTATTATTATTCAACGGGTTCAACCATTGTTCTGGCAATAATATAATATGTATTAATTAATAGTTTGTCAGCAGGAATTAAGTTTGACGCTGTTATGGAACGCCCTATAGTTGTGGAATCAAACCTAGCAACAGTCCGGTTGAGACTCGCCACAGCGTTCCCGTTCCCCACCGTTTCCTGCATCCCCCTACTTCCCCTCTCCTAATCGGCCGCGGCGTACGGACCGGCCGGCAGTCAAAATCTAGACCCGGCCTCGGACGGACGCACGCGAGTTGAAAGTTACACCCGGCCACGGACGCACGCGGCAAGTTGAAAGTTGCTCTCTGGTTGAGACGCACGTAAACACGGTCGAGTATCACGCTTTGTTTCGGGCCCCCGCAGAATGTGGCCGAATTCGCGTTGTACCGTAGTGTTAATTATTGATGATGAGCATTATAAATAACATCACATAAACCATGAAGACTGTCGAACGCGCTGGAAGCGGAGAACTTCACCCCCACACATGTAAGCTGAACACCAGATTCCCCATTCTTTCAATGTGTCTGTAAAAATACGATAGGGCCCCGCGTAAAAAACCATAACTCAGAGAGTTTCGAAGCAGAGATCACGAGGTATAAACACTTTAGCTAGGTTTGTGTAACATGCATTCTTGTATAGCCCTGCACTGAAATAACCTGTATACTGTGTCCTGAATTGTCAATATATGAATCTATTTAAACATATCTTGTTGTCAATCTGCTCCGGCAGGAGAATCTCGTAGGGTATTGATTCCCCAGGTGACCGAGATAGGATGGAGATATGTAAGCATTAATTTGCGACCCACGCCTGAGATAGAGGGTGCCCATTGCTCCCGCTTGAGCTGGCTTTGGGGCTTGTTTGGGGTAGCTGGAGCTGACAATTGGCGACCATGAGAAACCCCGTAACAATTGGCACACAACGTGGGGCCCCATTTTTTTCTATCCCGGTCGCTATGCGGAGTGAAAGCTTGTCGAGGTCCTCCCCAGCATAGGAATTGTTTTGTAAACATTAATTATGCTTTTGTTACTCTGCACCCAACAGTGAATTCTGTGAAAAAACCACAGAAATCTATGTGTAAATCGGATACATACATCGCAGTTCGAATAACGGCCATCTTGGACGCCCAAAAAGCACCAACCGTTTTGACCGCGAAATTGACTGCGCATGCGTAACCCCTTTGTTTACCGAACTACGATCAACTTCGCGCCTACCTATTCTCTAGATTGCGCGCGCAAATGTATTGTCTCGCGCCAAAATCCAACGGAGAGGGCCCGTCGAACAGAACAATTAACTGGTTGCTATGCGTTTTTATAACCAAAACGTTACGCATAACCAAGTCAAATTTGGCAATGAAAGTGACTTTTATAAACTTGATTCTGGAACTACAATCATTTTGTGAATCCTATGATTAGAAATCTCAAACCTACGTTTTTTCTGCACAATACACCAATAGGCCCACTTGTCTGTCAAACTGATACAGTTTATACCCCACCAAATGGACAAAATAATGATTTTTCTTCCCCATTCTATGTTGTAGGCACCGTAAATTTTTTTTTTCAGCATAAGTGAATAGTGAATTGTGTTTTTTCCTTACATAAGTTAAAAGTGAAATAATAATAAAACCCATGATTGGTCCCATGAATAAATAAAATAATTTTAATATGGTTAACGTATCAAATTCCTTATTCAGTTATTTTCTTCCGGAAGTTTATCCCCTATTTGCCAGAAAAGTGCCTTTTATGAATTTTAGTGCCTTTCTCAGTTCAAAGTGATTTGTGGAAAATAAAAAATCCATTTTCTAAGGGTCAGTCCTGGCCAAATTTTCAAAAAATAAATAAATACTTGTGAATTTCACAATTTTCCCAAAAGTGGTCAGTGAAACAAAAAACTTTCACCACTAAGGTCTGTCCACGCAAAATTTTTTTTCACTTCCTCTTTCATTGGACAAGAATTTTGGTATCATGTATACTAAATTGTAGTGTGAAACACAGCTTTTCTATAACTATTTTGGAAGTGCCAACTAGTACCAAGTGAAAAGTGCCTCACAAAAATTAATTTTGCGTTTTCTAAAGGAAACCCCTGGCCAAATTTTTTTTCACCACCCGGAAACTCACAATGGATAATAACCAAGCTATTGCGTCATCCAACCTGGGCATAATTCCCAACGTGCACAGCTTATCCAAGGCACTCCTACAAACTGCTTTAAAGGATAGAGGACTCTCGCCATCAAGCAAATCCAAATCTACATTAAAAGCATATGCACTTTTATTCAACAAAAAGTACATTAGGAGAGTAAACCTCGCTCCCGCAAGCGAAAATAATTCGTGCTCAGCCACGCAAATGTTGGATAATCTTGCCCCTAACAAAGAACTTATGCCGCAAGTATTGATAAAACAGGACGTCACACCCACCTTGACACAAGATAAAACTTACGATTTATCACCCTGGAAAGTCAAATATAATGGCGTCTCCGATGTGCTGGATTTCATAGACCGTATTGAAGAAACGGCTACAATTAAAAATATCCCATTCGAGATTCTACGGAAAAACTTTATAGAACTCATCTCCCCAGAATTAATACCCTGGCACCGCATTCAAAAAACTAAATGCAAGGACTGGAATAAACTCAGATCTGCCCTAATCTCCAGCTTCGGAAAGACGGAGGCCCAGCACCGGATCAAATTATCTTTACTATCTATCAAACAGCTAGTAAATGAACCCGTGGCATCATTCATAGAAAGGGCTGAATCCATTAACATCAAACTTTCACATCCTGTTTCGGAAGCTGAACTATTACCAGTCATAACTGATGGCCTTTTAAGCAAATACGAGAACATCATTACCTCACAAAAAATTGCATCCCTGGCCCAGTTAAACGAAGTCTGTCTCCTTCTGGAATCGTACCAGGACAGAAAAAACACAGAAAGTCTGGAAGTGAGGAGTCAAGTAAAACTGCCCCCACCATCTCAGCAAACTTAAAATAATCCAGTGTGTATCACCACAACCTTTTGTAAGCACATCAAGTCTTGCAATGGCTGGCGTGTAAAGTGTCAATTACATGTCCACCCTTTCGTTGATAAAACGAATATTGTTTAAAAAATCACTTTTGTAAATTTATGTACACTCCACGGTGTAGTTTGCTCCCGTTCATGTTCTTGAATTGGCAACCACCGTAATTTTGTTTCACACGTCCTTTTATTTATTTTTTTTCTCTTTTCTCACCTGTTCTAAAATTGATCACTTTAGAGCAGAGACACCCTTCGAGTCACAATGTTTGGGAAGTCATGAACCCAATCATTGCCTCTCAATCCCTCACACTACGCAACGTTCATGCCATGGCACGCTTTGCTATGTCATGCAATATTGTAATTTTCACCATTTTTGTTTGTTGTTTTTCATCATATCGGAAGGAACCTCTTCAACCTTTTCTTTTTCCATGAAAAGTATGTTCTGCAAGTACTGGAGCGTCGTTCTAAAATCGGATTTGGTAAACTCCAAAGTGTTAAATCACGAACCAGGACTAGTTAACCATTTTAACACGCTCCATATTTTGACCTATCATGGTAAAGATAAGTGGTTACTCACATAATCACATTCCTTGTGTATAGTAGTTTTCAATTTTTCTTAAAAATTGATGGCGTCCTACCCGAGCTCTTTGCTAACAAATTGGATTTTGACACGTCCATTTTGAAATCATATGTATATAAATAAAGGAAAAAACCTTTAAATTGGTCTTTCCACCCTTATGCAAATCCTCATGGGCTCATTTCAACTAAAGTACGTAAAACCAAATACTCGGTCTTTTGTTGTTATAAGAAGTCCTCGATTTGTCTTTTCTCTACTATTATAACATGTATGTCTTGTATTACATGCTTCAACCCCTTCGGAAAAAGTTAATAACGGCAACCTTGATTTCCGTACATAAATAACTACAGTTCAACGTAAATCATCAATGTTTTGTTTGATCATCGTTTTACAAACATCGGCACTCATCTCCAGTTCCGCCATAACCTGGTAGGTTTGCAACTACACAAAGGGTATGTAAAACCATATTTGGTCCCTTTCCTTGGTCTTCCTCACTGTAGGTTGCCACAACAAAGAGTGTGTAAAACTATAAGTCCGTTCTCGTTGTTGTCACATGGTGTAAACAGGAATGTACCCTGTCATCACCCCGCCCTTATAACATATGAAGTAACATAAAATCCTTGTTATTCTATCGTACGCTCTTGGGCTACGGAGTTAGTTAATCTAACAAATCTTTATAAATTGTGTCAAAACGACCATTGTTAACGTTTATTGTGTTGTATTTAAACGTAACCATGTTACATTATAGGAGAGATCCTTAGAACATCCACCATTATAGGAGGGATCCTTAAAATACCTGCCGCGATACGAGAAGTTCGTCATAATCACTTTTGCTCATAGCTAAATGTTATTGAGTTGGTCGTGTGACATATTTGTCATGAGTACCGTTTTGTATAATCTGTTTTGGTCGTGTGTCATTTATTTGTCATGAGTACCGTTTTGTATAATCTGTTTTGGTCGTGTGTCATTTATTTGTCATGAGTACCGTTTTGTATAATCTGTTTTGGTCGTGTGTCATTTATTTGTCATGAGTACCGTTTTATGTATAATTGTGTACAACCCTTGCACACGAGACGTGGAGACGTTAAAATACTTACCGCGATTCGTGCGAACGACATAATATCGGCTTTGCCATCTTCTTTAAGAGGCATTGTATAAACTCTTTGACTTCTGTCTATAATTGAGTTATATCTTGCATATTTGCATATTTTGTACACTATACGTGGAGACGTCAAAATACTTACCATGAGTCGTGCGAACGAAATAATATCAAACCCTTTGTGTGCGATCTACGAGATGTAGTCCACAACCCTTTGTTGTTATTCAACGCCAATGCCCGTGGACTTCCTGTTTTTTACTTCTTTGCAAAAAGGAAAGAAGCCCAGGAATATCTACTATCCCAAAAGGACTAGTTAGTAGCTTCACCGCTAACTATGGGGCATAGTGCTGTGGGAGTTAATCGATTGAGCACAAAACCACCTAACTCGTTGTCTGGGGAACGAATAAGAAAACCCCCAGGTTTGTGAAATTAGAGCGAGGGTCTGTCTTTTCTCACAATCATGTAGAAGTTTTTAAAATGACTCCTAATCTTTTGCCCAATACACGCGAAAGATTAGCCTCTTTGATATAAGGTGTATTCAAATTTCTCCTCATCCCTTTTTTAAAATGTAAAGAGTCAGGAAATCTGCTGGTTGATTATGTTTCATCCTCACATAGAGTTTGAATTGGAAATTAGTCCAGTCTCTAGCAAATTTCGTAACTCGTCTCCTTTCTCCACTCCTCCCTCCCATCCCCCATGTTCTCAGACTTATGTTATGAAGTGAAAAATCTGTCGTTGACCATATTTCGCCCTCACTTGGAGTTCGAATAGGTAATTGTCCGGTTATCTACAGGTTTTCCCCCTCAATCTCTGCATACGTCTCACCATTTTTTTTTTTGTTTTTTTTCTCTCTTCTCAATTCTACGAAACACATTCATGAATGTTGGATATGTACGATATGCACTTGGCGTACCGTCTGTCTCCTGTTGACAACCTTTATTCATGAATTGGTTTCCCTTTGCCGTGACTAGTTCACGATTCCTTGTCTTGTTCTTTGAAATTCTACGAAAATGTCACCATCTCATGTTAACATAGGCCATAGAGGGCCGGTTGTTTTTTAACCAAGACATATTGTCACTCGGCAAGCGCCAAGCCATCCTGGTAAAGGATAATGTTCATGTAATCACAATTTAGTTAGGAATCTCTCTCTTCGTTACTCTCTGGGTCGGTTGGTTAAAACCTCGTTTATTTCTTTATTTGGACACATTTTGTTTCTCTCCAAACCTTTTCTTCATTGGTCCCTAGGCAGGTAAACTTCAAGAATTTTGCTCTAATAATAATTTCTCCCGGATTTAAAAAGAAGCCCAGGCGGATGTCATCACCAACAGCCAAGCTGAGTTTCACTTCCTGATAGCACGCGCTGTGGTTACAAGGTCCCTCCTGCTGCCATTCTCTACGCATTTGTTTCTGAAAGCACAAACCATACCGCCCATATGTATGTTGTTTTGTCATGCCACAGCAAGCTGAGTTGTCCCACTATACATTATGACACTCTGAACTACCTTTTGGGCACGCTAGCTCCTAGGTTTGTTCTTACTCTTGCTATCAATGCCAACTTTGTCGTCTCTTGCCTGTCATGCAGTGACGCAAATATCGTCTTGTGTAAACCATTATTACCTTGACCCTCCAGTATTCGCTGAATGCGTACCAATACAAGTTACCTTGAGCTACATTATGCTTCAATAACTATTATATACGATCCGTGTGTACCATAATAACACTTAGGATTCGTACTGGCATGCCTGCAGATACTAGACTCTTCTCTTCAATGACCTCTGTAACCATAGTCGCGACACAGCAACCACAGTCTCCATTTCGTGAACTTCAACGTCTTCGACAAAATCAAGTGTTTTCTAAGGCCTAAGTGTACTCCTGAGTGTTATCTCAAATGGGTCCGATTGCAGTGATAATGTAATCCTTAGAATCTGTGAAATCACGTCCTTTTCTTCGAAATTCTCCGAAACCAAACAAATCCACGCTTCGCAAACTTAGCTCCCAGACCAATGAAACCTTAGAGTCACATTTTTTTTCTCTGCTCTTGTACAAATGTATTGTTGTTTTTCAATTGCATAACCATGTACTGTTGTTTTTTCAATTGCATAACCATGTACTGTTGTTTTTTCAATTGCATAACCATGTATTGTTGTTTTTCAATTGCATATCCTTGTATGTTGTTCTACACCATATACTCTTCCCAAAGTTGTCTTTTCCAAACATTGTATGTACCCCTACCCTTTCCCTACAAACATTGTGACCTAAACTGTATGTTCTAGCTAGGCAACTCTCAAGCAACGAACCTCTCAAATCCCCGATGAAAGCATAAGAGGATTTTTTTTCCCTACAGCTCCATTGCCACGTCGCTTTTTTTCCAAGCGCGGGGGGAAGTGTTATGGAACGCCCTATAGTTGTGGAATCAAACCTAGCAACAGTCCGGTTGAGACTCGCCACAGCGTTCCCGTTCCCCACCGTTTCCTGCATCCCCCTACTTCCCCTCACCTAATCGGCCGCGGCGTACGGACCGGCCGGCAGTCAAAATCTAGACCCGGCCTCGGACGGACGCACGCGAGTTGAAAGTTACACCCGGCCACGGACGCACGCGGCAAGTTGAAAGTTGCTCTCTGGTTGAGACGCACGTAAACACGGTCGAGTATCACGCTTTGTTTCGGGCCCCCGCAGAATGTGGCCGAATTCGCGTTGTACCGTAGTGTTAATTATTGATGATGAGCATTATAAATAACATCACATAAACCATGAAGACTGTCGAACGCGCTGGAAGCGGAGAACTTCACCCCCACACATGTAAGCTGAACACCAGATTCCCCATTCTTTCAATGTGTCTGTAAAAATACGATAGGGCCCCGCGTAAAAAACCATAACTCAGAGAGTTTCGAAGCAGAGATCACGAGGTATAAACACTTTAGCTAGGTTTGTGTAACATGCATTCTTGTATAGCCCTGCACTGAAATAACCTGTATACTGTGTCCTGAATTGTCAATATATGAATCTATTTAAACATATCTTGTTGTCAATCTGCTCCGGCAGGAGAATCTCGTAGAGTATTGATTCCCCAGGTGACCGAGATAGGATGGAGATATGTAAGCATTAATTTGCGACCCACGCCTGAGATAGAGGGTGCCCATTGCTCCCGCTTGAGCTGGCTTTGGGGCTTGTTTGGGGTAGCTGGAGCTGACAATTGGCGACCATGAGAAACCCCGTAACAACGCCTATAAAACAACAAAATTGCATACATTATACACATATTCAATCTTCCTTTGTTGATTAATTAATATGTTTAATAATTAATTGAAAGAAGGGTAAATGCAGGTAACTCCATTAATGGTGGACTGAATGCCGTTGGCGCCAACAAAAAGCTGTCCAAATAAGCGAAGCTAGCAGTCCACAATGGAGTGCTGGCACCTATCCTGATGTATGGCAGTGAAGCATGGAACTGGCAGATAAAGGACGACAATAGACTGAATGCTAAAGAATGCTGTAGAAATGAGATCCCTGAGGCGTATGTGTGTAAAACCGTGTATGATCGTGTGAGGAATGTGGAGATCCGAAAAGAATGTAAAGCCGATGTGAGCGTAATAAGTAAGATTAAGAAAGGTAAAAGAAATTGTAGAAGAAGTCGAGGACGCCCGAGGAAGACATGGCACGTTCAAGTGAATCAGATACTTGAATCGGGCCATGTCAAGAGTCAGAATAATAGAAGAGCATGTATGATATGATGTATGAATGTGAATAAGGCGAGAAGTGTACGCCAAGACCGAGTTGTTTGGCGGTCCGTCCTCTCTGATGGTTAGTTAGTTAGTTAGTTAATATATCATTGATGGGAATAACCTTCAAAAGTTAAAAAGAGAGTTTTTCTTATAAAAAAAAATTGTTAGTTAATATGTTAGGAGGACCAATTCATTACGCAAATAGGTAATATTTATAACTCCAAAGTGGGCAGGAACAAATCTTTACATACAAAAAGAACAATGGCACACAAACTGAAAAATGAAAGAATAAAAAGGGAAAATAATAGTAATATTAAATAATGCAAAATAGCAATTTAGAAAAAAAAATATGTTTGCTAAATTCAAACTAAATATGTTAGGCCAAAAGTAACTTTTAGGGCGTTATGCAGTGTTGCGCTTCCTCCTTCTATAGCTAAAGTTTCGAAAAGCGTTACAGTGTACATCGTCTACCAACAGGAATCTACAAACAACGTTAAACTGTCCAACATCTGCACTGATGATGGACACCGTGACGCTGTCCGAAATGTAGGTAAAAATAAAAATAATGTGCAACACGGCAAACACCCCAAAAAATCCCGATAATTTTTTGAAATCCTTTTCATTCTAAATTTAATCTTATTGCTTATATTGATTGCTATCGATTAACTGGTAATGATTTGAATTTGTATGAAGTAATTTAATCATCCTGAATTTTCCTGGAATTTCCTAGAGGCAGCCAAAAAATGTCTACCTATTCAAGGATTTATTTATTTATTTATTTCCACATATAATATGTTATTAACATAATTGACATAACATATAAATAGTACAACAACATGAAGAATACCAGTAGAAAAAAAAATGGTAACAAGTAAGTAATAGTGAGGTAAGAAGTAGTAGGTAAAATTAAAATATAAAGAGAAAAATATGGTATTAACTTAATAGTATTAAGTATAAAGTGTAAAGAATAAAGTACAAACTATAAAGAATTTAGCAAAATTAAAAAGTTAAAAGTGAGAATGAAATAAAGAAAAAATAAAAAAAGTTAAATGTAGAAATATAAGATATCATTAAAAGGTACAAAGATTTAAATAAATTACAAAAGGTAAGAAATCTTCATAGGAGAAATAAAAAAAAATATATATTAAAAAATATATATATATTAATAGATAGATTAATGGTAGATTGTAGCATTGATGATGTATGAATGTAACCTAACTTCATTCAAAACATAATAACTCCAAACCAAACGTAAACAAACTATAAAAAAATGTAAGATAACTAAACACATTTTTCGCGAATATACCAATTAATAATAATAATAATAAAATACACACACTTAAAATATATTAAAAAAATATGTATATATATATATATATATTAAAATATATATATATATATACATATTTTTTTTATATATTTTTTTTTAAATAAACAGTTTAAAATAAGCACTAATTTACAAAATAAATAAAGAAGAAAATTTCTACTACAACACATAAATACTTGTCACACTTAAACATAACCACGTTAACACCTCAGCACAGGTTCTCCTAGTGAGGTGCTCACAAAACAAACAACATTACCCAACCACAGTTTCACATTCACTAACCTACCTTACACACAACACAACAAAAAGTTCATAAATTATGTTATTAGCTATTATGTATAAATATTAATAACTTTATGTGAACGCTGTAATATTATATAGAAATAAAAATTTAAAAAAAACCTCGAATAAAAGTCACAAAGTTGACAAATGCAACACAACCCAACTTTAATTCATCACTGTTCGTTAAAAATAATATATAAGAATTCACTGGGAGAGGTCAGTACCAGTGTTAAAGTACAATTAACAATTATGTAGGTGGTACGTGACCAATGCTTTGTTCAATTTCATGAATGCGCATGTGCAAAGTGTGTGAACAAGTTCCCAATGGCACATTATTTAACAACTTTGTCATTGTTTTGGGTGGAAAATTTAATTTGTTTCGTAAGCTGTCAATATTGAATTTTTTTTTTAATAATGTTACAGTAATACGATATTAAAACAGTTTATTTGAATAAGAAGCTCTATCCGATATAAATAATAGTATTAATCACTAAACCAACTGGGCAAATAAAGATCTACAAAGATCAATAACTCATTAAAATAATTTTTTTATTTAAATGATTTTTCTTTATCACAAAGTTAATTTTTTTCAAAAATATCATGAATTGCCACTACTATCTACTACTACTAAAAGTGGAACTAAAAACCAAATAAGGAACCATTTACCAGTGTGATTTTATGTTACGTATTTGGAACCAAAGTGTTTAAACACATAAAAAGTGTTTACATAAAGTCATTCACGGCCATCTTGATACTACACTATGTCTTAGAAATATTGAAATAAATGTCCCCAAAGCCCATTGCTTAAGACGCCATAACATTTTTCACCCGAATACATTTAAAAATAATATCGCCTACTTCAGCCCTCTGACGCAGATGTGTCGACTATATAACAAGATGGAGTGTGCTGAAGTTGATATTTTCGTCGATAATTTGTACAGATTCAGAAAAAAAGAAAAGTTAAAAAATATGTTTAACTAAATACATTGTGTCAATTGTCTCTCTATGAATGCCTCCCGTGTTTCTTATGTATCTTGCCTCTCATTGTAAAACGTGTTACTTGAGTGAGCTTGTATTAATTTTGTGATGTTTTTGTTTTCTAATTGTATGTATCTGTGTATTTAAATGTATGTAATTGTAGATTTTTTGTAATTGTATGCCTCTTTTTGAACAATAACAGAGTTTTTGTAACTGGATTGTTCTCACGTATGTGCGAAGATCTGTAAAAACCCCGTAAAAATACATAAATAAATAAAACACGTTAAATATAAATAGTTTAAATAAAACCATATTATTTAAAAAACTTGACTTGGAATCGATATTGTAACTTCCGAAACAGATATTATTATGTAGACCTTTCCCACCACACCACGAAGCCACTCACAATTTTGAGTTGAATTGTTTTAACAACGCGCTACAAGACTATTCTAAAAAATGCCAATTAGCGTTACAGTCATTTTCACCCTTCCGCTGTTGTTTATTTCACATGGGGAAAATCCGAAACCACAGACAGTGGTAGTTAGTTGTTCCCATTCAGAAAATCCATTACTCTGATTAAAGTAATTTTAGGGGAAATGCGTGCGAGTGAATTGTTTCAATCATTACCGAGAAACCATTATTTCGCTGAGTGCCTATTAAGATTTTTCAAGTGCATTCCTGCAGCACTATTCTCGGCAAGAAACTGCGGAAAAAATTCTGCAAGTTTAGGTTCAATGATCTGTCTGAGAACATTTCTGAGTCGTAGACAACGTAGGCTACCTACCATGTAGCTATTAATATAAAACCACGATATAGTTCCACGGCAAACGATGTTGATGGGACAAACGTTGGGCTTTTCAAAACCCTTCAGAAGCTCTCAGAATGTACTTGTTTTACTACTATTGAACATTTTAAAGTAGCATATCTCATGATTGAAGTGACGCTATGAATTAAAAACAGTTTTACATAGAAGATACAGAGAAAAAGCTTTGCGAAATTCATGACGCCATGATTGACTTAGCCAACAACTGTTTCTGATTCTCCCACGGGTGAAATAAGCACTACGATACACACTTGCTTGTTTTTTTAAGAACTGAACAATTATTAAATTTCATAAGCAAACTTTTCTTTTTCATCAGGACGGATGTGTGTATTTTTACTACTTCAGCAAACATGTCAAATCTGTGTTATTGGGAAAAAAATAAGTAATAAAATAATCATAAATTCTTTTAATTGAGGAAATGATATCTCCAGATGTCAAAATCAAAGTAGGATATTAGTTAAATCGGAAGGATATGGAGCAGATGAAATATAAAATATCTAAAGCTTTGATATTAAAATTTCTGCATGATTGGAAATTCAAATAAAAAAACTGTAGCCTTAAGATAAATCGAAAGACAATAGAAAAGGCAATAAAAAAAGCAAAAAATGCTGAGAGACATACCAACACTGCGAGATACGCCTTTACCGTCGTGGAGGATGATTCATTTCTTACCTGCAAATAAAAAAAACACTTAATATTCAGTTCCAAAACGCTCAGAGCAAATAAATAATCACTGGTTCTGATTGTTTAGTGCGCACAATGGGTCTATTCATTTTGGAAAAAAGGCGGTTAATTATAATTCTAAAAGCAAATGATACTAACTTAGATCGTTGCCAAAAGTTCCGATCAGATAAAATGTATAGATTGGGCAACACCTGAGAAGCTTATCACTACATGAAAGTTTAAAAGGGACCTAGGTCAGCTAGATTAAGAAATAAATATTATGTAATTTTAAGACAGATTTGTTCCGAAGAAACCAACATCTGAATATCAAATCAGTATTTGACAAAAATACATCGCGCTCGTGGCAATGAGCAAAAATGCAAGCGCTCTCGATATCGAAAGAAGCCGGATGTCGCAAGTCAATCTCATGTCCGTCATGGGTCCGTCTGAAGATTTTTACTTTTGACTCTCTATTTTGATTAAATTTTGCATAGGTAACTTAAAAACGTCGTAATACCGATAATATCCAAATTATAAATCTTTTATCTACAATATCTACCCAACCAGCCTTGCTCTACCAGTATTTCATTGGAAGATGCTCCGAGGAACTAGCATCATTAATTCCCTCGTCACCGGTGCACAGTCGGGAAACACGCCAAACGCCCGCTACCATTTGTACACAGTTGACATCTCACATGAGAAGGGGTCGTTTTTACGACTCCTCCTTGAGTTCAACAGCTCGGCTGTGGAACCCTTTGCCGATCTCTGTGTTTCCTACTTCAAAACGAGTATCTTCAAGATCCCGGTTCACCTCTACCTTTCCACAAAAAGGCCCTTCACACAGCACCCCCAAAGATGACAAAGGCCCTGAAGTAAATTATTTTCCAGCCATCTATCTATTAGTGTTTATTTGGATGAACATAGGTACTTGTATTCCGATAACAGTATTACACATACTGAGGTACATTGTATTACACTTATATTGCATTGACCATCGACATTTCCAATGTCATTTACAGACACTTCAATTTTGACACGCATATATAATATGTGATGGGCCCGCGATGTATATGTGTTTATTTTGTAATTTCGATCGCTGGGGACGCCACAGTTTTATCAACTCAATCAGGTTTTTCGATCCAAAACAATATTGGGAATGGGTACCGCCGCCCCGGGAACTATTTGTCGGATAACCAACACCTCTGCCATAGGTCACCCCAAGTTATTCGCTACGTTTGGTGACTTAGCAGGGGTGCCCGGGTTCATGGGGTAAGGTTTGTCTAGGTCTTGGCGGCGGATGATCTAGACACACTGAACCTCAGATTCCTACCCAACCCTCATACCCTTTTCCTTCCCAGAACTTCCTCTCATTTCTTTCCTTAAAAATACCCTTTCACACAGCATCCCCAAAGATGACAGAGGCCCTGAGGGAAAATATTTTCCTCAGGGCATCCTGTATGGACCTAATGTAAAAAAAAAGACAGTTCAGCTACTATCTTCTGACGAAGGTCACAAAATAGTAAAATTGCCCCTATACCTTTTTATTTGTAATCTACTCCATGATATATATATATATATATATATATATTGGTGTGAAACCGTTTTACGAACAACATTAAAAAGAAATTATTAAGACTCTGCTTCGGATAAATTTAAAGGGGTGACCAGCATAAGTTTCGTAAAGTAATATCTCTGTAAGAAGAAAACAATAGAACCAGGAAAACAGCGAAGAACTGAGGAAAATTGTTGAATGTCACCAAGGAGAAACGTTTGGTGACTTAGCAGGGGTGCCCGGGTTCATGGGGTAAGGTTTATCTAGGTCTTGACGGCGGATGATCTAGACACACTGAACCCCAGATTCCCACCCAACCCTCATACCTTTTTCCTTCCCAGAACTTCATTTCCTTAAAAATACCCTCTACACAGCATCCCCAAAGATGACATAGGCCCTGAGGGAAATAATTTTCCTCAGGGCCTCCTGTGTGGACCTAATGTAAAAAAAAAAAAAGGAATGTACCAGCATGCCAAATGACTGAATACAGTATAATAAATAATAATATACTAAAAATCCGACAGTCATACCACAAGGTTAATCAATTTAAATGAAGATTAGATCTGTTGAATCACCAATTGACTGGTTGACCCGCATTTTCTGTGCAATTTGTACCAACCGTATGTAATTGGTATTGATGATTCAATCACCATCTTTATTACCCGGTGCTAATTATTTTCCATTATTATTAACGTTACCTCCTCGGGCTAATTTAATCGCTTTTCAAAACAACTCATATAGGTCACATAGAAATCGTTGTGTCTCCCTTACTATCAAAGTTAGAAATATGATCCAAACGGTGTTAGAAAGAATACTTTATATTCAAATCTAAAGTGTACAACTTTATTAAACCAGAGTTTCCTTCCGCAATTTTTAAAAATATTATGATACCTATGTAATTTTTTATTTATTATTTTTACATGAAATGACAAAAAATGGACTGCCGATAGCGTTTATACTACATTTGCTTAATTAAATATGTTTGTTTAATTTATTATTTGTGATTTTATGTATAAATTTAAAAAAATTTAATGTTAAAAAATTATATGTTTATTGAAGTAAATACTTATTTACGCACGCTTGACTTGGGGGGTATGCTGGCGCATGCGTTACGAATAGTGAAATGCGTTGCGAGGCGAACGAGCTGTATCACACTGTAGAAGCAAGAGAGAGCAGTGTGCGCGCACATTTTCTTTCTCTCTTCCTCTCGTAGCCAGTGCATAAAATATCTCAGTCATGCGGATGCGGATGTATAGATGGAGCTAAAGAAGTATTTACTTCAGACGTGTGGTCTAAAACACACTCGTATTTTTTAGAATTGTAGTTTATCTTACTAATATTATAAACGCGAAAGTTTGTATGGATGTATGTATGTTTGTTACTCTTTAAGTCGAAATTTAATTAATGGATTTTGATGAAACTCTACAATAATATAGCTCATACATCAGAATAGCATATAGGCTATAATTTATAAAGCTAGCTATATTCCATATATTACAAATAATTATTATTATTGCTTAATAGAAAATGTCAAAATTTGAGAATGACATTTTGCAAAACAATGATTGTTAAATCAAAATTCTATTTTTGAAAATATTTAAATTTGTGAATTTATTTTAAGTACTCGCCTAATACTTTGAACCGAATCAAGAATTATACATATTTTTAATTAATTGGTTAAGAATTTTGGTATAAACGTAGATGGGACCTAGGAAATGAAAATAGATTACTCGATGTACTAATCCTACGCTGACGAAGTCGCGGGCAGAAGCTAGTATTATTATAATTCGAAATATAATTACAAAATTTGAAGGCGTATTTTATCACCATAAACAGTTTTTAGTTTTAGGATTTAGATTTTTAGCTTTCAGAAATATTCGATTTATTTGGATTTTGTTGCAAAGTGGAAATATTTTGACCTTCCGACAAAATAGGCTCGAGGCCTGAGGGGTTAATCAACAATCAATATGTGCGAATTCTACGACCGTTGTATTTCGGGCGGAAGTCGAGAAGCCCGGATACGAGCACCGGCGTCAACAATAAATTATATTTCTTCATTAGCCAAATTATTTGGATCGAAAAACCTGATTGAGTTGATAAAACTGTGGCGTCCCCAGCAATCGAAATTACTAAATAAAAATATATACATCGCGGGTACATCACATATTATACGATTGCGTAAGTTGAGAATGACATAGATGAAAGCACGCAGTAACAAAAAGGCTGAGATAAAAGTAATTAAAAAAGAAAAACAGCAAAAAAATAAAAATTTACTGATCCAAAAATCAAAAATATATATTTTTTTAATAAAATAATAAAGTGATTTTAGTCATGCATTGTTATTAATTTTCAGATGACCATATTATTTTCACATCTGTATCCATGAATATCACAAGTAGGATTTTCAAAATATTGAAACAATTTTAAACTTTTTCCAGTTTTTTTATTTCTGACCTTTTTCGGTTTGCAGCCTAACGTGGTTATCTTGAGACTGACCCAATCTGAAGATAGCCGTGATGAAATTCCACCACGAATTGTCAATATCAAAAATATAAATATTTGGTCTTTTATGTTCAGAAAAGTGGATATCATTGGAAAATAATCAGGCTGCATTTTACTAACACAATTTTTAAAGTAGAATGAAAAAAAAACAAGATTGTTTGTCGAAAGAATCCTTAACATTATTAAAATTTAAAATAACTAATGGTGATCAACATACGAACAGACATATAATATTGATGTGAGAAATTATACTTCGTAAAACGTTATCGAAGGACAGCAGTATAAATTTAATTTCAAATGCCAAAAACTTCATAAATTTTATAAATATTTCTGAAGTAAAATTTCTTTACGCTTGACTTGGGGGGTTAGCTGGCGAATGCGTTACGAAAAGTGTAATTCGTTACGGGGGGGGCGAACGGGCTGTATCACACTGTAATAATAATAATAATAATAATTGGATGACTTGTATAGCGCCGTTTTTGTGAAAAATCACCTCAAGGGCGCTGTACAAATTTCAATAATTTCTACAATCTTACTTCTAACTACACACTAGAAAATATAAAAAACCTATGGCTAAAACAATGGATGCAAATCCACCGGTTCTTTGATCAGCGATACAAAACTATAGTTACAATGCATCTGAACAACCAGCGCGGTGCAGCCCAAAAATGTAAATGTACATGTATTTTTTTTTTTTTTTTTTTTTATTTATTTTTTTTTTTATTATATATATTTTTTTTTTCAATGAAAATGTACAGGACCATACTTACCTGGTAGGTCACTTGAGATTAAAGTTAAAAGATGTTTATTTATATACAGTTTGCGCGCAGAGGACATAATAGCGAACACATGTTGTTGGAAAAGTAATTATTTGATATATATTATGTTATTTAATGAACGTGTTTGGGAAAAGCAAAATTAATTAATGGGCGGTACAGAGTAGTACATGAATTTTATTTATTTTCTTAAATGAAGTCTCAGTCTCTCGTTAAGCGACGGATTGCTGTGAAGGCTTCGAATGATGTTAATCTAATAAGAAAATAGATTAAGATAAATTATAGGCAATACATAATACAAATAGATTTATTAAATTTAAGGGTATGAGAGCCTAAATAAGTAGGTTTTTAGTTTTGACCTAAATTCTGTTGGGCTTGTTATGCCCCTTAGTTCCGGAGGGAGTTTGTTCCAAGCCTTAGGCCCAGATACTTCGAATGCACGATCTCCAAACTTAGTATTTGGCTTTCGTTTAGGTTCTATCAGTCTACCTAGAGCTGATGATGTTGCTGATCTAAGGGTTGACTGCCTTGGACCAATGTTTTCCGGGACGCATAGTTCAGAGATGTAATGTGGGGCCATTTCATTGATGGATTTAAACACCATCCAGCACAGTTTGTACTGGATTCTTTCAGGGCACTTAAGCCAGTGAAGGTTGCGAAGGTGTTCTGAAATGTGCGAATATTTAGAGACCCCGGTTATGAGCCGTGCCGCTGCATTAAACACGGATTGAAGTTTGTCGATTTGACATTTCGGAAGGCTAGCATAAATACCGTTACAGTAATCGAGACGTGAGACTACATATGAGTTGATGAGTAATTTTATTGCCTCTGTTGGAAGGTTTCTTCGAACTGATTTAAGTTGTCTTAGGTGAAAAAATCCGGTGCTTACTGTCCTATTTATTTGACTTTTAAGCGAAAAGTCGAGTCTAGATTAACGCCAAGAAGTTTAACTGTTCTCTTTGGAATAATATTGCTGCCAGAAATGGAAACAGCATGTAGAAGCAAGAGAGAGCAGTGCGCGCGCACATTTTCTTTTTCTCTTTCTCTCATAGTCAGTGCATGAAGATTATTGAATTAAAACTTCTTTACGCACGCTTGACTTGGGGGGTAAGCTGGCGAATGCGTTACGAAAAGTGGTGATCGGGCGAGGCGAACGTAAGTTGAGAGGGAGATATAAGTTAGTGAAGATGATGCGGATGCGGGTGCGGATGCGGATGTAAGGATGGAGCTAAAGAAGTTTTACTTCAGTCGTGTGGTCTAAAGCACACTCGTATTTTTTTAAGACACTGTGAGCCGGCTACTGAATTCTAAATTAAATGGGTGTTAATTTTTTATAAAAAATAAAAAAAAAAATATTTTGCAATAATAGCAAACATATTTTTATTATTCGCATCGATTTGCTCTTCAGATGCATTATCACAGCTTGACGAATAATACATTTAAAAAAAAAAAAAACTGCAATTACTTAATAATGTACAATTAAAAACATTCAAAATTAATCGAGACACCTCTGAGCATAGACAGCCTTGTCATATATAGAGAAGCCATCATCATTGTTTCGATTAAAAAACACTTAACGAGCAGTCAGTAGGCAGTCGTCATCCGACACCGGCCATCTCTATACACCGCCCATCGATGAAGAATGGACATATAATATCATTATGGACATATTATACCATTCGCACGGGGTATGCAGTATGTGTGTGAGTTACGTATTTACTCGTATCAGAATCCTGTTTCACTGGTTGACCTCTCGGACTGATGTAACGCAATTGATTTTAAAATTAACGGAATATTTTGTTTTGTTTCCTGAATTTAAAATAAAATTAGTTTATCTTTTTTTTTAAGTGCGACAAGCATCGCCGAGTTACTAATAACCTAAAGCGAGATGACTGGGTGACTAATTACCTAACTAATATTAGTAATGATGTAAGATGAATAATGTTTAATCATCCTATTTAATGAGATTTTCTTATTGGCATTTTTTCAATATTATAGTAGTACCTATCGGCCTGAAGAATGTAAATGAATGGAAATTAAGGTAAGTGACGTTTATTTGGAAAAATTGTATTACTGATGATTTATAAAAAGGTTACATTAAATAAATGGTTTATAATTAAGTAGGTAGTTAGGTATTTAAGTACCTATTTACAAATCTTATGATTTCAGAGAAAATTTTGAATTTTGATTTATTAAATAAGATAAAATTAGAAACATACATTTTATGAATACGAGGTCCATTATTTACAGAACTACAAGTATTATTTAAAATGATTATTTTAATAAAACTTATTATTTTTTTTAATGTGAAGGGCGCTTAAAATGATTATTTTAATAAAGCATTTTTTTTAAATGTAAAGGGCACTTTACGAAGCAATAAAATTGGTATTTACAGACATTGTGGGCTTAGATAAGGTTCATATACATAGGATAAACTACAAGGATCAAGAATAGGGCTAACTCTCAGATAAGATTTCAAAAATATTATTTATTTGGATAAGTGACTTTCTAAAAGTGTGAGTTTTGAGAAATAAGATTTTTTTTTCAATGTCAAAATGAAAATATTTTTTTGTATTTCTTGAACATTTTGTTTTGACGAGTTTTATTTCACATGTACATTTGTTTCTTAATTTTTATTAATCTTTTATCGTTTTAAGATTGCTAGCGAATGATACAGATGTGTCATAATTCATAATCGGTAGCAGATAAATAAAAACTAAGTACAGTAATAAATTTACATGCGAAATAAAAGAAAATAATGAGAAAAAAATATATATTCTTATAAAAAATAATACATAGTGTCACCATTATTTTATTTTTTATCTACTTAATTTGTTGTATGTTAATTGAATAATAAATTCTTACCTAGAGATAAATTTAAGTTGCCAAGTGTCAAGCAAAGCCTTTATTAGATTCAAGGAAGAATAGTGTGAGAGATAATATAATACCTATGTGAAACTGGTAAAGTGCACATGAAAAAAGACGCCATCGAACCCAACACTCCACGGCTGGTACACTCTTCATTAGTTTGTTATAGCGGAGCCCGGGCGTGAGATGAATGCGAACAGAGTCGCAGGCCGCGAGAACACCAGTAATGCGGTAATTGCCCGAGCCAATACACTGCGCACTGCACATTGCGAATATGTTCATCAGAGTTTTCCAAACTACATCAATCACCTTTGCCAATATTCAAAATTTTACTAATAATATCTACAGTTGAAAATGTCATAGAATGCTTTTGAAATGAAATTGTCGAAAGAGTTTTCGATAAGACCTTTACTTTAGTCATGAAAATAGATCAGTGAACATGTGAATCTCGTACGCTTTCTTTAAAAAGGCCGTTGAAACTCGAAACGTCATAAATTTTTTTTTCATACATATATGTATGCCCAAAAATGTACATGCACGGATTTTTAAATACATAATCATAACAACAAAAATAATTAGGCAAATATGCAAAATTAAATGACAAACAGAATGGCAAAAGGTAGAATACGTATAGGTTCACAAACAATGTATTATTGGAAGCTAAGCTGATTGGCACTAATTGGATAATATTACCTGTCTTTAAATAGGGGGTTGAAGGGGACATGATTAATGGTGAAACATTTTTTTTAAGTGTTTAGATGGGTAATTAAAAAGTCTACTTCATTAAACGCTGAACATTGCGTGTGTACGCAGTTCTCTAGAATACGCCGTTCAAATCTGGAACCCCAAATATATATCACACACAGAGAGGATTAAGAAAGTGCAAAATCGTTTTCTACGATTCCTTGATTATCGGAGATACCGTCCTCATCTGAGTCACGAGGAGTCGGCCGCGTCTTTATGAAATTGTCAATGGGAAGTTGTAAAATTTCGAAAATAATACTAATTTTACAAAAAATATCTACCTCTTTCCAGAACACTCTCGAATGTTGTGGAATGATTGTGGAACGTTGTGGACGTTTCAAAGCCTTTTTTTGTATAGGTCCCCGGGATAGAGGGCTACCACACAATATCATATCTGAGCGAAGCCGGGTATCAGATAAGTAGGGTAGTAACCACCACTTTTATTTTTTATATACTTACAGTCATTCATTCATTAAGTTACGATTCGGAAAAAAAGATTTCGCATTTAAGATTACAGCCTGTGGTGGGTAATACGTTTACTATAAAGAATCGGTTACTTAAACCTAATTTACCTTACGCAAATATAACGACCAATATCATTTATATATCTTATTTTTCTCTGGGGTTTAGCGGTACCACACTGAAACCAAAACCTCCTAGATCACAGGATCTAGGATCACAGGATCTAGGAGGTTTTGCTGAAACACGGTGTGCATAATCTATTATACGGTTTGATATTTTTAATCCATTTTTCACTGCCCTCGCCGTAACTTTGGGAGTCTCCGCTGTACCCAGACGAGCACCTTTGTTCCCTGGCCGCCCCGCCTGAGATGCGGCCTGTCACCGCGGATAGATTCACCCATTAGCAAGTAGGAGGATCACGCGTCCAATCTGCCGATGAATGCGAGAAATTGCCCGCCCGAGTAAGGCGCAAAGGCCGCACTCTGTCAAGGTATTTCCGCCGATGCGCGATCTTCACAAAAGTGCCGATTTTTTACGTTCGCAGTTCACATTGAAGCATTTATCTTATAAAACTCTGTTAATTCGAGACTTTCTTAGAATTCAAGTTGTGGTCTTTTAACCAATTCACACTCGTATTTATTTTACACAAAAGAAACAAAAAATGAACATTGATAGGTCTAACAACCGTGGGATTGACATCTAGTACGAAAGAGAAGGCACGAGAGAGCGAGAAGAAAGGACTATAAAATATTTTCGTTGTTTGTTTTTGGGGTGTTATGCCGTGTTGTGCTACCTCCCGCAGATCCGGCAGATCCGTCGACGGATCTGCCGGATCTGCCCTGATGATGGACACTGCAACGCTGTCCGAAACGTCGGCTAAAGAAGGAGGTAGCACAACACGGCATAACACCCCAAAAACAAACAACGAAAATGCTTTTGGCCGTGAGAATCTAAAAACGTATCTGACTATAAAATAGTTTGAGCGGCTGTCTAATGGGTGTTTTTAATATTCCCACGACAACGGCACGGCGACGCCAACGGCATTCGGCATTTCATTTCTTTAAATTTTTGGTTGGAGATATGATTTTTTGAAGAAAAAAAAACATCCTTCTGAACAAATAACATTTTAAATAAATGAAAATAAAATACTTTGTTTTAAGTCCCTTTATTTTTATTTTACGTCTAACGGCTTCGGTACCTCCGTACCATCATCAGGACTGGTACAAAAACAATGTCTAAAAATACATAAGTACACATGATACGTTTTTAGATTTTCACGGCCAAAAGCATTTTCGTTGTTTGTTTTTGGGGTGTTATGCCGTGTTGTGCTACCTCCTTCTTTAGCCGACGTTTCGGACAGCGTTGCAGTGTCCATCATCAGGGCAGATCCGTCGAGGTAGCACAACACGGCATAACACCCCAAAAACAAACAACGAAAATAAGTACACATATACATAATGTTGTGAAAGAAAGGGACAGAGTGTCAGTTGTTGGAGGGAGGAGGGAATGGGGAATAAGTGAAGGGACTCTAGTATACTGTCCCTTTCTTTCACAACATTATGTATATGTGTACTTATGTATTTTTGGACATTATTTTTGTAACAGTCCTGATGATGGTACGGAGGTACTGAAACCGGTAGACGTAAAATAAAAATAAAGTGACTTAAAACAAAGTATTTTATTTTCATTTATTTAAAATGTCAAGTCACAATGTGTTTGCTTCTTTTGAAAAAAAATAACATTTTGTCCTTTACAGCATTTCAAATTTGAAAAAAAAAAAACATTTTGTCCTTTACAGCATTTCAAATTTCTAACTAACTAATTAACTAACTAACTAACCATCACGCTGTTTCCCCGCAGGGGTAGGCAGAGAGGACGGACCGCCAAACAACTCGATCTTGGCATACACTCCTTGCCCCATTCACATTCATATATCTTCTCATAAATACTCTTCTATTATTTTAACTCTTGACATGGTATTTCAAATTTCCAGTATCGATATACTTGAGTCGGGATATGTCCAGTCTATAATAGATTGACCAGTATGAATCCACGAGATCAATGACAAAGCTACCGATTTAAGATGTTTATACAAAATTATTCATAACAAGCTTGAAACCACTCACCTTCAAAGTAATATTGACATTAAAGATCCTAATAGACGTTATTATAAGGAGTCATAAAAAATTTCATCTTTTATAAAATGCCATAGAATGCGAAGGTAAAGACGTCTTTATAAACAGCTTCGTATATTAAAAAAAATGTACTAATTTTATTATCTATAAGTAAATATGACGTCAATAGAAATATTGAACTAAAAACTATGTTACTGCTTTATGATTATGTCTTTTCTGTCTTTCTTTCTTCTCTTTTTACATACTGTATACTAACTACGTTTAATATTTTATTTTTCTTATTATTATTCACCACCTAGTACCAACTAAACCTTTATTTACGCATGTTGTGAACATTTTAATTGTAGTGTTAAAATCTATGCATATCCCAATGGCAATTTCAATAATGTAATAATTGTTAAGAGATACCGGAAGGATTACCAGAGGATACCGGAAATTAGTCCCTTTTAAATCAAATTCTAGACGTATTGGCTCTTTTTTACAAAAAAACATAAATTGATTTTGAAAGATTTTTATTTTATCTGGTACACGCAGTTTTAAAATTTTGATAAAATAAGTGTATTTTTAAAATACTAAGGTTATACCTTTGGTCGTTGGCAGATTTGTCCAATTTTCAAACGATAGATACTATTAAACAACACAAATTTCAAATCATATAATCATACAACAAAATAAATCAATACATAATCTAGTCAACACAGTTTTCAGAATTTTAATATTAGTTAAATTAATATCTTTTAAAAATAAAAATTCTAGAATGTGTTTTGTGACGAAAATACCACAGTTTTTCTATTTATTTAAGGTCTTACAAACTAAAATATTTCAAATTTTTTTAAACACTTATTGAAAAATCATAAATACTTATGATCAAAAAATACTTACAAGAAGTATACACGATATTTAATAATGTATCATCGTGCGTTTTGAGCATTTGTATTGCTTACTTAAATGTAGGTCAATACAAAAGCAAGTCAATCAGTGAGAAATAGTTAGGATGCAGGTGAGTTCTCTAGTTGTTGTTTTTATGAATTATGAATTGACATCTGTATCTGTATTTTCTCCTAAATAAATTAAAAAAAAAAAAAAGTTTTAAATGAAATAAATCGATAAAAATTATTAATTATAAAAATTTGATACGGTGAATAATCGATCTTTCTTATTGGAACCTCCTTGTAAGTTGCAAGCATTTTTATACTTTTATTCTCAGTCGCTGGTCTATTGCTCTTAATACTACGTATAAATGTTTCAAAACAATAAATAAATTAATAAGGTGTATGGGAATGAATTAAGCAAGAAGCGTATGCCAAGCTTTGATATATAGTGCCAAGACAGGTGTTTGGCGGTCAATCTTCTCTATCTACGGTACGGCGGAAACGGCGAGATGGTTAGTTAGTTAATATATATCAATGCATATTGTGATGCTAACATCTTTATTACTTTTGTTTATAGAATGAACTTTGTTCAGTGGACGCTTTACATAGCGTCAATTATTGGCAATTAAGTTATCATAAAAGGCCAAATGTGGAATAGAATTATACTGTATCACAGTTGCCCCTCTGTTTGAACGGTGAGCAGACTTTACTCCCGGTTAAACTAAAACAAACAAGGGAGTGTCGGCTGAATAACTTTTACTAAACTATACACTGCGGCTGCAAAGGTAAACCTCGTGGACAGGACCGAAGAAACTCGATTATCCGGGTCGTGTTTTCTGAAGTCTAATTAGAATAAAGAGTCACCGCTTAACCTAACCTACCTTCGTTCACATAAGATGTGTAAAATCAAAACTAATATTGGAGGTGTTTCATACGGCGACCAGAATGTTCAGTGGAAACTTTTTAAGTATATGAATATTAAGTACAAACTTTTCATCGGATGTTAATTCCTCACATGATAATTCATCATAACTAAGCGTCGAAAACTGATAATTGAGGTTTTTTAACCTTGGGTTAGGTTATATTAGGTTAGGTTAATGTGAGTTATGATGTGATGACTTATCACGTGAGGAAGTATCGTGTCATAAAAAAATTACTATGGGAATTCAGACGCTGAGATCTCATAGTCCGATTACACATGGAACCGTTTCAAACTCCATCACAATAAAATCGTGTCCTTTTGATATTTTGAACTTTGAACACTCACTCGGCCCGAAAAACGTGAGTTTGATTAAAAGTGGCAATTTACCTCTTGTTTTACAGATGAGATAAGGGGGCATACATTAATTACGTGAGCTCAAAATGGGAAGGGGAAGGGGTCCAGTTAAATCTCACCAAATTTCATTTAAACCGAGGGGGGGGGGGGGGGTTCGATAAAAATCTAACGTGAACTTTAAAAGATAAAGATAATAAAAAATAAAAAAAACATTGTTTCACTTCTTTTGAAGTGTCCCTTATCGCCCGCTGAAAAAATGGCTTTTATGAAAAACATTTATTTCGAGAGTAATAAAAAACTCACGAGAGGGTGAGTTTTTTTGTAACTCTAGTGAGTGCAACTCACTCCCATCAAATCTCACCAAGGGGGGGGGGGGTCTAAATTTTTATTACTAACCTATTAGGACCTAAAAGTCTGGTGCGTAAAAATAAGAATATCATAATTAACTTATCTTTTAGTCCCATTCTAAATATATTCCCAGTAAACCGTTCGGTTCTTGCCGGAATTCCAGCAATTACCCTCCCCTTTGTTAACCTCCCACTCAAACACCAATTTTTTTTGTATATATACTTAATGATCTAATTTTTTTATTTAAAATAAATAACAACTGGTTTGACTCCCCTGAATTGGTTTCGCTGGTGAACTATCACGTGCCTTTTAGACCTACTCGACTCCAAATACCTTTTCATTGTAATAACTCTGGGACCACCGCAGAACAAAATGCAACAATAAATCGCTTACACACTTTTGGCAATAAATATGCTAATATCGATCATGCCGCTAATCTGGCATCATACAAAAGATGCATTAAACAAAATATGTCTTCTAGTACCATGTAAACATAATGATCATGTAAACATAATATGCTTACCAGTACTTGCAAAACATTAATTCATTAGAAATCATAGGTACTTGTAAAATTCATCATATCGGTTAATATTTATAATCCATTATATCTACCTATTAACTATTCTATTTTATTTTTATTTTTCATTGCTCCTACGAGGACTTTTTACTTTATATTTTATATTTAAATCATTGTACCTTTTAAAGATATCTTATATTTCTACTTTAGACTTTTTTTTATTATTATTATTTTATTCTCACTTTTAACTTTTTTTATTTTTGCTTAATAATTTAAAGCTTGTACTTTATACTTATACTTATACTTTATACCATATTTTTACTTTACATTTATATTTTACCCTTTACCTACTACTTATAACCTTACTACTTACTTTTTACATTTTTTTCCTTATATTTAACTTACAATTATACTGTTAGTCATTCTTCATGTTGTTGTACTATTTATATTGTATGTCAATTATGTTAATGGCACATGTTGTGCAGTATATGTGTAAATAAATAAATAAATAAATAAATATCTGTTAATATTTTATATCATAGATTAGTTTTAATATTCTCCTGACGAAGGAAGTAATAATAATATCCAATATGAAGGATATAATCATATTGGATATTTATGTGTAGCTTTCCATCTCTGATTTTTTATTTAATAATATACACAAATTTCGACTATTATATATAATACGGGCGTGCGCCTAGTGCGGTAGTCGAAAAAAATGTTGTAAAAAAAACTTTGTACATAAAATGATATGAATAAAGAAAAAAATCCTTATAGTAATCGAGATGTTAATGTGTTCCAGTGTTGCCAGGTAGTTACAGGTGTGCGCAGTGCACGAAACGCATAATAAATAAGGTGTTGGATGAGTTCCGTATTGTGACAGTTAGTCAAACAGCGCGTGATTAATGGATACCGACGCTGTTTGTGCAGGCGCTAATATTTTTTTTTAATTATTTATTATCATTCCCAAGAAACGGAAGGTGAGGACCGGCTGAAGGTCTTTCGCAAAGGGCTTAAAAAAGTGACGGAAATAATAATAAAGGTTATTTGTTATAAAATTCCAGATTGTGGGGAGGTAAGTGCAATCACACACATCCCATATGGAGTAAAATAAGAAGCTTAGTTTCGTTATTTTAGTATATGGCCAGTGGCCAGTCTCCGTGGTTGAGTGGTTAAGATCCTTGGATGCGAATCCGGAGGTGGAAGGTTCAAATACTAGCGTCCACACGTAAATTTTATTTGATTCATTTGTGTTATTTTACAACTAATTCATTAAAAAATAATATATAGTACCTATCTATTTATAAGTGCGTCACGTTCCAGAGTGCACGGAGAAAAATGTTATTCTAAAATACGATCATTTTTCATCATTTCAACACCCTTTGAAAAGTCATTAAAAGTGTTGAAAATAAATAAAAAAATTGTCCATAAGCTAACCTGACGAAAGCTTTTTTTTTTCATTAATGTGCGGAGAAAAATGTGATTCTAAAATACGATAATTTTATTCGAAAAAACGGTTAAAAACGGGGTTCAAGTTCTTACGAACAAATTAACAGTGTTTCAATGTTAATTAGCGGAAACATGTAAGAATAATTTGTTGGTATACGTAATTTCGTAGGTACGTATACCGACAAAATATTCTTACATTTTCCCGCCAATAAACATTGAAACACTGTTAATTTGTTCGTAAGAACTTCAATTCCGTTTTTAACCGTTTTTACGAATAAAATGATCGTATTTTACAATAACATTTTTCTCCGTGTGGTAGATACTTTCGGTATTGCCCCCATGAAAGAACACCATTCAGAATAAAAACTACACTTGAAATGACTTTAGCCGTGTTTGATGAGCAGATCCAAATATCCGGGTACTCCCTTCCTCTCCCCCATCTCCTTCCCCTCTTCACTATTTTCAGCCTCATAACATACCAAAATTGGGGCTGCCATAGTCTCACTAGCTCTAGACTCTTGTGGGGGAACCTACTCGCATAAAAAAATTGTAGGTACCATTTTTTAAGCGCCGTTTTTCGATAAAAATCACCTTACAGCGAATTTAAAGGCCTTATTTATATAAATTTGACTTTAATCTTTCTGAAAACTACTTGAGCGTAGCAAACAGATCACCGAGACATAACCAGAACAGACCAGAGACAAAACAAACAAACAAACTTTTTTTAATTCTCTCTCGCGCAGTGCTGCCAATGTTGTTAACAGTAAATTAGCTTTAAACATCAAAAAAAGATAAAGGTTCGATGTTATAACTTTTAAATTGATTGAGATCAACTAAAACAGTAAAAATAAGTATAATCATTAGCTGGTTACCATTGATTCGATGTTTTATGGAAAAAACATCGAGTAAATCAATAGCTTTACAAAACATCGGATTGATTTGATGCATCGTATAATGAACATCGAGTGAATTCGATGCACAGACGTATATCGAATATCCCTAGTATACATACATGACATGTTTGTAGAAGCCCACATAAGCGTATATTAATATAAATAAATATTGTTGAATTCATTCAGAAATAAAGAGTCAAGGGGAAAAAATTATGCGAAAGTGTATCATGAAAGCCAATTAGAAGTAAACTTCTAATTAATCTATATAGTAATTAAACAACGGAAAGACAATACAGGTAATATAATAGAGGCCGAATAACCGTTACGGACTATTGTTGTATTCCCTCATTAATTGAAACAAGTAACAACAAACCAATCTCTTGTTTACCCATCTCCTATGGCGTGCCTCAAGGCAGTGTTCTAGGTCCGCTCCTTTTTCTCATATATATGAACTCCTTATTGAATTTAGATATCGACGGCAATATAATATCTTTCGCAGATGATACTGTTATCATATTTACAAGTAAAACTTGGAAAACAACAATTGAAAAAGCAAATTATGGACTGATAAAAGTTAAAAAATGGTTAGACTCTAACCTCCTCACCCTAAATGTTCAAAAAACACAATACATACTTTTCTCAATCCGAAAATTTACTCTCCCAGAAAACCTTCCTAAACTAATCATTCATTCTTGCCCGCAAAACCTAGACACTCACCCAGTATCTCTTCTTAACAGCTGTTCATGCCCAATTCTTAAACCGTCAAATGAAATAAAGTACCTAGGTGTCATTATAGATAACCAATTACGCTGGGAGGCTCAAATTAGCTCCACAACAAAGAGACTCCGTAAGTTATGCTATATTTTTCATTCTCTTCGATCTATCCTTGACATAAAAACTCTAAGAAGTGTTTATTTTGCTCTGTTTCAATCTATAGCGACGTACGGCATTATAGGATGGGGAGGTTGTGCAGCATCTATTCTCTACCCTCTTGTTACCGTTCAAAAACTTTTGCTAAGAATCATCTTTAAATGTTCCCCGTCTCATCCATCAGAGCCACTTTTTAAGAAACTCGCAGCCCTAGACATTCGCCAACTATATATTAAGATAGTGCTTGTCCATATCTGGAAAAATGGTATGATAAATTCCACACAAAAAAATATACATACACGCTACTCAACACATGAAAAATGCATAATTCCTACAACAAGAACCACCTTTTCACAGAGACAATACTCTTACATTGCACCCAAAATATTCAATGAATTAAATATGGACATCAAAAGATCTAGTACCGTTACTCAATTTTCAGCCGGTGTCCAAAAATGGATATCCGGAAAGGGTCGAAATTTCTTTAAAGAATTTATTTAAAGAATTTCTTTAGGGAACTCCTTTGAAGAAGTTCTATAGAGAATTTGTTTGGGGAATTTTTCTGAAGAATTACTTTAAATAACATAGCTATCTATACCACCGATTAAAATTTTCATTTGTAATTAACTTTTTACTAGCCGAAAGTTTAAATATTATTTTATATTGTTAGTTTAAAATGTTTGACACCTCTGATATGTTCGAATTATTTGGTTTATCACTACAAAATGTAGCAATAACAATCTCGGCATTATTATTAGCCGGAGTTTCAATAAGAAGTCATTTGTACATAAATTTGTACTTACCATTATAACTTTACGTGCACATATAAAATATAGTCATTGTAATAATCCGTTGCTATTTGCCCACTCTACAGTGCTAATTTTGCTTTTATATATAATTAATATTTCATCCTCTTTATAGTTTTACATCTACTATACTTTTTATACTCTTTCATCTCTGCTGTATTCTTCCAAACACTCTTTTATTATTATTTTTTTTCATTTACATTCCTTCATATGCTTTGATTATGTTTCATTTTGTATTATAATATAGTTCTTCTTACTTTCCTTTACATTATTTTATGTTCTTTTATATTCTATATCCACTGTTTAAAAAATCGGCCACCATAACACGGGCATGTGCCTAGTATGGCGGCCATAAATTCCACAATTGTTATATATTTACTATTCAAAGAATAAAGAAACATTAAAAAAAAAAAAAAAAATCACAGGCTGAACTCGCCCTGCTGTAGGTAATATCTATGGAAAACTGGTGTGTAGCCGCTAAATTATTCACACTTTATCACTAGTGATGGAAATAATCGCCATATTTTTGGCATGCTAAAAATGAATTCGAATAACAGTAAGATAGAAATGCCAAGATGTGCATTGTTGAAGATACGAATCCTCAATCCAGCCGGTAAAGGCGTGTTTATAACGACGTAGAATTATTACAATTAGCAATCAAAAAGAAAAAATGTTAATTTATTTAAGGGCTTTAATTTGCTTTAAAGGCTGGGAAAGGGGAATAAAGGTGATTTTTCGAAATCTCACGTGGATGTGACCTTCCTCTAGTTTTGAAGATCGAGTGTGAAAAGTTTCATCAATCTCTGAATAAACCTACTGTAGATTTGTATTAAAAAACTATCCCGCCTCAAACACTTATTCATATACAGGATACAAAGAGACTTACTTTAACCAGTGAATCCTGAGGTTATATAGAGTAAAAAATATATCACTTTTTGGTCACCGGTGACTTTAAAAAAAAATTAAACATTAATAAAGTCCGAGAAAAGTTAGGGTCGGTGTGGCGGGTTGGCTATGTAAAATAATATTTTTTTAAAAAAGAACATAATAAATGTCACAGGAGATCACTATTTCTTTTATATTTTTTTAACTCAAAATAATGCCAGGGTTCATAGTTAAATAAGTCAGGTGCTCTTTTCAACACCCTGTATTTATTATTAAAAATATTTTGAAATGTAACAAATTTGCAGTAATATAATATGTGTCTGGTAGAGTGAGATAGGAATGTAAGAATAAGAGCGCGAATGTGTGTTTTGTACATCCGTTCTAATAAACCAATATTACTACTTTGGGATTACGACCGAGAAGTCGGTCGTGTGTGTTATATGTAAGCCTTACATTGTGAATTTTGATCTGTTAAATAAATTATAAAGTGAAGCTGGACTAGTCATAATTCACCATGATAAATCGAGGATATGACACTGGCGCAGCCGGTAGGTCCCGAATCTACGCTCCCAGAAGGGATTGAATTAATTGTTAGAGGTCGCTACTATCGCAAGCAAAAACATAATTCGATTGAATTACGATTATCAACATGCTTCGATCATGCGCATCACTACACGTTACGTTGGAGCAAAATAGTTCAGTAATTAATAATTAACAATGGCCAGTCGATCAATATTTGCAACTAATACGCATGTATGACTACCACAACACGGGCATTAGCCTAGTATGGTAGTTTAAAAAAATGTCAAAAACTGTAACTTTAAAAAAATTATTAAATAAAAAAATATAGGGGAAGATTGGCACCATTCGTACACGGGGAACCTTCATACAGTGACTATTACAGCTTGTTAGAACATCGTATTTATTATTTATTTATTTATTTATTTTTTCATGTTCTCTATAAAACAGTTATACACCAATATATATCATAGAGAAGATTATAAATTACAAAGTACACAAGGGCAGTTTTACTACTTAGTGACATTTGCTAAAAGATAGTTGCTGAACTGTCTGTAAGTGACATTGAAAATGTCGATGGTCAATGCAGAATCGTTAAGCAGTTGAGTCGCTCTGTTTATTGGCGCGTTCTGATATGTAGAAGTCCTCACTTTCGGAGCATAAAAAAGTGCATGGGATTTACCACGAGTATACTTGTTAGGGACGTAAAAATTAACCTCTTTTAATATAGGCGGATTGAGTATGATACCAGAGATTAGCTTAAAAAAGTGTTTACCTAAAAATATTTTTCTGCGGGCTTCTAAGGTGTTGAAATCGAGCATCCCTGTTAAGAACAAGGATGGATAAAGGAATGGATAGTACGTATATTCCCTCATATACAGGTAACGCAAAAATCTTTTTTGTACTTTTTCTATTTCTAGGATATGGTTTTGTTCAGAAGGGGCCCAAATAATGGAACTATATTCCAGGATGCTACGAACAAGTGCTTCATATGTTCGACGTATTGCAATTCCATTAGTAAATGATCTCGCATTACGAAGAACAAATCCAAGCATTTTGTTGGCGCGGGAGACAATGTCAAATATGTGGGATTTGAAAGAGAGATTTGCTTCAAAAATCACGCCAAGGTCTCTAATCTCATTTTTCCGTGTTAATATATTTTTATTAATCTGGTAGGGGAATAGAAATGTATTATGGCTATGCGTGTGTGGGTAGGCCGCGGGCGACCGCTAGTTGTCCCCGAAGTTAGCGCCAGTGTGGCCGCTGCGACCAACATGGGAGGACATAATGTGTTTTCGAGTGCTCAAAGTAAATATCTTGTCGATTTCATTGGATGTTTAGTGCTTTAGTGAGGCATCATATTCTAACGGATTATTGCTCAATGGTAAGTAACTACAATCAATATATTAATAATGTATGTATTTTTTGGATTTTGCTGCATGATTTTCTGCATGAGAAAAATCTGTTATTTTTGACCTTCGGGGCACGTTCGTACGCCTTCTCCAGGGGCACATTCGTACGCGCCTGAATGTACCCCTATTAACAAATTTCTTTTTATTTCAGAAAATTTGCAAAAATGGTCCGGAATTATAAGAAGAAAGAGACTAGGTGCACAATAATAAATTAAGAAAATATGTCTGCGGCAATAAAAAGATGTTTTGGAAAGAAAATTATCTTACAGAAAGGCAGCGGATAAATGTAATATTAAGGCTTCAACTTTGGAGAGTCGGGTAAAGAAAGTAAAAGATAAACCTGAATATGATGGCACATATCAGTCTAAATACACAAGTTAGCAAGTATTTTCTACTGAAGAAGAGTCACAATTGAACGACTATATTGAAAGATCCAGGACCTATTACAACAGCAATGATTAGGCCTTATCCTACAGCTGAGAAAAAGATTAAAACGGTAAGGCACCAGTAAAGTCCAGAATTTACACCAATACGCCGGAAAAAATAGGCTGGAAGATTTGGAAAATGCGAAGCAATTAAAGAAACTAGAACAGGAAAGAAAATCGAAAGCGAGAGAGATGAAACGCACTTTAAAAATTGCTGGACATTCTAAGCCAAAAAAATCGGAAAATCCAAAGTAATTCGGAATCTGAAAATTCTGAGGTTTGTTTACGGGAAAGTTCGACATCGATAGTAGATTATTCTGATGACAATGAAGATGAAGATTTTGATGCTACCGTGAGACCCGAAAAAAATTAACGACAATTGTTTTGTTTTAGTCAAATTTGCAAAAAATAAGTTGTCTATTACGTAGCAAAAGATATAAGCTATTATTCCAAAACAGAATTTAAGGTCTCTTATTTAAGAAAGGAACCAGGACTATCCTGGGCACTTATGTTTCCCAATATTGAAGACGAAGATAACGTGGGCATTTCTGACGTCGCAATGATTCTTCCTAACCCAAAATCTCCAGGAACCTCTACGGCCAGGACCTTTAACTTATACACATTTCCTATAGATATGTCACAATTGAATGTTCAATAATTAATTGTAAAGATTTGGTTTATGTTTTATTTATGTCAATTGCACCAGACAACTATTTTACTAATGTGCCCAATAACTAAAAGATTGATCTTTTCTTGTCTGATTATTAATTAGTGTAGGTAGTCTACACCGTGTTGTGTTTTTTCTCCTAATCGTTTTTTTTCTGAGTAATGTATATTTTTTGTTGACAAAAGGTTTTGTCATTTAGTTTATTAAATCGTTGGTATGTTTAAGGCCAATAAACAGGATTTTTATAATTATTTTGCTGTTTTACTTAAACTGTATAAAGCTACCCCACACTGTCTGAATGTACCCCTACCCATGTATGAATGTACCCCAGTAGTGGGGTACATTCGGACAATTGTCAGATTTTTCTAAAACTCAATCCATTAATTTATTTTAATAGTTATTGACTTCGAACTTTTTGAATAAGTAGCGGAATGTTTGCTGAATGTTATAATAACTGATTGAGCAATCTATCTTTAACCATCAATTTTTGAAAAATCAAAGTCTGAAAAGTGTACGAATGGTGCCAACCTACCAACCATTTTTAATAACTTCCAAACACATTAAACACATAATAATTAAAAAGCATTATTTTCTTCTTGGAGCTATTTTGACATAAATTATAGTTAAAATACAATCGAAAAAAGACAACAAAAAAATACTAGTATCAGGTATATTTGTAAATGCACAGTTTACCAATTAGTTTATCCAACATTTCGTGTCGTTCTTTTAATACGAAAACTTCCAAGCAAAAATCAAAATAAAAGACGATGTCACCTGTCAAAATATAGAGCCAACAATGATAAATCGACTATGAAAAGTAGAATACCCACTAAGCTAATTTAAAAGCTTTGAAAAGTCTTTAAGTAAATGTTGATTTAAAACGTCAAATAAATGCAAAAAAAGAATAACTATTTATGGAAATTACGATATTTTATATTATTAAAAAAGATTTAAATTTTCACAGCCAAAAGTATTTTTTAAAAGGAATGATTTAATAAATTGCAATAAAGAAACATTTTTTTAATAATTTCCCCTTTGATAGAATGTGTATTAATTTTGACATGTAAAGAAGCAAAAAGTTGATTTTTGCAAAGGTCAAGAGGATATTTTCTGTTTTTCCGTAGGCGATAAAGGTAGGTACTTTCAAATGTACAAACCATAGAATAAACAATAACACAAGTCTTGCCTACCTAATGGGCGTCATCAAAATATTTGTTCGTTTGAAGTTTAAAATTCCAATACAAAACTTTGCTTACGAAATTCAAATGGGATGGAGATCTACGATGTGAGGCGAGTGTAAGCGCCTCCGCCCACTCAGGCAACTGAAAACTCTCAACTGCCAACTGTCTTTGTATGACAATGTGGTGGCCCGCACACTTCACAATCACACAAAACCCCGTTGTCAATGGTAACGCAAGCGGTGACTTGCGACCATCTTGCGACTGTCGCGGCTGATTGCCCTGGGCGACAATTGCAAGTTGCGAGCTGTCAGCTGATTGTTCTTCATCTATGGTTAAACAAGCTTTGTGACCAATCAAGACAGAGAAAACAGCCGGTTTTAGTTGGTTTTCAGTTGCCTCAGTGGGCGGAGCGCCTAAGTGAAACAAAATGAAATGTAAATGGAACGTTTTTTCCATTAAAATTTGTATGTACAAACTATCCAATGCGGCGTTTTCAATACCTATCTAGTTTACAAACTACTCTACTCGCGTGTTTATTACATGGTCTTATTATATTGACGAGAACACCATCCATTTAAACATGCCCTTTGCCGCCGAGGAACCTTTACCGAAATTCAACCCATACGCCAAATTGCGTAACCACCTGAAGTCTCGCGTAAAGTTTGAAATTATTATAAGTTGGCACGCTAGTTGGTGTCATGTACCGTGAGTAAACTAAGTGCCGGCTTAAATGTTAAACTACAAAATGGCCACAAACTCAAACCCTTAAGAGAGAAGTCGTCAACTGGGCTAACTTGTTGAAAATGAAAGGCGGAAATTAATATTGATTTATTTATTTGTTGAGTTGGTTTGTACGGTTAGTTTACTTATGACGGCCGGCGTGGTCGAGAAGCAAGGCTCTCGACTCCCAATCCGAAGGTCACGGGTTCAAACCCGGCGTGCGTAAATAAATTTTATTTGATTAATTTGTGTTGTTTCACAATTAAGTGATTAAAAATAATATATATAGTATATTTGTAGCACGTTTCAGAGTGGAAGATACTCTCAGTATCACCCTGGTGTAAGATGACCATTCAGAATTGAAACGTTACTTGAAATGGATTTAGCCGTGTTTGGTGACCAGATCTGAATAGCCAGATACTTCCCCACCTTTTCTTCCCCGTTTCATCCCCCCCCCCCCACTACCTTCAGCCTCACAACATACCCCAATTGGGGGTGCCACAGTCTCACGACGGGAGCAGTTGGGACTCTTGTGGGGTATTCATAAAAAAAATTAAAATAACTAAATTCGTAAAATGTATGTTTGTATTTGCGATCATTAACCCTGGATAGGATTCGGTTTTCAATCAATACCAAGGTTGCAAACTAGGCTGCGTGCCAGATGTTTATCACTATTATCAATAAAACACTTGGATAAAACAAGTCAGGTATATTTGCAGAAATAATTTTTTTTACAGATAATTAAATGCGTAACGACCGGAGAGAGTAGGCACTTGCCAAGAGCGTTGGAACCGGAATCATTCACGCAAATTATGTTACGCCTTTCTTTATTCGCTACTGTTATCAGTGATACCAGCGCGGAAAATTTACAAAATAAAAGATATTTATGGCTGTTAGCTACAAAACTAATATGCACAAGATAAACTATTTAACTCTGCACCACACTCTTTAAAGTCACATAGGCGATCTCTCGATAATTTACTATAACTACATACACACCCTTCATACACGCTATTAATTATACAGAATAGATCCATACCTTTCCCACCATCCCATCCCCATAGGCTAATGTAACACTTTTTCTTTGTTTACACTAAATAATTAAGATACTTTAGTGAAAACCTATTAGTGGTTGAGTAATTTGCACGTATTTTGTCACACATTACAAAATATTTAACTGTTGGTTTTCCAAATAAATAAAAATATTTTTTTTTTTTAATAAAATAACGTTTCATTTTATAAAATTACATTTTTATAGTAAGCACAACATCCCTTTTTAAATACATTCATTCTTTAGACTTTCAAGCATTTCATCATACATTTTTAGTCCTCTAGATATGTTAGATAGTTCCTATAGAGTCTGATTTTCTCGTAATCTAGACTCTGATATTCTCGTACGCAGTAATCTAGTTCAAAAACAACTAAATTAACCTTAAATAAATGAAAAGAAAATACTTTGTTTTAAGTCACTTTATTTTTATTTTACGTCTACCGGTTTCGGTACCTCCGTACCATCATCAGGACTGTTACAAAAATAATGTCTAAAAATACATAAGTACACATATATATACATAATGTTGTGAAAGAAAGGGACAATATACTAGAGTGGGACAGAGCTTTAGTTGTTGAAGGGAGAAGAGGAATGGGGGATAAGTGAAGACAGGGGCAACATACTTAAAATTGGACTGAAGGTTAAATTTAGTTGATTATTAATGATTTCTTCTTTTGAATTTACTGATTTTTTTTATTTCTAAAGCTTCCAAATTGTTAAGTCTTAAACCTATTCCGTTCTTATGTAGGACTTTAATTCCCGAATCGTGGTTAAAAGTATGATCTTTATCAATTAAATGATCTGCGAACTCTGAAAAACCTGAACTAGTTAAGCATCTTAAATGTTCTTTTGTTCTAATTTTTACATTACGTGATGTTTGTCCAATGTAGAAGGCCGAACAATCATTACAACTATGTTTATAAATGCCTGAGTGGCTTAAAATATCCTCTTTGTCTTTAGCGTTTATTAAAATTTTTCCTAAGTTAAAAAAAAAAAAATTAAAGTGACTTAAAACAAAGTATTTTCTTTTCATTTATTTAAAATGTCAAGTGACAATGTGTTTGCTTCTTTTGAAAAATTAAATTAACCTTATTTGTTTATAATATTTAAACGCTGTTCGTTTCTTACAAATAAATAAATAAATAATAAAAAAATAGAAAAAAGAGGAAGCAGCAAATAAAAATAAATCCATTTGCGGACTACCGTCTTATAATATGTATGTGTAATTGTGTATAGCTAAAGTACGGTAGCGCCACGGTCTTGAATCTCCTAATGAATATTTAAACGCGTGTAGCCTCATAACCATATTTTCCAGAACAACGCAACCGTTCGTAATGCGGCACCGGCCACGGTGTGAAATCAGTTAGACCTCCGGCACACTGCAATCATTCCGCCTGTGCCGCACCGGTTAATCACGCAGAGATACCGGTTCGATTCAAATACTCAAAGGGATAAATGCCCTGATCTACTCATTATTCTAATTAAACACGCGGGAACAGGTGCTGAATGGAAGCACCCGCTAACAATGCACTTTACTGTTGAGCGGTGCAGAAAAAACAAGCTTTTTAATATGGCTCCGGTTCAAGATGCCCTGATAGCTACACGTAGATATAAGAATCACGCGATGCAGAATTTTTTAAGTATTAATATGCACTCATTAAAGAATCTAATGGCGTATCGAATGTTTAAAGGATCTGCCTGAAAAAAATATTAAACAAAGAAAAAATCAGGTGAGAGGATGTTGAATTCTATCGCTATTTCGATTAAAGGTTTTTCTGAGATCCAGCGTCATTGCTTTTTTCGGCATTGTTATTTCCTCCCATCAGATAGGTTTGTTTTAATGCTCGTTTTTGCACTTATCCGTTATCAAACATATTTCCTAATGAATCTGTATATTGAAAGCAATTAATAACATTCGCCGTCAAAAGGTTGGGTCCAATTAACTGGCTTGTCCGCGAGACTGATGTGTAAAGCTAATATAAAAATAATTCTAGTGGTTTCAAGCATTTAAGTTCTTCATGCAACATGCACCTGCGATAGATACTTGGAAGCATTTGAAAACAAATAATTTTGTGGTTTTGATAAAGTTTATTTATTGTTTAAAACATTTACACAGTGTTGTACAATTATGACATTAATGAAATTGCCATTGCGATGAGCATAGATATTAACACTCCGATAAAAAATGTTCACAGCATGCGTAAATCAAGTGTTAGTTTGTTACTACACGGAGAAAAAATTTATTCTAAAATACGATCATTTTATTCGTAAAAACGGTTAAAAACGAGACTGAATTTCTTGCGAACAAATTAACAGTGTTTCAATGTTTTTAACCGTTTTTACGAATAAAATGATCGTATTTTAGAATAACATTTTTCTTCGTTTATTCGCTACTAGTGAAATTACAGAAATAATAAGCAAAATAAATGTTTTTAAAAATATACGAGACTGTTTATAAATATGTCTATATCGTCACATTCTATGGCATTATAATATCTGCACATTTGGGGTATGATTGAAATAGGCAATATTGTTACTTAATAACTCGAGATGAAATGTTTTCCGACTGCTTAAACGTATATTAACCCATTTAATCACAGGAGACCATATTTGTCCCACTCACATAGGTCTCACAGAAATCGTTGTTTTTCCCTTACTATCATAGTCAGAAATGTGATCTAAACGGTATTGGAAAGAGAATACAACAAACTACATATTCAAATCTAAAAGAAAACCACAAAAAAATTAAAATTTACCCCTTTCTGAAACCAAAGTTTCCGATAGCAATTTGAAAAAATATTATGGAATTTTGTGAATTTTTTAAGATTTTTTTTTTACTTGAAACGAAAAAAAGTGAGGCGACAGTAAGGTTTATAATTCATTTATCTAATGAAATAAGTGTGTGTTTTATTTTTTTTCGTTATTAGTAATTTTAGTTAGAAAAAAAAGTAAAGTGAGCCATTTTTAAAACTTTTTAAAGTTTTCGCAAAAAAAATTATATTTAAAAATATACATAGTAATTTTTAATATGAAAAATTGCCTATTTCATCACCTTTCGAAAACAGTTTTTAGTTTTCGAATAAGTTAACAAATGTTCCATTTATTTGGATTTTATTGCAAAGCGGGAATATTTTTAGCCTCTGACAAAATACACCAATTTTTTTAGGGGTTAACGTCTATTAGGAACGAATTCTAAACAATATGAAATATTATGTTAATATTTTCATGATTAATATTAGTTTCAAGCTTGTTGTGAATAATTTTGTTTTTCTTTTCTTTATTCATGTAGAATTAATTAATCCTATTACAATTGGTGTGCCATGCCTGTCTCTCTAGGAACTCCGTTGTTGAGAGCAGACGCGTATTGATAATTATGAAATTATAGACGTATTAAGTAAGTAAATTATCTTATTTTTTCTGATGTAAGAAAATGACAGTATTGGAGTCGATCCTCATAAGATATGAGTAAGGTTTTTTTAATACAGATTCAATAGAATTTGCGTATTTCATATAATGTGGGTTCCATATAATACTTTTATATTCTAATTTATTTCTGACTAATAAATTGTATAAGGTTACAATCGATTGGGGTTTTTTAACCAAAAAAATTGGCGTATTTTGTCAGAGGCTAAAAATATTCCCATTTTGCAATAAAATCCAAATAAATGGAACATTTGTTAACGTATTCGAAAACTAAAAACTGTTTTCGAAAGGTGATGAAATACGCTTTCAAATTTCTGTATTAAAAATTACTATGTATTTTTTTAAATAATTTTTTTTTTTGCGAAATCTTTAAAAAGTGTTCAAAATGGCTCACTTTACTTTTTTTTCTAACTAAAATTACTGATAATGAAAAAAAAAATAAAACGCATACTTATTTCATTAGATAAATGAATTATAAACCTTACTGTCACCTCACTTTTTTTCGTTTCATGTAAAAAAAAATCTTAAAAAATTCACAATGTTCCATAATTATTTTTCAAATTGCTATCGGAAACTTTGGTTTCAGAAAGGGGTGAATTTTATTTTTTTTGTGGTTTTCTTTTAGATTTGAATATATATAGTTTGTTGTATTCTCTTTCCATTACCGTTTAGATCACATTTCTGACTATGATAGTAAGGGAGAAACAACGATTTCTGTGAGACCTATATGCTGGGACAAATATGGTCTCCTGTGATTAAACGGGTGGCTTTGAAATTATAGGAATGAATCCAAGCATTTTCAATGATTTACTCTTTAACATCGGGTAATGTGTAGAGTGTGAATGTAGAAAGACGGTTTGTAATATTTACAAACACTACACCGACCGGCTTAAGGTTAATTTCATTGCTTACTTTTTTGCATTTTAAAATCAAATCCCAGGAGTCAAGAAAGAGGAAAGGAGTGAAACGGCGGGAGCACGCTCTCCTCACCGTTGTGAACCCATTTGCGATAATAATTTCACATTAAGGGGTGTAAAAACCATCTTACAGAACTCGTGATGCAATGGAAATGGGCTTTCATAAGTGACTATCCCTGTTCTAGCTATATCCCAATCCGTAGCCAGACAGCAATAAACCAAAAAACATAAGTATAACTAAAACGATAACCGTTGATAGCTCCGTTGTAGCATCTCTCTCTTTCTCACAAACGACGCATGAAACAGAAAGAGAAGTAAGTAGTAATGGCGTAACTTCTCACAGTGTACAACTAAACGCGAACCGTTGATAGCTCCTTTGTAACCTCTCCCTCCTTCTGGAAAGTGACGCGTGTAACAGAAAGGGAGGTTGTAACGGAGCTCTCGGCGGCAGGACCTTAGACTCTATCTAGACCAGGCATGCACAATATGAGGCCCATGGGTCGCATGTGGCCCAATTGAAGTTTTTGCGGCCCAAAATGAAGTTTTCTTCTTTTTAGATTTTGGTAGGTATTCCATATAAAAAAAGAAAATATCGTTCTCGTAAATTTATCACTTTTTTTAATATAATTATTTCAATATTACATAAAGTAATGACGTATTGCCCATCTCACTAGGTGTGGAATGCCTGTGTTGAGATGGCAATTTAAATAGCGGTTGCTAACTAAAAGTATCTACTATGAAAATAACATAAAAATAAAATAAAATAAAATCATTTATTTTTATTTCTATTATATAATTCGAGTATGATAAGAAAAAAATCAAAGTGAAACTTATACATACCTATTTAAACGAACACAGTTGGCATAAATGTAAATATGTTAAAAAATACTCCTGATGGATATATTTATTGGAAATAATCAATGATTTTACTTTTAAAGGAACTTTTTGTTTGCGTGTTTCTAATGTCAGTAGGTAGAGAAATTAATAGCTTAGAAGGAATGTAATATAATATACCATATTTTGTGAAATTATAACTTTATTTTTATTAGACCTAGGGCTCTCGATGGGGATTTTGGCTTATTGCTAAAAAAAAGTGCCAGGCACATTGCAGTAGGAATTAATTTTCGCAATCAATTTCAAGCAGTATATTTTCCCGCACATTTCTTCAAGATTGAATGCAACTGACCTGATTTTAATAAGTGGAGGGTGAGTGCAAAGGAAACACATAGGCACATGTAGTCAGTTTATGCCTTCTAGCATGTTTCACAATAATAGCATTTTTGGACACCGTATTACCAGGAAAAAATAACCAAGTGAATATTTTTTTGGCCCACAATTGATTTGGGATGGGTACCCCTGCACTAGAAAGAGGATTCTCTCGGTAAGACAGGGGGAACGAACTGAGCTATTATTTTTTAGAGCGCCGTTTACAAAGCAGGTGCGGGTGCAATCTAGTCCCTCGTTGCACTTTTATAAATAGGTAATACGGTGAAAAACAGTTTTCACAACCCGCTACGGTAAAGAATCATGTTAAAATTAGTTTCGTGTTGTAAAAGTGTAAAGAATGGTTCCTTTGTAATTGAAAAATAGAGAGTGCCTATCTGAAATTCAGCATTTTCAATATATATTTATAAAATATGTATTGTAAATTGTAGACAGTCATAATTTTATTTAAAAAAAACTCTAATTATATTCAATACAAATCAGTACCCATAATAATGCTAGGTACCTACACTATACACATGACAAAAAATCACCTAATGACTGTGACACTAAATGACTTTATAGGTATTACATAATATTGTATCTAATCTTGAAAATGCAACTCCCACAATTCACCGGTGTAAAATTCTATGTAAAAAAATTCACCACTGGAAAAATTATTTTACATAATTTGGAGGTGTGTCTTTTTTAACTGAAACAATTAAGTAAAAATAACACTAAAAGTATTGCCAAGTACTAAAAGGAAATAACTGTTATTTTTTGTTATCGAGTGTGTAGGAATTTTCAAAATGTTTGATAATGCCTTCAAAAGGCGAAACATCTGTCAAGCGGAATAATATTTTAAACTTGTTTACAAATAAACTATATTATAATTTGAATAAAAATATTATTGAATATATAAAAGAAAAATTTAAGAGTTCTATTTTTATTTTTAACTTTCTAACTTATGAATATAATATTAGGGAAAGTCAATCAAAAATCCGAAACAGAAAAATCAAAAAAGATACGGATACATCTGGGACTCGAACCCAGGACCTCTGGCAATCCGGGCCAACGCGCTATCCACTGCGCCAACGTACCTTATCTGATTCGGTCTTTTAAATATAATTAATTACTGTATCATACTTCGACTGAGAACCACCAACATTATTTGCATTTTCTTAACGCATATTTTTATTGGCTGCTATCTTTATGTATTATTGCAAGATTCAACTCGAACTAAATGCCATCAAGATATTATCAGGATAAATTTTATTACTTTTTATTAATATGCGACATCTATTGACTTTTTCCGCAAGTCTAGGATGAAATATATTTTTTTTATTTTTTACTTTCTAACTTAATGAGTTAAACCTCAAATTATTATATATAATACTTTAATTAATGAATAAAAAATTAGCGGAAAGTCAATTAAAAATCCGAAACAGAAAAAGATACGGATACATCTGGGACTTCCAAATCTTCCAATAATTACTTCGTAAACTCTCCAATTCAAAGGCTTTATACATTTGGAAACAAATATAGTTCAATCGATGTCTATCATTTCCAATCGGTTTCCAAATTTAAAACCAGTATATTAGAACTTTTATAATTTATTTATTTATTGCTTGAAACATTTACAGAGTGTTAACAAGTATTACATAATATTATTGCGTTGGAATGTGCACAGATATTAACACTCCAATTAAAAATGTTCACAGCATGCGTTATCAAGGTTTAGTTGTTACTACTAGCATCACTGATGACTTCGCCAACTTGTACAGTGAAATATCCAAGAATAAAGAGACTTGACCTACTTTCGTGCATAATGTTTGTATGAATTATTATTAATATTGCCAGTGAGTAAGAATAAACTCCTTACATACAGGAAAACAATAATACCATTGTCTCGTACCAGCAGCCAAAGTAAGCACAAGTACACCCCTTTATAAAGCTGCATCCGCGTTTCCGTGTTTATAAAGAGATTTGTTAAAACTTGCGGTTGGTGTTGCAAAACATTCTGTACCTAGTTTCAGAAACAATTTAATTCAATTTAGATGACCGACTCTCTCATCAGATCGTACTTATCGCTTGTTTAAATAATACGTGGGCGTATGAAGGATCAAACAGATTGCCACAAATAAACATTTTTCAATGCATGTAAATAAAATTAATATTTGTATTTTTGATACAATTCGTGGTGGAATTACTTTTAAATAATTTATTAAAATAAATTGAAAACTATTTTTTTCAGTTTGAAGACGGCCTTAACAGTTGGTCACAAATAAAATATGTGGAATTTAAAAAAATATATATTTTAATATATTATTAAATTAAATTAAATTGTTGTCTAGGTCGGTTTGGATTATATTGTTTTGTGCCAACAGTTGATTCCCCGGCCTTTGGCCACCCGAAATTATAATTAGTATAAAATTATCTTTATATATAATAATCCAATATATAGAAATTTGGTCCAACTTAAAAGATAGTATTGTATTTATTTCGATTACTGACCTCAATATTTATTATTGTGAATTAAATGTTTTTATGGGACAATTATTTGAAATTATTACGTTCCATAAGTTTCTGACCGATGGTGGTGTGAGTTAAATTATTGACACAACACTTGGTTATCTAGGGTAGGTAACCATCGAGTATATGGCGTTGTCTTTCGTTAGCCACAGCAACGCGTGGGCGGGTCAGCTAGTAATAAGTAAAAAAAAAAAAATTTGTGCATTATTTATTTATTTCAGGTTTGAAATTATTACCAATTTCAAACCTGAAGACGACTTCAAAAAACCTTTAATAATAGGTGGATATGGATATAAAACTAATTTATTTACATTGTCGATTTTTTGTACTTATACGTATATATAATATATAGGTATGTACAAGTAATTTTATCCTTGATGCATTTGAATGAAAATACGTTTTATACTCTTGTTATTCGATATATAACACTACAAAAGCTGAACACGACATGCATTTAAAAAAATAAGGATCAGAAAAGGTTTATCACTGAAAACAAAACAAAAATATTATTTAGTACTAATAATAATAATAATAATAATAATTGGATAATTTGTAGAGCGCATATTATTTTCAGATTTCGTTGGCGATAATATTTTTTAAAAAGTTTAAAAAGCACTGCTTTAGAGGACCACTCTCTTAAAAGCAGAGTGCCAGTGACATCTCGTTGGTATTTTTTTCTCTCGTTTCTCCGATATACCTCCTCCTCACACAATGAGCACCAACACCAGACACCGGGTCTCTCGGTGGTCCACCCGACCTCAGCCAGATTGCGGGGACCACATTCCGAGTTGGTTTTATTTCACTATTTGCCAACGATTCAATTCTAAGAACGTCCGACTTCTTTCTTGCGACTGTTTTTTTCACTGAGACAAGTTAACTTTCCAAATTTAGACCGCTAATTGTCGCCTTACCATTAAGAATCTCGTTTGTTTGAGAAAAATATCGAAGGAGATGAAAAGGTAAGAAAAAAATTGTTTTGAGAGATAAAAGAGCAAAAAAATTGTCATTTATACCATAATATCGTGAGGTAAAAACTAGATAATTCTGAAATCAGCTTTGTTGGGAAAAAATTAAATTATAAGATGGCAAACAATCTGACAAATCGGTTGTTGTATATATATATTGATAAGTATGGTTAATTCGTAGATTGATGTGTTGGGAACCTTAACACTTATATTTTGATAATAAGATAATGGCTATTAATTTTTTATGTTTTTTTTATTTTTATTTAAAAAAAAAATTATTGATATAGTTTATACTACATTAAAATATAAACTAATATATACAAAGTAATGTTTCATTTTTTAATAATAATATTTTTTATTTTAATTAATGAAGATAATTCTAGAGAAAGTCAATCGAAAATCCGAAACAGAAAAATCAGAAAAAGATACGGGTACATCTGGGACTCGAACCCAGGACCTCTGGCAATCCGGGCGAACGCGCTAACCTAACCTAACCGCTGAGCCAACGTATCCCTATCCGATTCGGTCATTTCTAACTGTCTACTTCGACTGAGAACTACCAACATTATTTTCATTTTCTTAACGAACATTTTTATTGGCTGCTATCTTTATGTATATTTCTTACACCAAATTTGTGTTTATTGCATATAAGAAATAATGCCATATAAGTATTTTACATCAAATTGTTTACAAATATTTATACATAAAAGAAATTTCAAAGAATATAGCAATTTCAAAAAAATCTCAGGCAGTGGTGATGATTTCGTCAATGTGGAGATATTCTTTTAAGAATTGAAGGAATTTCTCTTTTGAATCTCTGCTGACCGGCGCCAAATATATCAATCTCGGAGATTTGGTTCAGGAGCAATATACTCCTCCCTACCGGGAGAACCATTGGCAGGTTACTTCTACAGGCAGGAAGATAGAATAATCTATGATGACGCTGTCTAAGATAGTCATCTGGAACCTAGAGACTCACGCGCTCCAAAATGGCTGAGTTCTCAATATCGTCTCGCAGCAGTCTGAATAAGTGGGTGGCAGCATACCCCTCTCTTCTGAGGTGCAGGGAATGAAGAGAGGGGTATGAATAGAGAATTATAAATTTAAATATTTTATAGTAACTACAACATTTATTTTTAAATACATTCATTCTTCAGACTTTCAGACATTTCATCACACATCTTTAGTCCTTCATACAATAGGCAGTTCTATGATTTTGATTTTTTCATATGTGGCAATCTAATTCATTTATATTTCAGGTTTCGTAATCAAGTACATTTATATTAAAAACAATTTCATCCTTAAAATATTTTGGAATTTGGTTTTTCATGATTTTATGCACAAAAATTAACACATTAAATAACGGTCTCTTTTTTATTGGAATAGAATTTAGCTGCTCTCTCATTTGATTAACCCTTGCATATTTGCCTTTTTCCAGTATACATCTTACAGCTAGTATACATCTCTTTACCAAAATGGAATTACTTACCTGGTTGTTACATACAAAATGCAAGGAAATCAACTAAAGCAATTCCACACAGTTTTGTGCTTCAACTAGTTAAGTCTAGTTACCTACTTGAAACACTGTGATAACTAGAGTTACCTATTTGTAGAATTAAACAATACCGTTTTTAGCAGATACCCACAAAAAACCTATTCAAATAACGATTCCAATGGGTTAAACCCTTTCTTTCTTCAAACTTCGCAAAATAACTTTGTGGCGTCATTTTGAATTAAAAACAAATAACTTTGTATCAACCACTATTATATAATCACAATTACCTACATGTTTCGAAACCATCGGTTTCGAAGCATGTAGGTAATTGTGATTATATAATAGTGGTTGATACAAAGTTATTTGTTTAATTTAATTTAAACCTTCTCTGTTTGTGGCATTTATATCCCCTCGTCATTTTTCAAAAACAATCCTCGTAGTTATTGCGATTTTTTTAATGTGTTCTTCCGTTTTGCGAAACCTCCTTCTTAGGCGACCGTTTTTGACAGCGTTACAGCGTCCAAATTCATTTCACGTTAGAGCAAACTTTATGGAAGATACGTCTAATACAGTAACCACTGTGCAATATACTATAGCTCGGGAACACCAAATACGCAGGAGATACCGCATCCGTTCTGCCGTTTTTGCTATTCGCATACAAACGATAAATTTTCCAATTCCGGCGGGTATTGCAGGTACTTCGCTTGCCATTAGAGGGGAACATAGTTGATACAGTATAAGAACAAAAACGTAATTAATACTGTAGTATTATAACAAAAATATCTCGCGATAGACGTTGGAGTGAGAGCAAGCAGTTTCAAGCGGTTTCAAGTTTCAGTTTCAAACAGCTTCAAGCAGCCCGGGTCAAGTTACCCGGCAGCATCAATCTGTTTACATTATTATGTAAACAGATCGTCCAGTTGATTAGTCGGATATCTCCGAAAAATCGAAATTTCAGTTGATTATGCAGTTATAATGTAAAATTATACCTAATCTATCTGGTACAATACTCTGATTACTCCTAAACAGCATCAAATCAATTAAGAGGGTATTACCAGAGAATACCGGCAATTAGCCCTATTTAAATCAAGTTCTAGACGTGTTGACTCTTTTTAACAAAAAAACAAATTGATTTTGAAAGATTGTTATTTTATCTGGCATACGCAGTTTTAAAATTTTGAAAAACAAAGTGTATTTTTAAGATACTAAGTTTTTACCGTTGGTCGTTGTTCAATTTTCAAACGATATATCTATTAAACAACACAAATTTAAAATCATATAATCATACAACAAAATAAATCAATACCTAATCTAGTTAACACAGTTTTATTTTTTTTAATTTTAGTTATATTAAAATCATTAAAAAATAAATCCGAGAACGTGTTTTGTGAAAAAAATACCTCCGTTTTTCTATTTATTACAAATTAAAATATTTCAATTTTTTACACTTTTTTTGGTTAGACATTATTGAAAAATCATAAATACTTATGATGAAAAAATACTTACAAGAAGTACACGATATTTAATAATTTATCATCGTGCGTTTTGAGCATTTTTATTGCTTACTTGAAAGTAGGTATATATTAAAGCAAGTTTTGAATGAAATAAATCGATATTAAATTTATAATTTAAAAAAATTGATACGGGGAATAAACGATCTTTCTCATCGATTTTTAAGTTATTGATAACATTGAAACTCTTTCTAAACTCCAAGATTTCAAGTTTGTCTAAATATATACCATTAATATTAATGGATTAATTAATATATACATATATATATGTATATACCAAATGTATACCATTCCCATTACAGAGCAGCAACTCTATTCCTTTATTAAAATCAAAAGTAATAATAATCAAGAAACGATAAGCAAACTCGGAGAAACCATTACCGAGTAAACACCTTATAAGCTATTTATCGTAATTAAAAAGTTCCTCCAAGTTTTACCTCTATAAAAAAAACCGCAATCTTTACAATTTAATTTAAAGTCACCATGTGTTTCATAAAAAAATATATTGTCGCGTAAGAAAAAAGATTTCCGGAACTGTTTATTGAACATTTACTGCATTGAATTGCTATCCAAAAATACGAAAATGGCAGCAAATATCCAGAATTCTTACAATAAACTGAGCGTTTTAAGCAATACAACCTATGTATACAATATACATGTACCTTTAGACAGGCCCATCGATTACTGAACATAACATCGACTGCCCCAAAGGCTGATGGTACCAATATCTGTTATTATTTCAGTTATTACAACCTTTCTGTTATGTAGGCATATAAAAAGGGATACGTTTTAGATTGGGCACAGTGTTGGGTAGGTGTGTTTTGCATCCCCCGGGGTCTGACAATAAAGTTAACCCGCCAAAAATGGACTATGAGCCTCATCAAAAGGCCACTTTATTTTATGGTGAATTTCCGATGCGCCAATAAACATCTCTACCGTACCTTCTTCACCTTCCTAACCCCTCCCTGCAGGGATGGACTGGTATATAATAAAATATATAAAAATGTACTGCTCACTGAGTTTACTCGATCCATTTTTGAATCGTACTTTTCAATTGGTATAAATTTATGCATTAGAGTCATTATAGAAAATAAGTTGAGAAGAAGCAACTAATTTCAAACACAGCAGATAATAAAAAGTTATAAAAAAACTTAAAAGCCTAAAAGCTTATTGTGTAGTTTTATCAGATTAAGCCGTATTAAAAAAAAATAATTAAAGAAAGCAAACATTCCTGAGTTACGAATAACCAGATAATACTTTGAAACTCCTACTACAGAAAATGTTGCTTTTGTCGTGATGAGACAAATGAACCCACGACGCGTGGGTGGTACCCAGACGAGATACCAACTCAGCCACTGACCGATATATTGAAATACATATTTTACAAAAAAAAAGAAAAGTTGTTCTAAATTTGTGGGATTTCCTCGAAATAATAAAGACAGGCTACATAAGTGGAATAGAAAGTGTTATTAGCGCTAGCGATTCTGATGTCGTCTTATACATAGTTTTTAAAGTATAAAGGTTAAAATCGCACCGCAAATATTCTAGCAAATTTCGGTCGTAATAAAATGTTCACGCTTGAGCGATCTATCCAAGACAGATCAAGTTCCTAGAAAATGGCAAAATTTACAAAAATTATCCAAAAGTACGATTTTTCCAATCAAGGCTGTCTAGGGCTTAAACAGCAAAACAAAATACTTAACACAAATAATGGCTAAAACAAAAAGACTCAATCGCGCCATTTTAGGTGAATAATTGAATAAAATAAACAAAATACGCCATTGATACGCTTCCGTTGACGCAGAGGAATATTCATTCCGCTGCACGATTGACAATTGTCCGTTCAATTGCTCTATTCATACAATATCTTGAAATTCAGTTTGATCGCGGAACTAGAATTGTTAAACATACTTATAATTGCATTGTATCCCGATTTTGTCCAGGTTTTGGCAAGAAAAATCCAAAGATTATCAATATTGTATTCGCACATTTTAGGTTATATTCCGCCCACGTCCACAAAGAAACTGGGGGGAAAATGACGGTTAGATTGAGGTTACGTCAATCGCACTTCAATGCCCAATCAATGGACATAAGCATATTAACAATAATCGACATTGATCGTCTCATTAGAGGTTGGTGCACTGGGAGTATCCTGGTCTAAATCCCCCTCTGCCTCGTCGTTTCGGTGTCTTTTGCCAGCCCCGGGGGTGTCGGGCAATAAGAACAAGAAATGAAATTAGCAGTTTTATTGGTGCCATTTTGTCCTGTGTCGCGGAGTGTTTTTTCTCCAGAAAGCCGTCGCTCCTTTATCAGCAGAACCGCGGGAGGGAACGAATTTTATTGTGTGAGGTGACATCAATTCCACAAGGAATGCCGTGGGTCAAAGTTGAATTTATTCAAGTTCTTTATTATGCAAACGCGTGTAAAAGTAAAAACCTTTTTTGTTACGGCCAGTGTTTTCTAGGCTGCAGGTTTATTACACCTTCACATGCAATGCCAATAAAAAATAACAGATGTGGAATACTTTTTCGGTCTGTTTCTAGGTTCATGGTGAACTGTCGTATTTATTTTTATTATAAATTAATATTTAGGTACACCATTCGTGGCATAATTTGGCGGACTCCATTCATTTGAATGTAGTTCACGTAACTAACAATAGACAAAGAAATATCACATTTATTATAGGCAGAGAAAAGGAATACCCAAAAAAGTAAAACGGCACTGTGAAAATGGTCGTTGGCATTGTTTGCAAACTTTACCTTAAACACGTTTTAAGTAACATTGATAAACAAATCGGCCACAATATCACGGGCTTGTGGTGGTACAATTAGCAAATTTTATAATCACTAAGCAAAGAATAAAGAAAAAAATAAAATAAAATTAACGAAAAATTTTTTTATTTGGGATCACTACTCATTTAAAACCATAAAAAATTAAATAATCTCACTATTATTAAAAAGAAGGAGTTTTCTCAATATTATTTCATGAGGCCATCTACATTTTACCCATTCTTGTTTGTCATTTACTTTTGCATATGTAGCGAATTATTTTTGTTACCATTTTTGTTATTACTGTGTATTTAAATATCAATGTAAGTAAATTTTTGGAGATATGCCTGTTTTACGTACCTACTGAAATAAAATATCATTAAAACCAATCAAATCCTCTTTTTTAACTTTTTTAAATAAGTACCATTAAAAAGAAGCTATCCTTCTTACAATCTAACTTAACCAAAAGAAACAAATAAACATCCTACTCATTATCATTTCCTTTCGTCCCGCAGCAAAAAAAGTTTCATATCATTATCTCATTTCATTCTAAAGCAAAGAAGGACTGCAAAAAGCGCCCGGTGTCGTACAAAGAACTTACAAGACAGGATAGCATTAACCACAACATAATTGCGATACGTTTGCGGAAAAAAGGCGAGTGTTTTTTTATCATCACATCCTCCCGCATTAATCACACACAAAGCAGCGCTAATTGCCGGCCTGACAGACTGCGGACGGTTCCAGGCCTTGGTCCCAGGACTCGGGCCCAAGCGCCCGGCAATAATGTACACCTAATTATTACAGCGTGGACCTCCATACAATCTACTCTACACATCATACACTATCATACAAAAGCCGTACGGGGGGCAGATTGCAAAAGGCAGAATATACAGTGGAGATTATAATGCAGATTTGAATGCACCCAACATCATTTTAATGATATTAGAGCTATTTGTTTAGTATTATATACCCGCAGATGGATATTTTTTTAACCGCCTACTTTAAATAAAACAATATTATAAAAATATAAAAATTATGGCAGTGAGGCGTGGAACGGGCAGAGAAAGGTTTCAAGTGGACTGAATGCTGCAGAAATGAACCTGCAGAAATTATCGTGTGAGAAATGTGGAGATCCGCAAATAACGCAAGACTGATGTAAGCGTAATGAGTTAAGACATGTCGAGCGAATGAACGAGAAAAGAAGTGTAAGGAGAATATATGACACAAATGTGAATTGTAGAAGAAGTCCGGGGCGCCCGAGGAAGACATGGCATCGTCAAGTCAAAAAAAAAAAAAATATTCACATTTTCAAAAATTCTCATTCCAATTCACATGTTTTTTTTTTTTTTCATATTCATTCGTAAACTTTGGTTTTATAAAGGTATGCATTTATATCATTTATGGTTAATTTTTAGATATAAATATCTTTGTGTTTTCTCTTACTAACACGTTTAGATCATATTTCTCACCATGAAAGTAAGGAAGAGCACAACGGTTTCTATGAAACCTATAAGATTTGTTTCTAAAAGCGAAAAAAAATAGCCCCAGCGGTTAAGGACATTATTGAGAACATACATTTATAACAATAAGAGTTATCATATAACGAAACGATACTCCTAAGTTTTTTTTAACAAATTATATTTTTCCACGTCGTGCAATTTCGATAGCCAATTTTTAATAATGGCTAATATTTCACAAGGGTTAAACAGCACAGGTTTGAGACTAAAACAGAGTAAGGCAGTACACGTGAAAAATATATTCCCAGACAGTTTGATTGGCCGCGTAATCGACGATCCCTTTGACTGCATTACGGACAGTCGGGCCCCGTCGCCGAAGGTTTAACACCTGATTAATGTTGCCTCTCCGGATTGCATCGTAACACTTTTATGACCGGAGAGAAATTAAAATGGAACATTTTTTATTATTTAAAAATGTAATGGATGGCTACAAACCTTAAAAATATTTTAAAACATCCTGTCTTTCAATCGTAAGATATAATTGTTCATTCCCAAATAACCGTAAAATTACTATTTTTGATGATCTTCGAGTTACGATATTAAAGAGATTCTTTGCACTTCAAAAAACACGAAAAATAAATTTATCGTTTGTAATAAACATAAAACAGAAACGGTTAATATAATAGACGACAGGCGTAGTCCAGAGGCAAGGCTTTGGACTCCCATTCCGAAGGTCGCGGGACATAAACTAATTGGGGATGCCATAGTCTCACTAGCTCCAGACGGGAACAGTTGGGACTCTTATGAGGTGTTCAATATAATTTTTTTTTTAAATGCAGTCATTGCTTACAATAGCTCCACATAGGAGGCCCTAAATAAAATAAAACCTCAGGGGCTATATCATCCTTGGGGATGCTGTGTTTGTTTCTTTTTAAGAAAAGTAAGGAGAAAGTTCTGGTAAGGAAAAATGTATGAAATGTATGGAAAAAAGTATGAAGGAAATTAGAACGTCTACAACTCTGCTGATTTTAGAATATACTAAGTTCAAAACAAAAAGATACGTATAAGGCATATTTTTTTAATAAGAAATTAAGTCACCACCGTCCAAAAGGATTTTTTAATAAACAATAAAATAAATCCAACCATACATAAAAAAGCAAAATAGAAGGAAACATTTTCACTCATGCAAGAAAATCAATTATATTTAAATTAAATCATACACACGTATGTCGCGTAATAGCGTGTGTCGCTCTCCATAGAGAGAAAAAAATTGCCTTATTTTTAAACGCCCGGGGTCGCAAAAGTTGCGTATGATCTGTAGATATTCGAAAACGTAAAAATAAATTAAATTGGTGGTCACTTAAATTTAGTAGCTCGCTTAAATTTTCGGAAGTTTAAAAAAAAAAAATAGATTTCGTGATTCGGGAAAAAAATAAAACGAAGGGTCCATATTTTATATTTTGTAGCAACTTAATTTTTATTCCATAACTGTAGCCCAAAGAATGCAGAAAATAAATTTTTGAAACATATGTAATGTGAGATACGCTTTTAGATTTTCACGGCCAAAAGCATTTTCGTTGTTTGTTTTTGGGGTGTTATGCCGTGTCGCGCTTTAGCCGACGTTTCGGACAGCGTTGCAGTGTACATCATCAGGGCAGATCCTCTTCTTCTTCTTCTTCCTTGCACTGTCCCAACTCATTGCCTAGGTAGGCTGTTGGGGTCGGCTCTCCTCGTTCTCAGGTTGTAGCTTCTTCGGTTCTGGGTATCGCTCTCTTCCAGGCCGTTTCTACTTAGAATTTTTGAGCATTGAGTCATCCAGGAGTTCTTTGGTCTTCCTCTGGATGACTGTCGAAGACCAAAGAACTCCTGGATGACTTACATACATTTATCAGGGCAGATCCGGCACCCTAAAAAACAAACAACGAAAAAAACATATGTGATGTGTTTGTTAAAAATATAAAAAGGAAAAATAACACTTATTCTGGGTAAAATCAAGATACTAAACAATAACACTAAAGTTTTTGAACAAAATACAACGAATAAAAAATAATGGATGCTCAAAATTTAATGATAACATGTTATGTCAACAGTAATTATTGTGAAAAAAACATTAATTACCATAATTTAAAAATACATGTTTTAGGTGTTTTTCCTGATTTTCAATGCATTTTAGCGAGCTAATAACCATTTTTTTAAAAAAACCTATATGCAGTTCTCATTTTCTTTGTAAGACGCAATTTTTGAGACCCCAGGCGTTTCTGAATTCAAAAGTTGAAATAATTGAAACACCCTAACGTAAAATCATTAAAAAAAACTATGATAATATCGTATGATAAGAAAAAAACATGTATTCATAACAACATTGTGTTACAATAACCTATAGAGGAAACCGGGCGGCGTTTTGTACATACAAACGTATTTCCCGATTTTAAACTTGGATTTTGAAACAAGTGCATATATTATTTTATTAAATTATAGATATCAACCACTATCGTGTCGGTACGTTTTGCTTTTTTGATAACATACTTCTCATAGGAGTTATGACCGTCCAAAAACCGTTAAAATTGTCTGATTTGAACGCCATAAAAGTTCAGTATAAAAACTAGATGTGTTTATAAACAAAAGAACGTACAGACATATAATGTGTAACAATAAATTAAACAACTAAATTGTATAACAGTTGATTATACAATTTATATATATATGTGGCAGCAATATGAAAAAATGTTTACAATAAATAAAAAATAATGACTTAAAGCATCGATGAAGTGTCATTTTGTAATAACAGTTGTTACCAATAAATTGTTTAATAAACGAATCCCACTAAAATATCAATATTTGCAAAGTTTCAAATTATGATTCACATTAAGTTCGATGTTGCCATTTTTTTTTTTTTGTTTTTTTTTTTATTATTTTTTTTTTTTTGTATTTGGAACCATTAATTATTATTATCCCTTATTGAAACACCACTGCCACAGATCACAACAAGTGGTTCGCTACATTCGGTGACTTAGCAGGGTTGCCCACGTTCTGCGTGGCGGGCCGGATCGGGAGAGGCTGGTTTAACTCTGACTCTCTCGACCCATCACCACCTTGCGCCGCACCCCTTACACCTTTTCCTTTCCAGAACTTACTTTACCTAAAAAGACCCTTAACGCAGCATCCCCAAAGATGACGTAGGCCCTGAGGGATTTTTTTTTCAGGGCTTCCTGTGTGAACCTAACGTAAAAAATATATATAAGTATCTTTATATATAAAAATCTCGAGTCACGACGTTTGTCCAAGATAAACTCCAAAACTACTTAACCGATTTTGATGAATTTTGGCTTACTGTGTGTAATTTGGTCCAACTTAAAAGGTAGAATAGTTTTTATAACGATTATTGACCTTAATATTTATTAATGCGAATTAAATGTTTGTATGGGACAATGATTTCAAATTATTTGTAAGTTCCATAAGTTTCTGACAGATGGCGGAATGAGTTAATTTATGGACACAACATTTGGTTATCTAGGTTAGGTAACCATCCAGTACATATGTGGCGTTGTGTTTCGTTAGCCACAGCAACGCGTTAGTCGGTCAGTTAGTATATATATATTTAATTTCATACAAATTATGTATTTATTGAATACAAGCACGCCCGCATTAGCCCAATTCGTGAAACAAATGAGATTAAGCTCCTAACGAAAACCAATCATATTTGCATTTTGTCGAATGTAAGGGTAATGAGAATGAGCTTATTTAAGCCCTTATTGGGCTTAAGTTGTGGGAAACCGCAGTTTGAAATCCATATAGGTACAGAAATATTATACAATTACCAACAATGGATGCAATATTAGTGACTATATTTCAACACAGTGGCGGATTTAGTATCTGAAAGTGCGCAGAACTATAGGGGAACGTGCTAACGATGGGCTTCCGAGTTGAAAAAAAAGATGTCGTTATTTTGATTTATTTTACATAAATTGTGCAAAAATTCCACAAAACATATTCTTACGATGACATAGAAAAAATAATAGCCTTACTGACATAATATAAATGAATTTATAACAATAAAATATGCAAAAATTTTGTATTCATCTTTTTTTAAAACTGAATCAGTAAAAGCTCAAATTGTAATATTTTAATTAAATATACTCGTACAAATAATTTTAATTAAATGAAGACAATATTAGCGAAAGTAAATCGTAAATCTGAAAACAGAAAAAGATACGGTCACATCTAGGTCGAACCCAGGACTTACGCCTTCCCAGGGTGGGGTTCTGCCAACTGAGCTAATGTTTCCCTATCCGATTATATTTAACTGTATCAATTTTCTTACTAATATTATAAACGCGAAAGTTTGTATGGATGTATGTGTGTTTGTTGCTCTTTCACGCAAAAACTTCTGAATGGATTTTAATGAAACTTAACAATAATATTTCTCATACATCAGAATAACATATACGCTATAATTTATAAAGCTAGCTATATTCCATATATTACAAATAATTATTATTATTGCTTAATAGAAAATGTCAAAATTTGAGAATGATATTTTGCAAAACAATGATTGTTGAATCAAAATTCTTTTTTGGAAAATATTTAAATTAGTGAATTTATTTGAAGTACTCGCCTAATACTTTCAATCGAATCAAGAATTATAGATATTATAAATAAATAGGTTAAGAATTTTGGTATAAACATAGAAAGGACCTAGGAAAAGAAAATAGGCTACTCAAAGTACTAAGTCGCGGGCGTAAGCTAGTACATAATATTTCGACTAAGAACTACCAACATCATCTTCATTTTCTTAACACATTTCTAATTGGATGTAAACATGTATGCACGCAGCGATAGCAGTCTGTTTCTGTATTTACTCCTAAATAATAAAAAAATTTAAAATAACAAAAAATAGATCACTACCATTACCCAAATTACAAATGGTATGAGTGATTCAAATTTTAAAGAAATTAATTTTGCATTTCCATGAGCGCATGAATCAATAAAGGTGAGTGTACCCAATTAAGCCCTAAGTATTGAAAGGTTACAATTGTGGCTATTCGCGGTTCAGCCGCAGCATCCGGGCCGCAGAAAGCAGAAGAGTGCGGGCAGATTGCGGATAACATCACGGCTCTGGTCCCCTGGTGGCGGCCGCGGTACGTGTCCGCATAGTCTTATAATAATTTATTGCGATGGGAATGCGGCGATCTTGCGGGGAATTCGCGGTTTCATCGAAACAGGCAATATATGGATTGCACTTAATATGAGAGTTGAAACAGGTGCTCATTATAGTCTGTTTTTGAGATTCGTAAGCACTCTGAGAAATGATTTGGTGATGGAAAAACATAAATATAATCAAATTTTGAAATAAGGCCGCCATACACATTCAAGTAATTCGCCTATAAGTAACAGGTGGTCGTTGAACCTTATTAATTTTTTTTTCTTTGTTTGTTTTTGGGGTGTTATGCCGTGTTTTGCTACCTCCTTCTTTAGCCGACTTTTCAGACAGCGTTGCAGTGTCCATCATCAGGGCAGATCCGGCAAATCCGACGTCGGCTAAAGAAGGAGGTAGCACAACACGGCATAACACCACAAAAACAAACAACGAAAATGCTTTTGGCCGTGAAAATCAAAAAACGTACCTTATTAATTTTGTCACAGATTTCAACATCTTCATAATGTGAAGTATGCCTTTCTTGAAAGCAATACTAGAATTAATTCGTTTTTATTTATTTTGATTGGCTGGTCATAATAAAGGGAACACTTTTTATTTATTCTGGCAAATATTTAAACTATGTGACTTCTGCGATCTATTCTTTTAGTTAGTGACTTCTGCGATCTATTCTTTACTTAGTCGACAACCAAATATTAAAAATAAGAGTGTAACAAGTTAATAAAATGTCACAGTAATAAAGTTTTAAGAAGAAATTAATTAAGTGATCTGTAAGCGGAAAAAAAACATTTTAAAAAACAACTGTAATAACTTTATAAAATCTCAAAAAGTTAATATATTGGAGTAATTAGTATTACAGTGTTAATTAGACATTAATTAAGTGATCTGCATACGAGAAAAAGTTTTTTAAATCACACATTTGTGGGTTCGGAAGTGCTAATAACAATAATCATTAAAAAAAAAACAGTTGAAAAATAAAAACAAACATTATTTATTATTTTTAAAAGTGCACTTCGGAACAATATATCCCACATAAGTCACAGTGTGTGATATCTGGTTCGTGGCTGAGTGGTTAGCGCTGCTGCCGCGCTCATTTTAAACAGCCCTAGAAGCAGTGTTCGATTCCCAGTCAATCCATTTTTTTTTTTTTAGTTTTTTTTTTTTAATACAACTTTTAATTACAACTCCATCTCGTGAAAACAACCAAAACTAACGGCATAAAATTAAAAATAATAAATTAAAAAAAAAATATATAAAAAAAACAGTAACATGAAAAACACAAGGGCGAAGCAAAATGCAGATGCGTGCACAACAAAAACCGATCAAAATATTAATGTCGAACCATTCAAGAAAGACGATCTTCAGCAATATACCAAGTACATCGATGATAAACTTGATAAACTGACGTCAGCCCTGGAACATAACCTAATACAAAAATTTTGCGATGTAATTTCAAGTAAAGTGACGATGGAATTGAACTCAATAAAAGAAAAATTGGTCATGTTCGACGAAATTAAGACCTCACTGGATTTCTTATCAACAGAATATGATCGTTTATGTAAAGAAGCCAAAGAAAATTCCGCAACAATAAACAAATTATGCGTCGATAACCAACGTCTCCAAACAAATAATGATATTCTTACGAAGAAAATGGATGCTCTTGAACAATTCAATAGGAAAAATAATATAGAAATACAAATGGTTCCTGAGAAATCTAATGAAAATCCAGTGAACCTATTTAAAAAACTTTGTTCAGCAGTTTCATTCCCAATTCGAACTGAAGAGATATTAGCTTGTCATCGTGTCCCTCAAGCAAACAAAAGTTCAGGTCGACCAAAAAATATTGTAGTGGAACTACCTAGCAGCTACACCAGAGATGCTTTACTTTCTGCAGTAAAAAACTACAATAAAAATAACCCTAATTGCAAACTCAACAGTGAACATCTGGAGATTACTGGAAAAACCCCTGTATATGTCTCGGAACAACTTACTCCCAACAATAAAGAACTTCACGCCGCAGTACGTCACGTAGCCAAAGAAAAAAACATTAAATTCGTGTGGGTACGGAATGGAAAAATATATATTCGAAAAAATGAAAATTCCCCGGCAATATGGGCAAGCAGCAAAGACGTCTTAGATAAAATCTAAAAACTGCATAAATATACACTTTTCTACATCACTCTAACAATCACAATGGCTCTGTCTTTATATTATCAGAATATAAGAGGTATGAGAAGCAAATTAGATAATTTCTCGATAAACGCTCTCTCGTCAAACTATGATGTTATATGTTTAACAGAGACATGGCTAAATTCTTCAATTCAAGATGCAGAGATACTGGATAAACGATACACTATTTTCAGACAAGACCGAGAAAAACTAACATCCAGAAAAAAAGACGGGGGGGGAGTTTTAATAGCTATCAAGAAAAACATTGTAGCCTATCAAGTATATGAAGAACCCTCTAATATTGAACATATTTGGGTAAGAATTAAATCTAACGGATCAAATAAAAAATTTATAAATATTTGTATTGCTTATCTTCCACCAGACATTGCAACTGACGCATTTGCTAATTTCTTCAACAAGTGTCAAGACATCTCTATTGAATCTCAAATCAATTCTCATACACTAATACTTGGAGACTTTAATATTCCTTCTATTGAATGGTCAGTTAACGCCAATAATGATGGTACTTATGTTGAATCATTTGGTAATCAAAAATCTTCATTGTTAATAGAATTTCTACATTTCTCAAACTTACAACAGTATAACTATATTAAAAATGTTAACGGTAGAATACTTGATTTAGCTCTCTCTGATTTTACGCTTAATGTTCAACCTGCCATCGCTCTTTCTAAAATTGACATGCACCATCCACCAATTGAAATGGATCTAACTATTAATACAATGCACAATCTTAATGATAACCTTGAACGTCCTTTATTCAATTTCAAGAAAACAGATTATCTTAATTGTACCAAAGAATTATCCTTAATCGACTGGACCCCAATGGAAACACTAAATTGCAATGAGTCTCTTCAATTCCTATATAATAGTATCTGGCCAATTATAGAGAAATACACACCAAAAAAAGCGAACAAAAATAAATATCCTATCTGGTATTCCAGTGTTGTTATCCATCAAATTAAAGAAAAAGATAAACTTAGAAAAAAATTTAAAAAATTTGGGAATCCAAGAGACTACGATAGTTTCAAAATCCTACGAACAAGGGTCAAAACTGGAATACACAAATGCTTGCAATCTTATATAAATTCTATCGAAGACTCATTACACCATAGTACAAAACCACTATGGACTTATGCAAAATCAAAAGGTATGAACTCAATTCCTAAAATAATGCACCTAAATGAAACTGTAGCAAGCAATGGTCATGAAATTAGTGAACTATTCTCAAATTACTTCTGCTCTGTTTTTAATACAAATGATAGGTCAAATCAACATGTAAATAGTGATTCTCAAGAAAGCACCTACTCGCTCAGTCATGTCGAAATTTCAAGGACTGAAATATTCAACGCTATGAAATCACTAAACTCAAACAAAGGTCCAGGTCCAGATGCCATTCCACCATTATTTATATCAAATTGTGCAAAATCTCTGGTTTATCCTCTTCATGTTATATTTTGTAAATCCCTTAAAGAAGGTGTTTTTCCTGATCTTTGGAAAATAGCACGTATCACTCCTATCTTCAAATCTGGGAATAAAAGCGACATCTCTAATTATCGTCCAATCAGTATTCTCTCATGTTTTGGGAAAATTTTCGAATCCTTAATGTATAAAAGCATTTTTACACATTTTAAACATATTTTAAGTTCTGTTCAGCATGGATTCGTATGCAATAGATCCACTACCACAAATTTAATTGAATATGTCGATTTTTTAAGTACTAATTTTGACAAAAGAACACAAATAGATGCAGTCTATACTGATTTCCGAAAGGCATTCGATAAAGTCAGTCATCCTCTTCTGATCCAAAAACTAAAAAGAACAGGTTTCCACGGCAATCTCCTGAGATGGATTATATCTTATATTTCGCACAGGAGTCAATATGTACAAGTTAATAGTTATGAGTCCTCTCCCAAACTAGTCACATCTGGTGTTCCTCAAGGATCCCATTTAGGACCACTTCTCTTTATTATATACATAAATGATCTAACAGCACAACTATTTTGTAAATGTTTATTATATGCGGACGATTTAAAAATCTTTCATCCCGTGAATTCACAAGAAGACTGCAAAACTTTGCAAAAAGACCTACTCACGTTGTCTCAATGGTGCATAGATAATGCCATGGAATTAAATATTAGCAAATGTTATATCATCTCGTTCACGAGAAATGTCCATAAAATCGATTTCCCTTACATGATCTCTGATGAGATCCTAAAACGAGTAGATTACATTAGAGATCTGGGAATCTTACTGGACTCGAAGCTAACATTCATAAAGCATTATCAACACATTGTAAATCAGGCTAATAGAATGCTCGGTTTCATCACTAGAATCACCAAATCGTTCAAGAACATCAGTAGCTTCAGAATCTTGTACTACTCATATGTAAGAAGCATCTTAGAGTACGGCTCTGTGGTTTGGTCACCACACTATGCAATTCATAGCAACAAAGTGGAGTCCGTTAAAAAAAAATACGTAAGAATTCTAGCTTACAAATCTGGAGTACATCGCAATCTCGGTAACTATACTGAAAGACTTACTCACTTTAGAGAAGTCTCACTCGCCAAAAGAAGAAACGTATCAGATATAATCTCTCTGTTTAAAATCATTAACAATGTGTATGATTCATCTTTAATTAATCAAATTAATTTTAATATAAGGCCGAAATCCACAAGAAATCCGGTAACCTTTTGGATCGACACTTGTCGTAGTAATACAAGTTTTTTCAAACCAACATCAAGAATGACTCGATTGTACAATAGGTACTGCAATCTTCAAGACTTAGATATATTTTCAAACTCAATTAATACCTTCAGAAGGAACTTACACATACTTTTACCAGATGATCTCCTTACTTAAGCCATTTTTTTTTTAAATTTCTAACAAATACTACTTGTGCATTGGCTCCGCAAGAAATGTATTTGTATGTCCAAGTGTAAGTACATGTATGCATATACATATATATATGAGTACGTTGTGCACATATATGCATATATGATTATGTGAGTATATTTGTGTGTGTATGTATGTATGTATGTGTGTGTATGTATGTATATATGTATATGTATATTATATTTATAAGTATGTATGCTTTTTTTTTCTTCCTAATAACTGATTTCGATCCTCCTTATTTTTATATACATATTTGAAATTAAATTTATCACTCTTGTAACTAACCAATCATTATTACATAAAGAATATTGAGATGAATGTTGTGCTCACCTATAATTAGAAACATCATTACAACCATGTATAAATGTACTTATTACTGTAAAAATTATGTGATGTATTCTGTTGGCGAGCCAATAAATAAATAAAAAAAAATAAATAAAAAAAAATAAAAAAAATGATTTCGATCCTCCTTATTTTTATATACATATTTGAAATTATCACTATATATTAATCACTATTGTAACTAACCAACCATTAAGATGAATGTTGTGCTCACCTATAATTAGAAACATCATTACAACCATGTATCTATAAATGTAAATTACTGTAAAAATTATGTGATGTATTCTGTTGGTGAGCCAATAAATAAATAAAAAATAAAAATAAATAAAATAAATATTTAAGGCAAATTAGTAAAAAAAAAAAAAAACTAAAAAAGAAGATTTTTTTCAAGAATGTAATCAATCAAGTACACACATGCATAAATAAATAAATATTACTAATTTATTTGATATTATTAATTGTTAATAATTATAGGCAATTTTAAACGATATACATAGTTGATAGTCCAGAATTGCTGGCTTTGATAAGCTTTCGGATTCCTCTACTAATAATACTAGACGTCGGGAATTCTTTCAGCGCAGAAATTTTGGGACTAACTACCATATGCATTCCTCTGAAGTCCAGAATAATAAGTCAGTTGACATCTTCAATTTATCACTAAACAAATCCATAATGTTGTTACTGGGGCAGTACAGTTATGTATAATAAAAACTGTATAATTTTTTCTATTCATATTCAAATTAAAAGCCCCTAAAAAGGGGCATTTTTAACAATTTAATTTTTAGAATTATTGCAGATAACATAGGTCTAGAGTCAGATATCTTACCGTTGTACTTTCACAGCATTCGTCCGGAGCATTTAATTTAGAAATTTCTTTATTGGCGATATTCAGTATATGATTCCTAAACACATAAATACCTACATATACAATTGACGAATAATGTTAATATACAAGTGAATTCCACGTGTTTAAGACACATACATACGCCGACTCGAGGCGGTATACAAACGGAATTATACACAATGCCACTGTTATTGTGCGTGGAAAGGAAAACCGCTAAATCAAGTCGGCGTTCCGGCCGCCGGCGATTGTGGGCTGCTCTTTTACACAGAATATCATATATACAACATTATCTGTACTAAATGTAAAATAGAATATATTTTATATTATATATATACATAGATGAGAGGATAACCACGGAACACCCTGTACACAACGGAAACGCGATGAAAAGCGGACTTCAGCGCTTCCGAAAAGCCCTGATCAGCGCTGAATAGGTTCGTCCATCTCTACTATCTAACTAGGTGACTGGCCAACCACACATCGTCGGCTCATTAATCCAGTGGGATTGGGTAGGCCCCTGTTGCTAATCAAATATTGTTGTAATTAATGTAAATATGCGCATGGAATTTACAAGAGCAATGAATGATAGAGGGAACTGAAAGTTCATGAAAGAGACAGTGAGAGTTGACTTAACTTGTCGAAGGCCAGCATACAAAAAATATATTTTTTCAATACGACGTAAAATATTTGACAGTTCTCACCTTTCTTACGAATTCAATTTTTATAACATTTCTTTTGTGTTATATTACAAAAATTACATCAAAATAATGTAGATAAAACGAACTTCCTAATAACCACTCAAATCTATGCTTTCCACAATGGATTTATATAAAAAACAATGAATAAATATAGACTTCGAATGTGACAGCTATCATATTATAAAGCGGCAGCCATTTGTCCGCCATATTTGGTGCCCGGCGGGTCCTTAGCAATTAATATGAATTATTCGGAGTGGCTAAATGCTATCCAGTAGTTCGTAATGTCAAGAACGAGAATGGCCCAAGCGATTTTGAACTTGTTCTTCACACAATTTCTTTATACATAAGGGGCAAAATCGCTTCAAACATCCGGACCCGCCGGCGGGACTGCGGCCTACGAAATAGAATATGCGGCCGAGCGGAAAGCACATTTTTTTTAGAAACTGTATCTGAATAAAACTCTGTTACCATATAGAGAAAACTCGGCTTTTTTGTGCTCAGGAAATTGCTTCAGAAAACCACTGTACAAAATAAAATCCAATATTAGAGAATGAAGGATGTGGTTCAGTTAAATATCCCAGGCTAAGTTGCTGAAAACATTTTGTAAAGTAACTTCCCTAATTTCGTTTAAAAAATACATACATACCATATTCCTGAGATTGAGTTCTGCTTTTATATGAAATCATTGAGAAGTCTCTTACCTGAAACAAAACAAAAACAATGTTCAGAATTGGTTGGTTTAATGAAAATTGTTAATTGGAGTGCAAGAATAATCTATATAAATAATAATTATTAGAAGGTAATATCCAGCATTCCATTATTCCGTTTTTGTTAACAGCGCTGCGCGCTGATGTTTTTACGACCATGAAGCTAAACGGTATTAGTTTTAAATTTATTGAAAAATGTTGTCAAAATGAGCAGCGCGAACAGAAAACCTCGCACGGCCGCGTCTCGGCGGCTAATGAATCGCGAGAATTTATGTCTCGAACTGCCATAAAAATGATCAAACGGGAGTTGGTAAATGAATGAAAATTATACACTTCTTAAAATTAATTTTTGATCAAAATAATTTATAATTTTTCAATAATGTCTAAACAAAACAAGTGTGTAAAAAAAACTGAAATATTTTAGTTTGTAAGACCTTAAATAAATAGAAAACCTGAGGTATTTTTGTCACAAAACACGTTTCGGATTTATTTTTTTATGATTTTAATTTACGTTTTGAAAACTGTGTTGACTAGATTATATATTGATTTATTTTGTTATATGATTTGAAATTTGTATTGTTTAATAGAATCTGTCGTTTGAAAATTGAACAAATCTGCCAACGACCAACTGCATAACCTTAGTATATTAAAAATTAACTTAGATTTTCAAAATTTTAAAACTGCGTGTACCAGATAAAATAACAATCTTTCATAATTAATTTTTTAAATCAATTAGTCTAGAATTTGATATATTATTTTTTTATTTGTATTCTCTGGTCTTAACTCGATTTAAAAATATTAAAATATTTTTGGAAATAAAATTACCGTTATTCAAACAAACTTCCAAAAAGACTCTAAAGAAAAAAATGATAAAAATAGGCCCCAAGCCGTAGTTTCGGAGGTACTGACCTAGATTAGTATGGACCTTATGTCTTCGGGTATGCGGAAAATGATATGAACGTGTATTTCATATAATATGATTTTCTCCTCGTGATTTTGGTAGTTAGGCGCTGCACGTTCATCGCTTAAAATGAAACGGTCCTAGATTTCGAAAACAATGCTATTATTACTGTGTAGAAAGCCAGCAATAATGAATTTACAACTTGTTACAATGTAAACTGTACTTCGAGAAGTGCTTACTTTGTATGCTTTAGGGTAATTTAAAAATAAACTGTTGAATAAATTATGTGACTCGTCGTTTTAAAGGTTGATGAAAAAACTAAATAAAATATGAATTTACATAACGTGTTGATGGGTCTCTGCTAGTCTGTTTGAATAAAGAATGAAATAACAGTAAAATAATAATAATAAAAATGAATTTACATGGCGCAATTCGGTGAAATTTCAAGACCTGGCCCCCTAGCACACTCGATCGATAACGATTGATAGGATAACTTTCGGTAACTTCTCATCGTTTCCTAGGACAACTGCAGACCGCTACCATAAAAACAACATACCAAATGAAACAAATACTTAGTTTTAAACCACTTAATTTTTATTTATATTTGTCGACCGCTTTCGATTGCACTCAATCTTCGTCAGGACAATAAAATATAAACTCTTTATATTTTATTGTTTTTTATAGTTTATATTTTATTGTCCTGATGAAGATTGAGTGCAATCGAAACCGGTCGACAAATATAAATAAAGATAAAGTGGTTTAAAACTAAGTATTTGTTTCATTTGGTTTAATGTCAAGCCACAAAGTGCTTTCTTCGATAATGTAAAAACAACAGTTGATGTCGAATGTATTACGGACACTTAGTCATTGTGAACTGTCACTTATTCGTCGGCGATTTTCAGTCATGCTAGAAAACGGGGAGAAGTTACCGAAATTTATCGATACAATCCTTATAGATCGAGTGTGCTAGGGGCCCTGGACTATTTAGTGGCCGTCGGCTAGGCTCTGTAAAATACGTCGTTATTTTGGTTAATATACTTCCAAGGAACTTAACAACATTATTATTCGATTAAAAACACTATTTTAGATTAAAAAAAAAGACGAAAGAGAAAGAAAACTAAAGAAACGAGTAAATAACAAGATACAAAAAGTTAAAAGGTAATATTGAACGAGAGAAAACGCTAACATATTTAGTGTGAATTTAAAAAAACACAGTGTCATTATTTACTATGAATATATGAACAAAACCAATAATGACCATTATAAATTATCACTTCGATGATCGTTGACGTTACGTGGAATTTAACATTGGGTATCTTGAATCATTCTTCGTCATACCCCAGACATGCAAGCCAGATAAACACGATAAGGTACAGGATGCGGAGGAATTCCGCCTGTCGAAACGGAGAAGACAGAACTGGTAAAAGGTACCGAGTTATAATGGAGGTCCTGTACACAATATAATATAATGTACCCCCGCCTATATTATTTGACGTCGTAAAGCGGTCACAGAACGACGCCGAGGCATGCCGAAATATGAAGGATATCTGAAATTAATCTTAGGAATAATTGACGTTTTAAATTTTACATTAAAAGGGGGTGGAGATTTTGATAAAGGAGATCAGGCCCCCTAGCACACTCGATCGATAACGATTGATAGGATAACTTTCGGTAACTTCTCATCGTTCCCGAGCATGACTGCAGATCGCCAATGAATAAGTGACAGTTCAAAATGAAATAATATATTCGACATCAATATATTCGATATCAACTGTTGTTTGTACGTTAGAGATCTGTAGTTGACCTAGGGAACGATGAGAAGATTAGCGATCTGTAGTTGACCTAGGGAACGATGAGAAGTTACCGAAAGTCATCCTGTCAATCCTTAACGATCGGGTGTGCTAGGGGCCCAGGTGTGTCGCTTACGAAATAATACGCACATTTTATTCCTCTCCTGTGCATTTTCCGAAAATGTCGATGATTTGATTGTATTTTCACAATACATTACTCGAAAGTCTACTTTTCGTGCACCGGTGCACCGAAGATCAATGTTATTGGCTCTCTATAAAAGGCTCCAACAAAATACCCGTAGAACAGACTCAGAATTCCCACATTGCGTCTGTGCATTTGAGATGGCACTCGGTCTGTTAACAACGGATTGTCAATCAGACGGACCGTCCAGCTTTGCTTAGAATCAAATAACTAGGTAGGTTTATCAAGTATTGTCGGGCTCCAGCCCAGGGGTGACTTCCATATTCAGTAGTTGAACAACATATGCGAAAATCGCGATTTTAAGTTAGAAAAGCTGAATCATCCGCGAAATATCGTTATTGTTAGATAAGTTTCTTTGCAATTACATGTAACAAATTTAATAAATTCATAAGTATTTTTTTATAGCAAATAACTCTTTTATACGGGATATAGAATAAATATCAGAAATTTCGTCAAATAATCTTCAGTAATCGTTTTCTCAAAACATAAGAACTGTAGATACGTGTCTTTTGAATTAAATGGGCGATACATTCAAATAATATATAATTATAATTATCATGTCTGGGATAATAATATCTGGGAGCGAACTTATATAATAAAAACCCCCAGATTTAAATATTTAAATAAATGGTTGATGGGCTTGGGAAGGAAGGAGTCAGAAAAATTATTTTTAAAAAAGTCACTAAAAATTATAAATGGTTACCATATATTTAATTTAAAATATACATGAAAAATTGCATCATAAAGTGATACCTATTAATGGCACATTTAGGGATAACTTAGTATAGGTACTCGTATATTTAATTAAAAATATTTATTTAAAATTGCAGCAATTTTCATTTGGCATTACACGAATATTTGGTTCCTAGCGAGGCAGATTGCCCGGCTAGGAACTAAATCGACTTATTACCGTTATTTTTGGTATATAAATGTACCCAATGTAAAAAAATAATATTAAAAAATCAAAATAATTTCGGAAAAAAAAATTACAATGTATCTGTCTGTAATTACTTCGTATTATTTATACTATTAAATTTTAATATATAAATGAAATCCACAGCACGGGAGATCACAGCGAGGATATCATTATCTATGTTTGTTACAAAAAATAAAATAATAAAATATTTATTATTATATTATTTATATTGAACTTACTTGCCTGAGATTTTCTGACTCCGATTTTGTGTTTGAGACATGTAACATATTCGATGAAATCATGACTTATTTTATGATAAACTATTAATTTACAAAATTTTTAATTAGTTCGAATAAATTGATAAAAACCATTAAAATGTTATTTTCGTGAAAAAATTGTGATAAATACCCATTTGAACTAAAATTATCATAAAAAACTATCATATATTTTTCATGACCCGAGAGGTTGTCAGTATGTTGATAAATCTATCTGAATGAGTAATGAAATAATGTGTCATGTTGCATAGAACATTCCGTCTCATTAATCAAATACATTGCATTTATAATTTTCTACCGATGATTAATGGGTTGGCAGTTGCAATTTGTTAGTTAATAATATGTTGGTGTTAGATATGTGCTTTCAAGTCCTAGATACAAGAAATTAATATATATGTTCACATTGAATTTATATATCTGATGAATCTTTTGGATATTCCTGACGACTACATAACTCAATTTGTGCGCTTATGCCAAGTTTCAAACATCGTAGAAGTAAGTTTAGTGTATAGAGAGAAAAATCACCATCAGTAACTACAAGGAATTTTATAGAAATGTTTAATTTTAAGCTGGAATTAACGAATATTTTCTTAGCCTTGTCATTTAGATAATAATATGTTGCCAAGCAATCATGGAAGCAAGTCTAATCGAACCGTCATTACAGGTGTTAAATTTACTGATCACTATACTGACATGACCTCAGTATACTGACATCAGTAGTGTTGCTAGTATGTCAGTATTTTCCATTACATGAGTCAGTATTAAAATACTGACACGTGTAATGATACGATAATACAGACCGAAAAATCACCATCGGTAAGTAACTTCAAGGAATTTTATAGAAATGTTTCATTATTAAACTGAAATTATCGAATATTTCCTTAGCCTTTTCATTTAGATAAGCAAGTGTGAGAATGAATACAATGAAGAAAGTAATTAGGAAAATGAGAAAATCGTCGGTCCCCGTCCTAATGGAAAGCCAGAAGACAAAAGACAGACACCGGACCGTATCTCCCAAGTCTAAAGCAAGTGTTGTAGGTAGGTACAACGTAGGTTTAACGTGTAATGCTGCCGCCAATAGCTCCGACGCCACTCTTTCTTTCGTTAAATGCGTCTTGTATGAGAAGAAGGGAGAGAAATTACAAAGTAGCTTTGGACGGTATGCCTATATTATATATCTTCACCCGATGCGGCGTATTGTTTATCTTTTAGCAGCCATTCGGTACCACGGGCAGTCGACGAATATCTGCACGGATCGGGCCTTATTTTACATACGTCCGGCGGCGGATGCATACAATTGTCACACTCGGGCGCATCGGGGCGGGGGCGGGGCGCCAACAGTCTGAAAAAAACCCGTTTGGGTGCGCGGTGCCAGCGGGCGCGCGGCAGAGGGGAGTGCGCGCCGAGAGCACACCGGCAGTATCCCGCAAGGAACATCCCTCCCACTCAGCTACTTTGAAGCCTTCCTCTTCCTGTACCCAATTTCCTTTCCGTCCTCGCGCACTTCAGCCTCACAACATACCCCAACTGGGTATGCCATAATCAGGAAAGTTGGAATCAGTTTTACCGCCGCCCCGGGAACCATTTATTGGACGACCAACACCTCTGCCACAGGTCACCCCAAGTGGTTCGCTACGTTTGGTGAGTTAGCAGGGGTGCCCGGGTTCATGGGGTTAGGTTTGTCCGGGACTTAGGGGCGGATGCGTCTGCCGACCATCGGTGTAACAGCCCGTTCGGGAAAGACTGGTTGAGGGAGACCTTTTGATGTCTCCAGCCGGACCCTCTCGACCCATCGCCTTGCACCGCAGTAGGAGGGATGGCTTCACACGACCATCACTCCTGGACATATTTATCCCCAGATTCCTACCCACCCCTCAAACCTTTTTCCTTCCCAGGTCTTCCTCTCCTTCCTTTCCCTTAGAAAACCCTCCACACAGCATCTGCAAAGATGACATAGGCCATGAGGGAATTTTTCCCCCAAGGCCTCCTGTGTAGGCTTATGTAAAAAAAAAAAAAACATTTCTATAACCACTGGAGCGACAGAGCAATTAAAATATTTTTTCTCGGACTGCTAAAAGAAATTTTTCCGCCCGCATTAAAAAAATCATAACTCCGAATATAAATATGGAGACATACAAACTGATTATAGTTCTATGTAGCCAATGAATTCCTCTATCTTTTATCACATATTTGTAGGATTTATAAAAAAATATAATTAAATCTTTAACCTTAAAACATTTTAAAATATCTAGAGAATATTGATTTTGTTATATTTTGAATGTACAATATATTTATATAGTCGTTTTAATAAAAATGTTTTTTTTTTTTTTTAATTTGCCACATTTTGGCAACAAAGCAATCCGGGGTTTTGGAAATAGTGCCATAATGTGGCAAAACACCTAAAGAAATTGTGGATGTTTCAGCAGTACTCTACATACTTACGGTTCCAGGAAAACTTAACAAAGTGGCATTTGAACACCCCTTTGAAAAGTTATTAAAATTGATTACCTTTTTTACATTAAATCCACATAGAAGGCCTCGAGGAAAACCATTTCCCTCGGGGCCTAAAAACGATTGTTTTCGCCCTGGTGAAAAACCACCATTCAGAATTGAAACGTTGCTTAAAATGCATTGCTGACCAGATCTGAAGAGCCAGGCTCTTTATCATCTCCTTCCCTTCCCCGCTACCTTCAACCTCATGACATATCCCTGTAATTGAGGATGCCAAGTCTCATTGGCTCCGGCCACTGTAAAGCAGTTAGGACTATTTATCACATAAAAAAAAAACATACAGAGTGTCTAACATCCTGGAACGAGGTATAAACCAATTTATATAAATTATGTGTGAAACAACCAGCTTAACGCTCTCCCACGGAGGTCGTCCACCTACCTACAAGGAAAAAATCAACCTTTCAAAATCACCTGTATAGAGTCATGAAAATTTACAGCGTTATTACAGTAGAAATTTGTCAAATAAAAACATAATATATGGATTTAAAATATGCAAACAACGAAGTGGGGTACTTTGACTAAAATAGGAGTAAAGAAGAAAATTACAGATTATTTTGAATTTGATAGTGATTTTTTTATGTGCATGCCTAAGATATTTTGCAAGGTTCAAAACAATTTACAAGAAACAATAAATTCTGCAAATGTCACTTGTATACCTTTACTGGGGTCTACTGGGGATAATAATTACAATATACTAATATTTAGGGAACTCTAATAGTGATTTACAATATACGAGCCAGTTGTTTCACGAAACTTTACAGAACCTGAATATTAACACATTTTCAAAACGTAAGAATTGTTCAAGTTCTGTGAAACAGCTTGCACTTTGTTTCATAGTAGCTACGTTCTAAATTAAAATTGCCAAGTCTAGAGTAGATGGTAGGAAGATAACCTTGAAATAAATATGCACATATTTCCAGAGGCCAGTAATGTTTGTATTACGAATAAATAATAAGATTTTATGCTGTTGGAAACCCATTATTTTCAGTTTATTGTTTATAACTTACTGTTATCGTCTCCTACTATTTTTGGATTGCATTCCGTCTTTTATTGCTTACTTATATGTTTTACCGTAGGTTACTATCGACTATTATAAAACAACATATTATGTACCAACATGTTCCGTAGTAAAGACCTACGTAAATATGTACACAAGAAGAGATTAAACGACAACTACAATAAATTTGATTTCCAATACTAATAATAAAATAAAAATGCACACTGATGTGTGATGTCAGAAAGATATAAAATTACAAAACATGACTTTGATATTGAAATTGAGATAAGAGATATATGAGACAAAAATTAATTCATCCAAAGGCAACAAAATTCCGTACGGAGACGAAAGTTGCCCAAACCTGCCGCTGGGAGATTCGTCGTAACTCATCTTTCCGTAACATGCGTCTTCATGAGCGGTATATCGAACAGCTTAAAGCTACGGACACACATGCTCATTTGAAGCCAAAGAGCATGCTACCTAGTAGCATGTGTGTCAGTGACGTTGCTAGTAATGAGAATGCTCATTTGAAGCCAAAAGGGCATGCTTTCAAATCGACAGCCGTTTGATGCTGGCTTATGAGCATGCTCATTTCAATCCAATCCCAGTTCGGAGTAGCATTCCGCAATTGAGTATCTCATTTTTGTATGCAATTCTCGTAGAGAGTAGCTCGTCAAATTTCTGCGGAAGCATTCGTAAATGATTCTTATATCCGTTGACATCTTCTTCTCGCGTTTCTACTAACAAATTATTACTTGCTCCAAGGTTTGATCTTCTAGTGATCCAATTACAAACCCAAATCTATCTTTTTATTTTCTTAATATAATAAAATCTTGTATAACCTTTATAATTTTCTGAAATAATTAATAATTGCGTTGCAAGCAATAATATATTCTGGGCGAACAGAACTGATTCTATACGATGACATTTATTATTTGACATGAGCATGCTCATTAAAGAGCATGTGTGTTCAATTGTTGGCTTTGAGCATGCTCATTCATGAGAAAGCTCAGGCCAGTTCATTTATGAGCATGTGTGTACAGTTGTGAGAGCATGCTCATTAATGAGCATGCTCATAAGCCGGCTTGTAATAAGCAAGTATGTCAGTACCTTTAGGGGTTTGATATGATTCCGCCACTGAGAGATCCGTCGTAACTCTACTGTATCAGATACAGTATTTTATTAGAAAGAGATAACAAAGGGGTACGCCCTCAGCGATCTCGATATAAAAAAATAAATTTGGCATGACGCGAGAACCGCATAACCTGCGAGCGATATGCGCCGAAGGTAATAAAACGAACATTTACATGCAATCGTGACGGCCATACAAAAATATCCAAAGGAGGATGGATGATCGCTCTGATAGCCGCGAGATTAATTATTCTTATTCAACGTGAAATTTCCGATCGAATATTCATGTCATGCAGTTTCAATGAAGATAATATGGACAAAAACATGATGTGCAACAATGTGCTTCGTGTATGATCTACCCAGGGGTGTATTCGCGCGGCGCACGGGCCGTAAAGTTTTTTAAAGTAAATAAAAAATAAATAAAAATAATATATATATATATATATATATATATATATATATATATATATATATATATATATATATATATATATATATGTAAATATTTCATTAAGTTTTTCCGAGCACATCTCGGAATAAAACATACTGACCACGGAAATTTTAAACGCTGTTAAGATGATAGACTTCGCTTTTCGGCCCATACAAAAAGGACGCCCGGGAAAAAACACTTTTCTACATCGAAAATTGCACAAAATGAATATATTTTTTTTATACTGCCTTCTAGAGGGTGAAAACTATGTCGGTATGTTTTCGAATTTTCGATGCATTTCGTATTAACGTAAACATTCACTGTCAAACATGTACGATTTATCAAAAAATATTATTTAAGGAAAAAGTGCTGCTAACTCCACTCTCATAAAGAATTATAAAATTATAAAAAGCTACCGACGTAGCTTCTTCTTTCTAAAAAATATATATTTTTTAAAATTTCAATTTCGTGAAAGTTTCGGTGTAGAAAAGTGTATTCTCCATAAACCCCTTTTCGAGCGATTTCTGTAGGTAAATTTGAGCGTTGTCTCATTCGCACGTTTCGCATTCGCATGTATTGTAAGTGTACGTGAGCTTATTGTGAGCGGGACAGAATGACAGTCGCGGGTGTTCCGCGTGTGGTTTAAAGTCTAGCCTCTTAAGGGATAAAATAATTGTTCAGGAGAGTGGAAAGAGAGATGTATCGGTATGTTTTTCTGATTTTTCTGTTTCAGATTTTCGATTGAGTTTCGCTAAAATTATCTTCATTAATAAAAATATCATAATTTGAAGTTTAACTCATCACGTTAAAAAGTTAAAAATAAAAATAAGAATGTTTTATTACTTGAAAAAATTATATATCCTGTTTTTGTGAATTTCTTTATTAACAGTATTTAATAATTAATGTTTCAGGAAAAAAATCCTCCTTAAATATACGTGGTTAAAGATGCACTTATTTTCCTAGAAATATTTCGAAGACGCGGATTGAAAGGGAAAAAAACGGAGAAAATGACATATTTATGTAACTAATTTTTGAATTTATTGTCCTTTACAGCATTTCACATTTCCGTGATCGATATTAATTTAGGTGCACGAGTGCTTGCGTGAAATATTTGCTTAAAATCAATCAAGTTCAATTAACTTTTAAATTTCAAAATTGTAACTCTTAAGCACAAATCATTTCAACCAATTATAAAGTAGGTACCAAAATTAATTCATTAATAATTTTTTTTTAAACATGTATTTCTTTTTTTTTACACGTTTGATAGATGCCGTAATTTTTCAGTTTTTATGTTATCAATAAAACAAGTTGACTCATACCTACACTTTTGGGAGGACAAAAAAAGACACAGGACAGAACCCAGAAGCAAATTAAAAAGGCAGGTGCTGACAGATTTTTACTTTATTTGTGGATTATAAATTCGTCGAACGGAATTACCCAGCTACCTGCTGAAAGCCATACGTTTTATTTATACGCAATTTACATTTACAAATCAACGATCTTTATAGAGAATCGTGCTTTGAATACTAAGAATTTTTTTTGCTGAAATTAATCAATCGATAAATTTAAGAAAGGAAATTTTTGTCTGTTCCATTTACAAATTATCATTTTTATTATGCCTATCGTTCATCATTACCAATACATTATTTTTGCGAAGCTCCCAGACCTAAAATGATTCGAGTACAAAAAATTGCAAGAAAAAAGTTGTGCTTATTTTAAAAAAGAGATTTTTATGAACAAAGAAATTTTGCGATTAAAATATTATCAAAAAACTTCGCTTACATATCGCATAATATTATTAAATTAAAACTGATCTATCTTCAATTAAAATCTAGGTTCAACAAACACGAATTGATTATTTACTAACAGATTCTCAAACAAATTAATATTCACTTCCAGTCTTCACAATATCACCTGTGCAAAAACAATTAAGAAATGCTTCCAGCACGCCATCATTTAATCAATTATAATGTTTTTATACAAGATACGATCCTTATCCAAGGAAGCGATAATTGAATTTGAATAATAATTATTAATAACTTCGACTAAGCATTTTTCAATTAATATTATGCATATATCATACCTACATTTAATAGACTTATTGAAAGAAACGAATATGAAACTGATGGTTGTCCGGACAACACAACAATGGGCAATTTCATCACTCCTTTGAAAAGTCATTAAAATAGAATAAAAAACTTTGTTAATAGGTTTCGTTAGGTTAGGTTATTGGCTTTTTTAAATTATCATCAATTTTAATGAATTTTTGAAAGGGGTGTTGAAATGTCTCTTTGTTGAGTTGTCATGGAATCCTAAACTATCGGAAATTGGTAAAGCATTATTTTTTTTTATAATTTTTTTAATATTATCTCAATTTACTCTTACCCAATTTTTTGACTCGATAAAAAACTGTTTTAAGTTAAACTTTTGAAGAGTTTTGTATTATTTCATGCACTGGTGCATACATGTGTTGATCTACTGCTATACGAGAAGCCTGAAACTTTTCACCGTTTACAATATTAAATTTCGAAATATGTATTTTTCTTATAGTGAATACCTCGCAAGAGTCCCAACTGCTCCCGTCTGGAGCCAGTGAGATATGGAATCCCCAATTGGGGTAAGTTATGAGGCCGAAGGTAATTGGGAAAGGGAAGGAGACGAGAAAGATGAAGGTAGGGAAGTACCTGGCTATTCAGATCTAGTAACTAAACACGGCTAAAGCCATTTCAAGCAACTTTTCAATTTTGAATGGTGGTCTTACACCAGGACGATACTAAGAGTATCTTCCACTCTGGAACGTGCCGCAAATATACTATATATTATTTTAAATAATTAATTGTGAAATAACACAGATCAATTAAATAAAATTTATTTGCGCACGCCGGGTTCGAACCCGCGACCTTCGGAATGGCAGTCCAATGCCCTACCGCTGGAGTACGCCGGCTGTCAGAGCTACATCAAATAGAGAAATTATTTTCCTCAGCTCTACAAGTCCTGTTTGACAATCAGATGCAAACAAAGCAAGTTTCTAGAAAGTAGAATAAATAGAATAAGGAAATTTAAATCATTGTCATTGTCATTATGTTTATCGACCTGTGGAATAACATGGTTCCATCTGTCGCGGTAATGAACTCTAAAATAGCTAACCATAGATCCTATTATCGCATGACGTTACCGCGATATATGGAACCTTGTTATTACAAAGGCTCGAAATGTACTACTAGAAACCATAAAATATTATTTTTTTATAAACGACCAATAAAAATATTACAGATAACAACGATGTTATTACTCGAAACAAGAAATTCAGATTTAAAAAAAAATCTAAATTTTTACGATGTTTATAAAAATGTTAAGAAGAATTGAAATGAACGATAAAAAAGATAGATAATATTGAAAACAAGTGAAGATACTAATATTAGATAATGTTAATTATTATTTTAACTGTTGTTTTACAATATAGAAAAGAAGATACGAACCTAATGACTTCAAATTTATGTGCAGGCCGAGATTTGAACCAGCGGATTGTTAGTCGAGAGTCTTGCCCCTCAACCACGGAGGCTCTCTACAATATACTGTCACTATACACATTTTTCCTTTTTTTTCACTCGTGATGTATTCAACTTTTATTTTCATGTTTATTTTGTGTCAATTTTCATGCACACCATTTTTATCTTTTTTTAATGTCTGAAGTCTGAATCACCCGTCTCAGAACAGACATCGTCTAGTGAGGCAGATAACTTACTTGTTTATAAAATATTATTTTAACAAAATAAACGCCCGGGTTGCCGGCAATGAAATTAAAAAAAATTAAATATAAGTAAATTTAATGAAAATTTGTCTTTTTGCCAGCCCCGCTAAGACCATTCAAACACTTTCCTTAACTATTTCAATGTCAATCCGGAGTTTTAAATATAATATTATACATATTACTAGCTGAACCGCCCACGCGTTGCTGTGGCTAACGAAAAACAGCGCCATCTACTGGATGGTTAGCTAACCTAGATAACCAAGTGTTGTGTCAATAAATTAACTCAAACCGCCATCTGTCAGAAACTTATAAAACTTCCAAATGATTTCAAGTCATTGCCCCATAATAAACATGTAATTTGCAATAATAAATATTGAGGACAATAATCGAGATAAAAACTATCCTTAAGTTGTAAACTAAACTTTTAAGTTGTAAGTAAACTTTTAAGTTGGACAAAATTACACACAGAAAGCCAAATTTCATCTAAATCGGTTTAGTAGTTTTGGAGATTACCTTGGACTAACATCATGACGAGAGATTTTTATATATAAAGATGAAACGTTTGAATTTCCCATTAACTGTTATTAATAACTCAGGTACGGGACATACGTCATTCCTATGTCTACCTACGTTAAATTGTCGTGAAAATAAGCTTATGTGTTCAAGCGGTTAATTGCACTGAAAAAAAAAACCGACCGCCACACATAGGAATGTGCCTAGTCTGGTGGTAACAAAACCTGCAAACATTTTTCTATCTACACGGAGAAAAATGTTATTCTAAAATACTATCATTTTATTCGTAAAAACGGTTAAAAACGGCACTGAAGTTCTTACGAACAAATTAACAGTGTTTCAATGTTTATTGGCGGGAAAATGTAAGAATAATTTGTTGGTATACGTACGAAATTTCGTATACGTCATATACCAACAAATTATTCTTACATTTTCCCGCCAATAAACATTGAAACCCTGTTAATTTGTTCGTAAGAACTTTAGTCCCGTTTTTACGAATAAAATGATCGTCTTTTAGAATAACATTTTTCTCCGTGTAGATAGAAAAATGTTTGCAGGTTTCACTAAAGGAAGAAAAAATAGATTGAAGAAGAACACTAAAGGCAGGAATGGAAATAAAAATGTTCCATTTAGCACACTTACTTAGCGCTCCGTTTGGCAATGTCCTGATTACGTAGATCTCCGTCCTATTTAAATTTCTAAAACACAGTTTTATATTGGAAAGTTAAGAATCGATTATGCATTAAAGTATCAACATGTTAATATATATTTTATTAAATAATGGTGCATACAAAGTTAGTTATCTATTTGATTTCATTAAACCACTCGAACTTGGTGTTTAGTTTTTGATTTGACCATTCGAATTAATTAATATCATTCCTCAAAATATTAATATGGAAACATATAAACTGTTTAGTGCGGTTTAGCTAACGAATCCACCTAGATTTCACCGTTTTTCCCATATTTGTAGGTTCGTTAAATGTGGTCTAATTTTGGACCGAAATCAATCGCAGAAAAATAAAAGCGGTCCAAATTTTGACCTAAATCGCTCCAGTGGTTTAAAAAATTATTTAGATTTGTTTGTTTTATTGTTGCCTAACCGCAGTATCTCTGCACAAATGCCAATCACGCTTTAAGTTTAAAAAAAAAAACAAAAATATATTATTCCGTAAAAAGTTTGGCTAATTATGAAAAATAATATGGATTTCCAGAAAATAAAGAAAAAAAACAAGACGCAAAAACAAATAATTTCCTGTTTTGATGTAAAAGGTTCAACACATTTTATTTTTCAATAGATTTTTACTTCGGAAAAACGTGAGCTAAAATGTTTAACGAAGGTAGATATTAACTGAATGCGTATGTTTAGCGTAACGTTGACATTGAGCATCGGTTCAACCCTTTCAGACCCAGAGTATATTTTAACGTGCGTAGATTTCAGATTTTTTTCACACTATTTAGGTAATAAAAATTGGCGGTTTTTGTTTTCCGATTTCTGGTATACTTGTCCCAGCGAGAAATCTTAAGTTATATAACCGTTCTAATACCTATTATCTTTTTCGTTTTTAAACAAGACGAGTTAGAAGGAAAACAACGAACTTCGATAAAGTTGTACGAGATCTCGCTGGTATTAGTTTATATGCCATGCGCGCCATTTCTTTGCTGTTGGATTTTAGTTAGCAGTGCCATTTTTGTATTTTGGAAGGTGAATTTTGTGTTAAATCTCGACCGATTTTTTTAAAAACGTAAGTTTAGACTGTATTTTTTCAATGTTTAATTTTTATGTAATTTTTTTAACCGCCCTACCGCCCGCCTAATCGGGTTTTTTCCGCAAAATACTCATACCTGATAAGATTTTGTCAAAATATATGCATTTACAATAGGTTTATTATAAATGTTTTTAAAACATAAAAATTAAAAAAAAAAAATGCGTATATGATATGGGATAGTGCAGAATGGTACAATCAACATGAACGTATCATTTACGTTCGTAGGCCTAGGGCGGTTAAATTGAATAAAATGTAATATTTTCGGTGTAAAGTGTTCGACTTGTAATGTTACGTGAAATCGGCCTATGTTACGTGAAACCTATGTTCTTTGAAATGAAAGTAGTATTGAAAAAAAAAATATATATATTAAAATTGACGTTAAACATTTTCAAATAAACTACCAATTTTAATTACTTAGGTATCAAATAAATTCTACTACTGTCAATTTTAATTCAGGTAAACAATAACTATAATAATAACAATAATAACAATAGCAAGGCAATAACAATAGCAAGGGTAAACAATAACTGCCGTTCTTACTAGGCTGACATTAGGTCGGGAGTAGCATCCGCGACATCTGGGGCAGACAGTTATGGACCGCCCTCGACGTAATTTACACAGAATTGAAAATGGCAAAAAAATCACAAACAAATTGAAATCGAAACCGCTGATAAAGACTCCCCCGAGGCTATTTGTTAAATCCAAGACAAAATGTCCGTTAATGTAGGGATTCATTTAATTTTAGCGGAGTGCTTGACGTAATATTTGGTTCATCTATTGAATTGATCGAAATGTTTTTCAACAGCTAAAATTACGTAGGACGAAATATAATCAAAAATACTAATTTTGGTTGTGTCTGATTGGCTTTAAATTTAAGCGTCATTTAAATTATCGGAACTATTTTTTTTTAATTTTTCTTTATTGCTAATTAAATGTTTTGAGAATTTTACGACCACCACGCTAGGAACATGCCCGTGTTGTGGTAGTCAGTTATCTATAGAGTGCATTAACATATGAAATATAAAAGAATGTGAAAGAATATAAAGTAATATAAATTAACATAATACGAAAAAATATTAAAGAACACAAAATAATAATATAAAAGAGTATGAAAGTATAATATAGTAAATTACAAAAAGTATAGAATTATGTGAAGAATTCAGACAAGCAATAAAGTACCCATCTACAATATAATATTTTCAGCAGAAATTATTTTAATTGATATTTTCAAAATTGGAACTGATGAGTCAAGAATTTAGACTATCCCGTGATTTTTCATGAAAGCATTATTATTTATTAGCTAATATTTGTTTTAATAAAAAAACAAATAACATTGTTGACATCACTTTTATTTATATACATTCTACATGTTTCGTGAACGATCACATCATCAGGATTAAATGTACACTAAAGACAAAAATTAAATATAGATCACATATGGCAGGAAGGGGTAGAAGGAAGGGGATGGGTAAGAGTGGGGGAATTTTATCAGAATTAGGAATCAACCAATTAAGTTCCATTTATACATTTTTGTTGCGATTACTGATTAAGAAGTAGTTAATTACAAGTTATAAAAGTATATAGTGTGAGTGAAAAAATATTAAAAAGAAAATAATAAACAATACAGGAGTACAATAATATAATAAACAATACATAGTTTTGATTTAAGTACATTGTAAAGTTAATTTGACTTTAAAAGATTTAAGGGTACAGTGGAAAATGTCAACATCGCTTAAGGCATTATAAGATTATTGTTAACATTTTTTCTTACTTCTAAAATGTCAAAATTTTCGAAGAAAACTTAGGACTAAAAATACTACTTACGGGTTGTAATGCGTCGCAGATTAATAATTTTGAGATTTTAATAATAAGAAAAAATGCTAATAATAAAGCAGACATAATTAATAATCAGCAATTGTTTTTAAACCCTCTTTTAAACGTTTTCCCACTTAACCGGTATTTTGCTTCTAATGACTTTGAAATCCCTAATTCTAATAAACTTCCCCCACTCTTACCATATGTGATCGATATTTAATTTTTAACTTATGTATACATTTAATCCTGATGATGTGAACATCGTCCACGAAACATGTTGATTGTATATAAATAAAAGTGATGTAAACAAAGTTATTTGTCTTTTTATTAAAATAAATAATGCCTTTCCGAAGAAGTTTTCTTAGAAAAAATAATATTTGTTTTTGAAAGACATGGAAATTTGATAGCCTTTGGTTAAGCGAGCTTAATGAAGGATCAACAAACCAGAATCGTGAAGGATCAAGAAAACTGACTTAGCTTAGCTTCACAAATACTACAATTATGATATCCCTTATTATTATTTTCACGGGGTAAGTTAATAAGGCGGTAATTAACAGAATGTCTAACGCGACGATGTAAGAAGAGTAGTTCAAGATTCAAAAATTCGGTTTTTTTGCCACCTAGCTCACCTTTATAAAGATAATTTATTTTTTTATAAGAAGTGATGGAAGCTTATGAAATTCTAATTTGTATGTGATGCTGCAAAAAGATAAAAAGTTCCTACGAGCCAGTGAAATTATAGTATCCTCATTTGGGAAATGTTGGGAGGTTGTTTTTCTACAAAACTTCATTTTTTAAATCAGTGGTAAACACACTTTAACAAGAAATACTTGCATCTGTTATAATTATTATGTTAATCAGAAATAAACATTTCAAGCGAAAGGGCAGATGGGACCTGTGACTAAAATGTGTTGATAATAACTTGTTACTTTACACATTATCTGCGGCATAAAATTTATCTCGGTTTCTGGTCAATTTGATAAATTTGACCATTTGGTTGGGTAAAAAAAGACCTGATTTAAATGCACTGCGAAATATCCGGCGATATCGAATTTCCGATGATTGTAACAGGAAAATAACAACAATAAAAATATTTTAACTGACACAATAGCGGCAATTATACGTACACATTGGAGCGACGAACCGCGTGCCGCTCCTGGTCGCCGCGCAGAAAGATCGCGCCGTACGAAATTTGGCGGTGCACTATATTTATGTGAGGAGATAAAAGGAGACAAAAGGTACAATTCATCCCAAAATTCTCTTTCGTTAAATATCTCCGTAGGATTAAAATAAACATTGATACCAAATTCTATATATCTAGTCTTTTTTTATGTTGATATATCTATATAGGTCCATACACACAAACAAAAGATTTATTGTAACAATTAAACGGTCTAAATTGAATCCGGATATTATTTTCAATACATTGGTTAAAGAATATACTATCCTTATGATATATGTACATTGTACACGTATATTTCTTTAACTTTAATATAGCACAAGAGTCCCAACTGCTCCCAACCGCCTGGAGTCAATGATACTATGGCATCCCCATTTGGAGTATGTAGTGAGGCTTGAAGGTAAGTGGGGAGGGGAAGGAGATGAAAGAGAGGAAGGCGGGGAAGTACCTGGCTATTCACATCTAGTCACTAAAGCCATTTCAAGCAGCGTTTCAATCCTGAATGGTGGTCATACACCAGGGCGATACTGAGAGTACTTTGGAACGTGCCGCAAATATACTTTTTTTATATTAACTCAACGCAGAAGGCCCTGAGAAAAATAATTTTCCTCAGGGCCTATGTCATCTTTGAAGATTCTGGGTGGAGGGTCTTTTTGGGGAGAGGAAGGAGTGAGTCGTAGAAGCGACCCGTTCTCATGTGACAAATGTAAACCGTGTACATATGTTGGGTGCGCGTTTGGCGTGTTTTCCGACTATACACCGGTGCCGAGGGGATCAATGACGCTAGTTCCTCGGAGCATCTTCCATTGAAATACCGGTAGAATATATTATTAACCTTATATTATTTTTAAATGATAAAATTGTGATTTAAACCCGCTATCTCCGAATCGCTAGTCGAGAGCCTTACCCCTCGACCACGGAGGCCGATACATTATTTACGATTATATAATTAATCATAATTTTTTCGATATGACCAATACGCAAATAAAATTAATTTAGTAAATAAATTGCTTATTTTATTAAATCACTTGTTTTTTGGGATATCTACGTGACGTACGTTCACCAGTTTTCAGGTTGTACCACTACATTTAGTACACCATGTAGTTGTAGATATATGGATAATATATACAGGTTGTCCGGGGGTAAAGTGCATTAACTTCGGGAGGTGATTCGACATGATAGTATAAGTAAAAAAGAAAAAGAACTTTTTTCGAAATTCTAACTTTTAAGGCTACCTATTTGGTAAAAAGATAAAATTAGTACGGTGTGTGCGGCCAGGTATATTGAATTTAGCTTTTACTGGTTCTTTGGCCAATGACAATGCGATGCGATAGGGTGATCGTCCACGGCCAGCCCAGATACGGGGACGAGAACGAAGACGACTCGGACGTTAAATCACAGAAGAGATTTGCATACTCGTACAGAACAGAGCGCTCCCTATCTGATCCACATCTAGTTCGTAAAGCCAGACAAGTGTGCAGAGTGCGCCCTCTGATTTATTCGCTTCTAACGAACACAAATTAACTGCTGACTGAGTTTCAGACCACAGATGAGGTAATAATGATAATGACAAATGATAAAAGGATAAAAACAATGGATTTGGTGTAATTTTTTCAAGCAAGACGACTAACAATGTTCTATAAATTAAATATGTAGATAAGTATGTATTTTAGATTGTTTGAGCAAAAAGCAAGTAGGTTTTTTTTATAAAAGCTCCACATAGGTGACCCTGAAGAAAATAATTTCCCTCAGGGTCTATGTCATCTTTAGGGATCCTGTGTGGAGGGTTCTTTTTAGGAAAGGAAGAAGAGGATGTTCTATGAAGGAAAAAGGTATGAGGGGTGGGTATGAATCTGGGGGTCAGTAATGTTCGTAATGTGTCCAGGAGTGACGGACAAGGTGATGTTCCGAGAGAGCCTGCTGGAGAAGTCAAAAGGTCTCCCTCAACCAGCCTCTCCCAATCTGGCCTGCCACACAATCCCCAGACAAACCTCACCCCAAGAACCTGGGCACCCCTGCTAAGTCACCAAACGTAGCGAACCACTTGGGGTGACCTATGGCAGAGGTTTTGGTTATCCAATAAATGGTTCCCGGGGCGGCGGTACCCACACCCGCCTACCAGGGATATAGATTTGTGATATTAGTAATTCTCGAAATAAAATTGTAGGTATAGTTCGATACATTTTAATTCCAGAAAAATCTTTTGTTAATTTTTTTTACATTTAAATGGATATTTCACAGCTACACTTGCGATGAAAAAGAATTTGATGGCTGAAAAACGCTGCGTTGGCCAAAAAATTCTCGACAGAAAAAACTGTGCAAACATATCGGAGCCAGAGTTCGCCGTTAGAGAGTTTAAAGTGTGATAAAGTTTTTGTGTTTTATAGTAAGAGCTCCCGCAGACGAAAATACTTTATTTGACGAGACAGTAGTTACGTTGTATCAGTTCCGGACATAAAAAATCATTGCTGTATATGAAGGTGCGCACACGAGAGACTTTGAGACTTTTTTGAATTTACATGAATTTTTTAATAGTTTCCAACTTTCACCGCGACGAAAGTTTCTTGACTGCGGGCGCGCCCTTATATTGCAAATAAAATAATGTTTTCTTTAAAATAAATAAGAACGTTAGAAAACACCGAAGTTTTAAATAGATTTAAAAAAATATTGAATAATACAATTAAATCTGCGGTATCAACACTCTAAAGCCGAATTTACACTACGCAATTAGTCGCAACAAGTTGTTTCATGACATTCGTTGCATTGCTAGTTTCGCGTGTAAACAGTGTTTCATCTGCGGTTGTATGACACAAAATAGAATAGAATAGCGCTAGCGCGACATTACGGCACCACTAATGTTATGCAACTAATTACGTAGTATAAAAACGTGATGCAACTAGTGTCACGGAACGATTTCAGTTGAGCGAACGTGTGTGTTTCTTTAAGACGATAGACTTCGCTTTTCGGCCCATACAAAAAAGACGCCCGGGAAAAAACACTTTTCTACATCGAAAATTGCACAAAATGAATATATTTTTTTTATACTGCCTTCTAGAGGGTGGAAACTATGTCGGTATGTTTTCGAATTTTCGATGCGTTTCGTATTAACGTAAACATTCACTGTCAAACATGTACGATTTATCAAAAAATATTATTTAAGGAAAAAATGCTGCTAACTCAACTCTCATAAAGAATTATAAAATTATAAAAAGCTACCGACGTAGCTTCTTCCTTCTAAAAAATATATTTTTTTTAAATTTCAATTTCGTGAAAGTTTCGGTGTAGAAAAGTGTATTCTCCATAAACCCCTTTTCGAGCGATTTCTGTAGGTAAATTTGAGCGTTGTCTCATTCGCACATTTCGCATTCGCATGTATTGTAAGTGTGCGTGAGCTTATTGTGAGCGGGACAGAATGACAGACGCGGGTGTTCCGCGTGTCGTTCAAAGTCTAGCCTCTTAACTGTGTTAAAGTTGTTTAAAACAACATTGTGCATTGCAGAAAAAGCTTTGATGTTGATGGTGCCATGATTGCTATGATACTGAAGGTTGCACGACACAAAATTTGCGCAAATTACACAATCCATTTGGTGTCATGCAATTATTTGGAACATGCATGCAACTAGTTGCTGTAAAGTGAATTCCGCGTTAGCTTAGATTTTAACGATTTTTTATTAGTATTCCGATAATCGCAAAGCGTTTTATAATTTTAAAATCCATGCCGCAGGATAAAATCAATGACCATTTACCTAATTCAAAATCGCACGACGTGAATTCTTTCCTCTCACGTGTTTGCAAGTCGGCGATTTGCATTTTTAAGATCACTAGAGAATTAATCAAAATGCAAATGACATGTTAATCCGACTACCCCCCTGAATCACTCGTTAGCGCAGCCATTTGTAATTTCAATAACGCGGCTCGTTCAATCTTTCCCGGGTCGTGTCCTCGGGCAGCCCGTATTACACTGGGGTAATAGATTGACTAGAATCTTGCACTTGGCGATGAAATTTAAATTGAAGACGATAGACTTCGCTTTTCGGCCCATACAAAAAGCACGCCCGGGAAAAAACACTTTTCTACATCGAAAATTGCACAAAATGAATATTTTTTTTTATACTGCCTTCTAGAGGGTGAAAACTATGTCGGTATGTTTTCGAATTTTCGATGCGTTTCGTATTAACGTAAACATTCACTGTCAAACATGTACGATTTATCAAAAAATATTATTTAAGGAAAAAGTGCTGCTAACTCAACTCTCATAAAGAATTGTAAAATTATAAAAAGCTACCGACGTAGCTTCTTCTTTTTAAAAAATATATATTTTTTTAAATTTCAATTTCGTGAAAGTTTCGGTGTAGAAAAGTGTATTCTCCATAAACCCCCTTTCGAGCGATTTCTGTAGGTAAATTTGAGCGTTGTCTCATTCGCACATTTCGCATTCGCATGTATTGTAAGTGTGCGTGAGCTTATTGTGAGCGGGACAGAATAACAGACGCGGGTGTTCCGCGTGTCGTTCAAAGTCTAGCCTCTTAAGTTATAGCTCAGAAGCACATAATGAATGCTTTCTTTAGTGTATAGTGTACAGGATTAGTCAAGTAGTTTCAACACCCTTCAACAGATGTCATTAGCATAGTTAGTTATACGTAATTTCTGGTGTCTTAATAGATGTCAGTTAAGTAGTACCTTAGAAGAGTATCAACTATCTTCGTTCCTGCGAACGGTTACGGTAATAGCGGAAGGCATATGATAGACGGCAGGTCTTTGACTGCGTCACGCGCTTAGAGTAACATTATACACTCTAAGGTCACGCGTCGCGCGCCAAGTCGCAGAATAACTTAGAGCCTCCTGTAAAAAGGGGACGACTGGTCCATTGGTATTGGTAAACATTGCGACAACGTAAATAAAGCAACATGTTAACTTAACAAACCTCGATCTTATTTGAGAGATTCCAAACATAATTCAAGTAATCTTACATTCCAACGTAACATTACACTTTTAAAATATTATTGCAGTAGGTACATGCGTCAAGAGCTATATATATAGTTTGAAATATATATATTTATACAAATATTAAGAATAGCAATCATTAGTAAACTTTTAACAAAAACGTTAGAATGAGCGAGTTTTTATAAGTTTTTATTCTAAAAAAAGAAAATTTCACTTACTTAACTAGAAATCTACATTAAAATACATTATATTAAAGTACATTATAATATAACAATACGATATTTTCGTAGTTAGTTTGTTTTGGGGTATTACGCCGTGTTGTGCTACCTCCTTCTTTAGCCGACGTTTCGGACAGCGTTGCAGTGTCCATCATCAGGGCAGATCCGTCGATGCTGGATCCGGCCTGATGATGGACACTGCAACGCTGTCCGAAACGTCGGCTAAAGAAGGAGGTAGCACAACACGGCATAACACCCCAAAAATAAACTACGAAAATGCTTTTGGCCGTGAAAATCTAAAAACGTAACCAATACGATATTATTCACTTTCACAATTTAATTTTACAACACAATTTGTGAATGAAAATGTTTTTTTTTTTTTAATTTACTCACACTTTTTTCGTTTTTAATATAATCTGGAAGGCAATTATATAAATTACCCCTCGTAACTAATGGATTGCTTACCGTTAATGATTAATTAGTATGAATGGTGTTTAAATGTTATTGTGTTGCTTAGAGTTTTCTTGTGTTAAAGTTGGTTTAGTTTACTTGTCGCATATAAAGTGGGTTCCAGCCTCCCCTTTACTGGCGAGAATAGAAGCGTTATCACTTATCACTTATCCCACATACTTAGTCCCGGAGTAACTTCTAATTGGCAGAGTCGAGGGACTATCGGATTGCCACGGGGATATATTATTACCATTTTATTACTGCCAATAGTTCCTAAATGACGCATAATCTACCTGTTGGAAGTGGCTAAATGAGAAGGTAAAGGAAAGTGATTGAATTTTGTTGAACATTGTTTTGGAAGCGATTATGCTAAAATGTAAAAAATAGTGTAGGATATATTTTGTTCTCAGAATAAAAACGATATTATATTATTAAAAAATATAGATAGGTATGTCTTTCTGGCGGAACGACCGATACAAAGATAACAACAAAAAAATGTGGGAATCAATTGAGAGTAATATTGAAAAAAATTATTTTATTTATACATAAGTTCTACATATTAGGCCTTAGAGAAAAAATGTTTCCTTAAGTCATGTGCCATCTTTGAGGGTGCTGTGTGGAGGGTTGTTTTAAGGAAAGAAAGTTCTGGAAAGGAAAAAGGCACGAGGAATGGGTAGGAATCAGGAGTCAATGTGTCCAGGAGTGACGGACGTATGAATTCATCCCTTCCACTGCGATGGGTCGAGAGAGTCGTCAAGTGTCTGGAGAGGTCAAAAGGTCTTCTTTTACGTATCAGATATGAATACTAATAGGTTTCTAGTTTATCTCGGACGATACAGCAAGCGACTTAAACCCGCCTTCATATATCATTTCTACATACTTCAATAATCGCAAATTCACTTTATGGCGTGATTTTAATTAAACAAAAATAAATTACTTTACTTTAATTGAATAAGTGGTGTACACAAAGTTAAAAAATTATTTGTTTTTATTTAATTATAATTTCAATTGAATTTTTACGTACATCTATCTCTGTACAGATTCAAGGTGTTAATTGTTCTTCAAACATAAATTTCACATTCTGAGGGCACAATCCAACAGACTCAGTGTCGGTACCTTGCAATTAAGGGAACACAACACCTCCCAGGAGGCAGATACAATTACAGAACACGGAGACAAACAGCTCGGCGTCAAGTAACACTGATCAATTAGGAGAAATATTATGTTACCTACAAATGAAGAGCCGGTTAGAACTACGTAATTCCACGACGAGATACACTATACGTTGTATGGCGAGACTTGAATGCTAAATCCAACCAGACTTTCCAGGAAAATCAAGACCTCTAAAATAAATAATTTATCCGGCTTACGAGGTAGGTACAGTGATAAGATTGACAGTTCTGGTAGGTACTACATTCTACCAAATAAGATGGTTTTGAATATTGATGCGTATACTTAAGATATCCGTTTGGAAAATATGGATTATTCAACAATCGAAATGAAAAAAACACGTCGGTGATTCCAAAATCGGCAAACAACAAGAACATTGTTTTGCCGAGCACTGTGCAAGTAAAAATTGGTACATAAGGGTCGACGAACGTAAGCTACGCTACGGATAACGATAACACTTGCCACACGTTGCGATGCGTGTGGCCAGTGTGATTCTGAAGCATCTATTTCCATAGAAAATGCACGGTTGCTAAGTAGTCCAGATATCGTTATGCGAAACGTACATACGTCGACCCAGTATGTACCTACCTTTATTGGTTCACCGATTGAATGAGCCACGCCAACTTGGTATATTTAAACGATGTGTCAGATTAGACTAACTTACTGACAAAATATTTCAAACGAAATTAAGTACAAAACATCGACCAACAAAGATAGGGATGTTAAAAAAGACATCGAAACCAAAATTATTGGTTCCAATAATAACAGTTCAGAAAACATTTACCGATCAAAAAGAAAGTCTATTATCTCACAGTCAAAAGACCCTTTTTACCTTCTGTTGGTCTGCAAAGAGCAAAATTGTCTCCTAAGATTTTTTATTAGATAAGCTTTCAAATTTCAAAGTGAAGTAAAGGAATTAGATGGGAAGTTTTGGTATGAAATTGCTCATTAGTACGCCGAATTATTCAAGGGAAGACACGATTAAGAAGAGTAAGACACGCCATATCTAAAGTAGATATATCGATGGAAAAAAAGTATTAAAAAATATATATATAAGTACCTACAATAAAAGAGCATAAATAACTACCGATGTTCATAAAAAACTTGTAATATTCGTTAAAGTTTTTGGCCATAACTACACACACACAGGTCTTCATATTATAACGAAAACGCCTTAATAATACCGTAATTAGGTAATTAGGTACTAAGGGGGCATACATTAATAACGCGAGCAAAAAATGGGGGGGGGGTCCAGTAAAATCTCAACAAATCTCATTCTCTTTAGTTAATACCTCACATTTTAGTCCCAACTGCTCCTGTCTGGAGCCAGTGAGACTATGGCATCCCCAATTAGGGTATGTTATGAGGCTGAAGGTAAGTGGGAAAGGGTAGGAGACGAGGAAGAGGAAGGTGAGGAAGTACCTGGCTATTCAGATCTAGTCACTAAACACGGCTAAAGCCATTTCAAGCAACGTTTCAATTCTGAATGGTGGTCTTACACCAGGGCAATATAAGAGTATCTTCCACTCTGGAACGTGCCGCAAATATAGTATATATTATTTTAACCGCTTGGGCACATAAGCTTATTTTCACGACAATTTAACGTAGGTAGACATAGGAATGACGTATGCCCCGGACCTGAGTTATTAAATAATTAATTGTGAAATAACACAAATCAGTTAATCAATTACGCCGGCCGTCAAAAACGAGAGTAAGAAAAAATCTCACGTAAGGAGGAGGGTGGTGAGGAGGAGGAGGAGGAGGGGGGGGGGAGTGGGGGTTCCACTAAATCTCACTTGATCTCACCGAGGGGGGGAGGGGTCTAATTTAAAAAAAAAAAGCTCACGTAATTAATGTATGTCCCCTAAGTACATTATAACAATTGAAATAAAAATTAAATCAATGAAAAAAGCTTTTACTATTAGACCACGCAGTTTGTCGTGATAATATTCCACTAAAATGCATTGTAAATGCAAACAGCATTAAGTATTTAAATTCCATACATTGACTTGTTTGCCCATTTCAGTGGACATTTTCATTAGCACGCTGAATCAACTCACTGCATACGGTTTATGCATTACTTCGCACGCCGCCTAATGGAAAACAAGCAATATTTTCCGTTTTCCTGTCCGATCTATCATACTATTCCCTACAGAACGGCCATTAACAAAACATATCAATCTTTGCTTTGACAAGCGGCGAGGGAATTTGACTAGATTATCATTTAGATATGTCGCGTGTGAATTTTGACATGCACAAATGAAACAAACGTTAGTTTATTCATTGGGAAATATTGCATTAATTTAAAAAATATAAATAATGTGACACTTCACAAGAGCGCCCCGTTTGTTCAAGACAGAGGGCGGCGTTATGAGGCGGGTTAAGGCAGGGGATGTGGAAGGGAAAAATTAATGCGGGTCTTAAGAGGCTAGACTTTGAATCACACGCGGAACACCCGCGACTGTCATTCTGTCCCGCTCACAATAAGCTCACGCACACTTACAATACATGCGAATGCGAAATGTGCGAATGAGACAACGCTCAAATTTACCTACAGAAATCCGCTCGAAAAGGGGTTTATGGAGAATACACTTTTCTACACCGAAACTTTCACGAAATTGAAATTTAAAAAATATATATTTTTTAGAAAAAAGAAGCTACGTCAGTAGCTTTTTATAATTCTTTATGAGAGTTGAGTTAGCAGCACTTTTTCCTTAAATAATATTTTTTGATAAATCGTACATGTTTGACAGTGAATGTTTCCGTTAATACGAAACGCATCGAAAATTCGAAAACATACCGACATAGTTTTCACCCTCTAGAAGGCAGTATAAAAAAATATATTCATTTTGTGCAATTTCCGATGTAGAAAAGTGTTTTTTCCCTCTCAGATGCCTACATTGCGACTGTGCATTATAGAAGGCAATCGGTGTGTTAGCAACGAATTGTCAATGAGACTCAAGTATTTTGGGGAGAACAGAGGTGGCTCCCAAATTCAATTATTAGGCTAACTTGAGATTTGCACAGGGTTAGCAGCTGGTCACTATTTAAAAATCTGCTGGCCCTACAGAAGACGCCCGGTTTGTTGGAAGTCAGAAAACACAAACGTATCGGTATTGAAAGCTGGTTTTACATTAGTTTACTACGCACTATGTCAATCACACATAGAATACGGAATTTTAGCTTGGGGAAACGCTTCTTCTAGTGCTCTCGACCCCATTATTAAAGCACAAAAATGAATCATTAAAATAATTGTTAAACTCCCTCCCACTACCAGCAGTGATACGATTTTCAATACTTTCAACGTTATGGACATAAAACAGCTTTTTGAAAAAAAATCTATCTTGATTAATTTACACAAAAACTACAAAGATCTATACCAAACAACACAAACGGTACACAATACCCGAGTCAAAAACAAAGAACTTCTCCAAACTCTTTTTACTAAAACCACCTTTGGAGAAAGACATTTATATACAAAACAATGGCTTGCAAGTATAGGACGTCTCACTTTAGCAAACATATGTAAAACAAATTGCACTTAGACAAGAATACCAATTTACTCTTGTTTTAATAAATATTGAAGGTTATACCAATCAATGTTATATATCATTGAAGAAAACGATAATATTATTAAATCTTAACGAAAGTATTAAAAATAACAAAGTAAATATAAAAAAAGGTAATGGTCGCAACTGGATCTCTTGTGCTAATGGGACAAACGCCTTAACCGACTCGGCCCTTGTTTAGAGCAATGATTACGCGACGTTTAGGGAAATGATTGCAACTCTTCAGACTAAACATGTCACTAATGCAGAATAGGGTATTTTCACAAACGAGGGATTCTTTTGAAAATGTATGGAATATTTAGAGGTCATTTTTCTAATTTTAATCATCGTATTAAAAATGTTTATTTTTTACGTTTTCATTCAAATTTATTCATTTTAAAAACGTTAAAAAATCTACGAAACCAAAACGGCCCGTGATTGCCAACGACGCTTCGTACGCACGTCATCAAACAAACAAAGTTGAACTGTCGGAAAATTTTCAAGAACGAGCGACTCTTATGACGTCACACGTCGAAAATGCCGTTTTCGCGGGATTACAAAAATGGGCAACTTAGACTCGCTGTAGAAAATTTATTCGTCAACATAAAAATAAAATAAAAATGCCATAATAATTGTAATTAGTTGCTTGTTTTTTTAAGTAATAAAAATATCATGGAAATACCCTATTAAATAAGTCACAGATAAGTTAAACACAGCCTCCCGATACCCGCAGTATTTGTAACAGTAGGAAGCGTGTTTAAACAAGTATCGCAATTAGAGTCTTTGAGTAATACGTATGTTTTGTTCTTAGACTGAATTTACAATCGTGACATAAAATGGTGTCTACAAGCGAATGCGTAACATATGTGTCGTTCATTGTAAAAGTGGTGTAACTCCATATTTTTAAAGTACTTATTTTTTGGCTTAATTTAGTCATTTCTTTCAATATGAAAGTGAAGTTACTCTAATAATTGCGTTAAAATCTCATAGATGGCATTACTCGTTTATTCAGGGAACTAAAACTTCTAACATATATGACTAAATGTGATACCATTAAGGGCCGGAATTCCGATTTTCTACAGATTTATAACATACTCCCCTTGAACACTTTAAGTTTTCAAGTTCTTAAAATAATTTATGTTACTTTTTAAGATTATATCTGAACATTTTTAGAGCCAAAACTTTAATTACATAAAATTCCCTCGATTGAAAAAATCGCAAAGTATGCTCCGAAAATTATCATTTACACGTTTGTTACTGTTATTTTACAAGTTATATGTACGTAAAAATTCACAATTTTCCTTTAAATGCTACTGAAGGCCTTCAAGAGAGATTTTTGCTCTATTATAAACGAGTCGTGTTTTATTAAACATTTTCCAAATTTTGGCCTGAATTTTTGCGTTTTTAATATTAGCGCGCTCTCTCCAACATTCGTATTTTGGTATCTCTCCTTCTTCTTTTTGGACGGGTACTACCAGCCTTTTAAGCAAAAAATATAAGTACTTATCTTAAAAATATGGAGTTACACCACTTTTACAATGAAAGACACGTATAGTAATTTCATTGATTTTTATCTAATGTTAAACTACATTTTGTAAAAATAAATACTCAGCTTAAATAACAACCTCCTATACTTTTGGCCAAAGCCTTACATTTTCACAGCAAAACAAAAAAAACCCTATTAAAAAATCCGAAAAAAATGGGTGTAATATTTTAAACATAATATGAAAATGTAAAAAAAAATTTTTTACGTTTTTGAAGCACCGTAATACCTGGCCATGCTGTTGTTGATAAGTCCGAATTCCGAATGTTTATGTGTAAATTAGAGCATTAAAAATAGAAATTACAAGAAAAAGAAAATATTTTTCCTTCATTGAGATATATTTCTCCATTCCCATGAGCCTCATAAAACCTAACTCAATTATTTTTCATCGTGCGCTACAAAATGGAGATAGGATCTAAATGTGTTTTGCGGACATTAGCGATGTGATAATACCGCTTCAAGAGGTCTGAAGCTTGTAGTTAGGCGTTTTATCCTTCATACACACGAAACATAACACGACCAACATCGACATGTTCTGGTCAAGCCATCCGGCGCTACAAGGGAATTAAGGTAATAGGTATAAGCATTTATGAGTTTTTACAAGAATGAACAAAATAAATTCATCTAATTAATCATAGATACGTGACTTACATGGTATAATTTTATGAAAATTATAGTAAGAAAAATTTAATGAGCTTTGGCATCACGAAATTTTGCTTGGAAGGTAGCAAAAACCTAGTGTCCGCCGGCAGATTTTATACTTCAAAAAATAAAATAAAATAAAAATATGAATCGTGTATTGTTTCATAGTGCTTCCACACAAACGAAGTATTGAATTCCATAAGTCTAAACTTAAACTTTAGGGCGCACAGTTTAAACCCGCGCTGTTCAGGCGGGTTTCCTACAGAGCATCGGACCATCCCAATGCAATGAAAGTTATTTGCGGCTAGAAGGACGCCATTTGAGTGGAATGATTTAAAAAAACTAAAATCCGCATTATTCGTTTGTGAGATAATAAATAAATAACTTTCCACTGTATTCATATATATACATATATTTTTCAAGTGTAAAATCTGCCGGCGGACACCCGTTATTAAATTTATTTCAAATTATAAGATTTTTTCTTTTCAAAAACAATCATAGCTCCTGTTTTTGTAGACCAATAATAAGGAAGTTGAGTGAAAAATATTTTGACTTATAAAAAATAAGTTCATGTAGATGACATGCAAACTTAAATCCCAGTTTTTTTTTTTTAAGTTGGTCTTCATAATTAAATTAATTCTACAAATTTCAATCTTATCTTAAAAAGCCCGCGAATACGCCCGAAGAGGCGGGAGAGTGTGTGACGTCATCTGTTCCCTTGTTTGTGTGAAAAAAGGGAAAATATTTACAAAACCTGGACACGCTTAATATGGAAGAAGTTTAACTCAATTTCTGATATATTGTCCTTTACAACACTTCAAATTTCCATGATCGATTTTATTATTAGGTACGATAATTTGTGTATTATTAATCTGAACTATCCAGCTACCTAACTACCCAGTTTTGTTCCCAAAACTGAGTTAACATTTAATTCAGAGCAGTCGCAACAGCCGTTACGTGTCAAATGAATATATTATTCGCATCACCTTCTTCACAGATCGCTCTGTGGTTAGCATTGGCAATTGTTGCCCATTCGATGCCTAGATACGCGCTATAAACATAACAGTAACAAGTAACATCGTATGTGTGCTTATGGAAGCCGGTTCAGACTAAACAGATGCTAATGAGACAGGTGAAGCGTAAAGCGTGGGGCAGATGGGAGGCATATTTCATTATTAGTATCCATTGCTGATAACTAGTGATTATTGGTCACCCGCAATTTTCGATTGCTAGTGATTATTGCCAATTACTGATTAGGTTCACTCCTTGCTTTTCTCAAAAAGGTCCTCCATATAGCATCTCCAACATGGGCCCTTAGGGAAATTATTTTCCTCGGGAGTCAATGTGGAGTCAATGTAAAATATGATAATTAGTGATTATTAATAATTAGTGATTATTGATAATAAGTGATTATTGATAATTAATGATTATTGATAATAAGTGATTATTGCTAATTAGTGATTATTGATAATTAGTGATTATTAATAATTCGTGATCATAGGTAATTAGTGATTATTGTAAAATATTTATTAATATTACAAGTGATTATCGTTCACTAATGATTACCGATTAGTGGTGATAATTGAATTCTAGTAATTACCACCAACTAGTGATATTGGGCTAAAAGTTCCTAGTTAGGTATTACCTAAGAGTATGGATATTAGAGAGACGGCATGTAAAGTGTGCTCGCGCGCTCCAAGTGTGCCTTTTCGAGAATTTTACCCAAACGGCTTACATTGGCTGCTGGTTTTTGGACGTTTAATACGTTCCGACAGCAGCCATTTTACATGGTGACAGCCAATGTCAGCCATGTGGGTAGAATTCTCGAAAAGGCACACTTGGAGCGCGCGGGCACACTTCACATGCCGTCTCTCTAATATCCATACTCTTAGGGTATTACTGATTATAACTGAAAAACTTATTTAAAGCAATAAACCTGTAAGTAATGGAAGGAGTATTTGAGAGTTTTATTTTCTGAGCGCGTACGGGAGCTACACAGTTTTTCTCCGAAGGAATAATACGAGTGCGTGTATCAGGTTAATATAATTCTAATCTCAACCTAATTCTAGTTCAAAATTGTTAATATGAACGTAGAAAAAAACATCTTGAAAAACCGAGACCCGGAAAAGGGGACGTTAGTATCAAGTGACACCCGGAAAACCGTGACTGGTAAATCGTGAAACTAATAACATGGATCCACTTGTCATGCAGGTGTCAGCATACTTTGATTACAACTGATTTGTGATTACGCGATGTGACTAGTGATGGGCATAAACGAGATACCGTTTCGAAACAAGCGAATAGAATTTACGCGAATGAATAAATAATGTAGTATCCATCGTGCTTTCACATAATATAATAAGATTACCGATGGGTCGGTTTTTTATTCAAATCTACAGTTTTTTTCCTAGATTGGTGAAATTTTGAATATTTGACTTTCAAAACAAGATGAAGGGCATTGCCTGCTCAAGATTTATAAAACCAAACCCATCACCTTTTCCCACCCCAGTAGTAGCCAAAGCAGTATGTTATACTTCTATGTGAAATTTTAGTCACTTGACGTTCAAAATAAGAGGAAAATTATTACTATCTCCATCTGATTTCGAAAAACTCCGGTTAATGTTCGAGCAACGCCGGGTTCGTCAACAGCTACGACGATAATAAATTATTTTTTATAAAATCGATTAAACAACTACAAAAAAATTTCTGGCATACTATATAGTTCTTGGATTTAACTTTTTTTACAATAACTCCACACATTAACAAGGCCCTGAGGAAAATAATTAATAATAACTTGTTAGAATTTAGTGAAATCTTAAGGAAATACAAATAATGGATTTAAACAATTGAATTGTTTAAAATACTACATTGAAGCGAGTGCAAATGAGTTAGGTTTCCAATTTTACAGCTCCATTGGTCGTAATAATAAACAAATGAAATTTAACCGAAATGCTCAATAAATATCAATAAAATAAAATAAATGCAGACATGGGCAAAGTTGGGTTTCTATTTCCTTCAGATCTTTTATGGGTCCGATGCACTTGGTCAATGATCAGATAAAACGAAATTTTACGAAATCATTAACAGACTATTAAAATTTAAGGAATAAAAATTTCCATTACATAATTGATTCGATTATGGAAATGATCATAAACAAAATGTTTCGGTTACGCTCATCACTAGTGCTGACGTCGTAAATAGTTCACACGATATAATATAAAATCAAACATCCACAAAAAAATTATCGCCAGACCATAGACATACGAAACACAAGACTTGCCTCTGTAAAAATACGACTACGTGCAATATTTCAGTAGAACTCAGATATAAAATCAATTCTTTAACTTGTTAGAATTACCTAAGGTTATCTACATCAATGCTCAGATCCAATATAAAAAATTTCATTACAAAATTGATTCGATTATGAAAATGATCATAAACAAAATGTTTCGGTTACGCTCATCACTAGAGCTGACGTCGTAAATAGTTCACACGATATAATATAAAATCAAACATCCACAAACAAATTATCGCCAGACCATAGACATACGAAACACAAGACTTGCCTCTGTAAAAATACGACTACGTGCAAGATTTCAGTAGAACTCAGATATAAAATCAATTCTTTAACTTGTTAGAATTACCTAAGGTTATCTACATCAATGCTCAGATCCAATAATAATCTCACTAAACCCAGAGAATGAACTGGTGAACCCGACGACGGCAAGCGCTATAAATTAGGAGACAATTTGTCAGACCGCGTGCACATTCAGTACCTACTGCCAAACAATTGAATATATTCTGTATCGACAACTCCGTGAAAGGAGGCTAAATGTTATTTGAATAAATCATTCATTTGCTTACGAATCGTAGTCACAGAAAAGTACTATTTAAGTAGCGTTAACATTTCAAAATAAATCCATCAGAGTGGCCATGGAATCCCCAAATGGTTAAGGGTTTCTCAACTCCTCCGGGTCTCTGAAGTATCTTAAGAGGCTAGACTTTGAACCACACGCGGAACACCCGCGTCTGTCATTCTGTCTCGCTCACAATAAGCTCACGCACACTTACAATACATGCGAATGCGAAATGTGCGAATGAGACAACGCTCAAATTTACCTACAGAAATCGCTCGAAAAGGGGGTTATGGAGAATACACTTTTCTACACCAAAACTTTCACGAAATTGAAATTTAAAAAAATATATATTTTTTAGAAAGAAGAAGCTACGTCGGTAGCTTTTTATAATTTTATAATTCTTTATGAGAGTTGAGTTAGCAGCACTTTTTCTTTAAATAATATTTTTTTATAAATCGTGCATGTTTGTCAGTGAATGTTTACGTTAATACGAAACGCATCGAAAATTCGAAAACATACCGACATAGTTTTCACCCTCTAGAAGGCAGTATAAAAAAAAATATTCATTTTGTGCAATTTTCGATGTAGAAAAGTGTTTTTTTCCCGGGCGTCCTTTTTGTATGGACCGAAAAGCGAAGTCTATAATCTTAAGTCTCGCGGAAATATTATATGCGGGTATTCCCACTTATGAAACGCGTCCATCAACTGCCTCGCCCAGTATGGTGAAAACATAAAAACTACTTATAAAAAACCAAAACAAATCCTTCGTAACGTTTAAAACTCCCCATATTGCAGTCATGTTCCCTTGCAAATAAATTTCTAATTCAACTCCGTTTTTTCCTACAACCATTTTTTAAACGCAATGAAAGAGAAAGGGGTCTTTTTGGCCCGGAGTTCTGTATGCCAATATTTTAGAAGTCAAAGGCGAGCAAAAAGGTTTAGGTTTATGGTAGTTGATTTTTTTCCAACCATATAATGAACCTGCCGGTAAAGGCTCCAGCGCAATCGTTCTTTTAGATATTATGCGTTGGCTTTTAAAAATGAACATATATTTAATTTAACTTTAAAAAGTAAACAATACGTAGATGCTTACGGTTACATATGTACATGCTTATATAAAAATCACATAATAGATAGCAGAAAGGTAACAAAATAAGTACATTAGGTATTTAAAATAACAAATTACACTACATAATATATTTCGTCACTTTTTATTTTAAACTGGTCGGAATTTCTTGGAAGATCTCCAACTTATTATAGGTATAATGAGTTCTATGATTTTAACTTTTTTGATCAAACTAACTTGTTTATTAAAATTACGCGTTCCGTAACAGGTAGTAAAAATTATAAGTTCCAAAAAATTCTGGTAGGTACCTACCCATTAATTTGTAGAAAGGATTGATTTTCAACCTTCAATAACAATGTAAAGAATCAAACATTGTAATTTACTGAAAATTTAACCCAACTTACTTACGAATTAAAGTTACATTTTGTGGTGTCTCAAGGTAAGGCTTAAGTCCAACCGAAAGCATAGCACAAGGAATTAGGTGCCAACCAACAATACTATAATAAATTATGATTACAGTAAACGTAAATAGTTTATACGAAACAACCTACGAATCTTCAAGAAAAGTAACTATGTTTTCTGTATCTGTAAATAATTAGATTGTGCCTATAAAGCCATACTTGTACAGCGCCCTTGAGGTGATTTTTCACACAAACGGCGTCATACAAATTATCCAATGAAAACATAATGCTTGGGATTTTTTTTAAATGATGAATGTTGCAACCGAGCGCATATTGTCAGTTTTGCGTTGTTTATACAACACTCAGGCCCAATTGTTTCGCAGAAATTCACGTGTGATAAAGTCATATAATGACCGAAGACAAATGACAGCGCCATTATGTATTTTCGACAGTTGAAAGGCTCCCTTTAAATGCCGATTCGCCTTCGGTCCTTTTCAGCATTTGAACAAATTGTGATCAGCAAAAGAGGACAACTATCATGTTGTAAAAAAAACTTGTCAGCTTTTTACAATTTGGTAGAAAGCTGAAACGCACACAGAGTCCCAGAGAGAGGTCGTATGTAACTTTGATGACAATGTTGTATTTGAATTTCTGTGAAACAAACCGTCAACAGTTAATATCATGGCGGCGGATCGGTAGAGACCATCGACCAAGTATAATCGTAGAGACTTATTGAAGGAGATCTTTTTTGTCAATTCAATTTCAATTTAATTCTTTATTCAATTTTGACCTCTACAGGTGGACTCTCTCGGAACATCGCATCGGAGGAATGGATTCATACGTCCGTCAATCCTGGACACACCGACCCCAGATTCTCAGTGAACCCTTATACCATTTTCCTTCCCAGAACTTTCTCTCCTTCCTTCCCCTAAAAAAATCCTTCACACATCATCCTCAAAGATGACATAGACCCCAATTGAAATTGATTTTTCTCGGGGCCTCATGTGTGGAGCCAATGTAAAAAAAATATTTAAAGTAGTCACTTACGCAAAAACCAATCTACAAAATTGTTACAGACACTTTTTATGAATGAAGTTTTAGGTTTAGCTTTACCACAGTACGGTGGTTGATTGGTATAACAATACTCATTGAAAAGCCCACGCAATTCGCTGTTCAGCTAAACAATCGAAAAGTTTACATCGGATTATAACCGTTAAACATATAAATCACCATCCATTTTTTCAGCTAAATTGGATGACGTAATTTCATTATTATATTTCTTTATAACAGAATTTTTTGCATTTGAAAAAGCTAACCAACTAGCAATATATTTATTAACTCGCACTACGCTGTCGACTCGAGGAAATAAGGTTTCAACAAACATAAATCAATTTTTAAATCCATAGATTTTTTTTATTTGTAGGTATTCTAAAAACCGACATTTATATGTCAACCTGTACCTACCAATATCTTAGGGCCGTCTGTTGCAACGCTAGCTACAGTAAATGTTAAACGGGCTAGCTTTACACTTGTAAGTTTTTTCGTAAGTTTACGACTTCTGGCCAATTTTATTTAATTTTTATTTATTTATTATTTCTTTACAATTAAAATACATTGTTTAGCATTAATTATTAACCCCACAATAATAATTGGCAAATTGGATTTTCAAACTGCAATATGCATTTAACTTTTACTGTAGCTAGCGTTGAAACAGACGGCCCCTAATCGCTCGCAGAAACTACGCAAATAAATAATAAAAAAATAAACTTAATACTTGAACAGCAAGAATGGTTGCGAAAACAGCTTGAATTCTAAAAAAAGGTATTTGTTCCTAGACGAGGGACCTGAATGCAAAATATTGCTAAAAGAATTGTTAAAATATTATATAAATGGTCACCTTAAATTTTTAATGCCAACATCGGTATGCGAGGGGAAATGCATCAATTTGCATTTGTTCCGGATTTCATTATTCTTTCAAAGAGCATTGACGAAACCACTAATAAATAATAATAAAAAATCTAATTTATTAGAATAACTTATTATTTTAGTCCCAGCGAAAGATCTTATGTAACGTCACACGGAGAAAAATGTTATTCGAAAAAACGATAATTTTAAAAGTAAAAACGGTTAAAAACGGGACTGAAGTTCTTACGAACAAATTAACAGTGTTTCAATGTTTATTGGCGGGAAAATGTAAGAATAATTTGTTGGTATACGTACGAAATTACGTATACCAAGAAATTATTCTTACATGTTCCCCCGCCAATAAACATTAAAACCCTGTTAATTTGTTCGTAAGAACTTCAGTCCCGTTTTTAACCGTTTTTACTATTAAAATGATAGTTTTTTCGAATAACATTTTTCTCCGTGCATCGTTCTGGCATCTTCTGTGTTTTTAGTTTTCAAACAAGACGCGTGAGAAGGAAGAGAAACTTTTGAATCAATGTAATATTATATCATTGAAGAAGATAATACTAATAAATCTTAAAGAAATTTGAAAAAGACCAAGACACATAAAAATAAAAAGATAACGGTCGCAAATGATAATCGAACCCATGATTTGTAATATGAGATCGACACAAATGACTTAAAATAAATAGGTCCCAATTAGTATTATTTTCTTCTTCGGCAAAAAAAATTATTAAAAAATTATTAAAATAACGTTTTATTCCGACTGTGACATTCATTATTCAACAAAAGTAATCATTATACTAAATTAAATTAAAATAATTATAACTTCAGCAACAATATTTTATATTTAAGTGTTTCATTTGGCGTATGAAACGAGAAGCCCAATCTCAATGGCAAAGAGAAACTCTTAAACTTTAAACTCCTTCAGATAATTTATTATTAAAGTATGTTTGGCCTGCTTCTATCTTCGGTTTGATTACAGCATGTAAAGCCCTTTGATTTGTTTTTAACAAATGTTTTAGAACAAATTTTTATTGTACCTAAAAAGAGTTAAATTATATTAAAATGCGTTTATTATACGACTATGTTATACTGTGAAGAGGATAAAGATATAAGGGAAAAAGAATATTGTATATCATTAGCTTTTCGAGGTTTTATATTTAAAGATGGATCATTTTTAGGTCCGAAAAGGTTACTCAAAGGGTCCTTTAACACATCTGCCATATTAAGAACAAAAACTGTAAAATGAAAAAATGTCGGAAATAAATGGTGGAAAAAATACAATAAAAATTGCATTTAATATCTACATCGCATTTTATTTAATATTCGTTTTGTTTTTATTGCCTATGGCAGGGGTTCCCAAAGTTTTCCAAGTCGTGGCACACTTAGAAAATTTGAATTTTCTCACGGCACACTAGTCATATAATATATATCTGTGGTAGCTATATTTCATATTTGTACGACTATGAAGAAGAAACCGGGTAATAAACTAATACAACTCGTATTTAAAATGAACAAGCACATTTATTGGTATGAAAATATAGGTGGAAATAAGAGAAAATGAAAATATAATTACAAAAACCTTCCACATACTCTTGAGGTGTGTGTGTTTAGTGCGACGGGTGACATCTTTAACATAGGCCTTGAAGGTTTCAAGAGTTTTTAGGCGAGAACTCTAAAATATATTATTTTTAAATTGTTCATTTAATTATCAAGTTGTATATCTTGTAATACACATTATAAAAAATAAAACCTCCCCATATACGTTTTGTTTTGTTCTTATCAAACGTTCCAATTTTAAAACCGGTGTTAATTATAAGAATAATTAACACCGGTTATTAATAGATGTTAATTAATTAATAATATAGTTGCTTAGCAACGCTAGCCACGACATTAGTTTTGCATTTTTGCTCTCTGATTTTTTTAATTATATCAGATAGAAAAGAATTAGCTTTGATCCCAAAACATATAAATATTTGAAAATAAGTATATTAGATAACCTAATAAATAGACTGCCAGTGAACCATAGGATATTTAGTTAAGTAAACGGATTTTAAAATTTTCATTTTGTGAGGCCCAGTAACCAAGGTAAACGACAATATTTGAGATTCATTTGTAATATATTTTATGAGTATATTTAATTATTTTATTTTGATAACATTATTCTAAAATATAATCTATTTTAGATTTATAATGTTGAAAGATAGTTTATTGAAATGTTTAATTTAATTTTGACAGATTGAAAATTATTTGACAGTAACTTGGTTACTGGAATGTAGTAGTTACTAAACAAAACATATTGTCATTTCCAAGTTGTTTTGTTTTGACACATGTCATATGCAACCAACAGAGATGAACAGGGGAATATTATGTCATCTATACAGATGAACAATGATAATCTTAGACCCCAAAAAACAAAAGCAGGTATTCCTAGGCAGCGTATGAAATGGACGAACGATGTCAATATGTTCATCGTCCGTTCATATTTTTATGTAACCAAGGTAGAAACAGATATGCTGTTGTATAGAAAAAAATTACATTTACTTTTCTCAGAAAAATATCCGTTAGCCATAGTAAATGAACAAAGATTAGCAGATCAAAAACGGGCAATATTTAAAAATAATTTAATTCCTGTAGTTACATTAGATCAGATAAAAAATGAAGTAGCAGATAGATTGCAACAGGGGAATAATTTAGAACAAATTAATGCAAGTAATAAAGTTATATTAGATGAATTGAATGTAGATAGTTTAGATAATAATCTAGTAGACATGACCAGTGATATTACAGTAGATTCAAATAACGAAGATGTTATTTATAATCTTAGGGAAATCAATATTGCAAATTTAAACTTCGTAGATGATAATGTAGTAGAATTAGCTAACTTACTTCATAATAATATAATTAGATATATAGATGTAGAGCCCACAGATAGACCAAAATTACCAAAATTACATACGTCAAAAAAATTATCTAAATTAATTTTTGATTTAAATAATATAATTTTACCAAAAATTATATTTGAGGACATTAGTTTTTTAGATCTTCATACAATAGTATATGCCAGCGCTATCACTATATGTAATAAGTTAGGAATTGAATTAAAGTCCTCTGATGATAGATCATATAGTTATAGTAAACCAGAATGGCAGATTAGATTAGAAAATGATGTAGTATTTTTAAGAAGTAGCATAGCTAGAATAATAGAATATAAAAATGGAAATAGAAGTAGGAATATTTTGAGACATGTAGACGAAATTGGGAGAAAATTTGGTTATAGCATTGATAGTAATAATAATGAAAATGTAATCAATGATTTATTGGATTTATTAAAACAAAAATTAGGTGTAAAAGCTAGTAGATTAAAAAGATATAATTATACGTATAATAAAAAAAATAATAACAGATTATTCCAGAAAAATGAGAAAATATTTTATTCCAAACTTGACGATAAAAAAAATATTATTTCTAATAATAATATTCCGTTGCCATCTAAAACAGATATGCACGATTTTTGGACTAAAATTTGGAGTAAAGATATAAAACACAATGAGTCAGGTCCCTGGATAGAAAATGAAGAACTCAATTGTTCAGACATTGAACAAATGAGTTATTATGATATATCGGTTGAATTGTTAGCCAAAATTATTAAAAATACTCATAATTGGAAAGCCACGGGTTGCGATTGGATACATAATTTTTGGTACAAACGTCTGACTACTTTACATCCTCTTTTGGCAAAAAATCTTTCAAAATTTGTTAGACAAACTCAAAATTTTCCAAATTTTCTAACTAAGGGCATTACTTATATGTTGCCTAAAAGCGAAAATATTAATAATCCCTCTCAGTATAGACCCATTACATGTTTACCGACAATATATAAAATTTTAACCTCTTGCTTGACAGATTTAATATATAATCATTTAGATGAAAAAAATATTTTATCTGAACAACAAAAAGGTTGTCGCAGAAAACATATGGGATGTAAAGAACAATTAGTTATTGATTCTGTAATTCTAAAACAGATTCAAAATAAAAAACGTAATTTACATACTTGCTATATTGATTACCAAAAGGCTTTTGATAGTGTCCCGCACTCGTGGCTTATCAAAGTATTAAATATATATAAAATTAATCCAATGATTATTAGCTTTTTAGAAAATATTATGTCTTTTTGGAATACAGATTTATTTATAAATTTAAAAGGTAAGAAAATAGTAGTACCGGGCATTTCAATAAAAAGAGGAATTTTTCAAGGAGACTCGTTGAGTCCTCTTTGGTTTTGCTTAGCATTAAATCCTCTATCTAAAATGTTAATAAAAAGCAAGTTTGGAATAAAAATTAAGGGAAATATAGGAGAGAGTAGTACAATTTCGCATCTATTGTATATGGATGATATAAAATTATTTTCAAATTCTGAATCAAATTTAGAGAAGGTAGTTAAAATTTTTTCAGATGATATTAAAATGACTTTTGGTCTAGATAAATGTAGAACGATCCATATAGAGAAAGGTAAAATTATAGATGGAGATGAGGGTATATTTAGAAATTTCAAAATTAAAAGTATGAAAGGGGATGAGGTTTATAAATACTTAGGATACCCGCAATCGAATAGATTAGATCATACTAGTATTAAAAATGATATTAGGATTAAATTTCAAACTAGGATAAGAAAAATTTTAAAATGCAATCTATCTGCTAAAAATTTAGTAAAGGCAATAAATAGTTGGGCAATACCTCTATTAACGTACTCATTTGGTATAATTAAATGGTCTAATACAGATTTAGATAGCTTGGAACGATTAATTAGAACTACGTTAACAAAGTTTAATTGTCATCATCCAAATTCAGCTATAGAACGAATTAATTTACCTAGAAATTTAGGAGGCAGAGGTATAGTCAAAATAACTTCTTTAAAACAAAATCAGGTAGAAATGTTAAGAATTTTTTTCCATAGAAAAGCTAATAGCTCAGAGCTGCATAAAATAATTTGCAAGGCAGACAGAAATATTTCACCTTTAAATTTATACGACGAGAATGCCAACATTTTTATAAATACCAACCAGGAATTATTAGATTCCTGGTCAAATAAAATTATTCACGCAAAACACTTCAATTATCTTAACCAAACGTATGTTGACAAACTTTCGTCAAACAAATGGTTGAGTATTGGAGAGTTGAGCGCAGAAATAGAAGGATTTATGCTTGCTATTCAAGATAGAGTCATTAATACCAAAAATTATAGGAAGCATATTATCAAAGATCCAAATCAAATTGATGATTTATGTAGAAAATGTATGGCTTTTCCGGAAACTATAGAACACATTATATCAGGATGTTCTATATTAGCGCCGTCTGAGTATACATTTAGGCACAATCAGGTTTTAAAAATAATTCACCAAAGTTTGGTAATTAAACATAACTTGATTGACTGTCATAATATAGTACCATATTATGAATACGAACCAAATTCATTTTTAGAAAATAATTTCTTTAAAATTTACTATGATAAAACTATACTAACAGACAGACCAATTGGTCATAATAGACCTGATATAGTTTTACATGACAAAATTAAAAAAATAACTTATATCATTGATGTAGCTATTCCAAATTCCTGTAATATTCAAAAATCTGTTTCTGAAAAAATAAGAAAGTATACAGATTTAGGAAATGAAATTAAAAGAATTTGGCATTCTCAGACTATAAAAATATTACCTTTTGTTATTTCGGCTACTGGCATTATACCTAGCTCTCTTATTAAAAATTTAGGCATATTAGATTTGTCAAAGAATTTGTATATAAAAATGCAAAAATCAGTCATTTTAAATACATGTAGAATTACGAAAGATTTTTTAAATATTTATATTGAGGGATCAGTAGGATTTATCGGTCAAATTAGGAATTCCACAGAGCCGAACCCTCTGATATGAAAATATCTGGAGACGGTGAATTATATTCCCATTTAATAGTTTGGTAGATTAACGTGTTGTTCTTGTATTGTTTTGTATTAATTATACTTATATAATACACTTGCATAACGTGGTTTTACTAGATGATCATTTATATGGAAAAGTCTATGAAAGGGTTTAGTTTTTTCTATGGGAAAAACTAAACCCGTTCCTGTAAATCTGGTGAATAAAAAAAAAAAAAAAAAACATATTATATCGGGTTGTTCTATATTAGCGCCGTCCAAGTATAAACTTAGGCACAATCAGGTTTTAAAAATAATTCACCAAAGTTTGGTAATTAAAGATAACATGATTGACTGTCTTAATATAGTACCATATTATGAATACGAACCAAATTCATTTTTAGAAAATAATTTCTTTAAAATATACTACGATAAAACTATACTAACAGTCAGACCAATTAGTCATAATTCATAATAAACCCGATATAGTTTTACATGAAAAATAAAACTTATATCATTGATGTAGCTATTCCAAATTCCTTTAATATCGAAAAATCTTTTTCTGAAAAAATAAGAAAGTATACAGATTTAGGAAATGAAATTAAAAATGTAGGCATATTAGATTTGTCAAAGAATTTGTATATAAAAATGCAAAAATCAGTCAATTTAAATACATGTAGGAAAACGAAAGATTTTTTAAATATTTATTTTGAGGGATCAGTAGGATTTATCGGTCAAATAAGGAGTTCCACCGAGCCGAACCCTCTGATATGAAAATATCTGGAGTCGGTGAATTTGAATTATTTTCCCATTTAATAGTCTGGTAGGTTAACATGTTATTCTTGTATTGTTTTGTATTAATTATACTTATATAATACACTTGCACAGCGTGGATTTACTAGATGATCATTTTTATGGAAAAGTGTGTGAAAGGATTTAGTTTTTCCTATGGGGATCCTCACGGACCTAAAAGTCTGGTGCGCAAAAAAAAATTAACTATAATTATTAATATAATTGATTAATAATAATAATAATTAACCTGTGAGACGTGTGTTCATAATATTTTTGTGGTGTTTATCTTTGATGTGAGAACAGTCTTTATTTGCAGAGATCTTTAAACAAAAATATGATGCGACTAAAGTATATTGTATGAACAAGTGGTCGTAATGAATCATTAATCATTACTATAATGTTCACATTATTAGGAATTATAACAAGTTGACTTGATTTATGCATCATACAGCCATCTGGTAGAAATTTGCATATATTTTATAAGATATAAATACACACTCTTGTATTTAAATATCATTCAAGCTTCGTCGAGTGGGTTTTGCATCTTATCTCGTAGTTATTTTGCGTGATATCTAATAAATATCATCAAAGTGCAATTTTCATCAATCATTTGGTAAATGACAAAATTTAAAATAATAAAATTCTAAGAAGCACTACCCGGTTATTATATTATTGACAAAAATCGACTGATAATGGCTACAGCGAATTAGTAGTAAGAAGTTGAATACTTCACTATGAACAAATTCAATAGATTCGATTCGTTCATTTGCACGTAAATATAAACATGATTTTCCCACCGGCTGTGCCAGTTTGTTGTGAATGGATTCTAAAAACTAAAAACTCCTTCACCACAACGCACTGTGACGTTTATTTAGACTTAAGATTAAAAACGAAAAAATCAGGAACGAGTGTCTAGGACTGCCTGAAGGGTAATATTTTATCAATTAGCTCTCGAAATCGCTCGATTCTCAAAACCTCACGGTTATATTCCTGTACCTTGGTACTCATCGTGGAGGGGCGACCCTATTACTACCGACATCTGTCGGATAAATCTATAAACTCTAAGATCTATCTTCACTAGAGCCATCTAAGTTTTGTAGCTAAAAATATTTTTGAGCTTACCTTTAAGATATTTTTTTGTATAATAATTATTTTCATTAAGTGTTAAGATTGTCAAAATGAGAATTGCTCAGTAAATGGATAATTAATCTGTTGTACAATGAAAAATAAATAAAATTACAGTTCACAACAAATTGATTTCGTTTTTTATCCGATTCATAACGAAATTAAATTCATTAAACGGAGAAACAAATTTGATAAGTCTAGAATCAATAAAACTCTAATGCATCGACTAAAAATATTGCTTGCTCCCTCATATACCGGTTCAGCGACACGATATCGCAGGAGTTATAGGCCAACATCGGTTTACTCGTAGAATTAATCGCAACAAGTTTACCTAGACCAGGGTCAAGTCCGTCTAGACATTCATAACCACTATGGAAGAAATTATAGCTAGGTTCCATAGAACTACAAAACTACAAGAACATAAAGACATATTTCACTTTGGCGAATAGTCGACTGGCCTGAACAATTTTTTAAGATCTATTCACAAACCATAAGTACGTTTATGATAAAAACTACACGAAAAATTGTATTTGGAATACTTTGGTAATATTCATACAACAGAGGTCACTCGAGAAGACCAGATTGACAAACTTATCTATGCAGTCGGGGGAGACGCTACAAGAGACCTTTTCGATGAACTCAAAAAGCAGTTTATCCAGATTATTATATTATCTTTTTGGTCCCCTGCATTGATAACCTTGTAGAGTATTAAAAAATATTTTTAACAGTCAATAAATACATTTTATAATTTTATTATCAATACGAGACGCGAATGAAGTGGAAACCTACCATTGATTAAACATTAAAGTGCTTATATGTAATTAGATTTAGTATACAAGATATTTCAAACTTTGCATAAGTTTGACATTGTTTTAAAATCCACACACCCAAATATTTTTTGTGAGAACAACAACAACAAAAAATCAACCCGTAATAAAACAACTTTATTTTACTATAATACACTTATTTTAAATATTTTGGCCATCGCTTGTGGCCAATTCCAGAGAACTGCGTGTGTGTAGATGAGTGACAGGAAAAAATTATGGAATGCATTGTCATCGACAATGAGTCAATCTGCCGAGTTTCAGCTCGATCGGTAGTCGGGAAGTGGGTTAATTTTCACTTCCAAGATTTGCATTCATTCACGAAAACCAATTTTAAATTCAAATACATGAATTAAAAAATCGCAAAATTCTCGAGCAGTCTAAATAAATATAAAATTAAAAGTTCACTGTTTACGGTGAAATTTTTAAAATTATTATATATAAGTATTAATAATCCACACTGAGAACTTATTTATTAGAAAAATTATTTTTATTACTTATTGGCTTTTAAGCATTTATCAAATTTTCTACATCTAGATGGAGCCATAACAAATAAATATAAATGTTTCAGACATGAAAATTATGTTATACTGAATGCGCAAAAAATACCACTTAATTTTTTTCGGCTAAGATGTAACGCTGCACAACAGCTGACTCGAGGTTCTAAGTTCAAAAGTGTTAGTCATAATTCATACACAAACTATAAACCCCAAACACATTTAAAATTAAAAACAAAAATTCCAACGTAGCTCTCGATTTACTCGAACACGAAAGGTCAAATCAAAAAATGTTATATAGAATCCAAATGTGATGTAAATTCCCGAGTTAAGTTTATTGCTTTTACTTCGAGTATAATAGACGTGAAGATAATAAGAACCATCTTACGTATTTAACCAATCCCGTTTTAAATGGTCTAATTAAAAATAATAAAAACATCAACACTAATTTACCAAATACCATAATATGAACTCACGAATTTCAATTAATTCCACCTCTAAAGGGAAAAATCCCTTATCAGGTTTGCTAATGCATATATGTATTCTAAACTAAAGGGTTCCATGTCTAATCGGACTATGAGATCTCAGCGTCTGAATTCCCATAGTAAATTTATTCTGACACGATACTTCCTCACATGATAATTCATCACATCATAACTCACATTAACCTACCCTTCCATTCCCCCCCCCCTCCCCTCATCTAACCTTACCTAAGGTTTAAAACCCCAATTATCAGTTTTCGACGCTTCGAGACATGATGAATCATCATGTGAAAAATTAACATCCGATGAAAAGTTTGTACTAAATATTCATACACTTGAAAAGTTGTCACCGAGTAGACCGGTCACCAAACTAAAGTACCCTCAATACATGATCAAATTCCCCACAAAGTTCCCACAAGTTCCTTTACCTCCAAAACAAAAACAAATTGTATTGAAATTGGCATTTTTGTATCATTTTCAGATTTTCTCTTTCTTTGAGGCTTTAAAAATAGTTCCGTTTTACTGTTCTGCAAAAGAAAAAGAAATTATTTTTGAATATGGTGGGATAATCAAGTAATTCCCAAAATTCTCGCATTTCCCCCACAAAAAATTTCTAACCGCAAAATATACATTTTTGATTTTTTTTTTAATTCCCCGCATGTTGGGGAATTTTCCAAGAATTTGCAACTCTGCTCCTTAGTAGTGGGTGTTAAGATTTTAAAATTATTTAAGTCATAGGCCGGTAGATATTAACCAACGTAGCAAATATGATAAGACCATATTTTTTGTAAGGTTACAAAGGTTTTTACTGATAAGAGTAAGTTATAATACTTATGATGGCTAGGTAATTAAATTTTCATTCATTCGTCTTGTTATAATACTAATGTTATTACCTATTTACTGTGTTTATAGTCTACGAAAATACGATAAGGAGATTAAATAATTGTAAAACTAGAAAAGTTTTTAGTGATAAGAGAATTTACTTAAGAAGGCAGATAACTAAAATTGTTGCTTTGGGGATTTTAGGCAGTCGGTATATTTTTCAAACATTTTACTCGATTAAATAATAAAGAGACATTCCAAACGTATTTATAGTAACTGAATGTTCGTGAGACGATTAACGATTTATTAAGAGAAAAGAATTACGTCGAACAAATTCTTTGTCAAAAGGTCGGCGTAATTAAAACTGTCTGACCCAGAAGTGGACACGAACCTCTTTAAAGCAGGAGACTAACGACCGCTTTCACCAATTAAAACTGAACGAAGGTTTAAAATTACCCTTAGCGGAAGACTTGGAGAAGGACTTATACAATGTGACTGAGTATGAACATTCCCTTAATGCATACCTTTTGTGATTTGTTAATCTGAAACCTTATGGACTTAAGGGGTTACACCACTTTGACCCTCAAAAAAAATTTTTTTTGAAGAGTGGAAACAACAAAATTAATTACGATAATGCATAATACTTTTGAACGTTAAAATTTTAAATCATATTTCCAATTTTTTACATTTTACGTTCCCACGAGAGTCTAAAAAACGGTCGAATCCAGTGGAACTATTTACCGTCTCTATTCATGGTAAAATTAGAGGCAGGAAGAAATGAGCTATGGGAAGAAGAGAAAGTGGGAGGATGAAAAACTATTGGATTTTCTAGATCTAAGTAGATCTAATTGCCAAATTATAGCTAAAGCGATTTCAATCACCGTTTCGAATACGAATGGTGGTCTGTCACCGGGAGTATTTTCGGTGTAAATAAACTACATTTTTAATTTGTTTAAATTATTGTAGTGTATAGATTCTTTACGTAGTTTCAGCTTCCTTCAATATATATCGATAGTTTAGTTAGCAATGCGAAGGTCTCCTATATCCCAACAAATGGCAGTTGAGAATGATATCAGAAGAGTACCATCTATAGTCGTTCGTGCCTTGGGTACGAACGGTTACAATGATAGCCGAAGGCATCGGCGAGATACTTAGAGCCTAGTAAGGACGTCTGTTTCATTGTAAATATTTACGATAACTAAATAAATCAACTATTAATTACTCAAACCTTTAACATATTTGGAAGATACCCAACACATCTTAAACACAGTTAGAAATTAAGAGTCATAACAATTAGGCTAGCTTTACACTTGTAAGTTTTTTCGTAAATTTACGACTTCTGACCAAAGGGCACATTGGATTTTCAAAATGCAATATGCCCATTGGCCAGAAGTCGGAAATTTACGAAAAAAACTTACAAGTGTAAAGCTAGCCTTATGTATGCGAAAAAGAGCTGAAAATAATATAATTCAATTGTGGAAATTTTTGAATTATTAATAGAAACCTTTGTATGTCAATTTCATCAGAAGTAAGGCAAATTGAGCTTACTTATAGCACACGGACACACACTTCTATTAGTTTATATCTTCAGTGAAAAGAAACCAACATGCAGTTTTGATTCATCAATCACTAAGGGGTCTAAATCGAATTAATAGATAAACTCCAGCAGTTACAAAGCAAATAAAACTGCCACCTCGGAACAGGCTCAGCCTAGTGAGGAGGCATATACCTAAAAGAATGTACATAAAATGTATTTTTTGGTTAATAAATAATAATAAAATAAAAATAAAAATAAAATCAAGGTTATATATACCCTGCCGAAAGTTCCATTTTAATTTGTTGGGTGAAATTATATTACTTAGAAGTTAGAAATTAACTAAATAATCCATCCCATCCCAATAAAATACTAACTAAATTGGAAATTTTAATTTTTATTTAGACTTTATAGATAAAGATATTTTAATAATTTTTAAATAACTTATATATTAGAGTGCAATATTGAAGAGATTGCAAATAAAATATAAATTAATGATTTAAAATAACTCTATTATATCTTTAATTCCATCTAAATTTTCTTATATAAATTCGAAACACGAAAAAAATGTGGAAGACCATTTATAGTAAAATATTTTTACAATCAGACTAAGTTGAAATCTGATACGTTCAAATAAACTCAGTGTTGAGGATCGAGCGAATGAATATTCTGTTTTAAGGTCAAGCAGCGGAATGTTCCGTAGAAACAGTTAGGCAAATATATTATACGCTCGTGGCAGGAAAGACGAAGGAAATAGGCGATCCGGCCTAGCGGACGATTAATTATAGCGGTTAAATAGAAAAAAGAAAGTGATGGCAGTAATTTGCCGAAATGCCTGCTCGCACTTCTGCCTTTTAATGGCTACATCTCCGGTGACACTAAGTACGGCCTATCCCAGAGGGATTTCCAATTTCTGATTTGCGCCTCTTTTTGCTAAAATCTATCTATACCTTACGTTTAATGACCGTACCTATATATATCAAGATCTAGAGAAACAAATAAAATTAAAGGCTGCTCTTCCACACTCTTTTTCTTATATTTCAAACTGCTCCCAACCTTCTGGACCCAGAGGAAATATAGCATCCCCAATGGGGGGATGTAGTAAGGCCGAAGGTAATGGGGCGGGGAAGGAGATGACTGAGAGGAAGGTGATGAAGTACAGATCTAGGTACTAGGTACATCAAGCAAAATTTCGATTCGCCGGGTGTTACTTTTGTATGCGACTTTTCTCGAACCAAAAGATTTCGAGAGCCACCTCTTCACTCTCGAATCGCGCAGTTGTTGCTTAAGACGACACAATACCCTAAAATATACTCAGAATCTTAACGACGTAAGCGAAGAAGGCGTGTACACAAATATGCGATTGCGATCCCGGTGTACTGGACTGACCTACTGTCGAATTTGCCCAAACAAATAATGTGGTACACAAATATACGAAGCGCGGCCCGGCGCAATGGATGGGCCTACGGTCGAATTCGCCCTAGCAAGCCTGGGAATTTTTCATTCCGCGTAGTTTATTTTAATTAATTCCGATGAATGAATTACTAAAGTCTCAGATGTCTCTAAACGAATCCCTCCGAAAGATATTAGTTCATCGTCTACAAAAATAAAATCTGGAGCTTACCGCTAAATTTATAATTAAAAAACTGGTTAAAAAGTTTTCAAGCCGTTTTATGTAAAATATTTTAATGGTAATGTACTATTTTTATTAATCTTAAATATAAATTACTTACATCCGTGGGTATCGGTTTGAAAAAAAAGGTTATTATACATAGTTATGAATTATTCGGAATTAATTAAAATGCGAGCCTTGAGCACACTCTTATTATTATTTACTACTACATAGATGTATAATGCGGGCGTTCGCGCATTGGTTATACTCTCCCCTCCACACGGTTTTCCGGCTTATAAATTTGAGGCGACACGGGAAGAACAACTTTAAAATGTCGCTGAGAATGCATAGTATTCACAGCAAGCATAAGAGGCAAAGTACATGAGTCGCCATAGTGAAACAACCGTTTTTTTCCGGTTGATACTACTTTTATGCACACTTTAGCACAACATTAGAAGACCATCTCATCACTGAATGTTTCACATTTACGGTATAAGTATTAGCCATTAGAGTAAAGTGAATATGAGATAAAATGTCATAAAATCACGAGATAAAGGTTTAATGTTACACGGAGAAATTTTTTATTCTAAAATACGATCATTTTATTCGTAAAAACGGTTAAAAACGGGACTGAAGTTCTTACGAAGAAATTAACAGTGTTCCAATGTTTATTGGCGGGAAAATGTAAGAATAATTTGTTGGTATACATACGAAATTATGTATACCAACAAATTATTCTTACATGTTCCCGCCAATAAACATTGAAACCCTGTTAATTTGTTCGTAAGAACTTCACTCCCGTTTTTAACCGTTTTTACGAATAAAATGATCGTATTTTAGAATAAAAATTTTCTCCGTGTATCAGCTATCAAATCAAATCAAAAATATTTATTGTACAAATAAAAAATACAAAGGGTGTAGCTTATGGGTAGACCCCATTTCTTCCAGCTAACCACATACATGTTTTATTATAATCTTTATACAGATAAAAAAATACAAATATACAAATAAAAATACAAAAATAGGTGTTTCATTTATGTGAGGTATTCACTTATGGTGCAATGACATTTGTTAACAAGGAAAGTGTTTAGTGACGATTTGAATTTTCGTGTATCCTGTATTTGTTTTATTGTTATGTGGGAGGTTGTTGTATACTTTAAGAGGATAATACCCGGTGGTGATTTTCCATACAAACGTATTCCCTATTTATCTCTCTGGATTTTAACCCTAGAGATAATCTTGTTCTTACATACAATAGATATCAACTACTAGCGTGTCGGTACTTTTGTATTTTTTTTTGATAAGTTACTTTTTATAGAAGTAATGACCTTTCAAAAATCAATAAAATTGACTGGTTTAAACGCCGTCAAAAGACGTTCAGTATACAAACTAGACATAAAATAGTTTTTTCTTATGTAGTTGGTAAAAAAAAAAGAAAATCAGTCCACTTTTGGGGGAGAAAAGTGGGGAATACAAAACCTCGATTTTAGTTAGGTATTAGAAGCCCGAGGTGCAATATCCGGTGTAGTAAGAGGAACAGTGACTGTAACAATTTAGTAAAATCAATTTTTCAAATTTCTCCACCATCCGGGTATCAACTTAATGGCCATGCAGTATGGTCCTATTTGGAATATTGTTTTGTTTGCTTTTGATATTAATACGTTTTCTGTGAACCTTGTAGCGTATTCATGTGTTCAGTTTTTTTGTGGGAACTTGTCTATAGATGATCGCACTAACATGCATAACTCCATTATATATATATGTCTGTGACTATCTGAATTTCCAGATTTTTAAACATAGGTCTACATGAATCTAGACGATCAGAGTTTGTAATTTTTCTTATGCATCTCTTTTGTATGATAAAAACATCTTTGCTGTTTACTGAGTTTCCCAAAAAATAATACCGTATTTTATTATTGAATATACATAACCATAGTATGCGGCTATCAGTTAGTATGATGACATGATAAGATTTCTAGCTAGTTGTAAAATATTTCCTTCCAAAGCGAAACGCCGATAGTTTTTTTCTTTCTGCTAATGGTAGGATAGGTACTCTTTTTGTAATGAATAACTTACCTTTAGTAATTCGGCTTACCCGGCCTTGAGTTTCGAACTAATCTATTCACGGTTGATTTTAAAAATAGCGAGTGAAGTTTTCTTTAACTCACCTTTTTCAGTAGTATCCTGTCATAAAAAGTAGACAGAAAACGACAAAAAAACTGTCTAGAGAGCTGTAAGGGTCGGCGTAAGCTGGGAGTCAGAATGGGTCGCGCGTGCAAACGACTCGGGAAATGAATGGACTTGCACGACATGCTTCATATAAGCCCATACATTTCCTGCGTCGTCTGCACGCGCGACACATTCTGACTCCCAGCTTACGCCGACCCTATCATGGAATGTAAGAATTGAATATGAATTATGGTGATCTCTATAATCAGCCGTTTAACCTAAAATACTTTTTACGGTTTAACCGAGAAATACCAAATTGCAACTAAAACTCTTAACGGATAGTTCTGGCGTCATGATTTTTTTGTTAAAAGAGCAGCTTTTTGTGTATGGAAATTCTGTGTAACATAATATGGAATATTGTACATCATTTGATAAATAAGTATATATTTTTTAATTTTTATAAGAAAAACTTTTTTCATAACTTTTGAAAGTTATTCCGTAGATTAAAAAAAAAAAAATTTGAAATATTAATTAACAAATATGACGGTTTTATAATAGGTGGCAATGGCTGAATTGGATAAAGCGCCGTCCCGGTAAGAACAGAGGTTCTGGGTTTGGGTCCCAGTTGCGACCGTTATCTTTTATTATTTGTCTGTGTCTTGTTCAATTTCAAATTTTAATTAAGATTATTAGTGTTATCTTATTCTTCAATGATATTTTTTTAAATTTAATATTTGTATATTTTTTACAAAAACTATACAATTTTTACTTGTCATACAGTGTTGTTATAAAGGAAAATAAAAATAGCATTTCCTCATCATAAAAAGGCGAGGCCCCTGTGTTTGGTAAGGGAATTCTAGCTCAATTATATTAATCATACTAGAAATTAAATATTGCAAATAATAACAAATGAAAAAAAAAAATTAAAGTAAGTTTTTTTACAGTTTTGAGTGGGTAATTATTTAAAGTAAGAAGAGCAACCCTGATAGACTAGGAAAGTGAAAGTATGTACATATAAATAAATGTATGAATGTGTAGGAATAGAGTAACCTGCATTTGGAGTGAAATATCACCAAATAATTGCGCTATTTAAATGTAATTGTTTTCTTACAATGAATAATAAGAAGATTACACCGATAATAATCAAAATCTGATAAGACATGACACCAGAAAGAGAAGAAGTTATAAGACCTTATCGAGGAGGAAATCATAAATTACAAACGTAAGGAATATCATAAGGTAATTATTGGCATACATGGTAGTAACGATTATCAACAAGGAATGAGAGAATCTAGTTGATACCAACGCATTTTGTAAGAAAAACTTTAAATTTTCTAGATCGAGAAGATAATATAACAAATAATCTAATTATTGTAATATTTGTCGTAAAAGATAAAAGAAGGGAACCCAACCTGAGCCCTGGGGAATGTACAGAATAAATTGAGACACATTGATAGAGGATTATTACCATTATTACTCTCAATTGGGCCATAAAAGAGAGCGATGGATCCCGCCTTGGTTTGGGCAACGAAATCTATCCCGCTACAAATACACCGCAGACTACATCAATATTTATAACTAGCTTTCCTTTACTCTATGTCTGTGGATAAGATAACTGAAGATATTGTTTGATAAGTGAAATAACATGAATAAACATTTCATAGAATCTATTCTTATTTTCTTTTCGGGACTCCGATGCTATCATGTTTCAATGAGTGTTCACTTTCACTTAGCACAGTGCAATAATCGCTTTACAAACGCAACCGTGTGATATGCAATATGCGAATAACAATCGAATGACGACTGGAAACTGGAATCACTTCACCATGGGTTCACTGCATGTAACATCCTTTTCTTTTCTTTTTACTACACACAACATTGTGTCTATAAAATATTATTATGATGTTTAACTCGTTTTCTACGCTGTACTTTGTTTATAATGTATTTGTACTATTTTCACTACATGATCACATCTATTGTGATGTTTATCTCAACACAGCTTCTAACCGAATACATGTACAATACTGCCATCATGGATGAAACGTGGAAACACAATGTTCTCCTTGAGTGCCTCAAAGAGGATACTGTGTTTCTACTTATGACGACAGAAAAACAATAAAAATTTGGGAACACCTCAGCACAAGTTCCTTTAGTGAGGTGTTCACAAAAAATTACTATTTATGTTTTAACTGTTTACATACAGTTGCTAATTATATTGTACTATCTACCTACCATATTTTATATTAAGAACATTTTTGGTATTACCTGAACTTAACATCTATATATTGCAAGCTGTGTATTCAAGCATAAAAATAAATAAATATAAATTTAAACAATATATTTACCGATAAAATATGAAACTTACAATACAATTTAAAGTCATAAAATTAAGTGCATTATACTTCTACCATGCAACATTACAAATTTATAAAGATAATTTTCAAAATAAAGCTGCAACCGTTACAAATGTCAATACTTCCTTCTCCAAAATGTAAAAAAAAAACAATAGGACAGTTAGATAATAAATATCTTGAAGTAGAAAAAAATAGACACGAAAACTATAATTCTTTTTAAAACAAACTATAAAAAATATACTGAATCATATCAAATAAAACCAATAAAGTAACAACCCCCATACAAACAAGCCCTGCTTTTTTATGGGGGTACATCAAATATATCTATTATGTAATTAATTACTGTATAAAATTTATTTGTAGTTTGTGTATCTTTTTGTAGCTATTAAAATATATATGTATATATTTGGACCGCTATGCGTAATAGTAAAATATAAAATAATATAAAAAACCGCTATGCGTAATAGTAAAATACTTTTTACATTTTATAATAACGATCTCATTGATGGGAGATTACGATTTTGAATTTTTTCAGTGTCCCAAACGAGTTTCGAAAACCATTAAAACCTCCCGAAACATTTCATAGGCGGCAATTCTTCAGAATGATTTTCGAAATTTATGCTTGCTAATTCATTCGAGTGATTTTTTAACATCTCGACTTCTGTTAAATTTAGTGTTTTACTGTTTTTGTTTGACAGAATTTACAGTAGGTACCTACAAGATTTTTTTATTTAACATTCTTAACATTTTGGAAGACATGTAACAAAAAAGTTTTAAGGTTATTTACAGAGCAATTCAATCGAAGGTACCGAAGGAACAATGTCGGATGTGAGATTTTGTAATTTGCAGTAGTTTTTTAAAATTTCGATTCTGCATTTTTATAGTTTTTGAGATTAAGAAATATAGGTTTGTTTTGATATTTCGCATTTCATTTCATTTAAAATTCCGAAAGTGCAGCCTTTGAAATCAATAAATAAGCCAAAATAAGGTTTTTTTTGCAGATCCGACATTGGGACGATTGGAACCGTCGAAATATATCTCTACTGTTTCAGAAATTTCATTCAATAGTACCATTCCTCTTGTCGTGCAATGCTGTGCTAGAACAACTGTTCTGGTGTGTGATATATTGATAAGTCGTGGCGCGACTACGGCTGAAGTTATTTGTGAGACTTAGGGGAAAGGGGATGAGAAAGAATAGGGAAAATTAAGATTGTGAAGTAGGTATCTGGCTAATCAGGTAATTTAGCCGCCGGGCTTTGAACTCGCAACCTCTGGTTCCGGAGTCAAGAAGTCAACCTCTCTACTACGGAGGTCAATGAACGAGATATAGCATCCACAAGGAGCATTCTTAAGATGATAGACTTCGCTTTTCGGCCCATACAAAAAGGACGCCCGGGAAAAAACACTTTTCTACATCGAAAATTGCACAAAATGAACATATTTTTTTTATACTGCCTTTTAGAGGGTGAAAACTATGTCGGTATGTTTTCGAATTTTCGATGCATTTCGTATTAACGTAAACATTCACTGCCAAACATGTACGAATTATCAAAAAATATTATTTAAGGAAAAAGTGCTGCTAACTCAACTCTCATAAAGAATTATAAAATTATAAAAAGCTACCAACGTAGCTTCTTCTTTCTAAAAAATGTATATTTTTTAAAATTTCAATTTCGTGAAAGTTTTGGTGTAGAAAAGTGTATTCTCCATAAACCCCTTTTCGAGCGATTTCTGTAGGTAAATTTGAGCGTTGTCTCATTCGCACATTTCGCATTCGCATGTATTGTAAGTGTGCGTGAGCTTATTGTGAGCGGGACAGAATGATAGACGCGGGTGTTCCGCGTGTGGTTCAAAGTCTAGCCTCTTAAACAAATCGATACAAAAACCAATGCATCAGCGACGTGGGTGATATTATTTGACCTGCCCAAGTGCCGAAGCATTACCTATTCGGAATCCACTCCACCTGGTCGTGCACATTTTTTCTATCGATATTTATTATAAGAGGCCATTTAACATATTATATGAATATAATAACGGTATCGATTTGAACAAACGACTCATTGTGGTCGCTGTTTGTGGGAGTATAATAATTTCAAAGATATCTACGCCCCCTTCCAGATTCCTAGCGAAAAAAACACCGTAGGTAAGTACCAGTTCATAACGAGCCAATTGGAAAGAGTTACCATAGCCATACATAATTATATTGTGAACATTATTATTTGATTTTTATAAGCCAATGTGGCACGATGCGGAGGACATTCACCTGTTGTGATTTGTAAGTACATTGTGTGTATTTTTTTTAACATTAACTCCACACAGAAGGCCCTGACTAAAATAATTTTTCTGTCATCTTTGGAGACGATGTGTGAAAGGTCATTTTGTGGAAATGGGGTGTTGAGAAAAAACGAAAAATTGGTATAGTTTTTCTGTGGAGTTACTAAGAATGCGAAACTATGTATTTTCAAATTTGAGAAATGCGATAATATCATAGACATATTATGTATAGACCTGCCCCAAGTGATAAAAGCGTATTATTTCCCCCTCCTTAATTCTGGGTTCCATGTAACCGGCTGGGCTGGCGTATAGGTTCGCGTGAATCTAGAAAATGTGACGTCATCATTCTTGTGCGGACTAACGTCGAGCTCTCATCGGTACATTTTACGAAATAACACGGCAAAATGGTAACTTGTGCTATTAAAACGTGTAAAAATAGAAGTGAAAAGGGTTATAAACCCAATTGTCGTATTACCTTCCATAGGTAGGCATTATTTGTCTTTATTTTAAGCTTATTCACATCATATAATATGATCAGTTTTATCACACCGAGAAACACGAAGCGTTGGCAACCGAAATTCCCGGTCCCGTCGTGTGCACGTTGCTGTTTACTAGGGTAAGTAAATTATGAAACATTTGTAAAAGTGTCTTAACTAAACACGGTAACAAAATATTCGACTCTCAAAACAAGCGAACCTTTCTTCCCTTTATATGGATTACGCAAGTTTGCTCAAACCGGGCGAACAATTCGCGCTCCCATGTAAAAAGGTCTTTTCGTTCAAAAGCAGATTTTACTATTAAGAACTAAATGGTGATATTACAATGCGAGATGCCTATACACTGTCAGATTGAATTATTAACGAATCACATATCGTTACAGTCAACTCATCCCTCTCCGCCCCGCTACAGTTGGTGTTTACCCCTCTCCCTGATTTTCTGGTCTATGAATATTCATATGTTAATGGATAATATAATATCGTCGCTCACACGATAACACCGCGTATCTAATTTTACACAGGTTTTCAGGAGGAACAAAAAAACGTTTGGTTTATTAAATAAAAATAGTACTTATATATTTGAAAAAATGTAATATTTAGGGATCAGTTATTTGGAGAAGTATTTTTTTTCATGAAAAACTTTTGGTTAAGTATTTTAAATGACATTCGCGATGTAACACACAAAAAAGGCTGAGGAATAGTTGAGATAGGCGTTGATCTTATGCGAGAAATATATATTTATTCAACTTTCTTTAAATAATAAAACTTTTGTATAAACATTGACTGCCAATCGTTGATAAGTACTAACTATTTAGTTACAAATTTTTGTCATCGGTCAAAACATTTGTTTTTTTTTTTTTTTTAATTTTCTTTATTAATTTTGTTTGTTACAGGTTTGTTTTAAATGGCTTTTTGACTACCAAGCTAGGCAAATGCCCATATTATGGTAGTCGATTCAAACCATGGTGCATGTGTACTTAAAGAAATTCGAAAAAAAAACGTATTTTATTGAGATACGCGGTGTTATAAGTTATAACTTGCAGTTAGGTGTTTTATCCATCTTGAAGACGAAATATAAACACGAAAATTTACGTAATTTTGTGGATAAAGAAATCCGGCTTCACACGGAAAAATTATGAACAAATCAATTTATAAACAGATGAAAGATTTGCAGTCTGCACGGTTGTTACTTATATATCATGGTTTTTAATGGAAATGATAATAAAAAAGCTCTCGTGAGCTCCGGCGTCACGAAATTTGCAAAAATTTTACTGTGATAATTTCGTGACTATATTCAGCTAACAACGTCATTTACACCATGAGCTATCGAGCTTGGAAACATCAATTTAAATGCAATAAAATAAGACAAGACACAATATTTTTGTTCCGTATTTTTCAATTACTCAATAAGAAAGGAGTGTCGAAACTCGGGCAGTAACAACCAGTGAATGTAATATGTATTCATAATAATATTTACGAATATCATTAATCAATGTGAATGTGCTTCGCGGATACACATTGGAGCGGAGAAAGTGTTGGCACATAAGTTTAGTATGGATTGTAGCTATCTAATATTTGACAGGAAATGAACATAGTGTAACTGTTAAGTACGTGTTATGATTTCAACCAGTTGGTTACTGAATACTAATATACAGTTTAGAGAATAGTGAAGTAGGAGTACCAACTGCTCGGAGCCGATATAACTATGGCGATATAATATATAACTAGGGCGATATAATATATAACTAGGGCGATACTGAGAGTATCTTATTTCTGGAATGGTTATTTATGTAACCAAATCATCCCTCTCTGTGGTTTCAATCCTGGGATTGGTTTGCAGCAATTTCCTTTATTTTTTTCTTCCATTCTTCCCTATCTTGTGCGGCTCTTTTGAAGTCTGCATATGATGAGCAGCGCATGTCCACCAGCAGGTCCTCCAGGTACTCTCGGCGTGGGCGTCCCCTAGAGTTTGTCCCCTCGGTCATACCCTCCATCATGGCATGCAAGAGGCCTTATTGTCGTATTATATGGCCGATCCATCTTGCACGCCTTTCGGAATCCTAATAAACTTTTTTTTCACACCTTTCGGAATCATAATAAACCTTTACAAATCATAATAAACGACAATTCACGTCTCTGTTACAAATATTTTTGAAAAGGCGTCATGCTAATTACAATGTTATTTATTACAATATTTATCTTTCGCGGTATTACGGCCGATAAATAATGTTTAATAAATATTGGATTGGGCAGTGCTACATAATATGATGTCAGATTGTTTAAAAAACATCGTTATAAAAATAACAAACGAAATACTTATAAATAACTAACAAATAAATATAAATTAACAAAAAAATACTTCATTATAAAAATAACAAACTAAATACCTAACCATCACGACATATCAAAGTAGATAATAATACTTAAGAGGGTATTACCAGAGAATACCGGAAATTAGTCTTTTTTAAATCAAATTCTAGACGTATTGACCTTTTTTTACAAAAAAACATAAATTGATTTTGAAAGATTGTTATTATATCTGGTACACGCAGTTTTAAAATTTTGAAAAACTAAGTGTATTTTTAATATAGTAAGGTTATACCGTTGGTCGTCGGCAGATTTGTTCAATTTTCAAACGATAGATTCTAATTTCAAATCGTATAATGATACAAAAAAAATAAATCAATACATAATCTAGTCAACACAGTTTTCAGAATTTTAATTTTAGTTAAATTAAAATCATTAAAAAATAGATCCGAGATTGCGTTTTGTGACAAAAATACCTCAGTTTTTCTATTTATTTAAGGTCTCACAAACTAAAATATTTCAATTTTTTTTTACACATTTTATTGAAAAATCATAAATACCTATGATCAAAAAATACTTACAAGAAGTACACGATATTTAATAATTTATCATCGTACGTTTTAAGCATTTTTATTGCTTACTTGAATGTAAGTATACAGTAAAGCAAGTATTGAATGAAATAAATCGATATAAAAAATTTGATACGGGGAATAATCGATCTTTCTCATTGGAACCTCCCTGTAAAGTTGCAAGCATTTTTAAACTTTTATTCTCAGCCGCTGGTCAATCGGTCTTAATAATTAGATAATTTGAAGAGCGCTGTTTTTGTAAAAAAATCACCTCAAGGGTGCTGTACAATTTATTGGGAATTATTATTATTAGATTCTATCTAATTTTATTATTTACAAACAGATAAAGAACATAAAAAATTAGGTGACTATTGATAAATACACTTCTATTAGAAAGTTTTCTTAAAGAAAATACGACTTCACACGAAGAGGACACTATGTTCAAAACACTGGACATTTCATGATTTTACATTTGCTACCCTCCATTACTGTTGATTACATTTATGAGAAGATTAGTGACAGAAGAAGAGTTGATATTTATTTTGAAATACTGGAGAATTTATGACTCTTTAGGACTGGAGATTTTTTTTTAGATGTAAACAGAGAGGATAGACAGAACACAGACCTGTGTCTAGACAAACAGTCCTTGCTTCATTCGCATTTATGCATCGCGTCTCATACTAACTCTCCTCTTATATTATCGATTCTTGGCATGATCCGACTCAAGTATTCTATTCACTTGATCGTGTGTCGTGTTATGTCTTCCTTGGGCGTCCCCGACTTCAAACATTCACAATGTAAAATGAAAATATTTAAAAATAATTACCAAAAAAAAAACTTAAAAGTTATTCCTCTGTATGTTTTTTTTCCATGTGCCTTTGTATTGTTATTATATCATGTTTGCGCTGGTTGAGTAAGTACTTTCGATTGCTATTAATCAGAGCAATTCAAATAGCCTTTTAATGTTCCATATCTCCCTTCCCTTTATTATGCCCAGAGACTTTTGAAAAATGGAACACTTCGAAAACAAATGAAGCCCGTTTTTCGTTCCACACGCCGAGAAAAGGTCGCAATATGGATTACTGTTAACCGCACCGCATTCTTGTTTTATTTGATAATATCCGCTGTAATTCGTCGTATTTTGTTGTACCCCGCCAAAACACTGTTTTGAACCGCCGCGACGGATATAGAATAATAGATTGTGTTATAGAATAATAGAACTATTGTGTATTATATGTAAAAGAAAATGAGAAGAAAACCAGCGGCATTGAACTGACCAACAGTGGATTATTGAAGAGACATTTGCACCAGATTAGGTAAGTCTTTGGGCTCCCAACCTTTCCTATGCATTAAAAGGCAAATGTATTTTAAGTAATTTAATGTGTAATTTACATCACACTGCGATCGAAGTAATTGTTAAACCAGCGCCACCATCATTGGTCCTACGAGCTAGGATATTTATTAAATTGAACCACCATCATTGGTCCAATCGAGCCGGAGATTTAAATTGAAGCATATTTCGATCGCATATTGATAAAATAAATATAACCAACCTTGTATCATCTTATCGCTACAATAGTTTAGTTATTTACCGCAAATAAAGGTTTATTTAGACCATATTTTCAACGCATAGTGTACCAGCCGCCAGCCATAGATAGCCATACACAGCCGTAGGCCATAGACTGCAAGTACCTACTTAGTTAACCCTATGAGCGCTATAGTTTATAATATAAATTATAAATTTATTATTTAGATTCATATTTTGTTTTTCATAATGGCTACTAAAGAGAAGAAATTAAAATTGTTGACTTCTCAACGAGATGCTTTAAATGGACGTATTACAAAATTGTTGATTTCAAATGAAAGCATTCTAGAAGAGTTCTTGTCGCTTGTCGAGACAATAGATTCGACAAGGAGCAAATATGAAGAGGTAACTCAACAAATAAACGTCATCAATTTGGAAATGGATGCAAATTATGACCCAGATTTTGAAAAATGGTTGAGTTGTGAGGATATGTTTTGCAAAATTAAAAGGAAAATATCTGTGATTCTAGAGCGAAAACCTCTATTAAATATAGATAATAATAAATGTAATCGTCCCAAACTGCCACCAATAGAATTACCCTTCTTCGATGGGGAAATCGGAAATTGGCCAATATTTTATTCGAGTTTTGTCAACACAGTACATGATAACGAGTTACTTTCGAATTCAGAAAAATTGTATTACTTGTTGGCCAAGATTTCAAAAAGGGTACAAACCACATTCTCGGGAATTGTATTGTCACCTGAGAACTACGAAATTATATTTAATTCTTTGATCGATAAATATAATGATAAAAGAGTAATATCTTCCGCGTATATTGATCAAATTTTAGATTTTAAATCGTTCACAGTAGCCAATATAAATAATTTGGAATCCTTTGTTGATAATTTCGTTTCGGCAGTATCCGCAGTGAAAAATGTTAATTTGGAAAATTTGTGTGATTTTATTTTTCTTCATATTGCTTTGAAGAAAATTGATTTGGATTCTGTAAAGGGGTTTGAAACCAATTATAGGGAAACTGATTTTCCCTCGTTCGAAGATTTAGTGAAGTTTATTCGGGAACAAATCAAGGTTTTGCAACGAACGGGGACATCAAGAAAATCAGCCGCTAATCACAGTGAGACAACCAAAAGATCACAAAGATCGACGCAAGCATTTTTAAGCGCTGGCAGCGATTCGGATAAACCCAAGAATCTGCCGTTTAATAAATGTTTACTTTGTAATAAACCATCACACGGACATTTGTATAAATGTCAGGAATTTAAAAATTTAAGTAGTAAAGAAAGATTTAACTTTGTCAAGGGTAAAGGATTTTGTTTTAGATGCCTTAGCGAAAAACACAAGGCTAGAGTTTGTAATTCAAACGGAAATTGTCATAAATGCAATGACAAGTTTCATCATACCATGTTGCATTTTGAGCAACAGGGTACGTCACAGAGAGGGCAGTCAGATTATCGGAACGCCCAAGGAGCAGAAAACCAGACAGCTGATCAACAGATTGATCCGAAAGAGGGCTGCTCTAATCCTGACGTAGCTTTATGTACGTTTTCAACTGTTCGATCTTATAATCGAAAGGCGCATTGTACAGTTTTGTTGGCTACCGCACGAGTTGGTATAATAGATTCAGAAGGAAATGAACATTTAATTAGATGTTTGTTAGATAGCGCATCTCAAAGCAACTTCATTACTCGCGATTGCTGTAGAAGATTAGGATTTTTTGAATATCAACGCCCATCTTGTTCTACAGTTAAAGGTATTGGAGGATCATCTAAACCCATTAGAGGCTCCATACAGACCGAAATTTATTCTCGATTTAATAGGGCAATAAATTATAATGTAACTTCATTGATAGTGGACAAAGTAATAGAGCGCTTACCTACCGCCAAAGTTGATATACCTTTATTGTCATATTTGAATGACTTACCATTGGCTGATGAATCATATGGAGAACCAGGAGAAATTGATATGTCGATAGGAGCCCAGCTCTTCCCGCATCTCCTGTTATCTAAAAGGGTTCAGGACCCTTCGCACAGGCATGATTTGCATGCTTTGGAAACGGTTTTAGGATATGTCATTTTGGGGTCAGCACCAACTCGAGTTGAGAATAATGCTACCTTATCTTGTTGTGCTATGACGAACGAACCGGAAGATATTTGTCTCAAAAGATTTTGGGAATTAGAAGAGGTAAACGTACCGTCTATCAAAAGTCCTGAAGATCGTGAATGTGAGGAAATATATCAAAAAACTACATCACGAGATCCTGACAATGGAAGGTATATTGTAGCCTTGCCATTTAAGGGAGATGTTTCGTCACTTGGGGATTCATTTGCAATGGCAAAGAAACGTTTTTTATGTCTCGAACGTAAATTGGAAGCCTCGCCTAAATTGAGAGAAGCTTATAATGATACCATTACTGAATATTTAGAGAAGGATTATTTGTCGCATGTCACTCCAAATAAGGAGGATAAAACGCCCTCTTATATAATACCGCACCATGGGGTTGTACGAGAGGATAAGATCACAACCAGTTTGAGGATTGTCCTGGACGCTAGTGCAAAAACAAGCACTTCGATATCATTAAATAATATTTTGTATAGTGGGGAAAATTTACAGGGAAATTTATTTGATATAATAATGAATTTTCGTATATTCCCAATAGCACTTTCGGCTGATATACGTAAAATGTTTTTGTGTATAGCAGTGAAGGACAGTGATCGAAGATATCAACAGATTTTGTATCGCTTCTCGCCAAACGAGGATATTAAAACCTATCAGTTTAACCGCGTTTGTTTTGGACTCACATCCAGCCCATTTCAAGCTCTACGCACCATCAGGCAATTAGCCTCTAATGAAGGAGAAGTTTTTCCTGAAGCAAAAAAGATCATCAAAGAATTTCTATATATGGATGATTTTGTATACAGTGTGGAAACTGAAGAGAGTGCAAAGGAAACATCCTCTCAGTTAATCGCATTATTGAAGACTGGCCAGTTTGACCTAGTCAAGTGGACCAGCAATTCGCAAAATGTTCTGGAATCCATTCCAGATTCGCATCGCTTGTCAGCGATAAAGGAATTTGATGAGGTGGGCATGCATAAGATATTGGGCTTATACTGGTCACTAAGTTCCGATTTTTTCTCTTTTGTCACTTTTACACCTAAAACAATTTCTACGAAGCGAAATATACTGTCTTGTGTCGCTAAAATATGGGACATAATGGGCTTCATCGCGCCTGTTGTCCTATACGCTAAGCTCTTGATAAAGCAATTATGGATATATAAATGTGATTGGGATGGTGACCCTCCCGCAGATATTGTAGGAGCCAAAAGAAAATTGACTGAATTGCACGCATTTTCAACATTTTCACATTTTGGTGAAGAATTCGCAAGTGTTTTAGCCAATAATAGAATAAGCTGGCACCTAAATGCTCCAATCGCACCCCATTTTTGTGGAAATTGGAAGTCAAACATTAAAAGTATGAAGACTCATCTTTTTCGAGTAATTGGAGATCAGATTCTATCTTTCGAGGAGATGACTACAGTACCCGCACAGGTAGAAAACATTTTAAATACAAGGCCATTATGTAGGACGCTTTCTTCAGATCCGTCTGAACCCCTCGCGTTAACACCCGCTCATTTATTAACGATTCCGTTGAAACACATGCCCGCCGTAGAAATCGAGGAGGATAATTTGAACCTTCTATCACGTCATGATTTGCTCGATAAATTGATTCAATCTTTCTGGAAACGTTGGAGGTTAGATTACTTGCATACCTTGCAAGTACGTCCAAAATGGAATACTCCCGCTAATCCAGTCAAAGAAGGCTTAGTGGTAATTGTGGGGACCGCAAATTCTCCTCCATTACATTGGCCACTAGGTATAATTATTGAAGTTTTTCCTGCAAAGGATGGAGTAATTCGTGTTGCTCGTGTTAAAACAGCATCGGGAACATACATTCGTCCGGTAGTAAGGCTTTACCCTTTGCCGACTCAATAGTAGGTTATTATTTTTTGTTAGATTTAGTTACATATAGTTTAGGAAATCTAGAATAAGTATTGGTTATATTTGTTTGTCTGAGCGATAAATGCAATATGCAGTTTTAAAAGGGGTGACTTCCCACCCTTTCAAGGTGAGGGGGATGTTTGCGCTGGTTGAGTAAGTACTTTCGATTGCTATTAATCAGAGCAATTCAAATAGCCTTTTAATGTTCCATATCTCCCTTCCCTTTATTATGCCCAGAGACTTTTGAAAAATGGAACACTTCGAAAACAAATGAAGCCCGTTTTTCGTTCCACACGCCGAGAAAAGGTCGCAATATGGATTACTGTTAACCGCACCGCATTCTTGTTTTATTTGATAATATCCGCTGTAATTCGTCGTATTTTGTTGTACCCCGCCAAAACACTGTTTTGAACCGCCGCGACGGATATAGAATAATAGATTGTGTTATAGAATAATAGAACTATTGTGTATTATATGTAAAAGAAAATGAGAAGAAAACCAGCGGCATTGAACTGACCAACAGTGGATTATTGAAGAGACATTTGCACCAGATTAGGTAAGTCTTTGGGCTCCCAACCTTTCCTATGCATTAAAAGGCAAATGTATTTTAAGTAATTTAATGTGTAATTTACATCACACTGCGATCGAAGTAATTGTTAAACCAGCGCCACCATATCATAAGTTATTCTTCTGTACTTATTTTGCATATTGTGGTATCTTGTAATATGTGTACTTAATCATTATATTATAATTATTGTTAAATTGACCTGCTGACAAACTGCTTTGGCAGTTTAGCGGGTGTTCAAATGAAGAACAAAAAAAAAATAATAAAAAATAAAATAAAATGCAAAAAAATTTACGTGAGAAAGCACAAAAAACACGTCCGATACATTTACGATAAAAATACAAAGATATGGCAAATTGTTTTATTTTTTGCAAATAAAATATATTTATGTAATAATTATATTATTTATGTAATAAAATGTATTTATGTAATAATTATATTCGTTTTTTATCCCTTACTTTAAATAAAGTTTAACATCATAATTAATTGATGTCTGTTTTATGTTTTAAAAAAATTAAACAGTGGGTTTTTTTGTGTCAACAACATTTTGCGACCTTATTTGGAAAAAGTTCTAACTGACATTTTTTTTCAAAAATGATCTTTGAATGCAAAACCATTTCTATAACCAAAATGTTTTTTTAGTTATGTGTTGTATTTTTATTAGATCTTACATGTCATTCTAACTTCACTTTGAACCTTTTGTTTGTGCCTGACAGATGTTACTTTAGTTGGATAGGGTTTTAACTTTGCATGGGCTATTCTGAAGTGTCAAAGTTTGTTTCTCATAATCTATTTAACAATTTCGGATTTTAGGTTCAATCTTGTGTAAAGTATTTTAGTTTAACATATTGTAAATGAACATATTTAATTAGAACGTGGCCCTATCTTGGAATGGCATTAGGGAAATGTAGTTAGAACCTTAAGCATCGAATCATTAGGCCCTAGCTGGTTGCAAGTGATATATGATACCTGCGTATATTCTTGAATTATAGGTAAGTAAGTACATCATATTTAAATATTATCCTTTAATATATGTTAAATTGAAAAAACTTTACACGAGCTTCAACCACAATATCAAAAATCAGTAAATAGATGATGAGAAATCGCCTTTTCAAACTTTGACACTCGTATCTCAGAACAAGGTAAACAGTAAACATGTACATTTTTAGGCAGCATCGCGTTAATTGTTCAGATGCATTGTACATATAGTTTTGTATCGCTGATCGAAGAACCGGTGGATGCAATGTTTTAGCCATAGGTTGTTTATGTTTGTCTAGTGTGTAGTTAGAAGTAAGATTGTAGAAATATATTGAAATTTGTACAGCGCCCTTGAGGTGATTTTTCACAAAAAACGGCGCTATACAGGTCATCCAAATATTACTATTATTAAGGTAAAGTGAAGTTAGAACCCTGTCCAACTTAAGTAGCGACTTAGCTACAAAATTAAAAAAAAAAAAAAAAAACAACAAAACAATATTTATACGAGGCAGGGTAGCTACTTGCGATTAGAATAGATAATAATATAATTACAACTTATGTATAATGTTGACAGAGTGACAATAAATTGTAGTTATTCCTTCCTCGTGGTGTTTTTTCACCCACTGACTACAAAAACGTTTACCTGTGGGTAATAATAATTGTACAGTTTCATTTGAAAACAAACAAGATAAGATCATCAACATTGTGTTCATCGTTTTACACATAATCTAAAATATGAGTGTAGATTGCGAAATGTTTAGTAGAGTAATCTAATCCTCCGTTATGTGTGTCAAATAAAAATGTTAAAGTTGAGAAGATAATTATATTATATTATGAATGCTGGTCTTAGTAAAATGGAACAAACGGATTAACAACGTTCACAATATTATTTTGTGATAATTTTTTTGACGATCGAATCATCGAGTGCAATCGTGTAGGTTAACGGTTAAATTCCAAAACATTCCAACGTTATTTGGCATTCGCACGAGGAAATTCAGCACACTGTCAAAATAATAATAATATTATGAAGGTACCTGTTTGTATGAAAATAACTCTTTACTAACGAGCACAGAAATACCACAGCGAGATAACAAGGCATGCGTTTATATTAAAATAAAAGTAAGTATTTAAAATTGAAAACAGCGATAGGTGACCGGCATAGAACCGGAATTTCCGGTATTTACGATGGAATCGGACTCATTTGAAAGGTGGGCGCACTTTTGGATTACATTCTTCGCGATGGGTCTACAATTGACATTGAATTGCACAAATAAGTTTTGAATGGAAGGACAATAAAAGGTCAACTTTGCAGTTTCAGGGGGAATGACTCACCTCTTTGACTTTGTCCCTTCGCTCCCTCGCCACGGGGTCCTTATCCTCCCCCCTGTTGACGTCAGGATAGTGGTTACTGGGCGCCGGGGGCACTGTCACAATCGGGTAGCTGTCCAGGATGTCATTGTCTATCTGTTCACCGATGGCGTTGTCCACATTATCAACTATCGGCAGATCCAGCAGGCCGTTCTCTTTCGGAGCCAGGGAAGACGACGGCTTCAAAGGAAAGTCGATGTTCGGTCTTTCCAACACTTTCAGAGCTTGGTCCTCCTCGATCTTGGCTTGCAGACGGTCCCTGTCTTCGAGGAAATGAGGATCGAGCAGTTTATGGTCGTCGTGACGTATCAAATTGGGCACATCCAAATCGTCCAGATGAGGTGGCGCTGGAATCAGCAGCTCGGGCCCTGCCTTCTGCATGTGCTGGTACACTTTGTAAACACTGTTGTTAACAGTACTGCCCGAACTCCTAAACTCGGGGAGGAAGAAGAAAGCGCCGAAACACACAACACCAAATGTCAAAAACACCAACAGAATCAAATATTTTTCCCGAGGTCTGAATGACCGCCTAGAGAATGAAGGGACGGGAACACCATTTACGAAACGTTGATACGTGGGTAAAATCCCGGTGGACGTCATGTTTACACGTTATTCTGTCGCGATGTTGACGTTAACCCAAACAACCCGTCACTGACCGTCGCCATTAACGAAACACACTGAATATAGCTGCGGTTGCCTTGCGCAGTTCGCAGTTCCCGATGTTGCTGACATCTATGGGATAAAGTTTAAGTGAAAGAATAAAATATTTAAATGGTTTAAGGATTTGATAAAAACATACATTTAGTTACTCATGTGATTCATAGATGACAAATAATTGTACGTATAAAAACAATAAAATTATCGTTTATTTTTCGCGAGAATGAAAATCTCATTTTTTAATTTTGTTGGCTTGCATGAAAATGGTGTAATAAGTATAGTTATGGTAGTTATGAATACAGGTATAATGAACTTCTACATTTTAGCTTACACGCATCATTTTCGTAGTGTGATCGTTTTGTAGGTTTCCTTCTTATAGTGGTGGCCAAAAGCTATACCTATTGTAGTAAATCGGATTGGCCAAATTTGCAATGAGGTTAGGAGGTCAGGGTCTCACTTTTCACCATGGATGGAGAATTAATTGCTGCAATCAGCTTCTCAACAGTGAGCCCAGGTATATAAATTATATCAATGACTATTTGGAAACAATTATTACTTATCCAAATGAATTCTCACCATAACTTGATGTAAAGGCTATCTATAGACTAGCTTTACACTTGTAAGTTTTTTGGTAAGTTTACGACTTCTGGCCAATGGGCCCATTGGATTTTCAAAATACCATTGCCCATTGGCCAGAAGTCGTAAACTTACGAAAAAACTTACAAAGTGTTGCCCGTAAAGATGAAAAGTCGGCGCATGTGGTGGTAATCCGCAACCAGGATTTGTTGGCTTATTCCAACCATATTTTTAACTTTAATTTCGATACTATTTATAACTGAAATGGATAAACTAAAAATTTATTATGTAAGTACCACAATGTCAGAATTAGTCGCAATTATCAAAAATTCATCACAACTCAAGTACTTTTAGTTTGCCTGGATGCAGGTGCTTTGTTGCAGCTAGCAACATTGATCAAAACAGTGGAATGGTTGATCCACATAAAAAAAATTATTGTCTAAAAAATATATATATTATTTTATAGGACCCACCGCTTTCCCGCCTGCTATAAGTAACAGATGGTTACTCCTTCAGAACTCTCACAACGATTCAATTTTCCTCTATAATTGAAGCTACACATAATACAACTAACTACTCTTGACCCTTAAGTGTCCCTATACAGCAGAGGTTCCCAACCCCGTGCCCGCGGGCACCATGGCGCCCGGAGAACGATTCGTATGTGCCCGCCACTATTCGACAGAGACAGAATTTTATCATAAAAATTAATTGAAACGTGAATTATTTTTATTTATTTGTAAGAGTTTTCATTTTTTTGAGTGCCTAGGTTTATTAAATACGTTTATGTGTTTGCGATATTGTATGTATGAGTGGTTGGTTCCTAATGATAATGATTATAACTTTTTTCACTTTTTTGTTAACAATTTTAAAGTTATAACATAATATACTTTAATCAATTTGAACGTCTATAGTGTTTATTATAGGTAAATATCCCGAAACTTTTTAAATCATGAAAAAAACTCCCTCCCTAAACAGGAGTATTTCTCAATTAGGGAGGTATTAATTTACCCCAAGAAACATGTTATAATATACCAATACAAATAAAATAAAATATTTACACAAACAATTGTAAACAATATTATATGTACTAAGTTAATATTTTCTTAAATAAAAAAAATCAAACCTTTATATTTTTTTATGTGTAAAGCTAATTGTTGCTAAATAAGCTAATTGCTAACTCTTGTTAGCCGCTTAAAAAGTATTTAGAACACTACCGATATTTTAGAATGTGCTCTAGAGTACAAAAAGGTTGGAAACCCCTGTTGTGGAGCAAAGATTAGTATAAGGGGGTTTCTCACCATCCTCCCAATAGCTTATCTACACTAATAACAAATATTATTAAAAATAAAAATAAAATACTCGCAGTGGTTAGGCTGGAATCAGACGGTTTACTAATCGTTCATTTCTGTATTTCACTCGGAATGACACGTCTGAACAAGAATGAAACAAAAGTGAAAAGAAGATGGGAACTTTCGCTCGAGTAACCATAGAGCAAACCTTCACTCGAGTGAACCATCTGATTCCACCTTAGAAAACTCAGCCAACTTATCCAATATACAGCCACTATTCACAGGTTCTAGTACCGAATTATAAACTCCAACTTAATAAATAAATAAACCGTAAATCGTAAATCGAAAATATTCGTTATTAGTGTAGATAAGCTATTGGGAGGATGGTGAGAAACCCCCTGAGAGTGATTGACTGTGATGAGTGATGAGTTGGCAAAGTATATTTATTATAATTTGTGATCAAAAGGCTAATACATAAATCAAAACAAAATAATAGTTCTAACTCAAAAACCATCACGCCGTTTACCGCAGGTATTGGCAGATCATCCCATACAGCATCCCTAAAAATGACAGAGACCCTGGGGGATTTTTTCCTCAGGGCCTAATGTCTGGAGCTAATGTAAAAAATATTAAAATCAGATTGGTAAGTAATCTGGTTGGAAAAAAAAATTGTTTTGATGTTTTGAGATCCAGGAGCAGCCATTAACATTATAAAGTATAGGAGCAGCACATGTTTCATATTTGTATTATACCTGTAGGTCTGTAAGTAGGTACTAAAATAAAAGCTATATTAGCTAGGAGGTCGGGTATCATAAGCAGTTGGGCCAATCGCCAGGTGCATTCTCATTGGGACTGCCCGGCGGTTGGCTACTTTTTTCTGTTGAATAAATTTTATTTTATTCCGTTATCAGTGGTTATCACTGTAAATACTTCCATTATATTTTTTTTCTTCATCTTTACTGCTTTTACTCGGAAGGGTTTCATGAAGGGTTGCACCTTTTTTTCGTTACTCGTTACTAACACTCTTATTTATATTGTCATGTGTCATGTCATTTATTTCACATGAATTCTTCAAAGGGATGCTGTTTTAATTTATAATTTCAATATTTTATGTTATTCTAAGTACTTGCATACTGCTCACTAACCCCAGAGTTTATTTTACTTTATTAAAAATAAATAACACCAATTTACTGAATAAATTTAGAATTGTCAAACAGCCATATTTTAAACATATTTCCCTTCACAATGCCTAATTTTACCCCTCCCTCTTAGGTACCTCCCCCTCGCCCACCACCAAAGTTAATGTTCTCTCTTGTACTTTTAATTTAAATACTCTGTAATTCTGTATTTCATTTAATTTATTTTATTCCCCCCTGATGAAGGTTCAGGTCAAACTGAAACCTGTTGGTTGAAGATATCATATAAAGTTAAATTAAAACAAGGTTATTTTATTGTCATTATTATAAAAAAATATTATAGTCTCATAGAAACCATATTCGTTTCCTTATGAATTTAAAAATTCAAAATTCAAAATGACCGTTGTGAATTTTAAATTTTTTTTATAATATCCATAATGATAAAACTTTTATAAAGTGTCCGTTATGTTTAAAAGTTTTAATATAATCAACAAAAAAATAAGTTGTCTACACAACTCGTTAAGTAAACTTCTCACTCCTTTTCACTTAGGTAGAGTGCTTTTATATTGTAAAAAAAGTTGTATCAATATCGGATCTGTCTTCCACAGTAGGTACTTACCACTTCAACGACAATACCTACAACGTGTCTGAAACGTGTAGGTTTCTCCAGCTCACATGGTTTTTAATAACTCAGGTCCAGGGCATACGTCATTCCTATGTCTACCTACGTTAAATTGTCGTGAAAACAAGCTTATGTGCCCAAGCGGTTAAGATATATTTTTAACCCTTTGTTTTGTATGGGTGTAATTTTGTAAACTTAATATTTCAGAAAATAATAAAAAATTAAGTTTGGGAGACGGGTTTGGGTACCGCCGTCTCGGTAACCATTTATTGGGTAACCAACACCTCTGCCATAGATCACAAAAAAATGAGCACAATTCATTACCAACTTTTCTACTTTAACATACTTACAAACAACATCCTAGGGTATTATTCGTTAGTGCAAGGCTGCCCATTTGCCCAACCTTTTTCGGGTCGACCAACAGTCGGGCCAAATTGACGCGGCAAAATCACAGACGGGCCACTCATGGGATTACCAGAGACATTTATATGTTTAAAAAATGTATGTTATAGTTGTAATTGACCGATTATTTCAGTCAAACTGATTGTGAGAGGATTTACAAAAATTTGCAAGTTAGCGGGAATTTTTAAACTTACTCACGCGGGCCATATATAATTCGATGTGGCAGCATGTGGTTGGGCAGCCTTGCCTAAGTGCATATTGCATATAAAATCATCTTTGGGGATACTGTTAGGTACATGAGCGCACTTGTTAGGTATGTGTTAGCGAACTTGATGTAGCAGGGAGGAAACACAGTTGTTGCATTTTTGAGTATAAGAACGAGTCATAATGACCCATTCTCATGTGGAAAATGTTAACCATGTACAATAATAATTGTTTAATTGTTGAAACATTCGTTAAGACTTGGGTATGTATTTGCATAGTATATTGTTGTGCATAATGGCTACAGATCAATGGTGGCTAGGGAAGGCTAGGTTAGTAAGACGCTTGCTTGCATTTAAAGGTTTAGATTTAGATGTACCTACTATTAATTTTTAATGATATAAGTTTGTTTTTTGGGAACCTGATAACAAATCTCCTCTCTTCTGTGAAGCGTTGTCTAAAATGGCCTCCCCTCCGTTCAACACCTCATCTCTTCTAATTCTGAACTGTACTCCAATCTTTCATACAGTTTTGAGATTTGCCCATTTAAATAAAATTAATATATAAATTCACCTTTCCTTTCTCCTTAATTGAAATGCTGGCCTAGAACAGTGAAATCCAGAAACATTTAAAAAAAGTTTGTTATTTATTGATTGTTCTTTATTGAAAAAATATATTTACATTCTTTTACATTGTATTATTACAATTAATTTAATTAAAATTAATATAAAAAACATTTTCATAAAATATTGAGATCACGCAATAAATTGCATAATATTCTTATTCCTTACGACGTATATCACACTTGTTTTCAATAAAATATTTACTTAATAAAGACAATATAGAATTTCATAACCATTTCAACAATAGGATACTCCGAGCCTGGCAACTATCAAACATTTACCATACTAAAATAATTCATTTTAATGTGATTCAGTCACTAGGAATAAAAAAATAATTACACAAATTTACTTATTAGCAATAAAAGGTCATTACGATACATATTTTATATTTTTACACACTATACATTAAGTTTTGTACTTCATTTGAATTATATTATTTTGTTTTATTGTCTCTATGATAGATTATTGTCCTATTGGGTCCTGGGTTTAAATCTTGACATGTAAAAGTCACAATCAACACAGTACATCGCCGGAGAGTTCACTTGTTTTTTTCTACACAGATTACAAGGATTTTTACCTGGCGCACCATTAGCCATTACACTATTAGCAATTACACTATTATTTACACCGTTATTTACACTAGACATAATGTTATTATTCATGTTAAGATTATTCTGTGCAGGATTAATTTGATTATTATTAACCTGAGTATTATTAATCAGAGGTCCGTTTGTGGTGCTGCCTTTGAGGCCTGGAATATCGCTTCCTCCTTTTGTACCTGGTTCGAAGGAAACCGACTTCTTGGGCGGTTGTTTCGATAAAGGCAGCTGTTGATACGGTGATGCCTTCATCGGTACACTCTGATATGGCAGGTTATTATGCACTCCATTCCCATTTTCCACTGGATATCCCTGTTGATAGTATTGCGGTTGCCGCGAATCTTGACTAATATATTGGGAGTTCATTTTATTCTGATCGTTGAATTGCTGCGGAGCTTTTTGATACTGATTCTGATTGGTGGCGGGTTGTGTTTCGTTATAATGTTGCGGAAGTCGCTGATATAAAGGTGAGGCCATATTGGCGGGGTGATTATTTATGTTCTCGCCGTGGATCAAAGGTACCCTTTGATATGGAGAATTGTAAGCAGTTTGAGAGAGCTGTTGTAAGCTGTTAGTGTAATTGTAATTAGGTGTGTTATTAGTGTTTTGTGAAAACTGTTCAGGTTTTAACTGTGTTGTGTTGTTTGTGTATTTCATACCGTACTCAGGATCGTACATTTGGTTAGTATTACCATTATCGTTGTTTTGCATTATGTGCGCTGAAGTAGGGAGGTGTTGGTATGGTGAACTATTATTAGAGGTGGGTATTTGATTGTACTGAGGAGAATTTCCAGGCATCGGTTGTGTCCGATTGACCGGGAAATACATAGAATTTTGTTTTTGTTGTTGAGCATTGGTTGCTTGAGGATAGTTATTGGTATTTGTAACCTGTCTCGGTACTGCGGTATGTTGAGCAGTATTGTATTGAGCATTCTGTGCATAGTTTTGTACTGTTTGAGGATTTTGTAAATAATTTTGTGGCTGTGTATTTTGTGTTGTGTTTTGTACCTGTTGTGGTTGAGTGTTGTAGTTTTGTGTGGCATTTTGCAAATAATTTTGTGAAGGCGGTGTATTTTGAGCATAGTTTTGTGATTGTTGAGTGTTTTGTTGATAGTTTTGTAAAGGTTGTGTGGTTTGTGGGTAGTTCTGTGATGATTGAGTGGTTTGTGAATAGTTCTGTGAAGATTGAGTATTCTGTTGGTAGTTTTGTGTGGGTTGAGTGTTTTGTAGGTAGTTTTGTGCGGGTTGACTGTTTTGTGGGTAGTTTTGTAACATTTGAGTGTTTTGCGGGTAATTCTGTGCAAGCTGGACATTATTAGAAGGAATTCCTGAATTGCTGATGCCATTTGTTTGCTGCGAATTATAAATATTAGTGTTCTGATTGTTTGAATGGTTTAACTGAGGTGGTGTTTGTTGTGGTAAAGTTTTCATAGGTTGTCTTTGATTAGAATTAAAACCATTAATATTTTGGGAAGTGGGCGATGACTGGTATAACGAGGGGTTATTGTAGAGAGTGTTATTAACGTTTGAAAGATGTTGATAAGGCGAATCGTTAAGCATTCTATGGTGCTGTAATGGCATGGAAGGAACTTGATCAGAATGACGAGGAATGTTAATGTTTTCACTTTTGGCAACTTGTGTGTTGGGATTCTGTTGATAAGGTGGTCCAGGATTCTGCGCTTTCATGTATTCATTTTGCAAGTTCATTTCTTTTTGCAGTAAAGAGTTCTGAGACATGCATGAAATGTTAGATTTCTGACTCTCCATGGAGTCTTGTCTGTGAAGGGATGGCCTTTCACCTTGCAGAGGAAGAGTGATAGTTTCAGGTTTGTTGAGGGCTGATTTAAGAACTCTCTCCAAAATTGGATTGGGAATATAACTGTCATCTTCCTGGTCCTCTGCTGTTGCTACCAAAATCACTTGATCGCAAAATGAAACAGACTTCTTTTTGGTTCGCAAGATATGGTCAACCTTGGATTCTATACTGTTCAAGGCATCTGTAGAAGAATTTTTACTCAGTTGTCTATTTACCGCAGCATTAAGCATCTCTACCTCTCGAATTTCTTCTTCGATTTGATTTTTACCTATGGAAGACTCTGAAGTTCTTCTGTTTGGATAGTGGTCACCCATATACGCATTCAATTGATCAGCATTCTGTGGGCCATTGTTAGAAACTATAGATCCATTCAAATCGTTGTAATTCGTTTGAGGCTTGGGAAATTCAAATCTTGAGGTCAAACTTTTGACCAAATTTGAGTTTTCTCCCGCTTGATATTGCTGTATTGCCATATCATACTGAGAATTCAATCTTGAAATTTCATTCTGAGTTTTGAGCGAGTCGGCAGGACCTGATTTCTTTAACCTCAAAGCCGCTTGTTTGGCTTGAAGTTCTCTCAGCCAGGTCTCACCTGTAGATCTTGTAGATTCTTCAGAGTTATTGTTTTTCATTGTATCTTGTGAAAGAATCTGCTGGCGTTTCTGTTGGAGTTGGGCAAGTAGCCCTGTTGCTGGTTTTGCTTCGGCATCTATTGCATCGTGATTTCCAGAATTGGCAGGTTTCTCTTCTTCTCCAGGAGTATGCAGCGGGGGCGGTGGGGGAGGGAAGTCTTCACTGGGCTGGCGGGAGTGTACTATAGAACTGGGAGGACTTGGGTAAGGTGGAAGCTCCATATTCTGCATCCTGGTTGCGATACAATCTACCTCATCAACACCATTGTCAAATGCAGTTGATAAATTCTGCATATGACTTTGGGAAATCGGTAAGGGATTGTGTACTTCTTGTTTTATCGGACTTCTTTCTTGATGAACATCAGCCTTCGTCACAACCATGTGGTAGTTATTAACTGGATCTGGATTCATCGGAATACAAGAATCGTATATCATGCCGTGGTTATAATTTTGAGGCATGTCTTTACTGATCTGCGGCTGCAGATAATTTTTATTACCATTGGTGCCATCATTGTACGATGGTAAGAATGGCAATGATTGAGGTTCGTGGTCGTAGGTATTGTACGCATCTACCTGGTTTTGTTGGTTCATCTCTTGATTCGTATAATGTTGTTGATGGAAGTAATTTCCATGAACTTCGTTAGGTAGTGGATACGGCGGTCGTTCCGCAACTTCGTGGTTGACTTCTGAGCCCGGCTTGGTTCCAGTGAGCTGAGAAGTTGTTCGTAGTGGTGGTGGTGGAGGAACTTTGGCGACAGTCAGCATTTTGCCGGCACTTCCGTGGAAACTTTTTCTCATCAATTTACTTCTTTCTAAGTTAGGATTTGTGGTATTTCCAGAGTATTCCAAGTGTCCTTCTGATAAATACCCACTCATTCCTGATAGATTTTTATCCATCCCTTTTAAGCCAACTGCACTATCATCAACTGATCCTGCAGGTTTCTCATCGGTGACAGGTTTATGTCCATCGTCACCATTGCCTTCAGTAAGATCGGGCATCGATCTATTCTTCCTTCTAATCAAACCACCCATCAGCAGTTTCCTTCTGATCTTATGTTGCTTCTTTCCAGGTTTAGCTTCTTTTTCGTTTTTCTTCTCATCCTTGTCTTCCTTATTTTTCTCTCTTTTGAGAGTGTCTTTTGCATTTGCTAAAGAATCTGGAGCTAGGGATAAATCTTTTGAAATTTTGCTTCTATCTTCACTCCTTGATCTCTTTTCTTTAGCTTTGTCCTCATCTTTATTCTTCGATCTACCAAAAATGCTACGACTCTCTCTGTTGGGACGATCGTAGATCATGTACTCTTCATCTTCGATGGCATTATTTTGTTGTGGTGTTTTCTTCAGTGTTGATTTCTTTTTAGGTAAGGTAGCATATATTTCGATATTCTTGCTTGTTGGGATAACCTTTTCAACAACGGGAACTGGAGTGGCTAACATTTCTTTGCTGTTCTGCCGAGAGTGACTTGTTTTATCCCGTGAATTTTGTCTGGAATGACGGGCACTGGAATTGCTTCCTTCTCTCGTGTGCCGCACATCGGGAATGCCCTTATCATTGTCATTGAAGCCTTGTTCTTGTAGCATTCTTCTGTGAAGACTTCTCGCTCTCATAATGCAAGTATTGTGTTTCATTCTGGCAAATGTCATGGTGTGTGGATTGTTGTATGGAGCATCCATCGCTGCTCTCGCTTTGGTAGCCGCCGCATTGCACAGTACTAATGCAGTCTCCAAATCATTGTTGTCCTCTGTTTGCCGTGATTTATCTAATAATTGGTCAGCTTCCAAGCAAAGTCTTTCACAATCGTCCTGAGTAATTTGTGGTTTTCCAAAGAGTCGAGCCTGAGGTTGATATTCTGGAATCTGGGCCAACTGCAGATTGTGCTTTAGACCTTGTTGTAGTGGAAGACTATCGGTGGATGATAAGGAGTATGAATCATACCCAGCATCGTAGCGCCCACTGCTGCCACTGGATAATTCCCCTTTTCTCGTTGGGCTTCCCGGCACACTTCCATTTCTTTGTTGGATTTTTCCCACCAAGTATAAGTAAGGATTTTCCATTGTTGTGGATGACGAAGAGGATGTACTATTTCTGTCTCCACTCCAGTTACCAGAGTCCCTTCTGCGGGGAACATTCAAATGATCAGGGATTACAATGTTGTCCACCATATTTGCAGAAGTTGAACCAGTACTTAAACTTCTATGCAGCTGCATTTGCTGTTTCTTGGCATTTTGTGCATTCAACACGGATTCAACTGTTTTGCGACTGATGTAATCTGGTTCTTTACCCATATCACCATCAATTGCATCAACATCAGATGGAGACTGCTTTCCAAATAAATTATCTTGGATTACAGCTAGATTCTGATATTCATTGTATTGCCTGTTGATGGGAGGCCTGTTCTGTGTGAACATGTGATTGTCTGGATTTGGTGTGATGGCACGACGGGTGTTACCGATGATAGGCTTTTCGGGACTCGGGGTAACGGATCGCCTCAGCACAGTGTTGCCTGGCATGTTATTTGCATTCATGTTAGGGAAAGGTACCACGGTTTTAGGTGCGCTTTCCGTATTGCACGGGGTTCCGTTTGGGGTGGCGTAGAGCAGCAACAAGGGTTGATATCTCCCCCGCCTGCACTTATCGACAACTTGGTCCCATCTTGGTCCAACTTCCTTCACTGTAGCATCGTCAAAATATATCCACAGTCTCAGTTTGGTGTGAAAGAAGAACGTTGAGTAATGCTTTCCATAGTATGTGACGACGCCTACGAGGTTGTGAACTGTTATCGAGGCCCAGTGCTGGTCAACAACGCTGTGGAAGACGTCCTTCAGTTGAAGAGAAGTTCCAACAGTGCTGAAGACATCCATGATGTGCTCCAGGGTCGGCCTTTCGGAGTCCCAAACTACTCCCACGGAGACGATCTCGGGTCGGTTCATCAGGGATCTGCAGATCTGTGTCTTGGCTCCGCATGAACTCTGCAAAAAGAAAAATAGACAATAAATAAGCTGTCTTAAAATCAAAATTTTAAATAAACTACGAAAACAATCAATTATTTCTATTAACATTTTTACGTATGGATAGCTTATAATATGACGGTCAAGTGGATGGAAGTAGTCGTGTGCGATAGATATGGCTCAATCAAATTCTTGGGAAAGAGTGCAATTAGGTAAAAAATGGAAAATAGGTAATTACCGGACAATCTCGGATATCACCCATTCCTCCAGCCCTCTTCAAAAGGTCGCCAAACATTTCAGTATTCTGGACATTGTTAGGGGCCATGTTTCCAGTCTGTCTTGCTTGTGTCGTCAAGGCGGAAGCGGAAACATAGTGAACCATCTGAAACAAAATAAAAACAAAAATTAATATTTACGTAATTGTAACAACTGAAAAATGTCGCAAATTTCATTAAACATAGGTACGTTAAAATCATTAAAAATAATTTGGTACCTATTGATGATCTAAACTAAGTTCTTGCCAATTAAGATTTCAATGCCTATCAATGAAATTTAAATACTTAATAGGATTTGGCGCCGCTAATTAATTTCAAGATGGTACGTGATTTATGACAATACATTTATTAAATAATCACCACGGTTCACCATCTCATAGATAGTTACATGATCATATAAACAATGTCAATATTCCAACTTCGCCCACTGCTACGAGATACTTAGCCAGACTTCAGTCTTCAGTCGCAAGATGTTTATAATACCTCAATATTCAAGCACCAGAATTCAAGGTAAGTAACTATTACTCATTGTTAACTTTGCCTTTGTTAGTTCAGCAGAACATGTTCGTATAAAAACCTCCAGGCGAAATATGCTCAATCCAAGTCTTTAGTAGGAACTCTACGTGACTCTGCATTCGATCCAAGCATTTGATTTCCATTGAAGAGTTCAAAAGATGTTGCCGATTTGCTTCCGAGAACTCCCACGATAAGATGAATAAAGTCAATAATACCCATTCGCTATTATTTAATTGCGTGAGATTTGATTATTCCAAATTCTTCCGACGAATTGACACGATTTCATCGAAGGATTTCAAAAAGATCATGTTTCAAAATTCAATGAATCGATTCAATTGAGATTAATAAGATATTCTTGCTGTTTTAATAGAGCGTCTTTTTCATATGACCAATAATTAGAATCAGATGTAGCTTTTCCTAAACTTCAAACAATTAATTTTAAATAATAACACAAACCAACTGAGTTAAAAGATGCACTTTTTAAAAGGCGGGAGCATTTTATCGCAAATAGAAAGGTTATGGGCATACACAGCAAATGACCGAAGAAAGGAGTGTGAGGAAGATATATGACGCAAATGTAAATGGTAGAAAAAAGTCAGGGACGCCCGAGAAACACATGGCACAATCAGATACTTGAGTCGGGCAATGTCAAAAGTCAGAATAAAGAATAGAATGCATGAGACGATGTAAGAGTAAGAATGAGAATGAGGCAAGGAGTGTCTGCCTACCCCTTTGGGGAAACGGCGTGATGGTTAGTGGTTAGTTAGTTAGTTAGTCAGAAAGGATAAATCGTCTTACGCATTCAATATAAATCTGAAAGCCTATCTACCTAAAACAATAGGAACCTCTGCTGATAAATTGAGTCATAAATCCACTCGATTATATAGTGGTGTTGTCTTTGTGTGGTTAAAGTTGTAAATATGATTTATAGTTTGGAAGGATCAGATACGATCACTGCTTTAGTTTATAGTCCACACGAACAAAGGAGAGTAGTCTCATTATCGTGCGCAGCAATAAGCTATGCTTCCATGCTAGTTATATACAACAGTACTAAACTTAGATAAACCATAAAAGGCTCTAACTGGATGGCGCCTGAAAAGTGGACGCAGCCGTCTGGATCAGTTTTAAGTGTGGGTGTAGAAGACTTAACTTTACGAATTAAAACTACACAACCATGCTGTAAAAGCGCTAAGAATATACTCTTATTCTTCGCATCGTAAAATCCGAGCTGTGCAGCAAGTTTCGAGATGCGGTCGTCTTGTACCCGGGGTTAAAGCTCTGGTCTCAGCAAATTCAGTAGGAGTTGCGCCTTTCTTTCGACGATGTCCATTTTTCGATTGCGGTGCGTAGGAGAAACGAGAAAAGATAATGTTGATATTTAGATAAGATGACGCATCCGGAGATCGAAACATATTTTAATTGCTAATGTGTGTAGAACACGAAAATAATCATAAAAACAGTGGACGAATTAGGTGTCTCTTCACTCCCACACCATCGTTATAATTTGTCAATAGGTTGTTTGATTCGACAGGCCGAAAGCCGTTGATGTTATAAAGAACGATAATTCTATATAGATACTTGAAGTCGGGATTTAATTCAGTACAAAAATTCTGGGACTAACTACCATATATACATATTATGTATTCCCCTTTGCCCAGATTACTAATGGAGGGAAATAATTATACCTAATCAATAGACATCTTCAATTTATCACTAAACAAATACAAAGGGTTGTTACTAAGGCAATTCGGTTATGTATAATAAATACTGTATAATTGTTACTATACACATGTAAAAGCCCATAAAAAGGGCGTTAAGACATAATATACAAATAAATAAATATACAACATAGTTGATACTGAAGAACTGAACAAAAACGAAGCAATTGCGTGTACAAATGAAGGAGTTATCATTTTTTAAAGAAAAAATTGTATGGCACTGATATTAAAAATAAGGCTATCTCTGGAATCATAAGGTTGGCCATTATATCCTTACACACAGATATACTAGTATTTATTTGTATTTTTTGACATACTTCGTATTGTGGCGCAACTTGCGCGTTTTTTTAAATCCTCAATGTTGAAAAAAAAAACATTTTTTATGTTGATGATTCATTTTAATGCAAAATTTTGTTTTATAGTGTCAATAAAATATTGTAAACTAGACAAAGCATACTCATATGTAAAGCATTTAAGCATTAAAATGGATCATCAACATAAAAAAGTTTTTTTTTCAACTTTGAGAATTAAAAAAAAAGCGCAAGTTGCGCCACAATACGAAGTATGTCAAAAAAATAAAAATAAATAGTAGTATATCTGTGTGTAAGGATATAATGGCCATTTTTATGATTCCAGAGATAGCCTCATTTTTAATGTCAGTGCCATACAAATTTTTCTTAAAAAAATGATAACTCCTTCATTTGTACACGCAATTGCTTCACACGAATTTTACAGCATAGTAATGATCAGCAGAATCCATTTCTAGCCAAAAAAAAAAGTCTTGAAAATTCAAGTCTCTATGTCTATGAAAGGCGATTTTCAGCCCACTGTGCGGCGGTCCGTTTTATGGACTTTCCTATCTTAACAAACATATTTCAATACTTATAGCACAGACGTCGGGTGGATCCTTGGCCTACCATTTATTCTACCGGTATGGGACTGGCGGCATTGATCTCCTCGGCATCGACTACAGCTCGGTTGTGGAACGATTTACCGTCCTCTGTGTTTCCTCTCTCCTACAACATGGGTCTCTTCCTCTCCTCTAAAAGACCCTTCACACAGCATCCACAAAGATGATGAGTAAATGAGTAGATAAACATGAAAAAAAGCATAATATCTATTTACCTGCGTGAATGGCAGCGGTTCCGAAGTGGCACCACACGCCGCGCAGACGCTCTGCTCGACCAGCCCCATCGCGAACTTCCTATGCGGCACGCAGTGCGCGGCCCTGCACGCGTCCTCCGGCTCACTGTGCGCGGCGTGCGCGTGCACGCGCAGCAGGATGTTCTCGAAGCACTCGGCAGCATCGGCCATACATCCCAGTCGGAACCGACGCTGCCCACAGAAAGGAGCGGCCAGAGCGCGGCGCACCTCATCTGGAGGAAGAGCGCGTTCCCGGGAGAATTGCAGCTGGGAGAAGAGCTCCTGGAACAAGGAAAATGATTCATTAGTTTTGCCGATCGATTGGTACATACGTTTAATTGGATATATATATTTTTTTTAATTATTTATTTAGTATATAATACATTTGTATAAAATAAGGGTAGTCCCACAAAGCTGTCATATTATGGCAGCTTGTCTGTAGGTTCTACAATTTAACACTCTTATCATCACCTAATCATACCGGGATAAGAAAAAGGTGGGTCAATCTGTTGAGCAGTGCAGGAATAACCAACACCTCTGCCATGGGTCACCCTAAGTGGTTCGCTACTTTTGGTTACTTAGAAGGGGTGCCCGGGTCTTGGCGGCGGATGCGTCTGCCCACCAACTGCATGGCAGGCCAGATCGGGAGATTGGTTGAGGGAGACCTTTTGTCTTCTCAAGCACACCGAGCATCTTCTCAATCACCTTGCACCGCAATGGGAGGGATGGAATCAATCTCCGTCACTCATGGATCCACAGACCCCCCGATTCATACCCACTTCTCTTACCTTTTCCTACCCAGAACATACTCTCCTCCTTTTCCTAAAGAGACCCTCCACACATGACATAGATCCTTCCACAGGGAATTATTTCCTTCAGGGCTTAGTATACTCCTGTGTGGAGCAATGGTAAAAAAAAATTCGTAATAAGCAATATAAGCATTAACTTTATGGCTCGCCATAATTTACAATAAAAATGGTTCGAAAAGTATACTATGTAAGAAATATTTAGATCAACAGTACATAATAAAAAGTATTGGCTTATGTTTAGTAAAATAACATTTTTTTAAAATGGCGACTAGAAAAGTGATTAAACAAATGAAACTGGTATGAATAATGACCGTAAATATTTAACTATTTCTTGGGCTGTTCTGATTTGAGAATTACTTGATTATATATTTAAATTTAAAGAAATCGTATTAAATGAATACTTTTTAAACTGAATGCTTCAGTTAGTTTGAATACGTAGCAAAGTATTTATGTATGTTGATCAAAGGCGTCAGAAATAAATTGTCAGAAATATATATAGTCCCAAGTCACTTCTCAATCCGACAAAGAGATGAAATCATGCACAAAAATAATAACAATTTTGCGTCACTAATTACAACTTAACATTTTGGAGCGTAACCTAGAAGGAACATTATAATGTATGCAATCACTTATTTATGAAATAATTGGGACAGCTGTGGGCCCATTTTGGTAAAACATTCAAATTCATGCAAAAAGCATAAAATTATGCAAGCGAATCAGCATAATGCCCCTGTCACCGCGGTCAAAATATACTGCAAATTATTTAATGTCAGCTACGTAGGAATAACAAATGAACATTAAATCATAATTTCGCGACCCATATCTCTCAAAGGTATTTTCGCGTGGGGTGTTGTGTTCAATGTAATCAATGAGGAAGGTGATCTTTCATCGTGAATTTGCTTCATCAAGTTATTTATTTATTTATTTATTTAATACATGTTACATAATTGTGACATTTACATAAAGTTGATATATTAAATCACCATACTAGGCGGCTGTCTGTATCATGGTGACCAATATAGTATAGTTACATTGTATGAAATATGAAGTCTAGTGTAAACATGGAATTAGTATAAATCATGTTAAATATTGGAAAAATTATAATAAAAAGTAGAAAATAGAAAGGAGAAAAAAAGTACATTAGGTTATATAAACAGGCTTCTAATTCTATCACATTCACTCATCAAAAAGTCTCCAAGCGTCTTCCTGAAAGTGTGATATTTGGTTATTGTCTTTATTTCAATTGATAAGTTATTGAAGAGTTATTGAAGATTTTTGGAGCAAGAAAGTTAAACTGTGACTGGGCCATTGAGGTTTTTGTTACTGGAATTATATAGTTGCATTGGTTGGAATATCTTGTATTATATTTTGATTCAAAAACATATTTTTTAATAAATTTAAATTTAAAATAGCAAGAAATGAATTTTACATATAGGGATTGTATATTAAGTATTTTAAAGTCTTTAAATAAGTCCTTTGTGGGATGAATGTAATGTACTTTGTAGATAGTCCGTATTATCAATTTTTGAGCCTTTACTAATGGATCTAATATAGTTTTAGAACACCCTCCCCAGACAACAATACCGTAAGAAATAATTGATTGACATAGAGAAGAGTATACTGTTTTTATTGTTATGATGTTTATATCAGTTGGGCAATCAATTCATGACTTCTAATCAAATGATTGGATCATTTCTATTCTGAGTACCTACCGCAGTTACATTTTTCCTATTCACCGAAAGTTCCCTTAAAAGATGAAAGACTTCGCTTTTCAGCCCATACAAAAAACACCTTTCTACATCGAAAATTACACGAAATGAATATTTATTTTTATATTGTCTTTTAGAAGGTAAAAGCTATGTCGGTATGTTTTTAAATTTTCGATGCGTTTTGAATTAACGTAAACGTTCACTGTCAAACATGTATAATTTATCGGAAAACATAATTTAAGGAAAAAGTGCTGCTAACTCAATTCTCATAATCAACAAAATTATAAAAACAAACTTCTTTTGAGAACATATTTTTGTTTTTAAATTACAATTTTGTGAAAGTTTGGGTGTAGAAAAATGTTTTCTCCCGAAACCCTTTTTCGAGCTATTTCTGTAGGTAAATATGAAAGTTTACGGCAGTTGTCCCGTTCGCTTATTTAGAGAGGGACAGAATGACAGATAATGAAACACCCAAACGTTCCACGTGTGGTCCAAAGTCTAGCCTCTTAAGGATATTTCCTCATGATTTATATAGCACCGTTTTCATTAGAATAACCCCAAGAGCACTTTAGATGTAGGCACAAGGAACGTGTAACTGCGATAACTGTGTAGGGTGATTCTGATTCTGGCTTGTTATTTTTTTCCAAAAGAGATTTACAATAACTGCAAACTAATTACAAATAACATAAATGGTGTGCATCGTCTTAGGAAACACCGAAATACATAAATCACACGTCAATTATGTAAATTTTAATATACGTGTTCCTGAAAATGTTCGCAAATCACAGTGAGAAATTCTGAAAATCTGAAACATTTGCCAATTTTTGTTTATACTTTTTTACAAATAATCCTATTAGTTAACGAGCATAGCTTACTTTTGTAAAGAACTTTTGGAATAACATAATTTACATCTGACACAGCTCTAGAGCACTAATTCTTAAGTAGCTCCCTTGAAAGCCCAAAATCGCACAGCATTGCTTTGTAAAATGGAACCGTATAATATTATTACAAAGGGTCAAAATGGCTAAATTGTCTAGATGCGACCCTATTTCAAAGTTAGGTATATACCTAGATGGTTCTTATAACCAAATTAAGTACTTTTCTAGTAGGTAAGTACCTATAATAAATTAATTTAAATCTATGATGGCACAGGTGTTCGTGGATTGCTTATTTTTCTATGCACTTCATCAGCTCGTGTTTTAAAAAAAGAATGTAACAGGTTATCACGAGTGGTGTAGAGATAATATCCATATATTTATAATACGTAGGTATGTGTGTTGCAACTTGCAGCCAACGGGCAATGGGCAGGTACCTACTGAACAACCTGTCCGTGGTACGACGTTTGATTGTAAACTTTTGTAAATCAATGGCCAGTCGGTGGCTTTAGCCTAATGACAGCTAATAGTGATCCCACGCGTTCAATAAATAATAATTATTACAAATTCACAGCTAACTAGGTAGAGTAATTATATATAATATGCTAAAATAACCTTGCAACGGGGTTATCAATAACTATCTAATGATCGTTAATTGCAATGTTTTTATAGGTAGAGTCAGTCACAACCTAAAGTTATTCTTAAATGATAATATTCACACAGGTGCAAATATGAATTTAGTTATACTAGGTTCTTTCTTAAAGATGTTCTCACTCAGGTAGTGAGAACAATCCAGTTAAAAAAACTAAGTTCATATTCGTAAAAGGTACATAAAATTATAAAAAACTCACTCAAATGACACAATTCTTTTGTCAATATTATTAACTAATATTAAAAAATATGTTGTTTTGTATTAAATTTTTAGTTCTTTAAAATATGGTCACCTCACAGTTCGAGGCCCCTTTCAGAGACCCGGGTAATGATATGTAGGAGAACCGTTACATAAGCCGCGAGCTGAGAGAAGCAGGAGGGAGGGGGAGGAGAGATACAGACACCGCGGGCGAGACAAAGATGGACTGTCCAACGTCCAACTCACCTGAGCGGGCGAGATCTCTGGCTTTGGACATAGTGGCAGTCACATTGAAAAAAGTACAACTTTTTTAAAGGTGTTAATCTTGTGAGTGTGTGAAGCGAACACGAAAACTTGTGGATTTAGAACAAACACAGACAGGACTATGTTGTTTGATTGTTGAGGTATTGAACGGTGTTGCGCTCTCATAAATTCGCTAAACATAGCAGACACGACAATTTTGCAAGCGTATAGGTTCTAGGTACTGGTATTATCGATGTTCTATCTAATCTGCCTATAGTCAATCACTATTGCGTTATGTTAGATTAGTTAAAAAATGTAATGACTATTCACAACATAGATTATAATAAATGTTTTGTGTTTTATGGCGATTCGCTACATTCTGAATTTATAAAATAATAGGCTCTTAAACACTCAAAATAAAATGTCATTTAAATTAAAACTTTCGGTATTTAAAAAATGATACAGTGGTAGCAGACGATTAGGCCCAGTCGTCAGAAATCAAGATTTTATTTAAATTATTATTTAAAACTCGAACTTCAGACGGGTGTCACCAAAACTATCAGGGTTATATATTTTCCAATTGGCTTATGGAATAAACCGATTGAACTGCAATTAAAATAAATTCAAAGTAAAGTTAATTGATTCAAACACAAAACATTAAATAGCTGACCTGTAACCGGTGTCTTCAATATGCCCTAACCACCAGAATAATCGAATCATGGAACATAAGATACCAGAACTGCAATTAAAATCAGTTGAAAGTAAATTCAATTGATTCAAACTCCAAATTCAAAACTGACTTGTAACCAGTGTATTCAATGTCCTATCAACAGAGTAACCTAGCCACGAGACAGGAGGTACCAGATAACTCCGTGAAAGTATTCTGATTGGAAGAAAATAATAATAAAATTGATTGTGCGGCTAGTTCGGCTTCGGGACTGATCTCGCGTCCCACATTCGGCCAGCCAGCTCTAGCTATCTGGGTCACCAGCTCACACCAGTCACTATTGACTACACACTACGGGCACCTCTGAGATAATAACCGACCGACGATGAGAGTGGATTGAAGAAAAGCGCTTTTTAGGGTATTCCGGTATGCAAATTGTCATAACAGGCCAAAGGAAGCCAAAATCATTACGGAATTGTGTCAATGAAAGCCAATGGAGATAAAAATAGAAACCTTTTATAAAGCGAAACAAGTTTTTATAATGTATGTAAGTACTTGCTACTGAAGTATTTACCCCGGTTCTGGTAAAGTTATAGTTGAGATTTTTCCATTCGCTGTAGCATAAGCATAACACAATTTACTATACCTGAGCATTTGACCTCCACCGTTCGAAGAATAATAAAGTCGTTTTAAAAACCATATATCGTAAATATGGTACCCTCAAGAGGAAGCTGGCAATTTACAGTTGGCGTGAACGTTCAGTACAACAATATTTAAAACGGTTTTGAAAAGAAAGCCATTCATTACAGTAGTTAGGGGTCAGCAGGTTCAAAAATGACTTTGAAATCATTTCAGGTTTTGCTAAATGAGAAAGAATATCTTGGTTCAAAAGACAAAGGTTCCATGTATTATATAGATATTTCTTCAAAGAAAATTGACACATCTCCAACATAATGTATAAATGTATTAGCTTCCTTTTTTAATTTGCCTATGTAGATAATATATATTATATTATCTATCGACAATATATTTTGTATTTAAATAAATATAAAAATACAAAATATACTTAGCAAGTCAAAAAATTCCGGACATTTAAAGTTGTTCGTAAATATTACAAAAATTCGTAAATATTAAATTTCTGTCTTTAGGAGAATTTCATGTCTTAAGATTAAAAATATTCTTTATTTAGATAGAGATCTACCAGTAAATTGCATTTTAAATTTCTCACAAGATAATCATTATCTTATTTCATTAAGGATCTTGCATTACTTCGGAAAGGACAACAATTATTGCAACTTGGAAAAAACTTTTGAAATTTTTATCATCGTTACCATTTTATTGAAGACCTTATCTCACAGTAATGAACCCTGCAGGTAAAATAAACTGGATATCAACATAATTTAATTCACCGGTGATGATTTTATGGTTCGTTTACTTTCAGAGCTTTTCCCACGGGTGTGGAGGAAATGAAGAAGAATACGCCTTAATTTGCTTAAAAAAGCTCTACGAAGAAAATACTATAATACATAATTCTTGCCAACAACATGAGCTTACAACACTAGAACCATTATTTGATATCAAACTCATCATTCCCGTCTTCACAACTTGTTAGATTTAATTAATGTTATTTTTTTGCTTTTATAGTTTTACACATTTCTTTTTGAAATGTATAACGTTATTACATTTAAAAAATTGTGGAATAATATATTTTATGGCTGTGAATACACAATTCACAAATCTTTTGAAAATATCAAAATAGCAAGTAGGTGAGAGTTTATCAAATTCATTTTGCATTATGCAAGTTATAAACAATATTGCTTATTGATTATATGCTTCAATGAATAGGCAAAGTGATGTACTTACAATAAACTTACTTTTCAAATCTTGCCATTCTGGTATTAGCTGAATTACTACTAACTTATATTTTTTGTTTTAAAATATCGAGCCACGACAAAATTCAACATAATCAAAGAAACATAACAAATGGCTCTTTCATAATCTCAAGTGTTGTTTTAATAAATGGTTTTCTTACATGTGAAAAAGATACACAATCTTAGAACGTTTAAATTAAAAGCTTTGTTATCAATAAAAGCATGAATTAAAACGATAATAGATGGGTTGCCTTTTAAAGGCAATAACCATTGTATTTATTGTCTAAATAAAAATGTTTTTAACAGTTTTGCAAAGTTTTTGATATCTCTAGAAAATTAATCTTAAACAGTAGATACTTCAGCTGGGCAGGCAAATGTGTTCAGATGGTTTTAAATGGGCATTATTAGGAACAAAGGAAGTTCGGTGGACTACCGTGAGAAAAATACAATAATTACTTTGGTCGTTGCTTCGACTAAATTCACGGTAAATAACATATACATCTCTGGAACTGGCTGAGTGAGTCGAACCTCAAAACACTCAGCTTCTAAATCCACATTCATATGCAACCCCTCACCGGGCTGCGGCTATCGGATAAACGGATATCCGTTTTTAATAATAACAATATCCTATTAATCATTGTTTAAGGGTTTTTGTGATTGAAAGATTGCCACGGTCGTAAAGGACGAGTGAGTCTTGTGTATCCTTTAAAAGTTAAAAAAAGCGCGATTACGTTTTAATAGCATTTACGACGTGACAAGTTGAATGTTCACACATTTTAAGTAAATTTGTATGTATTGATTGTAGATAGTACATCTGTATTATGAATACTGTGTAATATTGCACGCAATTTGACATTTATGCAGTCATTAGTCAGATAAATGGCATGCATGATTTTCTATTGTTGATTGATAGGTTAGTAGTTGCAATTGGTTATTAGTAATGAATAGTCATTAAGTCATTAGTTATAAGTTGTTGCTGAATAGGTTTTTAATAGCTATAACATTACGTGTCGTCCCACTGGTCGGTATCGGTACAGAATGGACAATAACCGAAGATAGAACCGTACGCGCAGAAAAATCCCACAATTGCTGTGCTGCAAACTGTAGTGGACTATATAGTAACGTAGCGTACTTATAGCGGGCTTATATTATAAACAAGGAACTTCTAATTTTCGACATCAATAAGGTCGCCAGGGTGCTATAAAAATACCAAATATGAGTATTACTTCAGTTCACTTGAACAAAGAAAAACTCACATAACAGATTTTTTTTAAGATAGGATATTTCCACATATTATTTCTACCTACCTCTTCAAAAGCAAACAATATTCAATATAATTCTTGTAAAATATTTTGAAATACCTAAGAAGTTTACATTAATCGGAATTTGTTTATTATACCAAAAAAGCTTAGCTAGAAAACCGGGTAAAACCAAATAACTTATTTTACAAGAATAACGAGTCTATTTGCATTATCATTAGCTCACCTGAAGAATTCACAGAATTTCGATAAGCTTGTTAGATAATAATAAATTTACAAGCAAGGCCCATCATAAACCGCGGTTTACTTAGCCATCAAACGACCATCCAGCATTATTGAAATACTCGGAAAAGGCGAGTTAAATCAACCTCTAATATTTAATTTTAAATTGTAATTGGATTATCCTCCATTGTGTAGGTAGTTCGTTTACGTAATCCTTACTATGAAAAAAGATTTAGTCTAAATAAGTTTGCGTAAGAGCTTTGACTGAGTTTTAGCTATCTTTTTCCTCATTGAAAAAGTGTATAAATAGGGAACAAAGAATATGGCGTCGTTTCTATTTTTTGACAAATGAAAGAACATTTAAAAGCACAATAGCTCTGGATGGAAAAGACATAGCGCCCTGAAAATCATTGCATTGATCTAGAAATATCAAGTAGATAAATTTGTGCAAATTTCATGACGCTATAGCTCACAGTTCAAGAGTTTTTCAACTTAATATAAATATGAGTAACAAAACTCAATAATCTGCACGAGTAAAACCAGTTTATCGAAGAATAACTATTACGCAGTATGATTTGGTACACCGTTGTTGATTTTTCTCTAAAATACTATGGTAAACACAATTGAGGTGAGGTGAGATGAGTGATGGAGGTATTGTTTTGATTGTTGTGGTATCACCCTCCGCAGAGTCATCATGCCCCCTAGAGTTCAATAACAGCAATGAGAACGCGGCGTGGGAGAAATAGGGTGATTAAAAATAGGCATTCATCGTTTCTCTACAACTACCATATACGCTACCTTCGTACCCAAACGCCCACAACGCTTTTATATGTCAGCTACTGTTTTAAAAGCTGAATTACATGGCTGTAAAAAAATTAGACCCAAATTTGAAATGATTGATAATTGGTTGATTTATGCAACAAACGGTCTATTTTTTACATTATGGTATTTGGCTTTTTTGATTTGAGAAGCGTTTATGTTTGGTTTTGAAACGAGAATAAGCTTAGTTCCTACCGGGATGTCATTTATCCATTTATGTCTCTCCCTATCCATCACCCTGGTGGAAAAGTGTTTGAAATTTGGAACAATGGTAAGAAAAAAGTGAAAATTCGAATGCATCTGTTTCGAAAACTGAAGAAGATTTGGAACTAAATTGGAAGAATATTTCGTGACACAACTACAATATATGTAACTATATTGTGGTTATGTCGTGTCTTCGCAGAGATAATCATTCCCTTTTCCTTGCATACATTGTTTTTTCCTAAACATACTGTCACTCAAATCCAGCAAAAACCATTTCATCTCTTTTTTTTATATTTACCGTCCATTACAAGTGCAGCTGAAGCTATAATTCATAAGCAGTTTTTGATAGAACATTGAATTAAATACCTCTTCCTTCTAGAGTCAATGTTTGGAACAGTGTTGGTCACAATAGTGTCTATTATAAAGAATATAAATAATATGTAGGTTTGTAAGTTGTGATTGATAGCGTGTCAGGGTATTTAGACCAATCAAAGTGTGCAAATTAGAAAACACTTTGTATCTTCTTCGGACAAAGTTTCGGACAGCTTTGCAGCATTCAGCAGAGATAAACAAGATACGGACTATCTGCTGCTAAAATTTTAAGCTGCATTCTATTCTATTCTTGTTTTTACTTCAATTAGGCAAACATTTAAAAAAGGCATCAAGATAACGGTTTTCTATAATTTCAACGTCTTATTCGACGAGTACTGTTATTGTAAAGGTAGAATTACCTACTTCTTCTTCTGTTCTGAACACCTTGTTCGGTGGTTACTCAGTTAGAACGAAGCGTCTTCTCACTTCTCACGGGAGCAGATCTAGATAGGATGAAGTGTGTGAATGCACCGAAAAGGTTACTTAATCCATCACCGTTTGCGGTTTTATACAATCGGATACTCTTTGGGAATAGACTCGGATAGCTGACAATTATCGTGATATTTCTCATCACGGAAGATGACATTTGTTGATTACGCGTAGGTATTGGATTACCTAAATACAGTTGACATTTGTTTGGTTATCTTATTACAGGCACAGATATGCACAAGTATATTTTTATATTTATAATTTCTTTTCACGTGGGTATTAGGTACCTATTAGCTATGTTAATATCTGATGAAAGAATATCATCGTAACTGACTTATGCAACAGGTGCATAGGTTTAATAACACCTACACTGTTTTACCGGAAACACGTGTACTTATCTAAATGAGAAATGAATGCTTTGAATAATTAATTGTAACTTACTTCATAGCTCTTCGAAGTTTCAGTTTTCTCGATAGGTTGCGGTGCTGGAATATTCTGCTCCATGTTTTTCTCACTCTTCATTCTGGGTAGGGTGTTATTCTTCCTCGTTCCCAGATCTTGCGCAATTACCAGATTTTCTCTTGATGGGGCCAAGTCCGTCATCAGAACACTTAAGCTTTGCTTCTGCATAGCTGAGACTGATGAGTTCTTGGGAAGAGTGCTGGTTTTTTGCACCATGACCCGTGGAGGTTTGGGCAGTGTTTTGCCATTTTCGATGACTGGGGAAACTGGTGTACATCTTCCGCTTCTGGGAAGGCTACCCGTAGAGCCTACTTTATGCAAGCCTTGCATTGGTTCCAAGTTCTTGGCTGATGGTGATTTCTGCAGGCTGTTGGTGCTGCCGCATTTCATAGCACTGCTGACAATCCCATTCTTCTTCAACCCGCTGATGATGGCGCTTTTCTTCAGCTCCGTGATGGATCCAGTCTTTTGCGATGTCGGAGACTTGGACTGAATGGTCTGCGCACGCGTGGTGACAGGTTTCGGTGGTAGAGTAGATGAACCATCTCCGGGTTCCTTGCGTTTATAACGAAATTTAATCATGGTGTCGTTTTTTACTTCGTCACTTTGTCATAAAACCAACATTTGTTTGTGAAATTTTAATACACCTTCAATTATTGTTAAAAACACACCACTTATTCCATGAGAGTCAAGCGGAAAAAAAGTTCTTTCGATTTTCGGTCACAATAGTCACTGTACATTTTTAGTCATTTATTCGTTCGTATTTATGTATTTCTGTAGAAAGAAATGGTCAAATAATCAAAAATATGTAATAATTAAAAACTGGATATAATAAGATACTAGCTGTGTTGCAGCGTATTGGAGCAAAAAATAGTTTGAAGCCCAGGGGGGCTAACAGAATGATTATAGGTTAGGTTCCTAGCCTCAACTCGACAGGTAAACACACAGCTCTAGTAACAGGTAGTCGAACACTTTTGGCGCTCAAATTCAAAATACTCCTAGAGCTTTCTTGTTTTGATTTTCAGAGAATTAATGCTACGTTAATGGGTTACGTCCATAAGAGAACAATAATAATTAAGAAAAATAAACGATTTTACGCTTAAATTTTAAAAATGATTTTAATATTTTGTTTTTGGGAAGAGTATTAGATAATTTTTGTCAAAAATACTGTTTGAGTGGTAATATTATCATTTGATTTGCGCACTAACAAAAACACAATTAAAATAATACGTATCTACATACTTCTAAAAAAATAAATTATATCCAGTTTATAATAACATATTATTCACAATAAAGATCATAAAATATTAACCTTTCACATTAAATGTTAAATTTTCCTTGTTTTCACTGTTCACAATTCGTAGAAACTACAACCACGATGGTAGAGATTAACCATTCTGGCACTATGAACTATAACATCAAGCTATACAATCAAGAATAATCAGTACTGATTTACCGCGAGTAATATTATTTGTGTAGCTTTCAAGGCACGAGGTAAAATGAGACTAATCTCAACTACGGACCCCAGAGAAATCGAGCCTTCGCAGTGACGTCACAGGTTCCAGGTAACCACAGCCCAGGTAGAACAGGTATACCTTTTCGGACCCATTGTTACGAAAGAGCCTTTCCAATATAGATTTTAAATCTCACAAAATAAAGGAATGACACACGTGCACGTGTATTCTGAAACCTGCATTGTCTACCTGAGATATACAGCCTTTTGACGTGACGTTTCGTTTGGGAATGGTCGAAGATAAAACTTTTACAAAGTTGAGGATTGTGCTTAAAAAATATGTTTAAAAGGTAAGGTAATATTTCACCCAGTGAATGTGATGTTTTGACAAATTTGTTGAGCGATATCCGGTGCCATTTAAAATTCCACCTCAAGCGTGACCACTTCGATAAAGACAATGTCTTGTTAAATGTTACAAATAATAGCTTGACAGAAATACTTCACTCAGATGCAATATAAATCACAGTTATATAAATTATTATTGGTGTCTTGGAATCGTTTTCAATAAAATCTCGATCTGTAATTGAGAAAGTGCTACTGATGCGCTGACTTTGGTAGGAGATACTGAGATTACCATATAAATTATATTGAGCAATTCAAATAACAGTTATCAAACAATAACACAGTATTTTATTTCAACTTGTAAGTCGTCTCCGTTTACTTTCTGATATTTACATATTATAACGTACACAGTTACACTGCAACAGATACGTTAAATATTTACGAACAAATAACCTTTTCAGCTCAGCCAAATATTTCTGCGAAATGTACTCAAGTGTTCGGGATAATTTATTGTAAATGGAATACCATTCTCATTCTCGATACCACACTCTGATCTCTCGCATCTACCACGAGGTGAAGTGAGGTGAGGAAATTGAGGAATGGGTGGTGATTCAGATCAGAGGAATGCTGAAGACTTCCTCACAACGAATTTAAAATATTTCCGAAACGAAATCATAACCATGAGAAATTTCAAGACGAAGGTATGCATCATAACATCCCATCAATGAATAACCGGCGACGATAATTATCTAATTACCTCCTCGTGTTTCTGAATTCCTGGCTGCCAGTCAAATCAGTTTTCAACTTATTTTCTAATGAGCTAATATTGCAAGTGCGTATCTGGTGTATTGTTCAAAAAGTGTGGCATTAGCAGGTACAATTAGTGTATGCTTCGATGAATTGTCATGAGAATATAATAAACCTTAATAAATAAAATAATATTATATACTATAACTCTCCAGGAAGACAAGAGTCTGGCAGACTCGAGCACTCAAGTCGAAATAACACTGATTAGATAATTAGTTTATTACAATCAGGTGTTCCCGTTATTACCTTTGTTCATTATGTCTTAGACAGACTTTGTGCATATAACGGTCAAGTAGTAATCAGTCTAAAATGAATGCCTGCATTGAAACATGTTGATAAAATAAAACAAAACATTGGACGGAAACCTACTTAGATAACATTTGAATGGAAATTTAATAGGCTCCTTGAAATGAGGTTCTGCGTCACCACGGTTTTACTCCATCGAGTATTGTACCTATTCGTTTGTAAGGAATTAGTGAAAGCTGTCTTGGATGATATTGCCTTTGCATAATAATTCAGATCCGCTTATTATTCTCAATAAGATGAGCAGTTATGAGAAATACGTTTCGGTATCGGTTCTATAGAAGGTCTCCTTGACATTTTGCTTGTAACTCTACTTAATATTATTCTGCCCGTTAAAATAATGCTTTAAGAAGAACTGTCGTACTTGTACCAAACTATTATACAACACCTTTTTGATATTTTTTTCGTTGTTTGTTTTTGGGGTGTTATGCCGTGTTGTGCTACCTCCTTCTTTAGCCAACGTTTCGGACAGCGTTGAAGTGTCCATCATCAGGGCAGATCCGTCGATGTGAATTTGTTGTGTTAAGTGTGTGCTTATTTACTTGGAAGCGATACCGTGTCGTCAGCTTCAATCCACTACGAGCTGGTAGTTTGTGGATAACCTATTACAGCGTTGGTATGATTTCTTAACAGAATATAAGGTGGGTTGTCTGATGTTAATTTATGTTCGCTCAATAAAAAACGACTCAACAAAAAATCATAATATCATTTGTCAGTGAATTTAGTGCAAAAACTAGTAAGAATTATTGTAGTAGGTACCTATAAATTTGAACGTTGTATGAACTAATTTTTATGTTTGAATAAAGTAAACGGTAAAAATAATAATATAAACTTTTCTTAGAAATACTATGTAGTCATTCGATGTGATAATAATTTATTCGTAATTTTATTGGATGGCATTCGCTACTCCTATTTCTTGTTGATTGTAAAATTATGTGGAAATGTAAATTTTAAATACATTGAACGGAATGGGTGGTCGGTCACCCAAATCCAATTACGCAATATTTGAATTACTTAATTACAGAATCAAGGTTAGACTGCCGTAAATGGCGCAAATGGTGTAAAGTTTTTGGTCAAAGACATATGAGTCTTCCGTAATAACAAATTTAAATGTTGAACATACAAAGGCGTGTAAATAAAATTATTTACATCGTTCAGGTTATAATATAAACTGGAAAACAAAATACGATGTTTTTTAATTAGATTTTTTTTTGTTACACTTCACAAGAGCGCCAGCGTCTGCTCAGTGTGAAGACAGGTGAACTACTATATAGCCACCCTGATAGGCTTGTTGAAAAAGTATCGATATATCGATATTTTTAATAAAATATATCGATATTTTTAGCCGATATATTTTAAACCGATGTATGTATATCGATATTTTGTATATCGATACAAAATATCCAATATCGAAAATTGTATCAAAAACTACATTTTTTTCAATGTTTGGGGGGGGGGGGGGGGGGGAGGGAGGCGCCTCATTAAAATAATGTACATTGTGTATATATACACTTTTATTTTAAAAACGCAAAATCTGAAAATTTGACCTATATATCGATATTTTTTTCTCGATATATCGACGTCGATATTGATATTTTAATAAATATCGATACATCGATATTTTTTCACTTTCGACATCCCTACACCCTGATGGGAAGCGTTGTGAGGCGGGTTAAGGTAGAAAGGGATTTACGACTTGATAAAGTCTGGATTATATGAGGGAGGTAAAACAAATGCCGGTATTAAAGCTTCAAATTTTGTTAATGATTTTATATTTATCAACATTATGATTCGAAGATGTGATAAAACTGTTTTTTTTTTTGTGTTTTGTGTGAACACCGCATAAGAATCCCAATTGCTCTTAACTGTCCGGATTCAGTGGGACTAAGTCATCCCGAATTGAGGTATGTTGTAAGGCTGAAGAGGGTGGGGAAGGTTGGGAAGTATGTTCCTGACAGTTCAGATTGGTAACCAAACGCCAAAAGCGATTTCAAGCAATGATCGATTCTAAATGGTGGTCTTTAACCAGGGCGATACTGCAAGTATGTACCTATCTACCCCCAATGATACTAGTTAACTGAATGACGTATCCAATAAATTTCGCAATGATATTAACAAGCATTGAGAAAAAAAAAACGGTTGTTCTAAAAATATATCGAATATTTTGTTGAAATAACAGTACCTACCTATAAGCCTACAGTTTAAGAAACTGTCAATAACGTTAATGTATTATTGTATTATTAGTACCAAGAAACCCAGATAATATAAAATAATGCATTCCAAGAACGACTTGGCGTTCGTTAGTGAATGTAAAAACTCACTGATCGATAATAATTAATAATTATGAATCGATAATAATAATATGAGGTGTGCTGAACACCGCACAGCGTTGAAAGTATAGCAATTCAAACCGCCCACACAATATTGCTATACAATGGCTACAACTTCAGTACAACCCATTCCCAATTTTACATCGAACGAAAACAAAAGTAGACAAATCCTTATTAACCCACAATGTGTGTAAATATAATTTGTCTTGTTCAACATTAATCATATGTCTGGTTGATGGTTCACCGTGCTATGCGTTGTATGTCGTGCCCACGTTTTCTTACATAAATGCCACCAAGACTAGTAATGTCACTGATCTGTATAATCGAGGTAATATATTTTATCGATTATTTTAAACATCAATATTCGTTAAAAATAACGATTAAATTCATTAGAATGATAATCGAAATAAATTGATTAATAATCACTAAATGCTTGATGTTACGATTCCATTGAGAAATAATAATTTTTAAAATAGTGAATTTATTTGTAAAAGTTTGAAAAATATGGCATTTCAAAATGAAAACAAGTAGTATATATGTAGTACACGCCATCTGAAACTGCCTATCTGAACTTGAGACGATTCATTCTCGCGCAGGTACAGTCACTTTACTGATTTTGACTAAAAGATGCGCAAAAATATACGCGCGATAGAGAAAGGCGTGGGCGGGGAGGCATGCCTCTTTTAGGAACTTAAACTCGCCCATTGCTACGATTTCTGTATCAATGTCGGGTCGATATTAAAGTTTGGCGTATACTATAACTACTAAGGTTCGCATAAATCACAGGCAGAACCAGCTGTACACGAACTCATCGATCAATATTTTTAGCTGGTTTAGTAAATTAGCTATAATTTTTTTTAAATTATGCGTTTTCGAGCGATTGATTCGATTATTTTAATGTTATTTCGATTATGGTCCATCACTACTCCACACTGATATGAATACTCTTTAGAAGCTTAATTAATTAGTATTGACATTTCAGTACGTGGGACGGACTTATAAACAGAATAAATGGGATGAGATAAATTACCAGATATTTGGGACCCATTCGCGTGAACCCACACTACGCTTTAACCCCGAAAGTGATGGAATAGCTTGAATATTTGGCATTTCCTTTTAGTTCGATTAATTAACGAAGAAGTAAAGATCGATAGATTTAAAAATAATATGCATTATTTTATGGGAATATTACAAGCATTATCTCCCGGCTTCAACAAACAAACAAAACATCATTTGGAATATTTAAAATATATGGAATAAACAATAAAAGCAGTGAGGCACAAATCATTAAATACCTAATTAATAAAAAGTACAATCAAATAAAAAAAAATAAGAGAACCTAATATTTTCGCCAATTTGGTTTCGAAGTTTGTTTGTGTGGATAGTTAGAAATTCAAAATTAGAATCATTGATACGAAACTTGTATACAATTAACATGATGTAATTTCGTTCTTGGAGCAAGAATCTTAACGTGGAAATTGTAAACAACTGCATCGCCTGATTCATCAGAAAACTATAATGCTTTCAGCAATTTGATTGTTTGGTCAGTTGTTTCAAATTCAAATTTAGAATCATTGACATGAATCTTGTAAACAGTTAACATGATTTAAATTCTTTCATGGAACAAGAATCTTATGTGGAAATTGTAAACCACTGCATCGCCGGATTCCTCGAAAAACTTTAATGCTTTTGGCATCCTTGATTATTTGGTCAGTTCTTATAAATTCAAATTTAGAATCATTGACATGAATCTTGTAAACAGTTACCTCATGATTTAATTTCGTTCATGGAATAAGAATCTTACATGGGAATTGTAAACCACTGCATCGAGGGATTCATCGGAAAACTTTAACGCTTTTAGCATCCTTGATTGTTTGTTCAGTTGTTACAAATTCAAATTTAGAATCATTGACATGAATCTTGTAAACAGTTAACTCATGATTTAATTTCGTTCATGGAACAAGTATCTTATATTATGAGAATTGTAGGTTGCTGCTTGCGGGGTTCACCTTGAATGCCAATGGCTGTAGAACTCAACGATTCAAGTCACCTTTTACAATTCTTTTACCGAGAAGTCCGCTCTCAGAATGGTAATTACAGGCATCGAACGCGCGACTATTTGCTCAATTGTTCTTTATGCTAACGACATCTTGAACCCCCGACAATACTATCTGAATTTTAATTCGACAAACAGCCTTTTCAATTGCTCGAATGGCCGGGTGGACTCAAACTTGAAGCCACAATAATGCCGTTTTACAATACCATTATTGAATCCATTGTTTCTTCATAATAATATAATCTCTACTATAAAGCTGGAAATCTGTTTTTTCGTCTCTGCCAAAACTATCACCCGATGAGCTTTAGGGTCGTGAAATTGATTTCTTTGAAAAAACCTGAATAATAATATGTTTACAACATTCATGTCAATGATTCTAAATTGGAATTTTTAACTATTGACCAAACAAACTTCGACTTAAAATTGCAATGAAAACATTGAAAACACGCAATACAGGATAATAAATAACATTTAAAACAGCGAGGTGAAACATTAGCGAAAAATTAATTTAATATTGGTATCATAATAAGCAAAATCAAGAATTGACTTGCCGACCTCGATAAATTATAATGCGTTGATATTTCGGGCACAGTGTTAAACTAATTAAATACATTTTCATTATTATATTAAGCATCAATTAATGCCCGGCTTCGCCCGTGTTTAAACATTATCTTTTTCTTATTGATCATTTGAAACGAGGCAAATTATTTTCTAGTCTTATTATTGTTAGTGAAACAGACATTTTAAAGCTATAACTTAGAATGGAAATGACATTGTATTCTTAAAATAGCTGTCATAGAAATTGCAGTTTAAAAACGGCTTTGCAAATTTCATGACGTCAGAGCTCACCGATTGCAAGTTTCTAGTGAAACGCCATTAGTTGATTTCTAGTTAAGATAAATAATATCGCCTCAGCAAGTTCGAGTGGAAAACGATTTACGCGACAAATCGTTAAACTAACGATTTTCTTGGCAATGCTTCAGGCATTATTGGCACTTTAATATGTAATGAGGCGTATATTATTATTATTTAACCGGTTAACTAACATACATAGCATTTATTCCTCGGTCTCTTCGCAGTAACGGGGTTAATATTGGACGCAAGCGAATAGAAACTGAGTGAGACCGAACTGAAACTGGTATCTGCATATCTGGTCAATAAAATACGGATACATGTTTATTGTTCTCCGGTTTTACAAACAGAAAACAGATAGACAGACAGACTGAATAACAAACTGTCGTATCGTCTTATGCGAGCTTTTTACGCCTTCGGATACGACTGGCATATTAATGCGAGGTTAGCTTTTGATGCAGCTTGCGTTTAGCATATTTTATGATGTGTGTGCATATGAAACTAGTATCATTTGAATGAAATGACTTGGATGCAATAAAATTAAAGATTTTAGATATTAAAATATATCCCTTTAGCAACGTGATTCCTATATGTACATTCAGTATTTAGTACCAGTGGCGTGCCATAATTTTAAATTGATGAAATTATCCATGTTTCCATATCGACCCTTTGGAATAACAAGGTTACATCTGTTGCGGAAACGTCACGCGGTTATGGGATCTATGGTAAGCTACCTTAGAGTTCATTATCGCATGAGGTTAAAGCAACAGATGGAACCTTGTTATTCCAAAGGGTCGATATATTGAATAGCAAATAAGAAAGCACAAAAACATTGATATCAATCAATTATTTCACAGAAGATTCAGAAAATGTCAGAAAGTATGAACAATTTAATATTATAATAAATAAATTTATTGCATTTATGACACCAGATTCCTACCCACTCCTCATACATTTTTTTTCCCAGAACTTATATTCATTCCCTTGCTTAAAAAGAGCCTCTACACAGCATCCTAGAAGAAATTATTTTCCTCAGGACCTCCTGTGTAGAGTTATTATAAAAAAGGAGGGGCAAGCTACTAATAATCTTAATTTTTTTATCCGAAATATATGTATATATAGATCAATTTTTATAATTCCTTTTTGTATTGGTTAGTAAATACTAATTAATGTTTAATGACACGTTAATTATTCTATATTAACAACTTGCGTGTTAATTAAAATAAATGCTTACTATAAACGGCACACCCATGTATTATTAGATACTACATAGAATATAATTTGCAAAGCTTTTAATGATAATATTATTGGTAAATACACAGCATGAAGCAATGTCTGAAATTATTATGCATTCTTGTGTATCAATTGAAATGTCAGAGACGCATCTGCCAAGTTTACACAGAATATACATGGAAGAACGATGATAATTATAATGTGTAACATTCTATCCTCCCTAGACACCTGCGTCACATAGTGTATGTATTATTACTAACACTTCATTTACCAAGCACAACAAGTGAACTAAAAATGCAAAACAAAATATACATTATCACACGGTGAAAAAATATATTATGGTTGCTTATTTATTCTCTCACGAAAGCTGCATCCTGAATGTCAAATGCCAATTACATGAAATGTAGAATGCATTGAAGAAAACCTGCATTAATTTTAAATGTCGGCTTCAATAGGGCGATCTCGTACGGAGGAAGGCAGGTGAATTTTTTGTATACAAAATAAAGGCACTTCCTGAAATACATTTCGAAATTGAACGATCGATTATAAATCGAACGGAAATCATTTAGAGTCGCAAATAAGCGCTAAAAGCAGCTTGTATCCTACCTTAAAGGAATTCAAAACAAGTTTTCCATCTAGGAAAGCTTAGAAGTTTCATATTGGTATCCTTTTCTATCCAGTTACGAAGAGTGAACAGTGAAATCGAAGATCAAAGGTATAATAATCAATCAACAAGTTAAATATTTATCATTTTCATCAACAAACCAATTCGGATCGTAGCAACACCAGAGTAATCCAATTAAAGGTTTTCGGAACTTTGTTACACAATAACTAATTGTCGGGTTTTGCTCTCAGCACGATTTGACTGCTCGTTCGGTATTGGAAAAGGTTCCACGAACTGAAAGCGCACTTCTTTGGGCCACAAACACAGTAGTAACGGGTCACCAAGCACTTCGCGAACCAACCGTGTCTATCAACTTCGCTCGATCGTCTGCAAGATGTTGACGCGGTCAAGTAAAAGGTGTTTCTATGGACAAAATCGCGAGAACGATCCGCAGCGCGACAAAAATTAAGAAAAACAACCAACATTTTACACCAACGAGTAAAAAAGCATTTTCGTTACTATACAAAGTGAAAGCTTTGCATCGCGGACTTTTATCATGTTCCCGCAACTTGTATTTTCACTTTTTGAGCTTATTCAGGCTGTGTTTAATGTCGGTGTCCCGCTCGCACGCGATAGCGTTGTCCCTTTTTTAGGGCGCCATGTTGTCGGCGTGCACATTCTAAACGCATCGCATGCAGGAAATGTAGGAGGCTTGGCGCGTGGATTGTGACGTTCGGCTCCCAAGCGCTGTGCGGAATGGGACGGATATGAGACGGCAGGCTGTTAAGAAAAACTTGCTTTGGATCAACATCGCCTCTACAACAAGCAGGCATAGGATAAACCAAAAAAGGGTACTATCAAAGTAACACCATATTGAATACGCGCTCGGAAAGATGCTTCTCTTTTTAAGTATGCTTTATTTAACTTGTCGTTTACCTGTAAAAGTTGCGCCGTGTGCTTTAAAGTTGAGAACAAAGTTCAGGCAGCGTGCTTTTATGATTGTTTCTTACGGCGTAATTAGCTTCAATACTATCTGCTTTAAAATCGGTTTGATATATATTAGGGATGTGATATAATCGTATCTTCCTATCAGCGTCACGTTTAAAGGAAAACCGTTCCCTTTCTTTATATAGAATCATCGCGGAAAAGGAAATGACGAGTATTTACGTTTTGTCGTTATTTGTCGGCGAGCTTCGTACAGGTTGTAGATAGATATGTATAAAAATGTAATATCAGAGGCCCTAGCATACTCGCTCGATAACGATCAGTAGGATAACTATCGCTAACTTCTCATCGTTCCCTAGGACAACTGCACATCGCTAACGTACACACGACAGTTGATATCGAATATATTAAGGACTCTTAGTCATTGTGAACTGTCACCTATTCGTTTGCGATCTGCAGTTGTCCTAGGGAACGATGAGAAGTTACCGACAATCGGTCGGTAACTTCATATCGATCGACTATGCTAGCACACCAGAGGCCCGCTCGCTCTATAACGATCGATAGGATAACTATCGGTAACTTCTCATCGTTCCCTACGACAACTGCAGATCGCAAACTAATAGGTGACAGTTCACAATGACTAAGTGTCCTTAATATATTCGATATCAACTGTCGTTTGTACGTTTGAGATCTGCAGTTGTCCTAGGGAACGATGAGAAGTTACCGACAATCGGTCGGTAACTTCTTATCGATCGACTATGCTAGCACACCAGAGGCCCGCTCGCTCTATAACGATCGATAGGATAACTATCGGTTACTTCTTATCGTTCCCTAGGACAACTGCACATCGCTAACGTACAAACAACAGTTGATGTCGAATATGTTAAGGACACTTAGTCATTGTGAACTGTCACTTATTCGTTGGCGATCTGTAGTCATGCTAGGGAACGATAAGAAGTGGTCGATAGTTATCCTACCGATCGTTATAAAGCAAGCGTGCTAGGGCCTCTGGAGCAGAACAATTATCCTAGCAGGAATTATATGCTAATATTAAAAACATTATCTAAATTATTGGAAGTATAGAATGAGTAGCGAGGAATGTGTTTAAGGGCTTGGATAAAATTTGTAAATACATGAAAATGTTTTTTTAATTTATGTACCTATTTGGGTACCTATGTAGTGATTTTTTTAAACCAAATCGTTCGTCAGCCACTTTATTATATTTTCACAATGCCCTTGAAAGGCAAAACAGCTGTCACGAGTTGATTTAAATAATTTAATTACATTATTAACACATTTTATGAGTTGTTGGCTAAGTAGTTTGTGCCGAAACACGAACAGTGATAATAAAGTTTCGAAATCTAGACCATTTCGGAGATGTTAATCTTTTGTAAAAATCAATTAAAATCCTTATACTTGTCTGTACGACAAATGAATTTTATAGGCTTCTACATAGATTAACACATTAAGTTTAGTCCGAATTTAATTATATTAAAAAAAATACTTCTCGGAAATTAATAAATAATTGCTCAGTTTGTACAAAAGTTAATTCAGGAAGCACATTTACAATCAAATACACACAAAACAAATCAATCAATTACAAACGTCCACAGCTTAAATTGCTTTTTTAACAAAACAAATGTGTGAAGAATAAAGGTAATTACATTTCATTTATGTTCTTCATATCTTCCTACAAGAAATGTTCATTAAAGCATTGGGTCAATTAAAAAAGAATTATGATACAAGCAAACCATAATGCGTCCGAGTAATGAATTCAATTGCTGTCAGGAGTCAGTTACAGTGTTTCATACTTTAAATGATATTATGGGAAACGTTTGAATGGTAATATTGTCAACAAGGCAATCAAGTAACGGGGTTTACTCCGTTGAACATTTATTATTATTATGAATATGTGTAATTACTAATTACCTTGTACATTTATTTTATCATTATCATGGACATTTATCCAGATATCTTAAATGAGATGACAAAATGTGGCAAAAATCTAAGCAGGTGGAATATTTTTTAATCTAATTGAATTGACGTTCTAATGTCAAGTAACAGTTTTGTTATATTATATAAAGTCACGAACCTACTAATTAATGAGAAGGGATGTAATGGAAGACAACTCGAGAATGTAAAGATAATTATCATTCCAACTGTTTAAGTAATTGAATGAAAGGATGCTGAACTGAGAACTGATGAAGCTGAATTAATGGTGAAACTGGATTGTAAATATGGATGGAATTGATTAGTGAATTGCATTAGGAAAATTATCTGAGGAAGTTATAGATCACGGTAAAAACTGAAGATTTAAACTGTCAAATGAGCATTCAGTAGTTGTTGATATCGACAGCATGAGAACGAGTCATTTCAATTAATTATTCTTTTGTAAAACGACAAGCATGTGGAACGAGCTTCCGAAATCCAAATATACTCCACCATTCGCAAAAACAAATCCCTTCTGACAGCCACTTCCTTAACCCGCCTCACAGCGTCAACCAACCGGATATTTAAGTCTCACAACTCATAAGTCATTGCTTTACATATTAAGGGCGCGTTACGCCGCTCAAAAAGAAGAAAATGGAGAGATACGACAATACGAACGTGAGAGCGAGCGCGCTAACATTAAAAACCATAAAATTCATGCGAAAATTGTGAAAATGTTTAATAAAAGACGACTCGTTTGAAAAAGAGCAAAAATCTCGTGGGGGATGTGTCAAGTAGCATTTAAAGAAACATTATGAATTTTTGCATACATATAACTTGTAAAATAACAGAAACAAACGTGTTAATAATAATTTTTGGAGCATACTTTGCGATTTATTTCTATCGAGGGAATTTCAAATAATTACCGTTTCGGCGTGGGGAATGTATAGATACTATCTTAAACAATAACATATATTTTTTTAAGAGCTTTTCAACGTTTGAAGTTTTTAACGTTTAAGGAAAATGTGTCAGAAATCGGTAGAAATTGGCAGAGCGGCCCGTAAATGAGAGGAGAGCTCCTGATAGAAATCCTGTTAAAAGGGAAGTAAGTCAGCCCCCGCAGTGGAATCGCCAATCTACATTTAAATGGGGTTTTTTCCCAAAATATGGATTCCGTTAAAAATGTGTGCATAATTTAAAATTATTTTTTCTTATTGTGATCATTGTTCTAAATATGTGTAATTTTAATATTTTCATTAATAAATATGGATTTTAAAAACGATCTAAAACCGCACATTCCCAAACAGTTTGAACTGGCTACAGCTTAATTATTGTTTTTGTGTTTACTACTACTACAAAAATTTTGTATTTACTTAAAAACAAAAAAAAAACACAAAAAATAATACAAAATACTCTCGAACAAAAACAAAAATATCGTTTTGGCAGAAGATCAAAATTAGCACATTTTAAATTGTTATGCAAAATGCATTCGTCAATAAACAAATAAAATAAAAATGCCACCATACCGTAATTTTTTCGACAGTAAAAAAAAATAATCGATAAATACCCTATTCGACTACCTACTGAGCGCTCTGTGGTGTATAATATATCCCAGCGAGTATCTTATAGTATATGTAGATGATTCAAAAAATTGTGATGAGTTGTTTTTGGTCTCACACTACTTTAAACGTAGCAAGCAACTGAACCAAATTCAAGGAATGCAATCAAACATGGTAATAATATTTTTTAGACGCACGTGTAGACGTCTCACTGTGCGTACAATGTACAATGCTCAGTCTTCATTGAATCGAAAATCTGCCATCAGGTTTTAAAGTGTGTTAGGCCCGCGGTTACAGCTTGACACGAATTAAACGAGCAGTAACCTATTAAGCAGTAAAATATTTTACACACTAGCGGCCAATCTCAAAAATGGCAGATGATGTTGATTTATTGTTTCTCAAAGTTACACGTAGCTCCACGACGTGATGCGGAGTTCAAAGATTTGAGCAATTGCAAATGAATGCCTTTCAATCTTGTTACCGTGACAATTGGCATTTTACAAGTGAATCTATGGTATTAAACAGACCTAAATGGATAACAAAACATTGTGATTATTTTTTTAATGCGGGTGTATATAGCTAAGATGGAGTGATAATAAATAAATGTATTTTGTAAACGGTTTTCAAGATAAATTCGAAAACGTCTGAAGTTGTGTTTTAGTTACAAAGTAGCTATCATGAATCATGCGAGAGTGGTATCTAATTAAAATGGAGTCCTGCTAAATAAATGTATTTTGTAGACGGTTTTTACAGTAGTTATTTGGGTTTAGACAGTAGCTATCATGAATCACGAATTATGCGAGATAAACTAATAAAAATGGAGTCATGATAAATAAACGTATTTTGTAAACGGTTTTCACAGTATTTTTTAGGTTTATTAATCTTACTAAAACGGAGTCAAGATAAATAAATGTATTAGGAAGAGGTTTTCAAGTTAAATTCGAAATGGCTGGAAATATGTTTTAGTTGCATAAGTAACTGTCTTGTCGTGTAACGTGCAATCTATATCTCTTGATTGTACCGTATAAATGTAATTTTATGTTTCACGACAATTGAAAGCTTTTGTAGAGAACTTAATGTCCTCGAATAATTATTGTTTTTTGAAAAAAAAAATTCAACAGTTTTATATTAGGTGGGGTATTTGTATTTATTATCGAATGAATTGTATGTATCTAATGTTTTGATGGTGTGCTTCCTTTGATAATAAATGTTTTTACGATCACCCATAGAAATGTTGCTGTCTTACAAAAATATCATTGCATTTCAATAAAAACTTTTTATTGGGTACTAATTACAAAGTCATATTGAAACTGCAGTAATAAAACATGCATATTACCTTTCTATTGAATGCAGGTAGTGTTTCATTGTATGAGTATAATACGTTAAAATAACGGGTAGTAATATAAAAGAAAAGGAAAGCAATTAAATAAACTGTTTGAAGTTTTGAAGGATGTAATAAACTACATTTGTGTCGGTATAATTTAGTAATAGGTACCTACCCACTACTTCACTGTAATGAAATTTTAAAATATATCTTTACCTTCACCTCTACAGTTACTTTATACAATTATTAGGGGTGAAATAAAAGTATTTTTTAAATTCGTTTCTTATTTCCTTTTTTATGTTAGCTCCACACAAGATTCCCAAAGGAAAAATAATTCCTTCAGGGCCTTTGTCTTCTTTGGGGGTGCTGTGTGGAGGGTCTTTTTAGTAAAAGAAAATAGAGATGTTCTGGGAAGAAAAGGGCAGGGGTGTTGGTTATCCAATAAATGGTTCACGGGGCAGCGATATCCTTACCACACGGAGAAAAATTATAAAATACGATAATTTTATTCGTAAAAACGGTTAAAAACGGGACTGAAGTAGGTACTTACGAACAAATTAACAGGGTTTCAATGTTTATTGGCGGGAACATGTAAGAATAATTTGTTGGTATACGTAATTTCGTGCATATACCAACAAATTATTCTAACATTGAAACACTGTTAATTTGTTCGTAAAAACTTCGGTCCCATTTTTAACCATTTTTACGAATAAAATGTCGTATTTTAGAATAACATTTTTCTCCGTGCAGCCTCCCAACACAGAAGTTAGTTATCATGTGGATAAATTGAAGCTCCAAATTTAAAATCCCGGTTAGGGCAATTTTTTTTCTGAGGCGTTAACTTAGGTGATATTAAATATTTAAAAAGTTGTCTTTAGTATCAATTTGTTTGTCAGTTAAGTTTTTCGAAGCAGGTGTTAGCATTTAATTCTCCGTGGAACCATAAGGGCAAGGATCCAGCATTTCTCCCACGCTGACTCCCTTTGTATTCAGAATCCGTTTACATTTTATTGTGATTTGGACTTATTTCTACCTTCAATCCAGCCAGCTCGGCGGTTGCGCAAGGTGCTCGGACCTTGAACATTGTATTGGGAACGGTACCTTATTCGGTTATTTTTCTACTTTTGATACACTGAGACCCGAAATATGACAAACGCGAGGAAGTCGTGGGAAGATATTAAGACCAAACATTATACGTATCCATTTGCTATGAAAATAGAATAAGTCAATTTCTTTCAATGGTTTTATGGGTTGCCATTAGATTGAAATTCTATAAATGCAATAATAGGTAGGGTACTTGCCTTCAGTCTATTATTTGGACACGTAACATCAATTATTTTTTATGTGTGGTTTGATTGTGGTGATATCATATATGGATAGGTTACTGAATTGCGTAAAATCATGTTCCAAACATCTTAGCAATATTCCAATAAATTTAATATTAAATTATGTTCTTGTGTTTCGTCAGATTATCAATCTAAAAATATTGTTTTTACCTGGATTAGTCTTCAAAGACGTAAAATTTCAAGGTTGGAAATGTTTTGTGTTTTCCATCTTGATAACATATATATTTTTAAATCTGAAAGTTTTGGGTTTTTTTTGTGCCAGATGGGGTAGTTAAGATTAACGTATTAGTGCGACTTGGAGCAGATCTGAAAAAACCCTGATAAACCTAAAACCTTTATTAAAAAGGGATCTGGAAAATAAGAACGAGGTAAATAAGGGTTTTAAAAGGGATGGTAAGACCCTTCAAACATTTGGTTGACAGCTTGACAGGTAGCTATTTTACAGACAGGTAGGTAGGTAGGCGCCGAAGAGACAGATTTCATAAACCCAAACTCCAATCTAACCAAGTAAATGCTTAGGATCTTATGTAAATTGACGTCGCCAGTAGTAGTCTACAGGTAATTATACTTACTGTGTAGGACGATCCACCCACTTTTGTAGCAACCAAAAAAGCACTTCTGATTTCAAACATGATATTACAAATCATAAAACGCATTTATTTTTATGATAGGCATTTTCCACCATTTACTTTTTTTTCTTTTAAAATCCTTTCATATACATTTAATGCATTATTAAAAAAATATTAAAACCCACAATTTTCAGAGCGTATTAATAATTAAGTGTAAACTTGAATGAATCGATTCAAATACAACAAATTTTATGATTTAAAATAGTGGGTGTTCAATAGAAAGAAACAAGTTTATGAAAGAAGCTCGGTCGTTCATTCTAAGTAGGTAGTGACGCAATATCTCAGAACATAATATTATCAATGGTCATTATTCAGGTCTGTCAAAATTGACCATTTAACACCGGAAATAAATACGTATCTTTTAATTAAAAATAAAGGTATCACATCTGGCTGTGTTTATAAATCAAACGAAACTAGTTCAGAAAAATCTGGTTGATATAGATAGATATGGGGTTATAATTGCTCAGAGATAAAAGCGTTGGTTTTTTTATACAATTTTTAAAACGAAATACTCACTGTATAGGAAACAATTTTAATGGTTAGTCAAGGGGTACAATGTATAGATTTCGCTTACAGCTAAGCTGAAAGAGGATAATGCATTAAAAAAAATATAATTAAATGCAGAAAATTAACTTTCAATTTTCAACCATTGAGATTATATTTCAATCATAATTAACTTTGATTAAAGTTCTAACTAAAATATAATTAATCAGTGTTATAAGCGAAACTAGTAATCTATAAATAATATATCATTTATAAAAAGTCAGTGGTAATTTCAAAGTAATGTTAAGTTATGTGTTTTTGGTTTCAAAAATATATCCCTTCGAAATATTTTAGATGCCTTAATTAAATGCTGCGAGTAGACAACATAGCCTTTGAAATAATCAAGTATTTTTTTGTAAATTCTTTTTATAAGACCAAAAAAACTGCTTTAATGTTCTAAATCTCCTACTTACAAACCCTTTTTCGGTTATGGTTTTAGTGTAAATGTGTCAAATTATTTTCTTTCTGTCAAAACTTTTGAAAGATTGTGTTTGAACTTCGCAAAATAAAATTAAACACGATGTTTATTTCTTTCGTGAATCAAAAAGGCGGCAATTTAAACCTTATCGCCATCTGAAAAAATCTGATTTAAACATCATCACCATTGAGGTGATTTCTCACAGAAACAGCGCTCTACAAATTATCCAATTATTATAATATATTTATGGAGTGTTTTTGTTAGTGGCCCGATTCCTAATGTTACACGACATGGTGCATCGCCTTATCACGAAGTTCAACATGTGCTTGCAAGAGATACTTAAATTTATAATCATGCTTTAAAATAGAGTCTAGAAAATTCATTTTGCAAGTACAAAAACCAGAAGTATTAAGGTATGTGAGAGGTTAATGATGCAGAGAGATGAAAAGCATTGATGGGGATGTTGCGGTATGCCCTGTTCATATATGATGTATATGTAATTCTGGGTGTCCATTTAAAGCTTCTTGTACGTGTAAAGCTTTTTTACTCTCAAAACGGAAATCAACTCAATATATTTACATTTCCGATTAATATAAAATATATTACTCTTTAACCTACAACTCTCATTCAACACGAACACAAAAAAAATGGAGTGAACTACATTCTTGCTGACAACATAATATCTAGATCTGATGCTATATATTTAAATTCAATTATTATTATTCGATAAATACACGCCATCTGATCAATTACAATACCCGCACTGAAACGATAAATCAATTGACTTATCGATGAACTGAATTTCTACGTCGGAAAGAATTATATTATTATTACACCAACAATATCACTGTTTGCAATAATATATTGAATGGAAATTTCCATCATAATTTAAATCGCCATTTTTTAGTTTTAGTTCTTGTGGAAGCTCTTTCTTCGATTTTAGCATCTGGACCGCGCTTTTGTCCCTTCAACGATGACGTTACCGATCTATGTTTGTTTGTCGTAAATTGTTATTTTCAGGGGTGCTAGCATAGTCCATCGATAAGGATCGGTAGGATAATTGTTGTTTGTACGTTAGCGATCTGCAGTTGTCCTTGGGAACGATGAGAAGTTACCGACAATTATCCTACCGATCCTTATCGATGGACTATGCTAGCACCCCAGGTCATGCTATAAATGTGTATATTCTGTGTCTCACCACGGCGGTATAGAAAAAATGGTTGTAGGCATAAAAATCACTTGGCAAACGGCCGATTTAAGTGCAAAGGTGGTTTTTATTTATGAATAATTTTATAAGAATAAAAAAGTTTAGTAATTAACTAATTTAGTTTTAATTCTGCTTAAGCGAAACGATAGTAAAAACCTTAATTTATCCTGAGTAGCTTTTTTAGTATTTGTAATGTAATCCGATACGTAGTGAAGATTAATCGAAAATAGTGTTTTCATATTAAGAGGGCATTACCAGAGAATATCGGAAATTAGTCATTTTTAAATCAAATTCTAGACGTATTGACTGTTTTTTTACAAAAACACATTAATTCATTTTAAAGATTGTTATTTTATCTGGTACATGCAGTTTTAAAATTTTGAAAAACTAAATGTATTTTTAATATACTAAGGTTATGCCGTTGGTCATTGGCAGATTTGTTCAATTTTCAAACGATAGATTCTATTCAACACAAATTTCACATCATATAAGAAAATAAATCAATACATAATCTAGTCAACACAGTTATAAAAATTTAAATTTTAGTTAAATTAAAATCATTAAAAAAATATCCGAAGTGTTTTGTGACAAAAATACCTCAGTTTTTCTATTTATTTAAGGTCTTACAAACTACAATATTTAAAAAAAAATTTACACACTTAATTTGTTTAGCATTATTAAAAAATCATAAATACTTATGATCAAAAAATACTTACAAGAAGTAGACTATATTTAATAATTTATCATCGTATATTAATGTAAGTTTTTAATGAAATAAATCGATATTAAATTTTTAATTTAAAAAAATTGATACGGGGAATAATCGATCTTTCTCATTGAAACCTCCCTGTACAGTTGCAAGCATTTTTAAACTTTTATTTTCAGCTGCTGGTCAATCGCTCTTAAGCTTCGCCTATGCACCTTTCAAATAAGTAGAACGGAGACATTCCGTAGTATAAATATTCTTCTCCATATTCACTTTTAAATACATATATATATAATATACATCACGTGCAAGTTTCTTACATTACGTGACGTAAGAACACAATTCATGCAAAATATCGAGCCTTTTAAAGCAAATAGAGTAGGTTACTATTTCTTTTGTCAATTGAAAAATCCAATTGAAAAATTTGTCCGAATACTTGGGAAATTACCAAGAAAGTTGATAAGTTTCCAGTTGCTAATATTTTGATTGCATCATGTGCTACTTCATGGAGCTTAATAACGTTGAAAATAATTGATAATTATTATCATTACTGCTTTGGATGCCTTCTAAAGTAGTCACTTCGTAAGACTTTATCTAGTTGTCGCTGACAGAGAATATAAAGTTTTCAAGGCAATGGTTCTACCGCTGAGAGCTCCGTTAAAACCTCTCTTTCTGTTATTTGCGGGGTTTGTGGGAAAGAAGGAGAGCTACAGAGCTAATAGCGGCACGCCTTTACACGATTATTTAATCAAAAGCTAAACGGTCATCGTCATTTCTCGGACTTCTTCAAAGATGATGATATTACGATGATTTCTAAGAATATGTAATGATTAATGGTTTTAACAGATGCTATAAAAATGGTATTTAATAGAGCCTAAAATCCAAAATATCAACACACATTTTCATCTGTGTTTTTTTCATCGGTTCAATATTTTTATTTATTTGATGATAAAAACACGTTTAAACAAAACAAAAAAAACTAGTGAATATTCTCATTGCGTAAGCATCGTAAATCATCATCATCATCATAAATGGCTCTACAACCCTTGGTGGGTCTTGGCCTCCTCGAGAGTCTTCCTCCACTCATCTCTGTTTTGTACAAGTTCTCTCCAGTTTGGAAGCTCCAAGGTACGTAGGTCTTTGAGGACGTTGTTGTTCCAGCTTAATTTTGGTCTTTCCAGGCTCCTTCGCCCTACAGGTCAGATTTTAGCAGGGACTTTGGTGCTTGATGCTCTGTCATTCTTTCCACATGACCCAGCCACCGAAGTCTTTCCAAATTTATAAATTGTGTCACTTTTGGTTCCTTAAACAGAGTGTACAACTCATCGTTGCAACGTCTACGCCAAAATCTATTTTCTAGAATCGGTCCAAAGACACGCCTTAAAATTTTTCTTTCAAAAATGTCCAGTGCTCGCTCATTCATCTTAGTAAGTACCCATGTCTCAGCTGCGTACGTGAGCACTGGTCTAATAAGAGTTTTGTATACTAATATCTTGGTGATTCTGGACAACAGTCTGGATTTTATCTGCTTTTGTAGGCGGAAGTAACAGCGATCGTAAGTACCTGTGTATATTTTAGGGCAGGTAGAATTAAACGAATCATTATCATTTTTTCCAAATTTTGTAAGGCAGGAAATTTTTTTTTGCACATAGTTCAATTCATGGCAGTGTTTAGTCCAATTTGGCTTATGTTTTAAATCTAATTACATTGAATGGATTGTAGCACCGTTAAAGGTAACTCGACATCGTAAAAGATGCGCCCTTTCCGGGTCAATTAAGCAGTAATTTGATTAGAAAATTGGGTTAGGTTAAGTAGGCATTACGTTGTAAAAGTACTTTTACATGTCCCGTAAATAATACTTAAATAGACCGGTGGAAACATAACGACCAACACATGATTAATTTGCACTTTACAATTTACGATTCTCAATTCAATTTTGTGGGAGTTGATTCAATTTGAGTGAACAAAATAATTATTTCTAAAGATTTTATAACGTTACATAAAACACAGCAGTAAAAATGTCATGTTATCTCGACTTTAACAAGTGTGTGGGTGTTTGAATGGAGTTTATTTGCACAGGTTTTTGGTGATTTTTCCTTGACCTTATATTATAAATGGAAGATTCTCATAACTTCTCGTAAGAGCAGGTGTTTATTAGTCTCAACAAATTACAATTTAATTTAATATCTGGGATTAGCTGTCAACGAATGCTATATTCAGGTTTGCAAAATGTTAAAATCATAATTCAAGTAAATCTAGTAAGACCATCCAAATTTATTTGAGATTGAGCATTTTATCGAAGAACCATAATCAAAGCTTTGAAATATTATTATGATAGGTAAAAATGATTTTTTATTAATGTAACCTCGAAACACGGTCTAGACATTTTTAATAGTAACAGGTGGAAAACTGAATCCTGAAAAACTCTTTATTTCGAAATTTGACTGAATAAAATATAGTTTGAAATATAATCTGTAATATTGCCGACAGGTGGCGCCTGGATAGGTAACCGGATGTTGCATTGTTAGTTTCTACTTTTGTCTCTTCCGTTTTATGTGTCCCCTTAAGATAAAAACCTTCCTGACACTATAATTTGAAAAGAACTTGAGTAAACAAAAAATATTATGGCTAAATTTAAAGTGGTTTTAAAATTGTTTTAAAACAAGTAAATCTAGTAAGACCATCCAAATTTATTTGAGATTGAGCATTTTATCGAAGAACCATAATCAAAGCTTTGAAATATTATTATGATAGGTAAAAATGATTTTTTATTAATGTAACCTCGAAACACGGTCTAGACATTTTTAATAGTAACAGGTGGAAAACTGAATCCTGAAAAACTCTTTATTTCGAAATTTGACTGAATAAAATATAGTTTGAAATATAATCTGTAATATTGCCGACAGGTGGCGCCTGGATAGGTAACCGGATGTTGCATTGTTAGTTTCTACTTTTGTCTCTTCCGTTTTATGTGTCCCCTTAAGATAAAAACCTTCCTGACACTATAATTTGAAAAGAACTTGAGTAAACAAAAAATATTATGGCTAAATTTAAAGTGGTTTTAAAATTGCACAACAAAAAGTACATGTTTAAAACACCATTATAAATATTTGAGGGGCACTACTTACTTTAAGTTATCTGAAAAATCTCTTTATTTAATTGTGCTTTTTTACACAGCTTTGGCATAAAAAAAGTATCTTAAAAAATTAAATTTTGAACTATATAAAATTCAATTTGGGATATTTTTTGACAAAACTACCATTTAAAATTCATTTAAAATTCAAAATTCTAATGTAAAGCAAATGATTGGCAGTTAAATAATGTTTTTTTTTAACTACCAATGTTTTAAATTTTTTATCAAAACATAATGTAATCATTGTAATTTACGTATTGACGTTGCAAAATACAGTACCTACTTACATAGTCATGTTAGGTTCTTCAAAATATAATATATAATATATATACAGGGTGTTCAGGGACGTACTCAATTTACTTTAACCACTGGTTCTTCACATTATTTGGAGAAAAGAAATGTAAATAAAATTATGGTGGCCGGTGACTTTAATTTGTGTTTTTTTTTCAAACTAAAAAAAAATATCTTCCACATGTCTTCACTGGTCACCCCGATTATAACTTTTCATTATTATCTATTAAACCTCAAAAATGTCACCGGAGACCAACATTTCATTAACATTTTCCACTTCAAATAATTTCAGAAATCACTGGTAAGTCAAGTGCGACCCTTAAGGGGATAGCCGGCGGTGATTTTTCCATACAAACGTATTCCCTATTTAACCCTAGAGAAAATATTGTTTTTACATAAAATAGATATCAACTACTAGCGTGTCGGTACTTTTTGTTTTTTTTGATAAGTTACTTTTTATAGAAGTTATGACCTTCCATAACTTCCATAAAATTAATAAAATTGACTGGTTCAAACGCCGTCAAAAGACGTTCAGTATACAAACTAGACAATGTTTATTTTTAAAAAGCAAAACGTACAGACATAAAATAGTTTTTTTTATGTAGTTGGTAAAAAAAATTGAAAATCAGTCCACTTTTGGGGGAGAAAAGTGGGGAATACAAAACCTCGATTTTAGTTAGTTATTAGTAGCCCGAGGTGCATTGTCCCTTTCGCTCAATATCCGGTGGAGTAAGAGCAACAGTGACAGCAACAATTTAGTAAAATCTATTTTTCAAATTTCTCCACCACCCGGATATCATGTTAACACCCTGTGCAGTGTGCACTTACATTATAATATCGATGACCCCCACCATAAACTAAACTACCCACTTTTTAGCCACATTATTTAGTTTAAAAGCTTTTGACTTTTTGTCTTATTAAAATTTAAATTAGCAATTATAAAAACATGAAAATTATGTAACTTCTGACTGTAGATTTCAAATTCTGTACTCGATGTAAATGTGCTATTATGTTCGAGGTACAGAAAGATAATTATTTTGCTAAAAGGAAAATCTACCACATTCCTTAGCGTTAAGACATTGGCCACCTTAATGGCTATTATAAGTTTAGAAGGCGGTGGCAAATTTCCCATTGTTCGATTGTTAAGGTCAGCTCGAGGTTTGTTTGTTTTATAAATTTCGAGGAAAAACAATGATCTTGTAAATAATATGGTCATTATCAGATGGGATAGTACATAATTGAATGAATGCATGTAATTGAAATTGTAATTGGCAATGCGGTCAAGGTCATACCTATTTCAAAAAGGGGCGTTATAAAATGTTAAATAAAGAACAATTAAACATATTCGAATGAAATCTTTCGTCGAAATTACCATATAAATGTACTTTTATAACGTAATGAGAAAAATAATTATTATTTACAGAGGGAAGAATAATAATATTACGTTTATGTTGTTGATAATAAATTGTTAGGTTGAAGTGAAGCAGTCAGTCCTATGAAAAGAAATGTTTTTTGTAAACAACCACAATGATTTCTCCAATAAAATTAAAACCTCAAGATTTATATAATTTGATAGTTGTAAGCACTGTGCATGTAATGTATGTAATTCTGTTCTGTCGGCACCATGTGGTGTCTTCCTGTAACAAAGACCCCAGAAAACAGCAGTTTGTGCATATTTACTGTCGCTAGCCGATCCCCTATCATTTTAAATACCCATGCAAATATCAACAGATATTTCAATAACTACACAACTTAAGGTGAAGACATGCGAAAAAATGCAAAATCGTATAAAATCTTGTGTATTAGTTTTGAAAATTTGATAGCTTAGAAATAATATAGATACTTCAATTAAATACTGTGAGTAGAACACATCTTGGCCTTTGAAGTGATCGAGTATTTTTTTGATAAGCTTTTTAATAAGCTGAGAAAAAAATTATGCGTCTGACCTATAAAAAAGGTTAAAAGTGAAAAATCTCCTACTTATTTATTTATTTCAATTTATTTCACCTCTTACACACAACAATTTTACAAATTTTAATCATTGTTTAACAATAGAATAACTAAATAAAAACAAAAATATAATAAAAAGGTATAACAAAAAGGTGAAAACATCATTTTTTTGGTTTCTACACCAATTAAGAGAACTGACTCTTGAGCTTGGTGTAGGAGTTATGTAAGAATATACAATTTTTAGTCCATAATTAATATAATATCTTAAGGACTAGATTAAGGAAGACATTATACAATATTTGATGGTTTGATTTACAGGATTAAGGTTACATGGTTTTATTGCATACAGTTTTTTAAGAATAGTTTGATCTTTTTCTGGAATAATGCTAAATCTCTTATTTTTTTTACTTCTTCGGGAAGGCTATTGAAGTAAGTTATCCCTTTGTATACATAATTATTTTGCATTTGTTGAGTAGAAAATAATGGAATTTGGATATTATATTTACGTCTTAACGATGAGTTAACTTTATTATTTTTTAATGTCTTATCTTTGAATATTTGTAAAATTGAGTCTTTTTTATAGAGATCTTCAATTTTTGGAACTTCGAAAATTTTGAACAATGTTGCAGAAGGGAATGTAGGTTGTTTTTTTAAAATGACTTTAATAATTAGTTTTTGAACCACATTTACAGGGTTTACAATTTTTTTATATGCACCTCCCCATCCAATAATTCCATATTGAATTACTGACTGTACTAGTGCATAGTACACCTTTTTTAAATTATTTACCTTTAGAATATTTCTTAATCTAATAAATATATAAATACATTTCCTAATGCGCTTAACAAGTTCACATATGTGTCTGTTCCATTTCATATGTTGGTCTACAATTACACCGAGGTACTTTATTTCAGTTGTATGATTTAATTTTTTACATGAACTATTACAGACAGTTTTGTTACATTTATTATTGTGTATAATTGTATCGATGTTTGGGTGAGTTCTGAACGTATTTATTGAGAAGGGAATGTAAAGTGTAAAGTGTAACTTACAAATCCTTTTTCTGGTGTTGTTTTATTGAATAATGTAGCTAATTAAGTTTCTTATAAAGTGATCGGAAAACATTTTAATATTTGTATCTGAACTTCACAAAATAAAATAAAACGTGCATTTTGACAACGTTTCTTTTCAGTGAATAAAAATAGGCTAATTTGTAAGTGCGAATTTTATCCTTATGCCATGTACAGAAAGATTTTTTTTTTTTTTTTCACAATAATAAAAACTAAAACACTTGCAGAACTTAATAATAAACATTATTAAATTAAATTTCAAAAAAAATTAAAAATTAAATGGAGTTCTACGAATTAAACACAAAAACAATAAATAAAGAAGGATTTTAGCCCGTCGCTCAGTCTACGCCCAGAGCCCGGGGCCAACGGACATGCCTTAGTCTACGCGGCGCTTCGATCTTTAAAAATATACTTGCGGAATAACAAAACACTGTTGTTTGCTAGAGATTAGGGTTTTTATTGGTAAACGCCCAAAAATCGTTCGCTCCGCCCGATTCCGAATGAGTCAAGGACTAGTGGATCATCTTAAGGCACATACTCGTATTATGATGGCTCAAATAATGTTATTTATATAAATTCTTTACATTATTATAAACTTTTACTTGTTCCTTTTCTTTGTATTACATATAATTATCGAATAAACAGTTTTAAAACATCTGTTGGTACGCAAAAAAATGTGATTAAATTCTATGTTTTGTTTTAAAAGCATCAAACGATCTCATAACTGACAGATGAAGTGCTAATCGACGATTATACGTTCAACTTACTTTCATGTTAGGTGCATGCGATTCACGAATTACGATATTCCTAATAAGTACATAATAACATGAATACTGCATCTTATTATTATTGTTATTGGCTTATTATATTGAGAGTAGGTAACATTAATTCCTCAGTGAATAGGCAGTTCTTGTCCAATGTTATGCGTAGCTTAACCTTCGATGCCAACAGTAGGACACGAGTTATCACGTCAACATAAAAGGAATTTACAAACACAACTACTATCATTTTATTTGTATTGAAAATCAGTTTCGTATCGAATGTTTAAACATTTAATAACCCAAGGTAATTAGAACTACCGACTTCGTTCCTAAATAAGTATTTAATATTTAACAGCTACTGGGCTTTTATAATGAACTTTAAATCTTGGAGAACTTAATACACTAAAATAACTTATGGTATTTAGCAATTGAACAAAAGACTTTGGCTTGTTTGTCCGAAAAATTAATTCGAAACAACTTTTAGATTGGCAACATCACCAGCTTTCAGAGAATTATGACCTAAAGTTTGGCATAAATTCCCAAATTAACTTATTCGAAGAACCCAAAGACTTACCTAATCCACTGTAAATGTCACTTCAATAGCCGCTGATTTTTCTTCTTATTCTTCTTTTACATATGAAACACAATAGTTAATAATTATTCTTAATAACACAACCACAAAATATATTGGTCGCGGCGGTTCAAAACTTCAATACTCAGTCTCTTATTAATAAGCCACGATGTGTCGGCGGAAAATAATACGTGTAAGGCATTCATTACGGCAGCGAAAAACACGACAAACTTCATATAACACCAGAAAAGTGTTACATTCACAAAAATGCAATTTGCTGGCAGTACGGTTAAATCAAAACATGTGCTTTTGCGGGGTGCAACAAAATACGACCTGATTGCAGCTTGCAGCGCGTGGAACGAAAAAACGGATTCATTTGTTTTCGAAGTGCTTAATTTTTTATCTCTGGGCAAAAACAAAGGAAAGGGGGGTAAATGGAAGCATTAAAGGGTATTTGAATTACTCTGATTAATAGCAATCGATAGTACTTACACATCTCGCGCAAACAGTTATAATAAACAATAAATATCCATACAATTTACGATCATATAGATACAACATAAAGTAAGCAGTATTTCAGCAATCATGTTGTTATAGGAGCAAAATTGATTGTATATGTACGATAAAAAAAAAATGTGGTAAATACAATAAAATAAGAGAAAGGTATTTAAGATATATATTCGAATTTGTTGATAAAAAAATCTTAATTAATTCTTTAAGATTACAACAGATATGTGATATTTTGTAACTTGAAACTCATGCTGTTCAGATATGCATATGCCGTGATAAAACTGAATTGGTTAGGCACGAATAATGTACAGGTACCTACTCATATGAAAACCGTGAGTGAAAACCCCACGGAGTTGTTATAAAATGTTTCTTCTTTTTTATGTGATATAATCAAATGCGATTTTATACCTGCTTGACAATGCTTTCGGATTGTAAAAATGCAATCACCTTAAATATGCTTTACAATGCTACTAATTTAATTATGCTCACCAACACATACTTGTGCAAAAACAAGCTTAAAAAATAACCTATACTAGTCCCAGCGAGACATCGTACATGACGTCATCGTTATTGTAATTTTTTCCTTTTTAGATTTTCAAACAAGACGCCTGACAAGGCAGAGGACGAACGTCGATAACGCGCGTACAAGCTCTCGCTGGGACTAGGCTAAAAGTGGAATTAGTGAAATTAAAAAGTTTGGTAAAATAATTCGGGAAGTCCGAAGAAGACACAAAGAATACGGTTAACCATATTTATATAAATAAATAATAAACACTCAGGGCCATGTCAAGAGTCAAGAATCAAAATAACATAAGGTAATATATGAGACGATGTATGAAGCAAGGAGTGTGTGCCAAAGCTGATTTATTTGGCGGTTTGTCCTCTCTGTCTACCCCTGCAGCGAAACGACGTGATGGTCAGTCAGTTAATTATGTTTTGTGTTTTGAAGTTGGATTTAAGGCATCGGAACTTGTGGGGTTTATCAAGATTGTATCTATTATAGGTACAAGAAGATGTTAAAGAAATAATTTGGAAATATCTTAATTCTGTTGGTACGTTTATACATGAGCTTTTAACATAAATGATACATCAACTGATGGTTTCTACAACTTATAACTTCTATGACAGTTCCGTGAGTTCTGTCCATAATATGCCTTAACTCTAAACGTTTCAAATCGCAGGTAGGTGTAAGTTAACCGGCGCCCCCATATACTTAAGACATCATCTCTTTGCTCCGTGATGCCTCCGAGACGACTTGATGTTAGGTGAGATGATCACTGGAGACTTGAGTAGGTGCTCAATGAGTCTAGTCACGATTCACGATGTTCGACTCACATTAGCACTATTCGGAAACCACAACAAATAGAGCTTATCTTGAAGACTTCTAAGTGACGCTTGCTTACAAAAGGTTTACTAGGAATTAGTTTAATAGAGAACGCTAAAGGACCAGTAGGTTATCACTAAAAGCTAACATTAATAACCTGGTGATATAAAACATTTATTACCTGTATGTAAATGTCAGTGATGGTTTTTTACTTAGTCATCCAAGTGTGAAAGTAAGATTCTAGGTAATACATATTGGTTAAGCAGGAAAACACGATCTTACGAATATATTTTTATCTTTAGACATTCCATATCTGTTCAAACTAATAGACCACAACAAATAATCACGTATAATAAAGTTCACAAGCAAAATCGGTATTATTTCCTGTGTTCGCATTATGTAAAATATAACCGACCACATCATTAAATAAGCGCCATGTAATAGTTAATCGACATACGTAAGTATTGCGTGCGCTATATTATGATTGATTATAAATATGAATTTGGAGAAGGGGTAAATGCAATTAATGCAAAAAATGAGCAAGTTAATGCTATCAAATGAACTGTCATGATTTTTTTTTCGTTGTTTGTTTTTGGGGTGTTATGCCGTGTTGCGATACCTCCTTTTTTAGCCGACGTTTCGGACAGCGTTGAAGTGTCCATCATCATCACATCGACGGATCTGCCCTGATGATGGACACTGCAACGCTGTCCAAAACGTCGGCTCAAGAAGGAGGTAGCGCAACACGGCATAACACCCCAAAAACAAACAACGAAAATGCTTTTGGCCGTGAAATCTAAAAACGTATCTATCATGAATTTGTTAGTATGTAGAACTTTAAATACTGGTTTTAAAATTTTACATACTAACGTTAGTGGTTTTCAATTAGATCTTTTAGAAATTTTAGTAATTAGGAAAAATGTCAATAGAAATTTAAATATTATTAATAATCAAATCAATTTTGTGAATAACCCTATTTTAAACATATTTCCATTGTAATTTTTTGTCTTTGATGTTCTAAGCACCTCCCCTTTCCAACTCTCCCCCTCCCCACTCTACCCTGTTGATCTTATAAGCACCTCCCCTCACCACCTCTCTCCCCCCACTACTTCAATTTCTACCCATGCATAGCTTTATATACTTGATTATTTAGTTTTTAACATTTAATGGTATTTAGGTATAGTATTTTAACAACATTCTTGTAAATTAGGTGCCACCATAATATAAGCAAATAAAAGGGATGAAAGCGCACTTGGTACGAAATATCACTTAAATAAGCGATAAAACTATGTTGTCAATATTTTAATTAACTCATTTTCAAGGGTGAAGTCACATTAATCGTATTATCTGAAGGCCCGGAATTTCATGTGCTTTTTCAAATTTTGCAAAATCACTTTGTGGCACCATTTTATTAATGACAAATTAAAACACTTTAAAATTAAGCACCTCTCCCCCTCCCCACTCTTCCCTGTTGATCTTCTAAGCACCTCCCCTCACCATCTCTCTCCCCCCACCACTTCAATTTCTACCCACGCATAGCTTTGTATACTTGATTATTTAGTTTTAGTACATTTTATGTCCTGAGGAAGAGAACATCGTTCTCGAAACATGTCGATTTGTTAAAATAAAGATTATCGTGGAAAAAAAAAATTGTTTTAATTTGTCATGTGCTTTTGGTTATGCATATAAAAACTTAACTAAAAATGCGTTCTGATAGCATTATCTCCTTGTTTTTTTTAAACCGATCACTGAAGTCCTAGATAATCGCTGAACCAAGTTTACAAAGTACTTACCAGCATATCATAAGATTAATGAATGACCAACTCACATGCCGTTTTGTATGTAGAACTGTAGAATGTAGAAGGTATAGGCTTCTCCAGCAAATTGTATTCCGACTACCTCTTCAACATGGAAGGCGATCAGTATATTATTATTTCGCAGACGGCTGAGATCTCCTTTGTCCGTTCGCACTGGATGTCTATTACAGCTTTATGTCTTCAGACAAAGCGAGTAGGTACTGCTGCTTCCACTGCCGACGTAGCTCGGTACCAGTGATGGAGAATTTGCACCAGGAACACAAAAGGCACGTACGGGTAAATCGCCTACTGTTTGAGCACTAGATTTTAAGTTATTAGTTCTTGAACGTCTGTTTTTAATCATTATGGAATATCTTATCTTATCTTACTAATATTATAAACGCGAAAGTTTGTATGGATGTATGTGTGTTTGTTACTCTTTCACGCAAATTTTACTGAATGTAGAATATATAATATAGCTTATACATCAGAATAACATAAAGGCTATAATTTATAAAGCAAGCTTTTTATTTTCAATATATTGAATTTTATTTTCAATATATTTTATTTTCAATATATTGAATAAAATAATTATTGTTTAATATAAAATGTCAACATTTGAGAATGACATTTTGCAAAACAATGATTGTTAAATCAAATTTCTATTTTAGAAAATATTTAAATTAGTGAATTTATTTGAAGTACTCGCCTAATACTTTGAATCGAATCAAGAATTATAGATATTTTAAATAAATAGTTCATGGGGCGAGGTTTGTCTAGGTATTTGCGGCGAATGCGTTTGTCCACCTACTGCGTGGCGAGGTAGATCGGGAGACTGGTTGAGGGAGACCTAACCTTTTCGGCAGATTCGGCAGATCCGACGATGTGACATCGTCGGATCTGCCCTGATGATGGACACTGCAACGCTGTCCGAAACGTCGGCTAAAGAAGGAGGTAGCGCAACACGGCATAACACCCCAAAAACAAACAACGAAAATGCTTTTGGCCATGAAAATCTAAAAACGTATGAGACCTACCCTATACCTCTACAGCTGGACTCTCTCGACTCATTACCTTGCACCGCAGTGGAGGGTGGTCACTCCTGGACGTATTGACTCCCAGATTCCTACCCGTTCTCATACCTTTTTCCTTCAAAGTACTTCCTCTCCTTCCTTTACCTTAAAACTCCCTTCAGACAGCATCCCTAAAGATGACTTAGGTATTTCTTTCTTCAGGGCCTCCTGGGTGGAGCTCAAAAGAGTAAAAAATCGCGCGTTTAAATTTCAGTCTGCAAATTAAATTAATTTGCTTTTCTTATCAACTTTAATAATTATTGATAGCTTTCTTACAAATCCCGACAGTTTTTGATATCTATAAATATCAATATTCATCTGCATTCGTGTACCTAATTGAGCAGATACATCAAATTTTGTCCGTACTGTACATTTTTAGTGTTGAAATATTTTCGGCCGGGAACCGCTGCACAGTTTTAGGATCATTCATCCAAAGGTAGACTCCTTGGATGTGTGACATCTCTTGGTGAAAATTGAAACATCGTTATAAATTTGTACACAACTGCCATCTATCGCTTGAGTTAGAAAACTCACATGAAATTTATACTTATTTATGAATATTAATAATACCAAAATGATGATATTCATAAAAAAAACTCTCAACTAGGAAATGTTAGAAGCGATTTGATGGATGATGTTAAAATGTCTAGTCAGAAATAAGATGAATCATCGTTGAGATGAATTAAATGTCAATGAACAAAGAGAGAATCAAAGTATTATTCCCATTTTACTCTGAAAAATTCTACGTTTAATGTTTCTGAGCCGAAAATATTTTGTATAGCGCCCTCTGATATAATAAAATTCAAAGAAAACAGAACAATTTTTTTTTTTTAAATTATTTGTAGTAGGTACTCCCATACTAGTAGTATTTACCCGGCTTCGTCCGTGTTGCGTATTTATTCTTATTAAACCGGTTGTCTAAACTTTTTAAAAATAAGAAGGTATTTTATAGTACCATAGTCACGATTCACGATGAAGATAACGTATCAAGCAGAATCGAGTTAGAAATTTAAGACAAAAATAAATGTGAAAATTTCCTTACGCCAAAGCTCATTCGTTATGAGTTTTTCTGCTTCATACAAATATAATCATCATATTTATTATTTTCGATGGACCTTACAAAACGTAACGTCTTAACGATAATAAATCGTTGTATTTTATGCATTGTTTTTATTTATACTCGTATATTATCTTTATCAAGTTGAAGCAAATTGAACATTTTCCAGGTTTATTCAAACATTTAAGGTGCGATCCAAAAGTTAACTATAATTTTCTGAAGAGATATTAAATTAAATACTGCGTACTCTTAACCTTCGAACGGTTTAAAAATAAATACAAAGCCGAGATGCCTAGCAAAACAAAAGGCAGTAAATAAATAATGGTCCAGAATAGAAAGAGATCAAGTCAAAGGAAGAATAAAAAAAAACATTATTTTTATATTTGCCTTATTTTACCCACTAATATAATTATCAATTTTTTTGTAAGGTTTAATAAAGATTTTTTTATTATTTTGACTTATCCATTTTCATTCTGAGGTTTCCATGTAGTATAAATGCCATCAGTAGATAGGTACACATAGTACAGTTTGATGGCGTAAGCACCCATACAAATGGCGTCAAACCAGTTTCTTGAGTACGTACTCCAAGCGAAAGAGTCAAGATAGTATAATAATGTATAGTATTATAATACGATGATGTAGGTATAACACTGTGTACAGTAAACATAATAGAAATGCATTAATAGTGTTGGTAAATAAAAAAAATTACTACTATAACTCGTTTAGTTTACTACAATCAGTTTGAATAGGTTCAAATAAAATAAAAAATTAATTCAGATACATTTTTTTTTTAATTTCTGCGACCGAACACTCCTTATTACTTCTATGGACGGATTGTTCGTGAACATAAGTAGAATGTCACTTATGATTGTCGATAATCCCACCCTTAACAAAGTGATAGTGTTCCTAATTTTGAAAAATCAAACCGTAGAAAAATATTATTTTTTTACTATAATATAATTTTTTTCAAATGTCTTTTAAAACTTCCTTTTTTTGGTTTCAATACAAATTAAACCTTCCTTCCCAGCGATTGAAATCAACAGCGCTACCAACCTTGCAATTTTTTATTATTGTTTAAATAAGACATTTATTTTGTATATTAATCTAATTGGTGCTTAAATTTCTTCGTATATCATTAAAAATGCGTAAGTGTCCGTGTGTTCGTGCGCGATTGCCATGATTGATAGAATGCATTGTCATCGACAACGAGTCTATCTGCTGAGTTCAACTCGAAAAGTGTGTTGATTTCCACTACTAAGATTCTGCGTGAGACAAACATAAGTTTAATTCAAATAGATGTAAAAATCCTCCAAAAAATCGCAAAAGCACATCACGAAACTCTACTGTTAAATAATTGGATGTACTGTGTGGTTTGACTTAAAATATTATCAGTTCAATTAATCATAAATTTTCAATTAAACCATATGCAATGTTTTGCTTGATGCAACTACGAAATGAATACTTTGATCTTCGACATACATAATATTGTATGTATCTTTTAAATGTAACTTATATATATCAGCATTATGGCAATAAGACGTGATTCGTGAATTATTGTTGTTCGTTGCATTCATTTTCCATTCATCAATGTAAAAACATGATTTTATCAAACAATTGCACCGCAAAAAACCAAATTATGTCTGACAAACAGAAAGTGCCAAGGATATAGTAATCATGATGTAATTTTAATCCCATTAAAGGTTTTGTTGCATTTTACGAAAGAGTAATCGAGTAAGTTTTAAGTAAGGAAACCTTGAGATAAACCTTACAGAATTTTGCAAAATTGTTCATCATTGGTGTTTAAATCAATTATTTCATGAAATATGACTATAAAGTAGAAAGAGTCCAAATAAAGTAAAAACTCAAACAAATATTTACAATTTTTTTCTTTGTTTTGTTGTTTCGATCAAACTCGTTCAAACAAACTACGACAAACGATAAACATCATAATGTAGCCATTTCAGAAAATGTTTTAGTATCTATATTTTTTTCATTTATTTTATTAAATAAATGCTCATTTTTATGTTGTAACGCCAGAATTCCTAAATTCCTAATCAAAAATATCAATAACGTTAACATGACATCCTTGAAAAATGGTGTTATGACATTAAAAACAATTTGATTTATGGTGAAAATTAGCATAAAAATAACATAATAATATTTATGTCTTCGGCGTAGTGTACGTAGTATGGCTTGTCTATGGATTAAATTTCAAATAGAGAACCTTTCAAAGAGGCTGTATCGCCTCCGACGCCCGGAGAGCGGGAAATCGAACGAGCAATCACATGCGAGGCCACGGGTTCCACGAACTCGCGCGCTGCGCCACCATTGGTCGAAAAGTCCGCGAGATTTTGCCGCGTAATAGTGCTGACGTACAGTCAATCAAAATACCGCGCCTATTTTCCAAAGCTCTCTGTTTACTATTAAGATGAAAACCGGTGGTAGAGAAATTTTAAAAATATATTTAACTAAATTGTTGCTGTCATTGTTGCTCTTACTCCACCGGATATTGAGCGAAAGGGACAATGCACCTCGGGCTACTAATACTTAACTAAAATCGAGGTTTTGTATTTCCCTCTTTTCTCCTTTAAAAGTGGACTGATTTTCAATTTTTTTTTACCAACTACATAAGAAAAAAATATTCTATGTCTGTACGTTTAGCTTTTTTTAAAAAAACATTGTCTAGTTTGTGTACTGAACGTCTTTGACGGCGTCTTGAATTTTATTGATTTTTGGAAGGTCACAACTTCTATACACAAAAAGTACCGACACACTAGTAGTTGATATCTATTTTATGTAAAAACAATATGTTATCTAGGGTTAAAATCCAGAGAGATAAATAGAGAATACGTTTGTATGGAAAAATCACCGCCGGGTATCCCCTTAAGTTTGAACACTGTACGCTTTTGCGCGAAATTCTTTAGGTAGGTACTTACTCCGTGATTGGAATATTATCTATTTTTTGTTCTAGCTTCTATGATGTCCGTGTAAAAGAATATTATAAATTGTAATGAAATGTAACCCATGTTCAGACTGATTGCTTTGTAAATGGCATGTTTTGCTTATACATACCTACTTGATTAAAGAATAAAAACAAGACTTCATTGAAGATATTAGGGCAGATATGTAGGAGAATTATATGTTCGAGTGCCGCCAAAGTGTAATTAAATAGGCAGATTACATAGGTGAGGATGATTTTGTGATAGGTAATAGTATTTCACAAAGCAGTTGCTTAAAACAACCAATTTTCAAGCACGTTTTAGAACATACACATTCAAAATAACAACCAGTTTTAATAACAATCATAAAGGCATTAAGCATTTATTTTGCTCACTTAGCAATATAATTTAAGTACTACACCATTTAACTAGGATAAATAATATTTCTTACTTAAGGGCCGGTAGTACCCGTCCAAAAATAATAAGGAGGGATACGACAATATAAACGTTGGAGCAAGCGCGCCAATATTAAAAACGTAAAAATTCGAACGAAAATTGGGAAAATGTTTAATAAAACACGATTTGTTTACAATAGAGCAAAAATCTCTTTTCAAAATCTTAAGAAGCATTTAAGAAACAGAAGCAAACGTGTAAATACTAATTTTTGGAGCATACTTTGCAATTTTTTTCTATCGAGGGAATTATATGTAATTAACGTTTCGGCTCTACAAGTCTTCAGATATTATTATCTTTAAAAATAACTCATATATTTTTTTAAGAACTTAGAAACTTCAAGTGTTCTAGATATATGTTATAAATCGGTAGAAAATCGGAATTCCGGCCCTTAAAGAAGATGATAAGAATATTTTTAAATTCTATACAAAATTATGACGGTGAAAATTAAATGGTGACGCATCAACATTGTTTGTCGTAAATTTTTCATTTTTGGAAAACAGTTTAAAAATAATATATCACGTCCTCAAAATCGTTAAAATATTCCAATTTTATAACTTATTTTTATAACTCTACTACTACTATTTTTATAACTCTACTACTAGATACTTTTTTCTATTCTATTTTGTTTGAGGCACAAGAGAATATGTAGCTCCAACGATTTATTGATTGGTTTATTCATACGAGCAAAAAGCGTCATATTTTTTCACTTGAATAAAAAACTTGCCACAAAAAAGTAGAGCACATTCTAATATTTATGAAGATGGCTAGGTCTTTATAAGTCTCTGAGGTTTTTGTCTTATTCGGTTATAGTGATAAAGTTGAACGGTAAAAGCAGCTGAAGACGATCCTTATAGGTAAATCACTTAAGGCTCCCTTGCAAATTCTTTCTTACGAAATACATGTAACAGAAAGTGAGGTTACAATGGAGCTTTTGTCAGCAGGACTATGATAAAGTCTTTGCATTTTCCGTGAAGCCATTTTTATTTAGAGGAATACATAAACCAAATGTACGTCATTTCTTAGTAGGTATGTCTTATATCACCACAAACTTATGAGTTGGGCATAAAAATCGCTTGGCAAACGGAGTTTAGAAATGATCGATTTGAGCGCAAAAGTGGTCTTCATTTATTACATAAATAATTTTATAAGAAAACAAAAAAAAGGAATTAAGAAAATTACAAATAAGTTGTGACTTATGTATGCTTTCATAATTTTCTAATAAAAAAACATTTTTAAGTGTTATATTTTTAATAAAGTAATTAATTATTTAATTTTGATTCTACTCAAGCGAAATGATAGAAAAAGCTTCAATTTATCTACGGTATATTTTTGGTATTAAAAATATTAACCGATTGGTAGTAAAGATTAATCTTAACCAGTGATTCCCCTGCCAACTTCGCCTTAATGACTAAACTAGTCGATTTTCTGTTTTATAGTTTATCAGAAAGTTGCTTGAAAACATGGATCTTCACAATAAAATGTATTTATATTTTTCCTAATTTTTGTATGCTAATAATTTGTATTTTAACCACTCGAGCGCTTTTTGCCACATTATGGCACTATTTCCAAAACCTCGGATTGCTTTGTTGCCAAAATGTGGCAAATTTTCAAAAAAAACTTTTTTATTAAAACGACTATATAATATATTGTACTTTTAAAATACAAACAAATAAATATTATCTAGATTCTTTAAGATGTTTTAAGGTTAAAGATTTAATTAAAAAAAATTATAAATCCTACAAATATGTGATAATAAACAAAAGATAAGGGAATTCATTGGCTACATAGAACTATAATCAGTTTGTATGTCTCCATGTTCAAATTAGGAGGTATGATTTTTTTAATGTGGGCGGAAAAATTTCCTTTAGCAATACGAGAAAAAATATTTTAATTGCTCTGTCGCTCCAGTGGATAATAACTTAAATAGAGATCTACGATCTACCGGTATATTTTCTTAGTTTTTTTAGGGTTATAAAATCAACTATTCCTTGTTTAATTATTATTATTTTTTATCAAACTTAATGACGGTTTTATTTATGTGTTTAGGCTACTTAATAAAATAACCACTGGTTATGCCACCACACTTTAATGTATTTGTTACGTTATTATAATATAATATCATTGCGTCGTCTATTTACTATACGAATTGTTTTAATTTTTAGCATTATTTTTCTAATTATTTAAGTATGGTAAGAATGCCACTTGTTACTTATGTTGTATCCAACTTCCTGTAAGATACTGGGTACTTGCTTCAATGGGAACTTGTATGAAAAATTGAACGGTTCGTAATTAAAAGTGCTACGACATACGTGCGTAATAATCTTTCTGATGTGGCAGTTCATTGGGGAATTAGGGACAAACGACATCCTATCATATACATACTTAGGTGAAGGTATAACGCAGTATTTTATTATATTATGTTTAGTACAAATAGATGTGAATATGTTTTTTTTTTTTAATTTTATGTTTATTTATTCTTTGAATAGTAAATACAACATTTATGGATTTTATGGCCACCATACTAGGCACATGCCCGTGTTATGGTGGCCGATACTATACTATTATACTGATAATGTACTATTATATATATATACTATTAATTTGTTATATTGTTAATTTGTTATGTTATATATATAATATTATACATATACCGATAATGTACTATTACATATGTTACTGGTGTTAAAAAAACTAAAGAGGATGTGTAATATTATATAATAGAGGAGTGCCTTTGTTTACAATATTGGTCATGTTAATTATAAATAAATAAAGCTTTAGTGAACTTGTTAACTTTTTTGATTGCTTCACAAATTTAGCAAATAAGTAAATTGAAAAAACACCTCAAAATACTTAGACTAGCAATCCGATGGTCGCACGTTCAAAGCCGGCAAACGCAAATAAATTTTATTTGTTTAATTTGTGTTATTTCACAATTTACGTAATTAAATTAATTTGTGGTACATTTGCTGCACGTTCCAGAGTCGAAGATACTCTCTGTATCGCTGTGGTGTAAGACCACCATTCAGAATTAAAACGTTGCTTGAAGTGACTTTAGCCGTGGTTAGTGGTCAAACCTGAATAGGCAGGTACTTCCCCACCTTCATTTTCCCCATCTCCTTACCCTACCCACTACCTGCAGTGTCCCAGCTTACCCCAATTGGGGATGCCATAATCTCACAGGCTCTATTATATCTATAATATCTCACGGGAGCTATGAAATGGGAGATGTGAAATTCAACACAACAATTTCACATCGAAGGATCTGCCGGATCTGCCCTGATGATGGACACTGCAACGCTGTCCGAAACGTCGGCTAAAGAAGGAGGTAGCACAACACGGCATAACACCCCAAAACAAACAACGAAAATGCTTTTGGCCGTGAAAATCTAAAAAAGTTTCATTTTAATCTGCATCCTCTCAATTCTATCATTACAAAACTAATGATACTTCACTAGGCGGAAAAACTTATTTAGTAAATTATTAGGCACTTAATTTGTAAAGATGTCCGGTTGACACGAGCCAAGTCAGTTGACAATGTGGCCGATGAAAAACCAAAAGGCCAGATAATCAAAAGGTGGGTTGGCACGCCGCGGCTGGTGTGTGATTGAAGCGATCCCAAATCTTTTATGGACCACGTGGGAGACGAACTCCTACACTCTGTAGGCTTTGAACTTTAAAGTAAATTGAATCAGTTATGGTGTCAAAAGAAGCAGTGACCCCAAATCTTTTGAGCACAATATTTAAACAAATAATTATTTTTTTTTACGAAATTTTTAACCAAAATATGTTTGAGTTTAAAAGGAAGATTATTTTACAGAGGACACGAATTTGAATGTATTTTTGAACACCTGTAACATCGAATAAAGTTTGTATAGGTCAAAAATCATTTTTGAAATAAGTTTGGATCACCTGCCCGCAGTCCCCTTCTTACCCAGAAAAATGCCCGAAAATACTCGTTTCTAAACTAGATATATAAAAATCACACTCGTATTATATTCAACGCCTCCCTCTATAATACACCCAGCCTAATAAATAAGTAATCTATTTAATGAACTTAAAATATTTACAAGTAGTTTACAAATATAAGGTACAAAAGCCTCATAAGGCCAGGACATTGGGTAATGAAATGGATACACATCATTACAAAGGTGTTAATTCAAGATTTAAATGCCTTTTCGGCAGCGTAAACATAATTTGTGTCATGTAACTAAAGATCTGAAGAAAGGGAATGCCTAACCCACGCATATATAATTTAAATCTTTAAACTCCTTTCATGGAAGTGGACACTGCTGCCCCCACGTTCTTAATAAACCATTTCTCATTTATACAATGTCCATCAACACGAACTCATCAATCCAAAATGAAGGAGATCCAACAGCAATTTTAATTAAATCATTCTTGGATAGATCACGAATTCAGGTCATCTTGTCTTAAAGCATATTCATGTGCCGATTGTGATAATATGTTCCAGTTGTTTTGGTTATATGATTGCAGATTTAAAATCACGCTCAGCGTATTATAAGAATTACATGCATTAACGCGGTATCGTGGAATTACAAATGTGGTAGATGGTTACGTGTGTGGATTAAAAAAAAAAAAAAAACATATTTTTAATCATGTAATGTACGTTAAATCTACGCTTGTTGGACTTGTTCTTGTGTAAAGAAAATCGGCTGTGGAATGATTTGTCGGCCTCTGTGTTTCCTCCCTCATTTATCATGGGTTTCTTCAATTCACAGGTTCACTCCTTCATTTCCACAAAAAGACCTTCCACTCACAATCCCCAAAGATGTCATAGATTCAGAGGGAAATTATTTTCCTCAGGACTTCCTTGTGGAGTTAATGAAAATAAATAAATATACTTACGTATATGTATAGGTGTATTCTTGGTGAAATTACTGTAATACTATGATTAAAAAATAATTTCTTTGTCAAACTTATGTGTTATTCAAGGAGGCACCCTATATGACGAATATTGCCCATATAACAGCCTTCCCAAAAGAAAAAGAAGACATACATACCTACCTGGGACCAGTTGAAATATGTCCTCAGCTAGGTCAAAGAAGTCCAGCCAACAAGACGTGGAACAAGGTTACATTTTATTTCTAATCATAATTATGAAGATTTAATATTGTTTCTTACCTTTAGTGCACAGAAGATACAAGCATTTCCCATACAAGCGTGTCCGGAAAGCTCCCGGAAGCTCCGCCGGAAGATGTCGAGGTGCCATAGTACCTGAAAAAAAACACGATAAATTAATAACATATTAAAAAAACAAACTCTCTAATAGCATAAAAAATACGCCTCGGATCCTTATTGGATCAGACACGCCATCTTCAAAACGTTAACTGAAGCGTAAAACGCGTTCATATTAAATTTAAGAATCTACTATGTTTTGATTAATAGAAAGTATTGTATTTCATATTGCGTCACGTCAATGGGATTGTTGTAGTTTGACGTACAGCACATGCGCTCAAAACTCAAAAATGAACATATGGGTAGCACGACACGCGACAGCGTTTATAATATTGAAATAATATAATAAACGAACACCAGATGAACTGAATAAGGACGTCTAACCGGTTTTGTGCATATTCGGGTCCCCTACTTTAAAAAAATTAAGGTGTACTATTGTACTACATCATTTTAACAGGTGTCTTTTTCAGCAAGGGACCCCTCTGCGTAAATGTAGCATCAGATAGACTGAATGCACCTGTCGCGAAACTCCAATGTATTTATATAATAGTGTACCTATGTGTTTGCTTTATAGCAGAAGGGAGGGTAGTTTTATGTTTGATAATGAGGGCTAGCCGGTGTCTGTAATGTATTTAGTTGATGAATCATTAATTTAATACTTAACACGACTGAGCATTGTGCACGTGAGTATTATTATAGTTATTCAGTTCAAGGATAGCAGATTGCTTGACACGGTATTCTATAGTCATTTGATATACTGGCTGTAATAATGACATAATTTAAGCACATTATAATAAGTAGGGAATGTATCGATTATTACTATGTAAATTAGTTACATTGTGGTGGAACAAATATCTTTGTACAGTGCCGTTGATGAATAAAGCCAATTAGTTTTGGAAACGATTGTGCCTTCTTCAGAGCAGTATATAAAAACATAAATGTAAAAAAAGTCCTTCAAAAATAAGAAAAGAAATTTATTGAATTTTTTCATCTGTACAACCAAGAAATGGAACTTTCGTAATATAATTAATATATCACTTGACATCTGTTCTAATTGATATCTTTTTTATCATTATCAAAAATGTAATGTATACCCATGGTGAAAAAAAAAAGAACAGAGCTGGTAAAATAGGAGGAGGAAGTTAAAATCAAATGGTCATAGGGAAGATTGTTAAATATTGAGTTATAGGAAAAATTCAATTGATTTTTCAAGAAATGATTTCATATTCGATTGAGAAATTTCTCGTTTTTGAGTGTTCCAGAAATCATCTGGTAAGTTCGTATGGTGTTTTACATGTAAAATTATTATTACTGTATCTACGCTGTTATAATTACATAATTTAAAACAATATAAATTATATTCTTTATTGTTTTTAACGGATTTCGCGTAGGAACTATATACTTGTACCTACATCATCACTTGACACTTAATATACTACATAATGAATCCACAGTACATTAAGATCTTGGTTCGATTTAATTTACCCATTTAAATGCGTGGGTATTTAAATGATCCACTTGAAGAATTGTTATAAATTACCTGTGTTTCTACGCACTTAAGTAGTGTTATAAATTTGTCAAGCGTTAAGAGATAATTTACCTCAAATAACAAGATCGTAATTCACTTAAAAATAAAACCAACAGTTACATCCAATTCTGGAGGGAGGATTAAAAACTTCGTTTTACAAATGTTCTGTAATTGATGTGTACGGAGGAGAATTTATAGGCAAATTTATAACCTATAAATTATTGTTGTGCAATAAAAAATATGTTCAATTTAATGGAATAACTTTTGAAGGCTGTTTTTTACATTATCTCTACACAGGAGGCCTTGGGGAAAAATCCGTCGGGGCCTTTGTCATCGTTGGGGATGCTGTGTCTTGCAGAGTCTTTTTTAAGGGAAGACCTACCCTTCCACTACGGTGCAAGGCGATGGGTCCATGGGAGAGGTCAAAGGGTCTCCCTCAACCAGTCTCTCCTGACCCGACCCACCACGCAGTAGTAACACTTAGGGTGACCTATGGTAGTGGTTTTGGTTATCGAATAAATGGTACTCGGGCAGCGGTATCCTTACCCGCCGCACAAATTGGTCTACAAATCAATATATTTAATCATCGAACAAGCAGATAACTTTTTAACTTAATGAGTTAAACCTCTAATTATAATATTTTAATTAATGAATTTAAATTTATAATTGAGTTTCGCTAATCTTCATTAATAAGATTAAATAAATGTTAATAAACACCCTGTTTTTTTCTTCTTTTAAATTAAAAAATTATATATTTTGTATTTACGACATAAAACATAAGAAACCAATGTTTAGAATGCAAAATAAACCAAAAAAATATGTAAATTAAGACAAGGGATTACAAGTCATACATTTGTTCCCTTGTAAACGCCATTTTCTAAATTATCTTCAGTCTTATAAATTCAGATGTCGTGTTCTTGATGCATCATGCTCCATTACTAAATTGCAAAATACTATCACAGAGTTTCCTATAACTTGCATAATATAAACAAAACCTTTTCATCGTAGAGATATTTCTATTCGCCTTTCGTAAGTCCAAGAGAAAGTCCCATATTATCATTCGCAAAACATGTTTTTTACTGCAGAAAAATGCTAAACTGGAGCAAACTGTGTGTGTTCTCAGCTGGGTGAAAAATATATAAGTGAAAGTGTGTGAAATATTAAAATTATTTAAACATATTTTATAGAAAAGAAATCGTTTTGTTTAATTCACGGACATCAACTTAATCTATAAATTAAGCATTTTAATATTGCACACTTTAAAATGTCTTCTAGCAAAGTTATTCCCTCTTACTCATAATCGTATTAAAACTAATACGCGTCGTATTACGACGCAACAGTGAAAATTTTTACTTATTGCCACTGCGTGTGCATAGTTAAAAATGCTTTAAACCAGGTTTACGGCCAACTTTACAAAACCAAGGATGAGTCGGCGGATACCGTGATTATGAGTAAGGGGGATTATGTCCAGCAAAGTAGTTCAAACATAAATGTCACATTATTACGCCGATCAGTTTTTTTAAAACAAAATTTAAAATAACAAAGTTTTTTGATACATATACAGGTATCTACATAATAACATAAAGTGTAAAAGAGTAACGAAAAAATCCCACAAAGGCGAAAGCCTGTGCGTGGGTATTATAATTGGTGGATATTAAACGGTGGAGATTAAAATAAATTATTTAAAAATATAGTATATGTAGAGGTGATTCATTTTACAAAAATACAAAAATATATATGTATAACTTTTAAAAAAATTCATTGATACTTTTTTTTAAAAATCTATTGATACTTTTTTTTAAATCCATTGAGAACGGTCGCGGGTTTGAACCCGGTGTGTGCATACATTTTATTTGATTATTTTTTGTTTTTCACAATTAATTAATTTTAAATAATATATACGTTCCATAGTGGAAGATATTCTCAGTATCGCTCTGGTGTAAGACCACCATTCAGAATTGAAACGTTGCTTGAAATGGCTTTAGATGTGTTTGGTGATCAGATTTGAATAGCCAGGTATTTTCCCACCTTCCTCCTCCCCACCTTCTTCCCTTCCCTACTACCTTTAGCCTAAAAACTGCGAATATTACATGTATACCCCAATTGGGAATGCCATAGTCTCACTGGCTCCAGACGGGAGCAGTTGGGACTCTTGTGCGGTATTCATATAATTTTTTTTTTTAAACTCAAAAACGTAAAAACTCCAGGAATTAATAAAGTAAGTCAAGTACGTCCCTTAACACCCTGTATAAGACAAAAGAGACCCATTCGAAGAGACCTATTTGTAAGATTCTATAAATAAAGATATTATAAATTATTATCTAAACAGAATCACACCAAAATCCTGCGGTTCCCATTTTATCAATAAATAAATAAAAAAAATTATTTAAAAAAAGATTATATGACGAAATTACACAGAGGTGATTTTCTCGTACTTAAATTATCCTTCAAAAAACCTAACCTAACCTAACTTTGGTCCAATATTATATTTGTTTATCATACACGAAATTTCCAGATTTCAAACCTACGTGTTAAAAACAGATTTTTATTCAGGTGTATTGTACTGCGATTCCAGAAGTAAAACATGAAAAAAGTTGAACAATATCTTCTACTTTTGTCAAAATAAATCTGGGTTGGTTAAAAATAAATAAAAAAATAGGCACGATAAATTCATTTAAAAAAACTACAAAATATATGTTGGTAAAAATAAATTAAAATATAGATACCAAAGTTTATTCCCAACCTCGTGATTTTCACGCTAAGTGATTGCGCAAAGCATAGATAGTAGATATCCAACCCCAATGCTATGCACTGATTTTCTTTGTTCAAAAAACATCAACGGTCGGTTAGCAACGAAACTTTATTACAACTCATCCCAATCAATACAAATAATCAAACTTCGCCTAGTCAACGAAAAGTTTTATAATGCATTTCATCACGCTATATTAGCATACAATTAGATGGATTGAAAAGGTAAAACATTTACCTGACTTTATTATTAGCCTGGCGTAATAATATTGTGTTATACTGTTTTAAAAAGGGGCTTTTCGACGAATATCTTTCAAAACGAAAATATTGTTTTAAAAAGGACTGTAATTAAATATCAAAAATACTAATTTGTGTTTTCTGTAAGTGAAATTGGAAGTGATTTGTCGAGAATTTAGTTATCCCTTCAGATTTTACACGGGCCTGCATGAAGTCTAAAAATGTATTTTATTTTAAATTAACCGGTTAACACGAAGGAGTTCCAATAAGTACCTACCAAAATATGAAATTTATAAATATAAAATGTACTAAAAAATAAATTCAAGAAAAAAATTAGAGGTGTGAAAATGTATTAAATCGATTAAACTTCAAAACGTCAAACGAATCAAATTATTTAATTTGTTCAAATGGATCTAGATGGGTTCGGAATACCTACTCGTTTTTTGAAAATGTATGTTTTATAATAATCACAGTCCTCTATCATTATTACAATAGCAAAAAACGGAAGAAAAAAAAGGCTTTAAAAAATGTTTAAATTTTGCCTTTTCGTTAACTTTCTTTCCGAAATACGTACATAATTATTATTTAAATTACCAAATAAATTCGGATGGTAGCTCCTCGTTTGCTTTGACTCATTCTACGACAGAATTTAGGGTGGCTATGAATTATTGGAGTTTAATCGGAATCGGAAATGATTCATATGCGTCACCGGAATGAATTAATTTACTCGAACTGTTTCGCCCATTTGTATTACCCAGTTATAGATATATTGTTTATTTCATGAATGAACGGGGAAAATAGGTGTAAATATGCAACTTTATAAATGCGTTTGTTATGCTAATGTACGCATGAGTTCACGAATACTCGGCAATATTTCACATAATAATCGGAAGCCCTTTCAGAATTTGATACAATGTTATGGAATGCCATGCTACGTTGCTTCGGTAGCACGCAACAATTCTGGTCCATGTATTTATACCGGTCAGATCAAGTTACGAAACCGTCATCATTGAAATGATTATCAAAAACATCCATCAAAATCCCTAACATCAAAGTAATAAAACAGCGGCGAGAGTAACTTGTTAAGAGATTTGTTCTGTAATTCCAGCGTCAAACACAGGTCATATTATTATTAGGTATTACAGTTGCAATGGACCACAGAATGGAATGTAACGTAGACGTAATTATACTGGTTTAGTTGTAGGATAATTATCCTTTTCCTTTACACAAGTATCACTACTATTATCGTGTGTTTTCTGAATCGAAATGAAACATGTTCATCGGTAGCCGATACCTGATACGATAGTAAAATGTTGTTTTTATATAAGTGATTCCCAAAGTGGGTGATATAGCTGCCCCCCTTTCCCCATAACTAACTGAGGAACAGGAGTGTTTAACAGGAGTTAGCAACCCATACATTTTCATAGAAAATGTATGGGTTGCTAAGCATTGTTTGAGTAGCGATGCGTACGTACGTCGTCCAGTCTGAACCTACCATTAATGTTTTTGTACACATGTATCAACATAGTTTATTTTGCAAGAAATACAAATGGCTTTAGGCTTATGCGGAATCTTCAACTTAAATGATCATAATTTCAAATTTTTATACCTTTAAACTGCGGAACTCCATCTTATTAATAAAGCATGATAAAAAACAATGTATGTCAGTTTTCAAGTGAAAAAACCTAAATTTAAACAATATATAGTTGAAAATAGATAATAATACAAGTAATTATTTAATTAACTATAAATAATATAGATTTTAGCAAAACTGTATCAGTCTGCAGATGGTCGTAATTTTCAGAAACCGTAAAAAGTGGAAAGAAGTAAATAAAAAGCATTTTATTTTACTCTACGATAATAATAATTAAAATTAACACAAGCAAAAGCAGTTTTTTCTAGAAAAAATGGAGTGATAAAGAAAACTATCATTTAAAAGTGAGCTTATGAGTTTGAGAAGGTCTGTTTTAGATAATTCCTAGATAATACCAAATAATAGACAATGCGGGAGATTATCGCTGCATACAACTCGATGCGGAGATCTCCTTATAAGTCTATAAGCATGGGAGAAGAGCGAGCCGTGTATTTTGTTATCTGCATACCGTATACAGTAGACTTCCTGTGCGAATTACGGTGCAAATTTTGCAAGCTAAACCTCTAACGTCGACTGGGCTGCAGCATTTTGCTTAATTTGATGTATTAAAAATGAGACATGGGGCTTCCTAAATCGGGCAAAGGTTAAAAATCAGGTCAGTTATTTGTTTAAATTTATTTTTGTATATTTTTATGTGACACCTCCCAAGAGCGCCCCCGTCTGTACAGTGTAAAGACAGGGGAACTACGCCTCCTCCCGTGTGGGCAGCGTTGCGAGGTGGGTCAAGATAGGGGCTGTAGGAAGAGATTTGTTAATACGGGTCTTGAAGTGGCCTGATTTATATGAAGGAGGAAAAATCAGATTCCGGTAGCTCGTTCCATATACGAACCTACTTTCACAAAAATGGGTTGAATAAACGATCCGTTCTCAAAAAGCCAACATAAGAAGCAAAGTTTGGTTTTAATTAGGTTTATCACTATTTGCAACACCACTCTGAATTTTATGCAACATGCTCGTTTTTTTTTTAAATCTTTAAAATTAAATTAAAAATAAATTTTCAACAAATTTAATGAATTAAAAAAAAAAAAATTATGTAAATACCGCACAAGCCTGTATCCAGTAAGAGTATGGGAGGCTAAGAAGGTGGGAAAGAGGAAGGTAGGGAAATACCTGGCTCTTCAAATATGGTCATCAAACACGGATTAAGCCATTTCAAGCAACGTTTCAATTCTGAATGTTGCTCCTACACCAGGACGATACTGATAGTATCTTCTACCCTGAAACATGCCGCAAATATACTATACATTATATTGAATGAAAAAATGTGAAATAACAGTAATCATTAAAAAAAAATTACTTGTGCACGCCGGGATTTCAACCAGCGGATTGCTAGTCGAAAACCTTACCACTCGACCGCGGAGGGCTTGAATATTTTATAAACGTTTTTTTTTCGGTATTTAACTATAAATATATACGCATGATATCGCCTACAATACAGTCACACATTAAAATTAAACATAGGTACCTGGGAGTAGTACCTATTATACAAAATTTAAATAAAATTACGGAGTGGTTCTTGTTAAACAATAATTCGACAAGGTATTGTTTGACGATAGTATCTACCAATAACGCGACGAAAAAGCTGCTTCGTAAATCACCTGAAGAAATTAATTATTCTCGTACAGTCTTATACATAACTGTTTATGGATCCTAAACACGTGTTAGACTATTCTTCCCAGTACCTATTAGATATTCAACGATGTAGAAATATTAGATGAAGCTAGGGTTCAAGTAACAGTGGGCTACGTTTCACTACGTTACGTTATTTGATTAATTTGGTGTGATATTGATGGATTTAACCCTTTCAGACCTGAATTAAATGCAGCGGTAGAACATATTTGATGCTTGTTAACAACTGGTAGAGTTATATGAAAAATGCTTTTTTTCAATACTTTAGAAGTTATTGCTATTTTTATTTGAAAGAAAATTAGGTCTCAGTGGGCGTATTTCACGTAAAATAACAAATCTTACACTGAATTCAAAAATAAAATTTTATTTAATAAAAAAATCAAAATTGAAAAAATACATTCTACGTTAAAATAAAACATCGTCCGAGATTGAACAACAAAAATCACCTTTCAAAATATAGAAATGGCTACCAACTAAACAGCTAGCTAAAATCCCACAAAAAATATAGAACAGAGACAGCGCGTAATAATAGAATGTAATTTAGTATTTCGATTGACAACTATATCATAAAAAAATCAGACCTCCTATATTTAGAATCGAAATATTGCTAGTCATTTGGCTTTAGTCATTTTTGGTGACCAGATCTAAATAGCCAGCTTCCCAACCTTCTTCTTCTCCATCTCCTTACCCTCCTCACTCCATTCAGCCTCGCAACATACCCCAAATGGGGAGAGTTCCAGTGACTCTGAAGAGTTGGATGTACGAGTGGTTTAGAGTCCAAACTACACCTAACTCTCTATTTGGACTCTTGCTCGGCATTCACATTAAACGTAGGTACTCATTATGGGACTGACAGACTCGCAGCTCACATCAAAAAGATACTCATAACACAATAGCGCTCGCCATACAATCCCATATAGACTCGCCAGATGTAAAATATCTTGTGTTATAAGCGCGTTTTGAATCTTCGCTAATCGGCGTTATTTTTCGTATTCGCTACCGTCGCGATATCAGAAAAGTTGTACTAGCCCCCCTTCGCCGTAAACAGGAGAGGGGTCATTTTGAATACACGGAGCATGCACGGAGCCATCAAGTTGACATATCCAGTACAAAGAAATGATATTCTCTCAACCGCTTCCGAATTCAACTGACTCCTTCTCCTGCCGTACGAAGAAATATTTTATAACGTAGTGTGTCAGTAGAAAAGATGCTTTATAACACAGTATCTTTTTATGTGAGCTTCGAGTCTGTACCGTGCTTTACTCTTAAGTAGATAGCTCATAACATGACATTAGTTGAGAGAAGTTCACATAACATTTCAAAGTAGACTAAAACTGTCAGCTCTGCTCCGGCCAGGTAATATAAGAGCAAGAACTACTTTGATCCGACGAACAGATTAGTTACCCGGTGCACAATTAACAATTACTTGATTACAAAGCGTGGCTAAGACAAAAGTAGCTCAATGCATTCAAAACAGCTCGAGCAATTAATTTAATGCCATTATTCGGATTAAAATTCACAATCTCTCTGAAAGTAACTGGAAATCTAAGAGAGGCTTGTTAACACAATTAGTACAGAGAGATATTGGTTCCCCTTGTCAAAGGAAGTCTAATATTTGTACCATGATGTGTTTTCTTGCAGTTTTTTTAATCTATGTTTGTTTTATGATATCTCATTTCCTTGCTAAACCATCACTTATGCGTCGCGTCGAAATATGTCACATTAGAAATACATACCTTCAATAACTTGTGCTACAAAAATAACGTGACATTTTTTAAAGTATTTAGTTGTAAAACACAAGTTTGGAGAACGAGAAACCACCATTCAGATATGAAATTTTGTTTGTGGCTACCGTTTCAGAATAGTCAAGATCTTCGTACCCCTAAATTTTCGTTTTCCATATCGAAGGAATGAGCGATGTTTACAATGATAACTTAAAAACTTCAATCATCCTCCAATGATAGAACGAATAAAAATAATGAACTTCAAGAAGGCCCAATTATTAATCGTAAAATGAAGTTACCATAAACATAAAGGCAAGAATATATGCCTAGTAAGTCAAAGCCTCAAGATTTCCCGCCATTTTGTATCAAACGAATCCCTCTAACCTCTAATAACGTTAGGCGCTGCGTCCTATAAAGCCTCTCTCTATACAATCCACTACTTGATATTAAAACCAAAGCCCTTACATCCATCCCTCTCCCACCCACTCCTTTCTTTGTAGCCAGAGTAACCAGCAAGATGCTGGATCATAATACAGCTTCTTCTTGTCTTTCTACTGGCTCAAAACCCAGAACAAGTTCAAAGGCACGTAATAAAAGAGCCCGATCAAATGTTTCAATAAAAATAATTGGAGATACCTGGTACTTTCTTTGGCTATAAAGTGGCGTTATTTATTATCAATTCTCAGCGAGGTATAAACCTGGCACCGGGCGACTGAAATAACGCTCGTGCTTTCAAAAGATTGTATAGACAAGCCTTTGTATGCCTTGGTAAATAAGCTATAAAGAGGTCGACAACGTGAAATTGAAATTATATGAATACCTTTGTAATAAACGGAAAGAATGTTATTATTTTTTATGATTATCCGTCACAACATGCGATGATACTTTATGACTTACAAAAACGAAGTTATTTGATAACATCTTAAAAAATATCAATGTAAAACTTAATGGACAAAATGTGACAAGTCCATGCATATGCAGTTGGTTTAAGGAAAATACGGTATACCTTATACAAAATATAACAAAATAAATACATAAAGGATTTACCGCCGAATTACAAAAGTATAAAACACATTATCATTCAAATGCATCGAGGATAAAACTACTCGTCCATATACTGTATATGTATAAACACCAGCGTATAAATACAAAAAAACGATTCTGTAAATAAATTCGTTCGATATCCATACCAACTTATTATTAAAGGTATTTTTTAAGTTGATTTTAGGTTTTAAATCGGTAAAAAAAGCAAAAAATAAAAAAAAGATTTGTTTACAATTATTGACTGTAATTTCACGATTGTTTAATTTTACGATTAAGAGTTGGTAAATATTTAAATACATATTTCTGAATACTATTTCTATTAGTAAAAGCCTTTTTCAACAATTTATTGATCTCCTTTGCAGTCTTCAAATAATGTAAAAAAACCACCGAATTTAAAAGTGCGTCTCATTTAAAAAAAAAAACTTTGGAATTAAGATAGTTCCAGTTGGTTTAATTCAATGTCTTAAAAGTACTTAACCAACATGCGCAGTTTAAAGGTAGTTAGTTGCCTACTTACGATACGTATCAAACTGATCCTAATTTTGCAATCAAACAAAGAGGCTATTAAACCAGTAGGTTTTATTTTCAATTAGGCAATTTTCGCGAATCGGGGCCAAGGATTAAGTTCAAATACAGCTTTCAGTTTGGACATACTAAAGGATTGATAACAATTATATAATAATGTTTATTTTTGATAACTTATTCAAATGTTTTCAATTTCTGCAGTGTTAAAGCCATCTTGGTCTCCATGCAGACACTCGGGCTCACGTTCAAGTCGGGTCAACTCTGAAGACAGTAACTGCAGTTACCGGGGAAATAATGGAGCAAACATGACTCATGGGAAGTAAGATAATAATAATAATAATAATAAGCCCTTTATTCTGGAAGATAAAGAACATCAAAGGATAGGAAACTAGCAAGAAAATATTGTTGACCTTTTACGTTGAAATATTGAAGTCCACAATATACAAAACATATCATCATACTACGATGACAAAAAAAAATACATATTTAAAAATATACTTTTGTATACATTACTTTTTTAGTTACCTGCAGAGTTGTGTGGTGCTAACAAAAATATATATACATAATTTTTTTTTGTTATATCCGAATATGATGGTAATTGATTGAATATATTATTTTTTTAATTTATCTTGACGACAAAACTATTGATTTCGAAACACTTTGTTAATTTAAATTATATAAGTGGTGTTTGCAAAGTGATTTGTTTTCATTTGATTAAAATGACAGCGCAAAGTGAATTTGCTAAAATTGAAGATGTAAAAGATTTCGTTATATTTTAGTAAGCATAAATTTATAATCGATTATAAACTTCAAGGTTTCTTGTCTAAGGGGCTTTGCGAAGTTGATAGAATGGAAAAAAAATAATTTATTTGCTGCCATAAGCTTCTAGCTTCATTAAAATACAAATATCTTTCATAAACACTATAAACTAAAATATTCTGGCGAATATTGATTAGAAATGTCGTATGCATTATATTTAAATATTAATTCACTTCTTCCATATTTATGTTTATGACTTATTCAAACACTTAGTGAAAAACGACACACAAAAAAAAACAATAGAAATAAACGTCAAATCGCAGATAGCGTAAGCATTCGGTCATAAAAAATTGAAATTAAATATAAAAATAATTTGAAAATCTCGGCACGGGCTGACGGTTACAGGTGGGTTTAACTACATCAACAAGCTTTCGGTTCAAAACTCACCTTGCAGGTTTGATATAGCGCACTGTTTTGTTGTGTTTTCCCTTTCGTCATTGCTGCGAAACGTGTCAAAACTCCACTCAAACACAGAACAACATGTTAATAGTCAACTTGACCACACTATCGAAGCTTTTCAAGAAAGTTTTCATTGACTTTTCACTGATTAAACTCGGAAAAACGGACACCGTAGCGGGAGAGTGTTTATAATTTGGTCGGAGGCTTTAGCATGGCGCGCTGACGTAGGTGGAAGTGATCGGTGCGCCGGCGCGGGTAGCGGCGAGAACTTACACTACGGCGGCCATCTTGTCGAAGGTGCATGGGCCTTGTTCAAAAGGTAAATTAGAGGTACCCCAACCGACCAGGTACCTCTAGCTTATGCCTTCCATCCAGCCACCATCCTAACTATCATCTACCTGAGTTACCTAGGTGGGAAGTGCGGTTCGTGAAAAAAGAGAAGAAATAACTTTTAATATTGTTAATTGGAAACATCTTCTTCTTCTGTGGTAACTCCGAAGGGGATTAGAAATGATTTAAAGATATGGTGAAAGTTGCAAAAAAAGGAAATATTGATAAAAATTATGAAAAAAACTTTGATAAACTTTTCGTACTCCGCTTCTCGGTTAATACGGAATATTTCTTATTAAATAGTTAGATTTAGCTTTATTACTACGAAAAGTGAATTTCTGTGTAGGAGGAGACGAAAAAAAATGCATTTTATCTCTACTGATATAGTATATTTGGTATAGTAGAAATTATACTGCCCTGAAGAAGCTACGGTTGTGGCGAAACCCGATCGAAATAAAGTATAAAAAAATAAAAGTAGTGTATACAAAGTTATTGTTTTATTTTAAAATATTTTCATTCACGCGAAGTGTTCGACACCATGATTTGCCAAGTGAATCGGAGTATTAAAACTTTACCAAAACTTTATACGTAACCTACAACCAAATTTACAAAAATAAAAGAAAACCGATAAACTGTAAATGTCTAAAATTTTGGTATTTTGATAACTTCTTAGAAACGAATTAAGTGGAGGAGATGATTTTTTTTTTAGGTTTTGGTTTTTAATGATTCTATAATATATATTTTATAAAGTGGTGAATAATTTTGATAAATATTATGCGATTTATTTTGTACCTATGGTAAGTATTCGATTTCAATTATTTTTCTAGATTTTTCAATACCTCCAATATGTGGTGTTCTTGTACATGAAACGAAAACCAAATAAAAAGTAGTTTTTGCAGCAGAAATCTTCACGAGACGCCTCTACTCAATCCGACTCGTAGTAATTTCCCTACAACCGAGTTTAAAAAACGTAATATAGAAGAGGCACTAAAATGGGAGATAGACAGAGTGGCAGCCGCAGAGCCGGGGGGGGAAACAGAGGAAGTGGGGGGAGAAGAGGAAGGGGAAGAGCAGAATACAGTACATTATAAAAAGTAACCAACCGTGTCCATTTTTGATGGTCAGTGTTTTAGTTCTTGCACTGGACTGGGGTGCACACAATTCATTGTTTCATTGGGAAGACACGGTGCAATGCTTTCGAGTGGGGTGTCTCGTAAAGGTACGGCGTTTAGAATTTATTTTGACGTTTAAATTAAAGGCAGTGACAAAATGGACTTCGTGATTTTTTAGGATGCAACGAAATGCATTTGACAAGAAAATGATTTTAATCACGAATTGTTTCATTATATTGTTGTTTTGTATTATCTCCGAAAAGCGCGTGAGAACTTTAAAGTCACTGAAATAAAGGAATTTAATTAAATATGTAGTTATTTTAAATTCCTTGAAACACGCAGAACGTCTTCGTAATTTTTCCTACATTACAATAAACGAGTTTTTTTACAGACATCGCGTGCTGTGACAACTTTTAAATTATTTGAGTTAAACACTATCCCGAATTTAATTTTAAAGATATTATTTTAGACATCTTCCATAATGTAAGAAAATTATAAACGCTTTCAAAATACTGTGTTTAATTATAATTTAATAAATGAGTTTGATTTTCATCAAAATAAAGAGCTAAATATAAAAATACGTAGGTACTTTTAATTTATTATTTTGTTAAATCGATATGCAATTGTTAAGATTTGAAAATTTGTAATTGATTTATTCCGCAAAATTAAATGGCATCGCATCTACTCGTTGATGCCATGCCATTTAATTAGCACTATATATGTACTCGACATCGTTTTATTCACTGTTGGTTAGCGACTTCGATAAAACCTAAAACAAAATAGATAGCAAATTAATTGGTGAATTAAGTTCCCACTTCTATTCGCAAATTAAGTCGAATGCTTTAAAGCTCCATTACAGTGCACATTTTATCAATCAAGTTACAGGTTTCGAACATTAATGATTTTTTTTTATTACTCGTCAATGTAACCACCTACATACGATAGAATAAAATGTATGTTATGATCGCACAGAAGTCATCAAGCGACAGATTATTAATTGCCAGTTTATGTATGACTAATGACGGACAATTCGTAATAAATAAACAAATTGTAAAGTAAGTATAACAAAAAAAATCTTTTAAAATGCCATTTGATGAAAAAACTGCAGAGAACGTGTTACGTTTTCGAAAAAAAAAATCATTTATGTATGAGAATTTTTGTGCAACGGAGAGCAATGAAAAAAATGAAAATATGGCGGATGATATATTTTCACATTTTGATATTTAATTTCAGAGCTCCACAGTTCATGTTGGAAAATTCGTAGAACCTTTACAACGAAATAAATTACTGTTCAAACATCATAACGTTCGTTTTTTTTTTAGTTTAAGACGAAGTCACACGTCAAAAATGTGTTTTGTCTTAGAGTGCCTTATATTGCCACGAATATAGATAATAGGCATAAAAGTCGCTTAGCAAACAGCTTGGCTTTAGGAGTCTACAGGTCGTGATTTCAAATTTAAAACAGGTTTATGAGTAATTTTGTAAGAAAGAAAAAATGTAATAAGTGGAAACTGTCACAGATAAATATAGTATAAATAAATTGTACTCAATGAAAACGGCAAGAAAAACTTTAATTTATCATAAGCACATTTTTTTATATTTGTAGCCGATTCGTAGAATAAATTAATCGAAAATGGTGATTTAGCATTGATCTTCGCCTTAAATAAACAAACAAGCAGATTTGTAAGCCTGTTTAAAGATAACTGAGTTTTGTGGTGGTGGTTATAAGGTCCAACTTAAATAAATTTACCATGTATCTGTTTTCTCTCCTTGCATTATGATCTTAGTTTACCTAAATTACCTGACCATCGAATTTTGTGCAGGAAACAAGGGGCTGGCCATTTAAACTCATTGTTTGCATTTACTAGACGTGGACCAAATAATAAATAATTACTCAGTTCGATCGGTTCTTCACGGTGGGTGCCCTGGCTCAGTGGGTTCGCAACGAACAAAGGCTTTTTTAGTATTTTGGTTCTTTTAAAAAAAACGTAGGACATGGGGCAAAACCATTACGCCCCAGTGACAGGGCGATATTCCCCGTACAGTTTCTAGAAGGCAAACGCATTAATATTGGCAAAAGGCAAAGAAAGTTACAGGTAGACATGTACAAAGAGTGCAGGTAGAATTTGACAGGCGACAATAACGCAGACAACTTAATTTTAATTTATAACGTGTCGTTTAAGTGTATTTATTTTAAGGTTCTATTTTTCAACGTAATTTTTTTTACGAATTCCTCACGTTTTCCAAAACATTCCACCTTCCACCCTTTGTTTTGAGATCTTTTAAAACATGTTTATGTTTAAAAACATGTTTAACCCGTAACGTTTTTTTTCTGTTTTAAAGATCTAGGGAATCCGTATTATAATATTTTGTCGAATATGGGAAAATCCATATAATTTTAATAAAATCATTCTATACCACCCCTGTAAACCCCCTACCCTAAATATTGCATACATAAACCATAGTTTAAGGAATAATTGTACCGGTCTGAAGGTGGCAAAATTAGGCTGAAACCGGTAATTTTTAGAAATAAAAATAAAAGATTAAAGAAAAAAAATTTTAATTGTTTAAATATATGAATCCCAAATTTGCAATTCACTAAAATATCGTCATTGATGAATTTTTTAACATGATAAACCTTTTTGTCAATAGATAGAGTAGTAATTTTTGTAGAGCATAGAAAACGTAGGTACGTATAATTTTGGTTTGTATTATGAAAGTCTTTGAAAAGATATAATGGATTTGATTTCAATCTAGTTTTCATTTTCTGCATAATATACAGGAGTGGGTTTAGGCGTTACTGCATTTATCCACTTACCCAATATGAATATCATTTAATATGAAGGCAGGTAGCTGTTAATTTCACTAACTATAAAAATTGCACCCATAGATTTCTTCCTCAGTGATTTTTAGTTTTACAGCAATAGTAAAAAAACTTCTATTATTTTCAATCTGCACTTTGATTTCATCCTTCAATAATAATTGCCAAATTTAATTCAATCAATGATGTCACATTGAAACTATAAGCTGCAAGACCATACCAAGACTCTGGAAACGCAATTCAAAGACAAACAGAAAAGAAAAAGATGTACCGCTGATTGCTTATTGCATTACCCTCTCTGTTATATACCACCCATGTAACCGAAAGAAGGGTTATAGTTGACGGCCGGCGTAGTTCAGGGGCAAGGCTTTGGACTCCCATTCCGAAGATCTCGGGTTCGAACCCGGCGTGCGCAAATAAATTTTAATTTTAATTAATTAAAAATAATATACATATGCTATATTTGCGGCACGTTCCAGAGTGGAAGATACTCTCAGTATCGGCCTGGTGTAAGACCACCAATCAGAATTGAAACGTTGCTTAAAAAGGCTTTAGCCGTGTTTAGTGACTAGATCTGAATAGTCAGGTACATCCCCACCTTCCTCTTCCCCATCTCCTTCCCTTCCCCGCTTACCTTCAGCCTCACAACATACCCCAATTGGGGATGCCAAAGTCTCACTGGCTCCAGGCGGGAGCAGTTGGGACAGTTGCGAGGTAGTCACAATAAAAAAGGTTCTGAACTGCGAAACATAATATAGTTTTGTAATAATTTATCACCCGTCTCAGAACATACATCATCTAGTGAGATGGGTAACGTACTTGCATTATCGTATGTATTCCAATAAACGCCCGGATTGCCGGCAATTAAATTTAAATTCAAAGACTAACATACAAGAGAATAGTCAGTATCAGTTCTTGTAACCACTCCCTCTTTCTGAAATACGATGCATGCAACAGAAAGAGAGGCCACAATGAAGCTCTCAGCAGCAGGACATAACTGCAAAACATAATTCAAACTTGTAATAAATTATAGGTGCTAAACGTTTTCGACAATATTTTGAAATGTTCATAATATTAGCAATATTTGCGCATATTTTATGCTAATACCTTCGGTTCGTGGCGAAACTTTGGCCGATACTTGCAGAGGTTGAGGCAGTCGAATAAAACCAGCTTTCAGGCTCTGGCCTGGCTCTAAACCGCTAAAGCCACTGCACAAACTGGTTCTATGGGTACACAAATAAAACACTGGAAAAAATGGACAAGCAACGGGGTAGATGCAGAAAATTCTCGCAAGCCAAACTGACCCGTATTCTAAGACGAAATTCTAGCCAGAAAGGAGTGTGGATCTTTGACTTGTACCACGCGTCAAACTTTTTGGAAGCTTTGAAAATATATTTGTACAGTGGAGAGGTTTGTATGTATAGTTTCTACGAACGTTGTGTTGATAACAGTACAAAAAAACATGGTTGATAAATGGAATATAAACATTGGCGAGATATTTGAATATGTTTTGTTTAACTTTTTACTTTACTTCATTGACAAGCAAGTCAATATGGCATAATATGTAAATTTTATGTTTTCCAGCAATCATTGCGACATTTTATCAGTTTTGTCTCTTGCCTTCCAATCGAAGGTAAAAATGAAAGAACGCTAAGACAATGATATTTTTGATAAGTAGGTACTTTATCGCATTGCCTCGTGCGTCCCCTTCAAAGTTAAAAAATAAAGAATACGTTAAGACTTTCAAATGAATATTTTACTTCTATCTTACCCGATAATAATTACTATTTTATTGCGCTTTTAAATATTGTTACATAAATAAAAATCTAATTACAAAACATTTGCCGAAATCTTCAGTTGTAAAGTAATCAAGCGATGTATGTTTATTTGATTGTTTAATAAATTTATAGTTTTTTGTGAATTCCGAGTCCCAACTCAAAACAAGAGTCCCAACTGCTCCCAACCGTGTAGAGCCAGTGACACTATGGCTGAAGGTAATGGGGAGGTGATGTAGATGAGAGAAGTACACGGCTCATGTAATTTAAAGAACATTAAATTGTGCAAAAACATAAATAAAATCTTGTCTTTTTATCATTTAAATATATATGATAAAATATTCCCTACGATTTTTTACTTCAAATAAGTATGTTGTTTACTGATTTGAATAAACCGTTAAAAAAATAGCTGACACTGATTTTAAACGAAGCTACGAAATAAATGAATAAGAACCACAATATCCAGTATAGTGCATTGATTGAATAGTAATTATAATTTATAACATGTATGGACGAAGATGATGTTTTCATCTTAAAACTGTCCGAGGAAGTTAAGCCGGAGATATTGATTTGTCTATCCTTCCACAGCCTCCAGCCGAGCCGGTTTCTTATTCGACTACTATACGGTCACAACACGGAAACACACGGATAAACAAAAGGGAACTACGTTAAAAATTCTGTATCTAGCCGTACAAAACGGAATTGTGTGAAGTCCACTACTGATTACCGTTTGCTAAGGTGGCACGTTATTACCATCAATGATTTATAAAAAAATTCCTAGACGATACAGGATTCTAATGGAAAATGTCGTGGAAATGATTCGCCTCTCTAAAAAAAGGTCAAACATTAGACTCGATCCAATAAGTCGCTGGTGTAGTTAGTTGGTTCCTTTTGTATTTTTTTACCTTCTGGAAGTTGTTAATTTTTACGTTAAGATCTGATTGACGGTAGGTATTGTAAAAACAAGATGGTGGCGCGCGCGTGAATTTCTAATAAAAGCGGCCATTTAAAATAACGGCAGGAGATCCATATTATCTTCGTGCGCAGGATGCAGGAATCTGTTAATTACAAAATAAATGCTGCAAAAGAAATGTTACGCTCACTAATGAAATTAATTACTCTTACTTCACAAGGAAACATTAAAATTCGTAAATGCAAGCGTTTTCCTATAAAATGGCAAGTCTAAAACGGTTCAAGCGCGCAATCTTATATACGAGATTATTATAAAATACGTTAGCTATAATTTCACGTGAGATTTATGTAGAATACAACTGATATAAAAGACTTGTGTTTAAATGTGAGCTTTTCTACCTATTTCATTTAACCTGAGAAATTTAAATTGAGATGCTTTTCAAAAAAAATAGCCCCTTGAGAGACTTCTAAGTGTGCATTATATTACCATTCTAACTGCAAAACGCTGATTCTGAGATATTGACCATTGGTTTTTTATAAATTCTAGCATTTCTGGGAAATGGTTCAACGGCGGTAATAACCTGTTGTAATGGCTAGGACAATAAATATAGATTTTAGTGGTAAAATATTCAGAAATTAAATGTGCGATCTTTGCCAAAAATCTTGCAAATCAGCAAACAAATACATATATATTAAATATTTGTACTCTTAAATCATTTAAAAAAAGCACAGAACCAAAGGATACATTGATTTATGGCACTCCCATTTGGGAAATGTTCTAGAAAAAAGGTAATAGGGTTTGCATCAGGTATCGAAAGTTTCTTGCAATCGAATATATTAAAATACATACAATACAATTATTTGGTATTGTGTTTTTATATTTCTTATTTTTACAAGTGATAAGTACATAAATTTAAAACAAAATTTACAAACATTATATGAAATAAAATTATAAAACTAAAGTAAGTAATGGGAATACACTAGGCACAACCTGTAGGTAGGTTATATAAACAAAATAAAGTTTCCATGTTTTAAAATCAATTTTTAATTTTTAAATGTAGTAGTTCTAATGTTTTTATACAGAGTTCAAGTCTAGGTTAAAATACAAAATTACACGAATTTATACATGATAAAAAATAATATAGGTAGAATTCATGATATGATGTTTTGTTAAAATGTATATATTTGGTTTTTTTACGTTAGCTCCATACAGGAGGCCCTGAAGAAAACAAATTTCCTCGGAGCCAATGACATCTTTGGGGATGCTGTGTGAAGAGTATTTTGTAGAAAGAGAAAAGTTCTGGGAAGGAAAAAGGTATGAGGGGTAGTAGAGATCTGGAGGTCAGTATGTCCAGAAGTGACGGACGTATGACTTAGTTCCTCCCACTGCGGTGCAAGGCGATGGGTCGAGCCCGGCTGCAAAGGTCAAATGGTCAAACTAGTCTCTCCCAGTCCAGCCCGCTACGCAGTAGGTGGGCAAACGTATCCACCCCCCACGACCTAGACAAACCTCACTCCATGAATCTAGGACACCTACTAAGTCACCAAACGTAACGAACCAAAATGGCAGGAGTGTTCGTTATACAATAAATGGTTCCCGGGCGGCGGTACCCATACCCGCCTTCCAAATTGAAAGTTTTTATACTGTCCTGCAATGAGCTAATACGCAATGAGTTTTAATTTTTTTTTTAATTATGACACTAAAAATGCGAATTATAATAAAAACTTAAATATTAAATTTGAAACCTACTCGTATTTTTGAATCAGCCAACGTAAAACTCTACCTCGTTACTCTTCAATTCGCGGTTTAATAAAATCTAAAACAAATCAAAGTGGAGATTGGATTTTAGACACGCTCAGCACGCGCCAGAGTTCCTTTGACAAACTCTTCAAATGCCACTTTCAATTAAGTGTAAAATCACCGTGACTGTCCATCCGTCAATCCCACAACTCACTGACCCCTAATGACCACAAAACGGTCGAGTCACATCTTATAAAACCATTTCAGTTGCTGTAACTACCCACCTAATATTTAAAGAATCGTTTAACCTAACCGAAATGCTAGAAACAACGTTTAGTTTAATAGCAGAACATAACCTAACCCAACCCCAACCCTTATAGTCGTGACATATTTACTTTATTTTGGTTGTGTAAAAAAATAACCATTAACAAATTGGTGTCTAAATACTGTTATTATAAATGTAAATCACATACCTACGTCTTAAAAGTTAAACGATAATGGATTTGGCGTAGGTACATGTGAACCTTTTTGTTTTGTTTATGATTGATAATGTGGGGGTACTTTGTCGACGTACACAAGGGCGTAGCTATAGCATTCACAGCAGTGGTTCGATCCTATTATAGGAGGAAAATAGAAAAAGGAAATGGAAGGTTGTAAAATTTATTAGCATAAAAAGTTTTTGGGATCTCTACTTACCACAATTTATTATTTACATCACATTGATAAAAGAGATGAAGTTAATAATATTGTTTTATTTCCGGAAATGTAATCTATGACTAGTATTTTCTGTATTTTCCAATGCAATGCTGAGACAAATGGAAGAGTTTGAACCCCTTAAAGCATCCCCCTTATACATGCCAATGGTGTATATGTTTGAATACAGTAGGAGCCTAAAAATGTGATGTTTCAAATATTTTCAGCCGATTAGCCGACGACTATATTTTATTAGTATCTATTAATCTAATGGGGTTAATATAGGATAACGTTGTTGAAGTATGTAAAGTTGTGCATGCCCAACAAAAGAAGATTAAATAAAGCTAGTAAATTTACAAAAGAAGTTTTAATTTTTACAATAACCTAGTGCAACAGTATCTGCATTTGATCTTTAGACTGGAAGTTGTGGGTTTGACTTCATCCCAACGCTAAAATATAAATATGTTTGTTATTGTTAAATTATTTTACACAGCATATTTTCTATTTGCTCTACAAGTTCAAGGACTATCTTAATTGCTAGGAGAAAATCTTAATTTGCTTTACAAACAACTTTTTTTCAAAAAATATCACAAGATCTTTAAAAGAATATTAACTACCATCTACGTATCTACAACTGATATGAAATTTACATAAATAAACACTATATTAAAGAAAGTATATTCCATCTAACAGGAACGACTTTCACAAAATACAATATTAGCATTTTTGAAAACGGTATATCTCGGTTCTACTACAGCCTCCATTGTTACAGGGAAACCTATCTCATGACTGCCTAATGCCTAAAAGATGATAAATCCCCTCACAAAGACTTACCGATTACAATTTACATGGAGCAGAGTGTGGTTTATATTCACAGTGCCACATGTGGCAATCAGCCATATTCCACCAATGTTTTGGTTCAAACCCATATTGGCTCAAGTATTAGTAATAATAACGATCAGGAGACATTTTATTTGAAAATTATCCCCGCAGCTCTCGAAGTGAACTACCAAATATTTGCATGTAGTACACGGAGAAAAATGTTATTCGAAAAAACGATAATTTTAATAGTAAAAACGGTTAAAAACGGGACTGCAGTCCTTACGAATTAACAGTGTTTCAATGTTTATTGGCGGAAAAATGTAAGAATATTTTTGTTGGTATACTTATACTAATTACGTATACCAACAAATTATTCTTACATGTTCCCGCCAATAAACATTGAAACCCTGTTAATTTGTGCGTAAGAAATTCAGTTTAACCGTTTTTACTACTAAAATGATCGTTTTTTTTCGAATAACATTTTTCTCCGTGTAGTCCCAGAAATATTTGTACGTTATCGCTCTAGAGTTTTCTGCCTTTTTCATTTTCATACAAGACGTGAGAGAAAAAAAGAGTACGTTCGATGATTTTGATGTACGTACGACCTCTCTCTGGGACTACTTTAATTCATACGTAACCTTTATTATACTAGTTTCTGATAATCATCTGTTTATCCTGGTGTAAAAGGTTTCAATTTGTGGTATAATATCAAGCCAAACGAAAATTTTAAACAGACAAAGAAGACAGAATTTGCACAATTTTTTGGTCCGACAAGAAAAAATCCTATTTTTGATTTGTTTATGCATTTAAAAATAAGGATTTCAACTCAAGTGATATTTTATGGATAGGTTTTTTGAAGAGATTTAAGTACCATTCTTGATTTAAGTATCGTTCTTGATTGTATTGATATCAAAAATAGAAAACAATAAAATATATAACAAAGCAGACCTAAAAGCTTGGAATGAAATCCCTCATAAAAGACACAAAACGTTTAAAAAAAATACAAAAATTATGGCCTCTTAACTTTTTATCAATCTTATGATAAAACTTTTGAATTTTAAGCTTTTACCGTAGATAAAGGTATGCAAAGAAATTATGTATACTTTAATACAATAACTTTTAATATTTTAGAAAACTTTGTGGTGTCATTTTAAATTAAAAGAAAATAACAAACTTTATTTACGCAACTATTTAAAAAAAACTAATGTTTAAAACAAAAAATTTTTTTCGTCAGGATAGGTAAAAAGTATACTCATTACTCATTACTTTTAATATTAATATTATTTATAAAAATGGTTATTAAAATATATCTACTAATAATATTTTTTATAAATATGGTTGTGTAAACAAAATTTATTATTTTCATTTAATAAATAAAACATTTAAAAAAATCTAAAATATGTAGATTGCAAGAAAAAAGAAAAACATTTTCAATCCCATCTAGTCAGAACGTTTTATTGACTTACTCTTTTATTTCTCTGAACAATTCAATTGTTATATGGGTACAGGCCAAGGCAGCATTCACTAGTTGACGGAACGGGTTACAAAAGGTCACGTGGTCTCCACCAAAACCAGAGAGGCCCAAGTGACCCCAGAGCCAAAAGTCACGCCTGCATGACACGTAAAACTCGTATCTTGTCAAGATATTCAGCAAAACGGACACACCAACATATCTGAATCATTGAATGACTTATACAAATGAAATGTTTTTTTGATTAGGTGGTGTTTTAGATTTAACTTTATTGGTAAAATCGATAACTTTGGTGAGGTTAACAGTTATAAAGTGCCTTGAAAGGATACTAGGAATCTGTAAATCGATGAGAGGTGAGAATTTTAATCACCTTTTTGAGAGAAGAAGATTTGTACAGATCTGATTTGACCCACTTTCAATACGGTTCAAGTGCGGTATTGTTAAAATAATGATCGAACGTAAAGAGATTTATACATTATTATTTTAAAAGGTACGCTTTTTGCTTTGGCATTTAAAAAAAACACGAAATTAATTCAGGCATCCGCAGATGTTGCGGAGATGAAGGAGTAGCGATCCGAAAGTCGCGGAATTGAACCCAATTTATGTTATTTCACAATTAATTAATCAATAATAATATACGGTATATTTGCGGCACGTTCCAGAGTGGAAGATACTCTCAGTATCGCCCTGGTGTAGGATTTCACCTTTCAGGATTTAATACGTTGCTTGAAATAGGTTTAGCCGTGTTTGGTAACCAGACATGAATAGCCAGGTACTTCCCCACCCTCCTCTTAATCTTCTCCTTCCCCTCCCCAATTTCTTCAGCCTCACAACATACCCCAATGATGCCATAGTCTCACTGGCTCCAGAAGGGAGCAGTTGGGACTCTTGTGCGGTATTCGCATACGTTACTAGCGTAATGTACACCTACACCTTACATAATTTTTAAATGATGAAGTTGTGAAATAAAACAAATCAGTGAAATAAAATTTACTTGCGCTCGCCAGTCGAGAGCCATACCCCTCGACCACGGGGGATGTTATGAGTATGATTGGGGAGACACGACATGGATCTTATGGGAATTACTGTAAAATCATTCGTGAGGAATATTGAAATATTTTATAAAATAAAAGGCTCTTGATAGACCTACTGGCTTAAAAACCTTTAACTATTATTATTATTTAACTATTATTTTTATACTATTATTTTCTTATCACGATCGAAATTCATAATATGGCAATAATTTGCCGACACGATAAAAAATCTAATTTACGCACTAAGTAGGTTGTAGATAGTTGACAGGAATGTTGTTGTTTCTTAAACGATTAGTTACCTCCTCGTATAAAAAAATATGTTCATTTAATAGCGGTGAAGGATGCCACGGGGTCACAAATTAATGTGCTTACAAAGTTAGCAAAAAAAACAGGTTTGATTTGAGTAAATTTATTTTGACGAAATCACGTAGGCCAAAACATCGACGCTCCGGCAAGAGCAAAACCCAAACGCCTATTTTCCGCAACCGGCATAACGCTAAAGTAAGCAAGATTGCGGAGATTAGTCCATAGGCGAATGGCAACAATCGATTTTAATCACTTGATCGCGAGATGCATTTTTAATAAAAAATGTAAATAAACATACGACGAAGTATTTCGGTGGTTGTTTTTATCAAATCAGATGATCAGGATAAATATCTAGACGTCGGGCCCTAAGGTGATATTCCTCAAAAATTGAGTCCTGTAAATTTTAAAGTCCTGATAACGGTAAAGTATTACCCTCTGTTTCAGAGCATCTTCGTGAGCTTTTGATAATAATACATGTAATCGGAATACTTAAAAACAATAGTAATAATTGAATGATTTCCATTGCGCCGTTTTTTTGTGAAAAATCACCTATGGGGCAGTACAAATTTATAATATATTTCTACAATCTTACTACAGACTAGAAAACCATCATAACAACTGATGGATACAAAATTGCATCCACAGGTTCTTTGATCAGTGATACAAAACTTTACGTACAATGCATTTGACCAAATGAACGCGATATGCTCTGTACAAGCAGAACATAATATATAGGACCATACTTACCTGGGGGGTCACCCGAGCTTAGCACTGTGTATTGTTTACAAGAAAAAAGGTACAATTTGCACGCAAAGGACATATTAGGAATAAATTTTAAGTACCTATGTACGATAATTTGTAGCCCCTAATGAAAATGTTGATATTGGCTCCGAACGCCGCATTTATAACCATTTTGGGAAAGATCAACAAAATATATTATTACCATCTTCTTACTAATATTATAAACGTGAAAGTTTGTATGGATGTATGTGTGTTTGTTACTCTTTCACGCAAAAACTACTGAATGGATTTTAATGAAACTTTACAATAATATTTCTCATACATCAGAATAACACATAGGCAATGATTTATAAAGCTGGATATTTTCCATATATTACAAATAATAATAATTATTGCTTATTAGAAAGTGTCTAAAAAACCATGATTGTTAAATCAAATTCTATTTTAGAAAATATTTAGATTACTGAATTTATTTAAGTACCTACTCGCCTAATACTTTGAATCGAATCAAGGATTAGATATATTTTAAATAATTAGGTTCAGAATTTTGGTATAAACATAGAAAGGACCTAGGTAAAGAAAATAGGCTACTCAAAGTACTAATCCTGCGCGGACGAAGTCGCGGGCATAAGCTAGTCTCTAATAAATGAATGTCAATTTAGTTAACGAAGGGTCGAATTAAAAACAACATTTTAAAATTTCGTGCCACGGTTTTAATCGCCAAAAATAATAACCACAAACAATGCACAATTCAAAGCATACATGTAAAATAGAATTGATAATTATTTTCCTTAAGTAAGTACTTACGTTTAGAAAAGTAAGAAGGTGTAAGGAGTGTAGGTGTAATTAACGAATGAGGTGCCTGATTGTATGCAATAAAAAATATTGCCTCAACATCGCCGGACCAAAATTGTAAAACCTTTTAAAGCCTACGCCATTTCGCTAACGAAAAATATAACTGCCATTTAAACTTTATTCCGAGATTTAATCGCACAATCATTCCTAAAATAAAGGTTTTTCTTATGACTTTTAATGACTTCCGTTGACATTTGGGCATTCGTACAATCAGTCGCTGAAGTATTTATGCTAAATTAGTCGTGACGTGTTGACGCAGTAATGGAATAATTCTTTATTGTGTATTAGCTCCACACAGGAGGCCCTGAGAAAAACAAATCCCTCGGGGCCTACGTCATATTTGGGGATGCGGTGTGGAAGGTCTTTTATGGAAAGGGAGGAGAGGAAGTTCTGGAAAGGAAAAGGGTATGATGGGTGGATAGCAATCTGGAGGTCAAAGCGTCCAGCACGCAAGAGATAGTCCACCCTCCACTGTGATGCAAGGCTGGAGAGGTCAAAAGGTTTCCCTCAACCAGTCTCTCCCGATCTGGCCCAGTAGGTGGGCAAACGCGTGTGCGGCAAAGACATGGATAAACTCCGCCCCATGAACCCGGGCACCTCTGCTAAGTCACCAAATGTAACGAACCACTCAGGGCGACCGCTGGAGGGTGTTGGTTATACAATAAATGGTTCCCAGGGCCTCCCAAATTAATGACAGAGTTGCAGACAGAGATACAAAATACTTTTATGATAATTATTGAATGACAAAATGTGATAATATCACATAATATATATATTTACTTCCTCAATCTTCGTCAATTCACTTTGAGTGTGACATTTTTAATATAATGAAAACAAATAACTTTATGTACACCACAAAAATTGAGTTCTGTAAATTATTAAAGTATTACTAATTATATTTAGTTAAAATAAAAATTAAAAAAAACGATAATTAGAGGTTTTTCTATGACTCTTCCACACCTGTAAATTCCTCAAATTAAAGATAGATAGAATCGTCATAAATCTCAATACTTTCCCTAAAGTTCCCGACTCCATAGTCACACGGTATCAGGAATTTTCTTCCAATTACTTTCGCCCATTCTCTTAACTTAACTTCTTTTTTTTCTTCTTTAGTAATGTTTCTCATTGGCAACCAAACGGCTAATAAACAGGGATAATTACGATAAATTGCATGCAAGTAAGTGTATCTACCAGGAGCACATAATGTATTCAGCGGTGTGGCCGAATGAGGCAAGTTGTAAGGCTATTTTTCTATAATTTATTACTGCATCAGCCGACGCAGCGGAAGTTGATTTCCCACGGCATTTCATTCACAAACCGCAACAGCTTTTAGCTTTTTTAACGCTGACCGACGGCCATTAGTACTTCTACAACTCAACTGTGTGTGAATGATGGTACCAGCAGCTTCCTATGCAATACATTTCAGGTATTGCCTGTTGACTTAAATAGAATGCGCGGTATTGACTATGTGAATACCAAAAAGTAACAGATCTGTGAAGTACCTACCTACCTTCACAGCGTTCATAGGATACATTTTTTAAAACATAGAATGTTGATGGTTAGGTAATAATCGGCGTAATAGATCGGAAATTTACTGCACAAAGTAAATGGCCAATTAAATTAATTTTATGTGCTTTGTTGCAACAAATATAAAAGTTAACCACAAAATAAGTAAAATATAGACCTTTATGAAAACAACTTGAAAAAAAATTATGAAACTTTGGGAATTTTTTATTAATTATTTTTACATGGAATTCCAAAAAGTGAGGTACAATAACGTTTATAATACATTTGTCTCATAAAATATTATTTTCCCAGGAAATTGGTTTAACAGATAATAAATCAATTTACTTACTTTCAAAATTGACATTTTAAATCGTATAAATATCGTCGTCTAATTGTGGAACACCACAGTTTGAAAATGGCCTCGCAAGCCGAAAAAGGTGTCACAATAATAAAAACTAAAACACTTGCTAAACTTAATGAGTTCTACGAATTAAACACAAAAACAATAAATAAAATATGAGCTTTCATATTTTTGTCTGCTACAGTCACGACGTTTTCATGCGTGCGAAAAACAAAAAAAAATGTTTAAAGCACTGCGATTGTTGTTTTGTCTTCATAAAAGTGAAAATGTCAAACTCACGATCCATGAGTCATTTCCGCTTTACATTTGGATGTTTGGTACGTGGGACTCTTTCGCCATCGTCCAATATTTAGTTTAATGGACTTGTGATGGTCGCCATGAGTGAACACCAAATGGAGGCAGACTTGTGGGCAGAAGGAGAATCGAAAAAACAAATAATAAAATTGAAGTTTGCCAGACGCACTTATATCATTATTTGTCAGACAGCCTTACGAGACTTACCTTATTAATGATACTATAAGATATTGACTTAGATGTTATGTTTAATTAGATGTTATTAAAATGTTAATTACAAACCTAACTGTTTGAAGGTGGGTTAAATAACGGTGAAAATGCTAAGAGGTTATTTGTTCGATCAAGATTCGAAAAACATATTAACTTGACAGGTTCGATTAATAGTTTTCTAGTTTAAATGGATTTTTATTATCCCTTTTGAAAAGCACAATAAACTTTTTTTTTAATCCGAAGTCGAATATTAAGATAAAAGTTTTAGGAAATTTAGAATATGTAGGTACAAAAAATTTAAAATTATTATCAAATGAGATCAACTTTCAAGACCTATGTTTTCAAATAATATCAGATTTATTAATATAGTATACGATTGCTGACTATGTGCAGAAATGGGCAGTCAGTTTGATAGATTCCTCTATCTTAACAAACGGATTGCAATCTTTAGAACACAGGTGTCAGGTAAGAATACTATCATTGTTCTACCAGTACTTCAATGGAGGATCCTCCGATGAACTACCATCATTTATCTTTTTGGCAGCGGTGCATAGTCGGGAAACATGCCAAACTCGGCAAAACTTTAGTACATAGTTGACATTTGTGAAATTAGAATTGGTCGTATCTTCGACTCGTTATTGAGTACAACAGCTCAGCTGTGGAATAATTTTCCGGCCTCTGTATTTCCTTCCCACAGCATCCCTAAAGACAATATAGTCCCTGAAGGAAATTGTTTTCCTCTTGGCCTCCTGTGTGGAGTAAATGTTAAACAAAACGTCTTTCGTGTAACTCACACTTTAATAATATTACGAACTAACTAAATGCTTAAATAGTCAGGCCAGTCTGTCTGCAACTATTACGTTGAGTAACTATTATTGTATTTTCTAAACTTTATTAATAACGTGATTTAATTAGTCTAGAATTTTCATCAAAGTTTCCCTTCTTCTTATTCTCGTGCCCTGTCCGTTCAACGGACGTTGGCTATCATGTTGGCTATGCGGACTTTGTTTACTGCGGCCCGGAACAGCTCTACAGTAGACTGGCCAAACCACTGTCTCAAGTTTTTCATCCACGATGTCCTCCTTCTTCCAGGGCCCCGTCTTCCGGCAATCTTTCCCTGCATTATGATATGCAAGATCTCGTACTTCTCCGGATGTCTCGTAAAATTTTTTAAAGTTTCTAAGTCTATAAATATATATATTTTTTTGAAATTTAATTTAAATTAAATTTAATAATGTTTATTATTAAGTTCTGCAAACTTGCAGAACTTAACTTAACTTGAAATTTAATTTAAATTAAATTTCAAAAAAAAATTAATGGAGTTCTACGAATTAAACACAAAAACAATAAATAAATAAATATTACTGCCTTTTTAAACGTTATGTAAATATCTTTAAAGGCTCATGGATTTCCTTAAATATTGTCCATTACATTATTATCACTTAATGACTCCACAGCCTTATGAAAGCATTGCAGGTTGTACATGAAGTAAGAAGCAACAGCCAAGGTGTGTCGACATCGTGGGAAATCTATATGATTAATTCAATTTAAAATTTAAGCGAGAAATGAAAAACGCTCTTCCAAGACAACTACAATCTATTAACTAAACTAGATGAATACATTTTAGGGCGGAAAGAACAAGAGATAACAAGTCCTTACCCATAATAAAGATCTTCAGCAGATAAAAAGAAGATTTATATGCCTATATTAGAAGTAATGCATAATTTAACGAACAGTAGCAGTTTTAACGAATCGTTATAACGGTTTCGTAATTGTTTGGTCCGGCGTTATATTGAATGGAGGCTTTTTTAGTGTTCGCTATTTTACGTGTATCGTCTCGTGTCATGTGGATTGATTATGTGCTGGCTTAAGATACTAAATAACGTAAAAAACGTATTGCTGATTGAAGAAGATGAATGGTTAATGACTTAATTAACAAATCTTCATCCTAAATTTAGAAAGCATGATTGTAATGAGTAAAATATATTTAAAAAAACGCATATACGCCTTTATAGATTCTAAATATATATTTTGCTGTATAGATTATTGACATATATTTATGAGTTGAGTAATTTTTTAACATTGTAAAACCCACGGCAGGGAAATTAAAAAAAAATTGCGCTATACACGGAGAAAAATATTATTCTAAAATACGATAATTTTATTCGTAAAAATGGTTAAAAACGGGACCGAAGTTCTTACGAACAAATTAACAGGGTTTCAATGTTTACTAGCGGGAACATGTAAAAATAATTTGTTGGTATACGTAATTTCGTACGTACACCAACAAATTATTCATACATTTTCCCGCCAATAAACATTGAAACACTGTTAATTTGTTCGTAAAAACTTCAGTCCTGTTTTTAACTGTTTTTACGAATAACATTTTTCTTGGTATAGAAACACAGCAAGTGTTATTATTATTATTAATTAAAAGCCACTACAGAAAACATCTCAAGAGGCATCAAAATCATGGGCAATAGGTTTTATCAAACTAAATATACAAATAAAAAGTTAATTTAATAAATGGAACCTACACAACGTTAACTTTTCAGTTGAGGATGGCGTGCAAAGACCGTGCCTGGTATTTAGGTAATTGCATGGAAAAAACATTAAATGTGCAAATCAAGAACCAATCGTAAAAGTGACCCGTTTTCATGTGTCAAATGTCAACCGTGTACATATGTTGGACGCGCATTCGGCGTGTTTCCCGACTATGCACCGGTGCCGAAGGGATCAATGTCGCTAGTTCCCCGGACATCTTCCATTGTAATCCTACACTACGCCGGTGCTCTAAAGATTGCGATCCGCTTGTTACATGTTACATCAAATTTCTGCACAGAGTCAGAGGTTTTTTTCAGGTATTTTGGGGTATCTCCAGAACAAAGATACCTGCTAAATTCAACACTGGAGAGCAGTTGCGATTTGTACAGGGTCAGCACTTGTTTTCATTTTAAAGTATCTCCGGGCCCTGTACATTATACCAAGCTTCTGATAGACTAACCTGACTCTGGCTTCGACGAAGCCGAGTGATGAAGTGCCAATTTGTTGTGTTGTCCGCTCACCAATTATTAAATCATTTTAGAGAGGACAACAGTAAAAAAAATAACAATAACATTCGACATGGTGTGAAAACAATACCTTGATAAATTGAGTTTCACCATTGACAATGGAACCCAAACAGGCGGAACCTAATCTAAAAAAAATATTATTTTATAAAAAAATAACAATAATTGCGTCAAAAGAGATGTTAGAATTCGCGCTTCGATACAGCTCCTAATCCCGATGAACATCTTCTTTATGACATAGGTAATTTATGTTATAATTCATACATAAGTGTTAAGGTTTATGCGTCTAATGATTAGTCTATTGTTTACGAGAACATAATCTTTCGTCTTGCGTTTTACACCCCTGCGTCGTGGGCGAAGTGTATCATGTACGGTGTTTGGTACATGCTACACGATATTATTATGGTTGTACGATTATAATATCAAACAGGTTTCTCAGTTCACATGGAAGCGCCACAAGATCAGAATAGAAATTAATAAGTTCAGGCCAATGGGTGAGATGGACAGTAGCAGAATGCCTAATCCCAGTACACTTTTTAAACTTAGATCAATGTTTATGCTCTAATTTCGGCTGTGGGTCTGTCTGTGAGTGGTGGTTACTCTGGTTCAAAGAACTCGGATTTGTTTTGAATTAAAGTGTCAGTTTGAGAATTGGAGCTGATTGTGTCAAGAATTCAGACAAACGATAAAGCACTTACTGACCTATACTACAAAATTTTAACAGCAATTTATTTTAATTGTTATTTTCAAAATTAAAACTGATGTGACAAGAATTCAGACATAATTTGATGTAACTTACATAACTCTTCAAGATATGATATTAACGAAAAAACATTTTACAGCAACAACTCTTTAATAGCAACATTTTTCGTAAATATTTTTTCTTGATCATTTTGCACTCTGCAGCAACTGAGATTGCTCTTATATGTTTTAGCTACACAAATCCTAAAATTATTATATCCCGTGATTTTTTTACGGGTCTGCGATAGTTGTATTGAAATAGACAACATATAATATGAAGTAAGTTTGTCGAATACAGCGACACAAGTCAAAACATACCCATGGTTTAGAAATAATTATCATTTGAAGATTTCACCAAAATGTTGTATTAGAATTCACAAAACAATTATGAACTAGCGTATATTTGTATTATATTAATTTTATTTTTATACCAATGTAAGTTCAAAAACTGCTTAAAATTTTCTTTGCGTTGATCTATCTATTCTCTACTCACTTTTCTTTTTTTTACCTTTTTTTTATTCTTTAGTTCATTAATTCATCAAAATCAAAACAAAATTTCATGGAATGAGTAAAAATCATCAGTTTATAATTTTTGAATTTTATTTTTTATTTTTATACTTTCTTTTTCTCTTTTAGCTATTTTTAATTCTTTAGTTCATTAATTCATCAAAATCAACAGTAAAATTTTATGGAATGGTTGAAAAGAAAAAATGTTTATATACATATATATATTTTATTTTATTTTTTATTACATTTTTTTATTTTATTATTGAATTTTCTTTTTATTTCTCTTCTCTACATTTATATTATTTTTTAAATATTTATTTACATTCACAAGCAACTCATTGTATCAACCATTAAAACTTTTTTTTTTTTTATAAAGTGTAATCTAAGTAAAAGTCAATACATTATAATATAACAAAACAATAATTAGGTACAATCAATAAATCTGTTCATTTTGTCCTAAAACAGGTAAATTTCCTAGTTGGACAGCCAAAGATCATTGGAATATGTAATACATAATGTAGAAAAGACTAGACTTACAAAAATTACGATTGTTCATAACAATTATTTTATTTCGCAGAGATCTTATAATTTAACCGAACAATGACAAAATGAGCGTTATCGCATTAATACGATGATAAGAAGTTTCACATGTCATATTCTAATAAACTCTATAATCATATGACCATAAAATATTGTATCAACAAGTACACCATGATACATAAAACATGTGAAACAAGTGGCCCGCATACAAAAGCATGTCCCCCTTTAGTAAAAACAAAACATGTAAATAGACCGAAAATTCCATTCATTCATGCATAATTCTATACTGGAAGTTATGTAGACATGTATAGTATGCCCTACCTATCATGTTTCGGTAAATTGTGTCATTCAACGATACAGGATATACCTAAAGGGTTCAGCCAAATTTACCATAATGAGTGTTTTTTAAATATTATCCGTGCTTTGTGTTAGTTTTTATGTTTATCTGTTGGTTGTGCATAAACGTCGTGTCCTTTCTAAGTATCACATATACACATTAAAATATAATAATAAGTATATTTAATATTTATGTATAATTTGAAGTGACATCATTTAACAATTTTTCAGAGTCCCCTCTACGTGAATCAATTAACGATTTGGATATTATTGGACCGATATATGACGTTTTGAATGTTTTAATGTATGTCCCTTTATGGGATTTTATATAGTTTCGACATCAATACGTATTTTAGGTTAATATATTAGTAAAACTATCAGTGATGACCGTCCGTGGTCGAGTGGTAAGACACTTGACTCCCATTCGGAAGGTCGCGGGTTCGAACCCGGCGTGCGCAAATAAATTTTATTTGATTAATTTGTGTTATTTCACAATTAATTAATAAAAATAATATATGTTATATTTGCGGCACGTTCCAGAGTGGAAGATACTCTCAGTATCGCCCTGGTGTAAGACCACCATTCAGAATTAAAAAATTGCTTAATAATGGCTTTAGCCATGTTTAGTGACTAGATCTGAATAGCCAGATACTTTCCCACCTTCCTCTTCCCCATCTCCTTCTCTTCCACACTTACCTTCAGCCTCACAACATACTCCAATTGGGGACGCCATAGTCTCACTGGCTCCAGAAAGGAGCATTTGGGACTCTTCTGAGGTTTCTCTATAATTAAAAAAAAGTGGAAATGGCAAAGTAAGTTACACTTAGATAACTTTCCTAATGTAAAAGACGAAGAACAAAATGTAGAACTTTGTAGTTTTAACTATAAGATTAAAGAGTTTGTAAATTTTCCAAGTGCTCCAAATCCACTGTACTTAGCAGACACTTGACCCCTCGAGATCAGTCAGTCTAGTCACCCCCCACCTGATCGGACTGAAGAGTGACTGTTTAAGTGACTAGCGCTGGCTAGCGAGGTGCCGGTCACGCCTGGCGACACTCTCCCACACTATTGTTCCTTCACGTGCGATGTCTTGAACTCGGGCGCTGTCTTCAGGCTCTATGGGTGTCTGTAATACAACACCGGTTCCCAGGGGACCAACTGGACCGAGGAGGTGAAATAATAATATATTCATATGTAGCGCATTATACCTTATAGTCCATTCAAAAGTAACGCCTTGATTAGCACAGAGACTTTTGGATCAGATAGCCGATACGTATTTATTTCGTATTTCCTAACGCAAATTCTCATATTATAATAATAACTGTAGAGCAGAGATTAAAAAATATATTTTAACAATGATTTTACCGCTTCTATTATAATTTTTCCCCTTCAGAACTGGCTCAACACGATTAAGAATAAAAAAATAAATCAATAAAAAGATCATCATATATTCATAGAAGATTATCCAGGTGTAGCGTTTATTTAAATAATTTTTAATTTCGAGATTGATGAGATTTTGCACAAATTGACCTTCAAAAGGGATGAAAGACATAGTTAACACAAGATTTCGAAAGGTTATCCCAACCCCTTTTTCTAAGTTTTAAAGCTGAATTTTAATAATTCTTGGTTTATTTTTTATTATTTTTATTTATTTATTAGAGACACAAACGGGATATTTATTACACAATTGACGTTTAAAAGAGAAAAATAGTCTGCATCTGATTCCTAAACCCCTGTATAAAGCCCGGGGAACTCTCGCCGGGGATTCTAATTAGACTCTAAACTACAGTTTTTTTTTTAATAAAACTAGTAGGTTACAAAAGCATTCAGATTTGTGGAATATTCTGCCAACGAAACTAAAAGAAGATCAACAACCTGTATTATAATAGAAGACATAAAAAGAAAAATAGAATTTAACTTCAGATCATAATATTATCTTTTTCGTTGTTTGTTTTTGGGGTGTTATGCCGTGTTGCAGTGTCCATCATCAGGGCAGATCCGGCAGATCCGACGATTGTCCGAAACGTCGGCTAAAGAAGGAGGTAGCGCAACACGGCATAATACCCCAAAAACAAACAACGAAAATGCTTTTGGCCGTGAAAATCTAAAAACATAATATTATCATTCTATTTTTTATTTTATTAATTTATCGTTGTGAATTTTTTGGTTTTAAAGTTTCGTTCATAATTCCGTCGATTTTCTTTTACATAGTTTATTACATGGCTGCTCGCAATTTTGCATTTTGAAGCCATCAAACTGTAACAAACATTTCTTCAAAGTTCTAACTTTTTTAAAATTTAACTTCATCTGCATTATGCCTTCATGAAAGCAATTAATTCGAAACGTAATTCGATTATATCAATGTTTCGAAATTTTATGATTCGATTGTGCCCATCACTATCCCTCAGGAGACATGTAGTAATAATTAGAGGTTCGGGTGTATGCCTTAAACCTAATTTTGTAACATTGCATCATCACGCATTCTCGTAGGTAAATAAGTATCTATACTGCAAGCTATCGTCCCAATACCAATCTTGGATGTAGATGGAGTGGACAGGGCGCACACGCGTTTATCGTGACATACAATCTTTCCATCACTAACAGGTTTAATCTGTTGTATTTAATCACTCAGAAAAAAGATCTAATAGATAAGTGGTATACTAGAGGACGTTTTGATAAGATTTTAAGTTAGTATGCGTATTTTCTCTTCGTAGGTAACCGGTATCAAAAAGTGCTACGAAAAACCTTTTTTTAATTATTTCAGTGGCATAGCAAACACTTTGGCAGCTTGGGTAATCCCCAAGGGTCAACGCTAAGGTAATCAAATATAAAAAATGTTTCTATGTTATGTGAAAGACATTGAATTTGTGTAATATTTGTGGTTGTTATGTGGAGAATCTTCACTAAATAATTATGCAGTTACCATACGATATGATTGTACCACCCTAGCCAGGAGCAATCCTGACCCGGTGGTACACCAGGGGGTACTGATTTTTTAGGACTAGGAACAAGTGCTCTGAGGATAGGAATGAGGTTGGAGTTTAATCGACTGGTATACATGGCAACCTAATAAGCCAATATTGGAATTTAGGATGGGCTGGAATAAAGGACTGGATTGAGCGTTATGATTTTGTATTTCCTTTCTTTATGTCTTCCTTCTTCTTGCCTCTTCTCGGCTCTTTTTGGATCTTCCTGTCCCTTCGTAGTTTTACATGTATATTCTTTTCTATTCTTGCTTCTTCTTGTCTCTTCTTGTAGAGGTTCTCATAGTCGTACGTACCTTGTCTATCAGAAACCACTTCTAAGGAATACAACCATGTCTCCTAGTAATATCAAATATCCTGTTGAATTCAATAAATTTTTAAATTTTATTGGATTAGGGGCATAGAAATCTAAATGTGAAATGAATGGAAATAATATATTTCTAACTTTTATTGCATAAATACCGGGTTGTAGCGTATAATTATGTGTACGCATATAAAACAAATGTTAATTTTATCTTAATTTCTATCTTTTGGGTCGTTCAATCTTTTATAGCTTTTGCCTGAGGTTAAAAAACACTTAAACTTGATACGTAGATATATTCCAGCACGTAGTCGAACATTCCAAACTGCAACTCACGCTAGAAGAGTAAACAAATTGATAATAAAGTAACCAAAAAATATATTCATTATATGTTTTTAATTTAGATTTAGTTTACGTTTAGGAATTTAACGGTAGATTCGCAAAACAATGAAAAAATCAAAAACTTGATCTCCGGGCAAAGAAGAACTAGCCTCGAAACAAGCAAATACTTTTTTATGTGAACACCGCACAAGAGTCCCAGCTGTTCCTAATCGCCCGGAGTCAGTGAGACTATGGCATCCAATTTCTAATAATTTTAATCATTTTCTTTTTGTAAAACTAAATAATAAACAGGTGGATTCATTGATTTTAAACCGTAGTTAGCAGATCATATGTTTCTGTATTAATATTTGAACGTGTGATATTAAAAATCGATTTGCCGAATCGAAAATCGAAAACCCGGAAATCTGCACCGATAAAATTTTATTTATGACATTGACAATTCAGATGAAATTGAACTAGTTTCGGTTACATCCGTGCCTTTATCAGGGTATAAAAGTATATACAGCAATATCATGTCTGTTCCGAAACACGTACGTGTCCATAATTGAAACACATGCCAGATACCAGTGTGTGTTTAAAGATAACTATTGTCAATCGCTTTTTTTACAAAATTACCCACGTTAAGTTCAGAATTTCACGTTTAACCTTATTTTTCACAAACAATCCTTCGTAGTTTAGGTACCGCAATTTAGTTGATACTATAAAATAGTTGCTCGTATTTTAGTTTAGACTTCAAATTTTCATCTTCTTGCACAATTTTCAACCCATTCATCACATAATCATTAACCAAGCAAACAGTGGTGCAATACTAAACGATGATAAACAACGGTAATAATGCTCCATCATCATTGCAAATCTCTTCCTCTCCAGGTAGGTTAGAAAATGGCGTGATTTTTGATGATGGAAAACGATTTAAAACAAACGTATCAGTGGCAAAGAACTCAAAAATCATTAACCTTTAAAGCCACGATTGAACTAAACCATCAACGGCTGACCTTACCATCAATTTAAGCAATCATAACGATGGTCGGAAAACCTGCTAACTCTGGTGTAACCTCTCTCTCTTTCGCATAAAAGGGGCATCTAACAGAAAGAGAGGCCATAACGGGGCTCTCAGCGATAGGACCATAATAAAGCTAAGTGGGGAAAAATGAAAGGTTACCAAATTGAATGGTTGGCCTCTCTTTATACTCAATGCGAGACGATGGACATAATTCAGCCTACATTCTAAAATCCTACACAAACTAATATAGCATTATTAATTAACAAAAGAGCCAAATATTTAGGAAATCAGAATGATAATTAGCTTTCTTTGGATAAGAGGGTCACACATAAATGTTATGCCTCGCCGTGTGCAAAAATATGTAAATCGATTTGTAATCGATATTCAAAAACGGTCAAGAAAAATTACACGGAAAAGTAAGATATCCTTTTTTGTGTCAGATGATAATGGTAAGTGGAGGTTAGATTGATAAAAGAACTGTGTTAATACATTTACTCTGTTTACCGAGGAGAAATGATATTCAAAATAAAGTATCTAACACTTTTCCAGATATCCATTAAAGCGAGTGGAAAACAAGTTTATCTAACCAATTTCACCTGGACTTCATTGGTATAGCTATTTAAGCCATTAGTTGGTTTGTAATAATGTCTGTGTTATGTGATAGTTACAGGAGAGAAGTTACGATACGATACGATACGATTGTACCACCCCAGCCAGGAGCAATCCTGTCCCGGTGAGACCGGTAGACCAGGGGGCACTGATTTTTTAGGACTAGGAACAAGTGCTCTGAGGATAGGAAGGAGGTTGGAGTTTAATCGAGCGGGATACATGGCAACCTAATAAGCCAATATTGAAATTTAGGATGGGCAGGAAGAAAGGAATGGATTGAGCGTTATGATTTTGTATTTCCTTTCTTTATGTCTTCCTTCTTCTTGCCCCTTCTCGGCTCTTCTTGGATCTTCCTGCCCCTTCGTAGTTTTTCTTGTATCTTCTTTTCTATTCTTGCTTCTTCTTGTCTCTTCTGGGATCCTTTCATCTCTCCTTGGCCCTTTTTACTTATTCTTGTCTCTTCTTGCCTCTTCTTGCCTCTTCTTGATTCTTCTCATCTCGTGTGGGCTCTGCTTGGCTCTTCATGCTATTTCTTGTATCTTAATGTCTCTGCTTGGCTCTTCATGCATCTTGGATCTTCTCGTCTCTTCTTGCCTCTACTTGTCTCTTCTTGCTACCTCTTGGATCAACCCATCTCTCTCCTTGGCTCTTCTTGCTTCTTCTTGATTCTTCCCATCTCGTGTGGGCTCTGCTTGGCTCTTCATGCTATTTCTTGTATCTTAATGTCTCTGCTTGGCTCTTCATGCATCTTGGATCTTCTCGTCTCTTCTTGCCTCTACTTGTCTCTTCTTGCTACCTCTTGGATCAACCCATCTCTCTCCTTGGCTCTTCTTGCTTCTTCTTGTCTTTTACTTGATTTTAGGTGTAATACGTAAAAAAATATTTTAAATACCATTTGCTAGACTGTAAAGCGCCCTTGAGGTAATTTTAAAACAGCACAACAATAATTATTATTTACAGTGATTATTTTTGCTCATATTTATTACAATAGAATTCCTCCACAAATTAACAACGTAAAATATAATGATTATATAATTTACTCGCTTGCAGTAGTTCTAATAAAGCTTATTAATATGAAGCCTTAAAAAATAATTACTATCATTATTGGGAAACAAATCTGTTTTGTTATTTTGGCGAGGGCGTTGCGTGCCTGATATCTTCCAACACATTTAAACAAAGAGATCTAATAAATTCATCTTGACTAAGTAACAATAGGCTTTCGGAGTGTTCTGCCTGAACAACGAGTAATTCCAACTTCTTTCCCTAAGTCTGGAGGAATTCACCCATGAAATTTTTAGTGAACGACCACAATATAAAGGAACTCCTAAAACGGAAGACGGTGTAAAAAAACGAACAAATTAATGTACCATCTAAAATGGATAGCCTATGTACAAAAGGATATATCATTTGATTGGGCTAATTTTGATTGAAGCGGGTTTATCGTGAGCTTTTTATGAGGTGTAACTACTATTTCGATTGTGTGTGAGTAACAGAGAACTTTATGTGCTACCTGTATAAGGTGAACCGTTCTTTGCGGACAGGTGCAATGAGTCACTGGTACACATTGGTAAAAATAGGGTGTTTAAAAGTAGAAAACCCTTTTTAAAAAAATTTTTGCTAATAATAAAAATAAATGATAATTTGGAACACTTGAAAAGAAATCCAAAAAAATATGTTTTAAAAAAGTTAAAGTTGTAAAAAATTAAAGTTGCCCTTTATTTTTATTTAAATTTTAAATTTAAGTTTTTAATCCAGCGGGACTGTGTGGATGGTACAAATCCAGTCTGCCAGATTATTTGAGACGTAATATATAATTACATGAGAAAAAAAAAATATATATATATATATATATGTATATTATATAAATCTCATTGAGTGGGGAGAGGTGAGCCACTCGGTATTACCAGACATTATAAAAAAGTACAAAAAAGATTTTTGCGTTACCTATATATGAGGGAATATACGTACTATCCATTCCTGTATCCATCCTTGTTCTTAACAGGGATGCTCGATTTTAACACCTCAGAAGCCCGCAGAAAAATATTTTTAGGTAAACACTTTTTTAAGCTAATCTCTGGTATCATACTCAATCCGCCTATGTTAAAAGAGGTTAATTTTTACGTCCCTAACAAGTATACTCGTGGGAAATCCCATGCACTTTTTTATGCTCCGAAAGTGAGGACTTCTGCCTATCAGAAAGCGCCAATAAACAGAGCGACTCAACTGCTTAACGATTCTGCATTGACCATCGACATTTTCAATGTCACTTACAGACAGTTCAGCTACTATCTTTTAGCACATGTCACTAAGTAGTAAAACTGCCCTTGTGTACTTTGTAATTTATAATCTTCTCCATGATTTATTGGTGTATAACTGTGTTATGGAGAACATGAAAAAATAAATAAATTATTAGACATACCTGTTATAATTATTATTTTAAGGTAATTTAACTATGCATGTATTATTCTTTTTTTTTTTTTTTGTTTATTCCAGATCTCGGGGAGGGTGGTGCAATCCCACGAGCTCCATATTATACATAGAACATATTATCAAATTAATATTAAAAATATACATATATATTGTGAGATACTGCACACATAGTAAGATAAAACAGAATAAAAATAATACAGAAAAAAAAAACATGAAAATAAAGTTTTTTTTTTTTTTAACTCATCAGGAGTTGGCTCCATCGCTTGTAAATAGGACCCTGCCAGAAGTGCAGTGCTGCCATCACAAGACCGTTTTCACTCGTGGCTAGTCGCGTTCTAAAGCTGGTGATACGTTTTTTGAGTAGTGCTCGGAATGCAGGAACACGCCCTTCTACAAACATCTCAGTGGCACTGCAGTACCAGGACAACCCAAAAAGTATTCGAAATAATGATTTTTGGATTTGGTTTTTGACCCATTGACTTGCGCTGCAGTGGGAGGGATAGATTCATACATCCGTCACTCCTGGACACAGTGACCCTTAGATTCCTACCCATCCATTATGCCATTTTCCTTCCCGGAACTTAATTTTTTTCCTTTACTAAAAAGACCCTCCACAAAGCATCCCCAAGTATGGCGTAGGCCCTGGGGGGAATTATTTTCCTCAGGTCCTCATGTGTGGAGCTAATGTAAAAAAAAAGTGATTTTCTTTAAAATAAATCAATTTTGCAAACCAAAATAAAGGTTGAATAAAACTTTGAAATACCCAGTAGGTAGATAGATACTATTAACTTATAAGTTATAAGTTGCGAGTAACCTGTAGTAAACTTTAATCTTATTTGCCACAATATAAAAGGAAGTGGACGTTTCCGGATTATGTAATTACGTTACCATTATGTCAGCGGGCGACTGTGAACCTTATGCAAATGGCGAGTAGCGGTCATTCGTCCGTGACGCCTCGTCTCTGACTTACTATAAAAGTTCACGTCTTGAACTTTAGAATCCCCTAATGTGGTCTACCAAGCGAGACGGATGACTAGCCATTGTATAAATTAAAATTATTTGAACGTTGGCACAGGTGCAACCAAGGAATGGGTTTCTTCGTCTCTTGACCTATCAACCCCTTAAAACTAGCAAGGTTTTGGTCAATTGAATAGCACGGATTTGTAAAATATATTAGCACGGTGTACTTTGTGTACAATGCCAAGCCAAATATCTGGTAGCACACGGAGAAAAATGTCATTCTAAAATACGATCATTTTATTCGTAAAAACGGGACTGAAGTTCTTACGAACAAATTAACAGGGTTTCAATGTTTATTGGCGGGAACATGTAAGAATAATTTGTTGGTATACGTAATTTCGTACGTATACCAACAAATTATTCGTAAATTTTCCCGCCAATAAACATTGAAACACTGTTAATTTGTTCGTAAGAACTTCAGTCCCGTTTTTAACCGTTTTTACGAATAAAATGATCGTATTTTAAAATATAATTTTTCTCCGTGCATACTTTTGCTTTAGGCAGGGAAGGAAAGATTGCTGGAAGAAAATGCAATGGATCATTGAGATTGGAATGGCAGCAAGAAGAGGCTTTGCCTGGACAGTATCATGATGAATTGATTGAATAAAAGTCATTATTTTAATCTCCTGTGGAAAGGAAACGGATTGAAATCAAGCTTCAGCAATATAATTGAATAAAGCAAAACGACTGCTTTATATCTTATTGCCTTACTTTGACTCTAAACAGGAAGCCCTGAGGAAAATAATTTCCTGGACGGCTTTGTGGAGGGTCTTTTTGAGGAAAGAATGAAGTCAACTTAAATCTTGAAGAGATCCATATTTTAGGATGGAGAAAACACAGAGGCCAGGCCAAACAACAGACAGGGCAAGTTTGATTACCGTAGAAACGACCCGTTTTCAAGCCACAAATGTCAAACGTATTACAAATAATATTGTGCCCAAGTGTGATGTGTTTTCCGAATATGCCCAGTGCCAAAGGGATCAATGACGGTAGTGCGCCGGAGCATCTTCCATTGAAGTACTTACTAGTAGAACAAGGATAACATTCCCACCTGACGCCAGTGCTCTAAAGATTGCAATCCGTTTGTTACGATAGGAGAATCTATTAATCAGACCTCATGCGCCAAAATCTCTGCCCTATTGGCTAACAATATTTAGTGAATAATTATACATTTTTTAAATCGTTTTGTAAATCGAATGATTAGTTTATTAGCACAGCTGAGGTAATGTTCGCACAGAGTATCTCAAACAATGGCTAGATGAAAAGAAAAATGAGATAAAAACACCTCGAGAGAAGCCAACGACTAAAGCGAACTACAACATGGGGGTTACGAGGCTATAAGCAGCAGCCGTGGGAAGATGGGAAAAATACATTTCATTAAACAACAATTACCAGCGAGAAAGGTACAATTATTATACCCACTCTTGTCTTTTCATAGAAGCAACAAGCAACCTCGCCATATATAGTTAAACGCAAGAGCAATTAAAATTATTACACTATATCATTGAATTATATATTCACGGGTCAAACGACTGGACTTCATAAGTTCAAGACGGTCATTTTAGTCTTTCTGGAAATCATCGAGGATTCATACGAAGAAAAATTCAAACAATCAAAAGATATACTACACGAAGGAGGTTTTTCGTCTAATCACCGGTTGTCATTAGCGTGCATGGGCAGGTATCTTTTAAGGATCTTATTAAAAAAGGATGAGAAATATAAAAGGAAAGAGGGTTCTCTAATGATCATAACCTTAAATTGCGTGTTCATGTAAGGGAAAAGGATGCCAGCGTTTTGATTATTTTTTTTCTAAATGGCTTAATAAACGTTTGGTATCAGTGTATTTATGTATTGCGTGGAAGCAAATCAAAAGGAATTTATGTTATGGCTTGGAATAATAGAAAATAAAAGACGTAATAAATAATGTCCACCCGCATTACGGAGCATGCATTTAGAGATAGGACGCTTTCTATATAAAAGGTGGTTAGGTATGTACTTGCTAGGTTTATTACCAAAGTTTCTCCAAAGCGACATCAAATACGTGTGTAATCGTTTAATGAGGAAATAACATCACGCTGTCATCGTGCTCAATAAAATATACTTAAACACGATAGTACCCCATACTAGAGGACATTCTAAGAAATTGTGACAAGTCAAAATTTAGACGATTTAAGGCATGACAACCAAATTTTAGTCTAATCAAACGAATAGCGAGATCTCTATAATATGCCAAAAATAAAGCCCCTATCTAAATAGTTACAAATATGATGATGCACTTTAAGAAAAATCAGATTAAATAAAAATAGGTGAAAAAAATTTCTGATTACTCAATAAATTGCAATAGTTCAATGCAAACAAAAATAACAAAAAGGTTGTTGACGGTGGTGACTCGAGTCCGGATGAACGACTGGTATACCGGGTGAGTAGATGTACAGAGAGATTTTTTATTTTATTTATCTAAAAATGCAGTGATTTTTACACCGAACATGACATTATTTGTAATAATTTAATAAATTAAGGCGAATCTTGCAAATGCAAAATCACTTGTTTACTACGAATCGGTTTACATTAACTAAAATATGCTCTAGATAATTAGAAACTTTTTCTACCAATTCCACCGAGTAGAATTAAATAAAATTGTTAATTACTTTATAAAAAAACTACAGCTTAAACCACTAAAAAAATATATATTTTCATTAGTAATGTAAGAACGCATATGAGAAACAACTTTTAAAAACATGATTTTATGGCCAAAATTATCTGAGACAGTTTCCCTTGATTAATTTTTTTTCTTGTAAAATTATTCCCAAAATAAATAAAAACCACTTTTGCGCATGAAATCGTGACCTCTAGACTACGTTTGCCAAACGATTTTTATGCCTATTATCTATATTGATATAAGGCACACTAAGAGTTCATATAACCGACTGCATATTTTATGACATTAAAATACGTTACACAATCTTCCATAACTAAGTAATCTAAAATCTAAAAATATTACCTAATGATTCTCCGCATTAAGACCACATTACCACCACGCATATATACGTGAATGATAACAATTAATTCATAGTATTTAAAACGATCAATTAACTCCACAATAACATGCAACGCTGCGATTTATAAATATAATGTAAGTACAAGTGCACTTTCCCAGCCTAATTCAACTACAAATAACTATACTCTTGAACTTCAGTAGCTCCTCAATGCAATCTTATCCATAATTAAAGAAAGAAGCAAGGTACATTTTAAAGCAACATAGTTGCATAGTTAGGTATCCTCGACAGGGTTGCTATGACTGGGGTACTTCCGTTAGCTAGCGACCGGAACGCCCTAAGCGCGGGAAAGTCTTGTTATTTTTGCCCTTAAGGCTTCATTAGCAATTCCTTATCTATTAATTAATGCAACTGTTTCGATAACTTTGTTTCCAATGTGGCAGTGGATGAACAGGATACCGGTAATGACTGTAATTGGAGCATTATCGTTGCTTTGTTTAAGAGGATACCCGGCGGTGATTTTTCCATACAAACGTATTCCCAATTTATCTCTCTGGATTTTAACCCTAGAGAAAATATTGTTTTTGCATAAAATAGATATCAACTACTAGCGTGTCGGTACTTTTTGTTTTTTATGATAAGTTACTTTTTATAGAAGTTATGACCTTCCAAAAATCAATAAAATTGACTGGTTTAAACGCCGTCAAAAGATGTTCAGTATACAAACCAGACAATGTTTTTTTTTAAAAGCAAAACGTACAGACATAGAATAGTTTTTTCTTATGTAGTTGGTAAAAAAAAAATTGGAAATCAGTCCACTTTTAGAGGAGAAAAGTGGGGAATACAAAACCTCCATTTTAGTTAGGTGTCAGTGCATTGTCCCTTTCGCTCAATATACGGTGGAGTAAGAGCAACAGTGACAGCAATATTTTAGTAAAATCTATTTCTGCACCACCGGGTATCATCTTAATTCCGATGGAAGATGGAAGGATTCCGGAAATGGAGAAATCATTGTGCGATTGATCAATTGAATCAAATTGCATAATAACCTTACAATAATAACAGAAAAAAAACATTTAAAAATAATTAATAAACATCAAGCGTTTTCATTTTATATTGTAAAGGTTTTCAATATACTCGTATACTATTCGAAAAAACGATCATTTTAATAGTAAAAACGGTTAAAAACGGGACTGAAGTTCTTACGAACAAATTGACAGTATTTCAATGTTTATTGCGTACGAAACGTACGCGTTTATACGTACGAAATTATGTATACCAATTATCCTTGTTCTACCGGTGTTTCAATGGAAGATGCTCCGAGGAGCTAGCGTCATTGATCCCCTCGGCACCGGTGCACAGTCGGGAAACACGCCAAACGCGCGCCCAACATATGTACGCAGTTGACATTTGTCACATGAGAACGGGACGCTTTTACGACTCGTTCTTGTGTTCAACAGCTCGGCTGTGGAACGATTTGCCGGCTTCTGTGTTTCCTCCTTCCTATAACATGGGTCTCTTCAAGTCCCACGTTCACTCCTTCCTCTCCTCAAAAAGATCCTCCTCACAGCTTCAAAGATGACATAGGCCCTGAGGGAAATTATTTTCCTCGGAGCCTCCTGTGTGGAGTTAATGTAAAAAATTTTTTTTTTTTTATTATTCTTACATGTTCCCGCCAATAAACATTGAAACCCTGTTAATTTGTTCGTAAGAACTTCAGTCCCGTTTTTAACCGTTTTTACTATTAAAATGATCGTTTTTTCGAATAAAATTTTCTCCGTGTAGCTTTAGATGTCGAAATAATTAAAAGCGGAATTAATATGTAAAACAGAAAGTTGAAAAAAAGTTTTTTATGTTATAATCTGAAAATACTATTTTATATGTTAAGATGTGCACAAGTTAGTAGTTACTGTTTGATTGTTTTAATTTATTTGAAAATTGACCTCGTTTATGTTCAGAAAAACCTGCATGCTATTATGCAAATGTATTGCCTATGAAGAGATTTATGTATGATAAGGAAAGGTTCGAACCGATTTGTTACGTTCACCAAATACAATACATCATAATACCTACAATCTGTGCAATTCAAAGATAAATTTGACTAAAGATATTCCATCAAAAAACATATTTTAGAAAGTTCACAATATCCCTTGAATACGATAACGGCATCCTACCACGAGAGTACAATGGGTTCATAAATTTGTTCGTAATAATATTATGTTGCAGGTACGTATTTATTTCGACGAAGTGGTGTGATATGTGTGCAATAATACACAACGCACCATAAATATATATCTAACTAAACATCACTAAATTCACCACAGGGGTATGCACTAGGTAGAATCCAGAAAGCCCACACAACCGTATTTGGTGTAATTCCTTCTATTTATGGAATTGCTGCTTTTTTGGAGGCTTTCCTTGACACTAGCGACCAAGGCAATGCTGTGGATAAGGATTTGCCTTGAGACACAAAATTTGAAGCGCTGCAATAACTTGGGAGCTAAATTAATCTCTATGGTAGAAAATCGGTCGACTGAAGCACAAAAAAAACTATAGTATCATGAAATATTCACATAATTTTCTAACTGAACTTTTCCGATCAAAAGAACTATTTCACGTCGCAACATAACTTCCATCATGAACTTTGGAGCTTTGACAAATTTTTTCAAAAATTGTTTTCAATATTTCAATCCCAATCAAGTTGTGAAGCTAGTAATCTATGAACATTATTGAATATTTTATGTTATGTCTTTCATTGTGAAGACCTATTAAATCAAACGAAACTCTCGATAATGCCTACATTGAGCGTTCATTTGATACTTAAAACGAAAACAATACTTAAATCAATGAGATGCATCGATAAACCAACAATTTCTCGAGCTCAAACAGGCGAGGCCCCATAGAATAATAATATCCTATGCGTGGCCCTTTGGGAAATTGACGGTTGAAACAGACAAATAATCAAGCCCTATGCAGGTATGGTACAGTTAGGTCCCGATGATACCTATTATCTATGCTGGTATCTTACACTAACGTCCCGATGGTATTATCATGTATAATTATTTGAGCAGGTGCATAGGAGAGGTGTAAAGACAGTAAAGCACACACGTAACCCGTATTTACTTGAGAATTTAAACCAGATAAAAAAAAAACTAAGACGCACGCATCTAGGAACAATTTTCTTCAAATCACAATGATAACGTTTTGTTGTCGTTGAAAGGTTTAAACATTTTTGAAGACTTTCCTCTTTAACGTGATAACAATGATGATTGTTATCTTTATTTGGAAAGAGTTAAGTCTTGTCAAATTTCCGGGTACTCTTTTTTTTCTTTTCTGTTTTCATTTTTTTAACCTATGTATTGTTACTTTGTCCAATTTCTTTTTCTTATTATTTGTCTAATTCCTTTTTTTTATTTCAAAATATGGAATGTATTGCATTACACTACCCCTCTTGCATTCTGGAATAAACTATATTATATACTCATAATATTATATTATCATTCTTATTACCATTAAGCAGAATATCTGTGTGAAGTTTAAAGCAAATAAACTATTAAAACTTGTTGAAAGCCAGCATACAAAAAATATATTTTTTCAATACGACGTAAAATATTGTACAGTTCTCACCTTTCTTACGAATTCAATTTTTATAACATTTCTTTTGTAACATGTAATATATTACAAAAATTACATAAAAATAATGTAGATAAAACGAACTTCCTACGAAATCACTCAAATCTATACTTTCCACAACGGATTTATATAAAAAACAATGAATAAATATAGACTTCGAATATGACAGCGTTCATATTATCAAGCGGCATCCATTTTGTGCGCCATCTTTGGTGCCCGGCGCGTCATTGGCAATTAATTTGAATTTTTCGGAGTGGCTAAATGCTATCCAGTATTTCGTTATTTCAAGAACGAGAATGGCCCAAGCGATTTTGACCTTGTTCTTCGTACAATTTCTTTATACGTAAGGGGCAAAATCGCTTCAAAAATCCGGACCCTCCGGGGGGACTGCGGCCTGCAAGAGGTTACGGTGAAACTCTGTCGTCATGAAAAATGTTCAGAATTTTTTGCCCGGAATTTGACACCACTGTCAACTGTTTTCAGAGCACGACTTTATTTCCATCATGATTTACGGAGTTCTGAAATATCTCAATTTAATTTTATTAAAATGAGACAGCACGACTCTTCTGGGTTATTATTATTCTATATTTTTCGAAGTAATGTTGAAACTAGTCGTTTTCACTAGAGTTAAAACGATGATCGTCACTATAAAAATATATTACGATTTATTTTATGATTCTAACTACAATCGAGATCCGTGGTTGAAAGATGTATTAAAAGGGATGGAAGGGTCATAAATTGAAGAAATGCTAATTAATGAAGTAGAACGTATTTTATTAACAGCATGGTCGTAAAATCGTTCACGGATCGTTGATTTTAATTTGAAACAATCAAAGTCCTCATGGACAGGTTGTACATAAAATCGATCGGCCATAAAAACAATATTGTATAGAAATTAGGGTAGGTACTTTCTTATTTTGTCTCAGGTTTTCTTTAAAATATTTTAAAGCGTTCCATTTTTTAAATTAGACAAAATTTTACAAAACGTACACAAGTGTTGGTTTTGGCAGGTGAATTATTGGCGGCAAAGGAGTAAAGAAGAGAAAATTAAAATTATAAATTGTGAGGTTAGGTTATGTGTCAACTTGTGAAAACAACGAAAAACGTGATTTTTTAGAAAATAAACGGGAGTAAGTGCTTCCGCTCACGGGCAACTGAAAAAAAAAACAGTTTTCTACTCAACTCGCTATCCTGTGTACGTCTGGTCCGCACCATAGTCCGCACACTATACAACTTCTCAAAAACCCGTTGTCAACGGCAACGCAAACAGTCACTCGCAACTAGCCGTAGTAGTTACCGCGGCCGTCCGTTGCCAGTTTATTTGGTTGCCATGGTTGCGCCAGTTTTGTTGTCAGTTTTCTAGTTTTAATATTTTAATATTCGCTAGTGCCAACGACAGATGACTGATTTGACAGCTGAATTGTTCCTCGACTATGGTTAAACAAGCTGAGATAATAACTGAAATCGTCAAAATTGAGTAGCGCCGTGATAGAAGTTTATTTGGAAACCATAATATGAAATCTACGATCTCATATTATTATATTCAAACAAAACAGTGTGATGTAAGTACCGAAGTCCCAACTGTCCGAAACCAGTTGAACTAAGACATCCCAAATCGATGTATGTTGTGAAGCTGAAAGGAGTGGGGAGGGAAAAGAGTTGGTACGGGGAAGTTTGGGAAGTGCCTGGCTATTCAAACCTCGTCTTCAAATACGGCTAACGCCGTTCTTTCACGTAGCTACTCACAAGCGACGCTAGCGCTACCTGTCATATTTTTTTGCTAGTGTAGCGCCTGGCGGCGTTTTGAAACACTAATAATAGTATGGAAAACAGAGACGAGCGGCGATCGCGTCGCTTGAACGTAGCTCCATGGAAGAACGGCGTAATGCTTTTCAAGCAACGCGAAACGTTTCGAGTCTGAATGTTGGTATTACACAAGGCTCGTGATTAGTAAAATATCTACCCAAATCATGAACAAATAAATTGTAAAGTGTTCGTTCTAAAGAAAGTTTATGTAAAATATTATTCCAATGACGACATTCCATGCATTCTACATTCCAGGCAGACGATTGTCACATATTTTATTACGTACCTATGCATCTGCCGTGACAGAATTTTCTAATTTAAATACCATTAAATAACCACCAATCGGAATTAAACGCCGATAAACCGCATATCAAATCATAATCAAACGATTTATGAGGGGTTATACTATTTTTTTTTAAATCATCATAATCTAATGACGATTTATATAACATCATACAATGGTAAAGCGAAGAGCTTTAACGAAGGTGGATAGATAAAAACCAGCGGTCCATTAAAACATCATCATATCGTCATTAATTATATTATCACGTAATTAAAAATGTATATATATTTGGAGTTCAGGCTTACGCCCCATAACTGTGAGCTAATAAATGATGCTTGTGTATTTTTTCGTACTTGCGTAATAGTAATTATGTGTTCGTACTTGTGCGTTCAGGTAAAATATTATATACAAGTACGAACGCGGGAACCGGTGAAAATAATTCAATACTTGAGTTGAGTTCAATATAACCTTCTCTTTGGTTTATTAAATTATTTTTTTTATTCTTACACGCATTAATTGTTAAATGTTTATACAAATCCATGTTAGTTTTGATATACAGTATAATGCTGCACGATTTCAGTAATATTGAGAGCAAACTACACTTTACTGGAGCTGGTGTGCTAGCACGGTCGCTCGATATGAAGTTACCGACCGATTGTCGGTAACTTCTCATCATTCCCTAGGACAACTGCAGATCTCAAACGTACAAACGACAGTTGATATCGAATATATTAAGGACACTTAGTCATTGTGAACTGTCACCTATTCGTTTGCGATCTGCAGTTGTCGTGGGGAACGATGAGAAGTTACCGATAGTTATCCTACCGATCGTTATAGAGCAAGCGTGCTAGGGCCTCTGGTCTTAGTGATTGCATCGTACCCAAAGAATAAATGAATAATATAACACTAGAGGTGTCTTCCATACAAATTTGAATGGAAATAAATGTTTCATTTAGCCCAACTCCCCAGCGACCCGTCTCACTTATACTCGCCTGAAATCGTAGGTGTCCACACTATTTGAATTTCGAAAGCATATTTTTTTTACGGAATTATAGGTCTAAATCAGGCCTATAATTGTATCACGAAAGACGCTCACAAGGCACTTCTTGTGTTATTCTTTATTCTAGGATTGTACCTATTTGTATTTTGTATGCAGTTCAGAGCATTTGGTGTGTTATAAATATCATTAAATTTCGATAATTAAACAAATTTTTATGTTTTGTGAAATATCACCTCAAGCTAATATTTACAAAATCTTAGAACAACCCTTAAATCAGGTCTCCAGTGACCAAATGTTTTCAAAACATCATACAAAACTGTATCGGGAGCCAACGTTTTTTGTTTTTGTTTTCAATCGGTCACGGAAAACAAAAAAAAATTTACGGGCCTGCCTCAATGTTTTATAGTTGCTTCAATGTTTGAGAAAAAATTAGAGAAAAAAGACCGCGGCTTAACAACCACAAAACCACACATTTACTCAATGTGAAAACATTGTTTTTTTTTTCAATTTTTGAAACAACTTATGAGAAAAACCTAAAATTGTAATATTAATGGTAGGTTCAGACTGGACGACGTACGTACGCATCGCTACTCAAACAATGCTTAGCAACCCATACATTTTCAAAGAAAATGGCCACAGACATCGCACGTCGCGATGCGTGTGGCCAATGTGATTCTAAAACATAAATTTTCATTTAAAATCTATCGTTGCTAAAGCTGGAATCAGACGATTCACTCGAGGGAAGGTTTCCGCCATGTTTTTTCGGCCTAATCGTCCATTTTGTTTCATTCCATGTTCACACGGCGCTATAGAAATAAGCGTTCACTCGTCCATTCCGACCACAGCGTCGCCGAGCGAGGTCAACCGCGCTGGAATTCGTTTGTTTTCCAGCGCGGTCCGGCCCCGAATTTTAAGGAAAAACATGTCAGATGCATCGATTTTTACACAATTTTGTTGACACAATTAAATAAAAATAAATAAAAAAACAGTATTTTGTCGTCGTATAAACCTTTTTATTTTTTTATGGCATAATAACACAATTTGATTTCACTTTTTTTATTACGAACATTTTCCTACAAATTAATAATCTTACATATATTAAAAAACATATAAAATACATGGATAATAAGGGAGACCCAAAAATTTATATGAGAGGTGTTCCCAAAAGCAAACAAATTAGCCGAACGAATACCATTTTGACGTTTTGCGTGCGATTTGATAGCGTCCTTTCATGGTCCTTCCCGTACAGGACGCGAGACAAACTGATTGAGAGTTCACTCGGTGTTCAGACGATTCGCTTTGCTCTCTTCCGCGCGCATGCGCGCGCGAGTGAGGGATGCCGAAGGAAAATATCCAACATTGTTGGATCGGTTCACTTGAAGATTTCATTCGGCAGTGTTCGGCACTTTCGATTCATTTCATGTTCAGACGTGTCATTCCGAGTAAACTAGGCCGAATGAAATGCGGAAATGAGCGATTAGTGAAACGTCTGAATGGCGCTTAAGCAGTCCTGATATTGTTAGGCGTAGCGATGGGCACGTACGTCGACCCAGTCTGAATCTATCATAAATCATCGAAGGGTCGAATTATCTTAGTGGTAGAGCACAGCCTCGGCAAGGCTAAGGTTCTGGGTTCAATTCCTAGATGCGACCGAATCCTTTTCTGCTTCAGGTTTTAATTTGAGAGTCGCTAATATTGTCTCGTGATTGAAATGACGTTGCTAGCCGAAAAAAGTTACATTCACGTAGAAAATCGAGACAATAACGGATCTTCTGATACTAATTATGTCCGCCAAACAGTCGCCATGAGTCTTACCAATCGCCATGTTTTATGTAATTATTCAGTTTATAAATAACAGATACATCGCACATGAATAATCAAAGCTTTAACATAGAATAATGAAATTAAAATGTATTGAAACTTTTCCCAGACTTAGAACAACGAACATATCTGGTATAACTTGAAAGTCCCCTTCTAGATTTGCTCGGGACTTTGTATGTTAATTAGTTAGAGCAAAGCAAAGCAATCGCACCACGATCATGTTCGAAACCACGTTTTAACATCTCAAGATAAACTGATTCCGAAATTAACTCAATTTGCAACTGGGGTGAATGGACCGCTGTTTAGGTACGTGGTTCGAATGCTGGTTAGTCAACGAAACCGCTGAGAACGTTTGCGTATGAGTTGAAATATTGTTTGCTTTAAAAATGCTTTTTAAACAATGCAGAAATTACGGAACAGCAATTAATATCGGAAAGTTAATAAATGCGAAAAATCAACACACATTTTAGCAACTCGCAATCGAAAATCTGAAAAAATTAGAAAAAGATACGATCGCATCTAGAAATTAAATGAAGACCTAGCCTAGACCTAGACCTTAGCTGGGGCTCTGCTTTATCACTGAGATAATTCGGCCTTATCCCCTTCGGTCATAACTGTACTTCAACTAAGAACTATCAACATTATATTAATTTTTTGTTAAAAAATAATTTACAGTATATTTGCGGCGCGTTCCAGAGTGGAAGATACCTAGTATCGCCATCGTTCCCTAGCATGACTACAGATCGCCAACGAATAATTGACAGTTCACAATGACTAAGTGTCCTTAACATATTCGACATCAACTGTTGTTTGTACGTTAGCGATGTGAAGTTACCGATAGTTATCCTATCGATCGTTATAAAGCGAGCGTGCTAGGGCCTCTGGTGTAGGACCACCATATTGACCAGAATTTAAATTTTAATTGCTTGAAATGGCTCTCTCTATCTATAGTCTCACTAGCTTCAGACGGGAGCAGTTGGGACTCCTGTACGGCATTCACAATAAAACAATGTTTTGCCTTTATCAACATTATTATAGGGACAGGCTACCCCAAAAATCAAATAAAAGAATTTGAAGATGTATGTAGGTCATTAGTTCACGATTAATGATTATAAATTCTTGTTTTTTTCTAGAAAGTGTCCGTGACGTGTATCAACAAAATCGTCATCAATCCTTATCGACTGAGTTAGGTTGTTAAGTACCTACTGTCGAGAGAAATCGATTTTCGTTATAGTCTTCCCGAAAAGCAATAAAATAATCATTATGTATATACTACAAATGAAAGTGTTGATAAGTATAGGCCAATCATTTACATGGTCTATGGCACCATTCCCAACAAAGACCCCGCCTACAAGCTAACGGGCAAGGCGCTAAGACAACCACAGTTCAGAGTTCACATTGATATTTATGTGGGTTTAGGAAAACTAATTTACCGACTCCCAACTACAAAATGCTTAAGGGCTTGATTTATTGAATATTGAACACTTGAATGATTTATTTTATTGACATATCGAGTGGGTACAGATCGTATGTACAGTTTATTCAAGTTTGAAGCCATATTTGAATACTTTGATAATTTATGAACCAGTAAGCACAAGTCGCATCTCATGCTAAGTACCCACGCTTGTTCATGTTCGACGGTTTGGCTCTATCGAACATGTTGACTTGGAATTATGATCGTCTTTGCGTCCACAGTCGAGCGATTGAGCAGTCGGCTCAGATATCCACGGTCAAATGCGAGTGGTTTAATTATGGTCAAATGTCAAATCTACTGAATTCGTATTCCATAAGCACTCTTCTTCACTACATAAGTTAATAAAATTGTCAATAAAATCGAGAGGATAATTCCGGTTATCCATTTTTGTTCTTCAATGACAAGAACAACAAGGGTATCGGACTCAAGACGGGCGACTAACATGTTCGATGCGTTGTCTACGGTTCACGGCGAGTTCAACTAACTAAAATTCAACCTAACCTAACCTAATCTTTTTTATATCTATATCGAACAAAAAAGCATCGAGCGAAATGGTACACACGTTGAGACGTGTTTGAATGAGCATAACACCATCGAACATGTACGGTCGTGGGTACTTGGCATTGTTTTCATATCAAATGCTTCGTTGGCTAATTATGACATGTTTAGAAAATGATGCATTGTATTTAATGGGCTTCTAATAAGGAGAGGAATTTCTTCGTAATACTGACGTAATAATAAAGAAATGAAATTGAATATTGCTTAACAAAAGGAGAACTATTTCAAGAGAAAGCATCTTTAGAAATATGAGACCGAGAATGAATGGAAATTAAACACCCCTCATATCTTTTTCGTTGTTTGTTTTTGGGGTGTTATGCCGTGTTGTGATACCTCCTTCTTTAGCCGACGTTTCGGACAGCGTTGCAGTGTCCATCATCAGGACAGATCCGGCAGACGGATCTGCCGGTTGAGGTAGCACAACACGGCATAACACCCCAAAAACAAACAACGAAAATGCTTTTGGCCGTGAAAATCTAAAAACGTATCTCACCCCTCATATCTATTTTTATACTTAACGACGAAGACGTATAACTTTCCATTCCGAAAAACTGCAAAACTTTAAAAAGTATTACAACAATCAATTCTATTCCAAATTTAAACTTTCCATTCCGAAAAACCGAAAAACTTTAAAAAGTATTACAACAATCAATTCTATTCCAAATTTAAACTTTCCATTCCGAAAAACCGAAAAACTTTAAAAAGTATTACCACAATCAATTCTATTCCAAATTTAAACTTTCCATTTCGAAAAACCGAAAAACTTTAAAAAGTATTACAACCATCAATTCTATTCCAAATTTAAACAACCTATTCGAATTTAACAATAGTGTCGGTGTAGTTATGTCAGAAATCGTAAAAAATAAAAATAAAATATAATAACATTGCTTCTATTTTAACAATTTAATTGGAGATTTTATCGGTGATTTTGGTAGTCGCAATCTTTTTTAATATCCTCCCGAATATAATTATGTTTCTTTTTATTTTTTTTACGAGTATATCCTCCAATTTTAGACGTTGCGTTGTTGATTCTAAGCCTCGAACTTAAATCTCAACTTAAATTAGGGCAACTCCAATTAATCTGATCCCAAAGCAATTTAAAACGTGTTTCGCCCCTATTATCCGAAGGAAGGTCTATACAGATGCAATAATTAACTTATTAAATATACTAGACGGGTAATCATCCCCTAGTGTAAAAAGGGGCAGATAAATAATTAACTTTAGACGGAATAAACAAGATTTGATTGCACACCTTCTTATAACAACCCTTGCACAGGCACACAGTCAGGTCAAGGATCTGAGTTTATCAACAAAAGGGCTGTGATAAAAAAAAACAAACAAGGTTGGGAACGAATAAAAAAGTATAAATTTAAACTACTTAGAAATGTCAACAGGATTGTTTGGAAATTATTCTTTTTAAGAAGTGCCTCCATCTGGTGGTAGGTAGATACACCTATATCGAACCATGTGTGTGTTGATCGTGTTGAAGAGAAGGTATCAAACTGTTTTATGCTTCGATTGAAACCACTTCGTAAAAATGGCAACAGACCAAACATGACACCATATTGTACTTCAAGAAGCTCGTCTATCATTTCTGCAAAGTGCCGTAAAATTACCTAGTGAAATCTACCATGAGCATCTAGCTGTGAGTTAAGTGAGGTATCCATCATGAAAGGTCGATTGTATTTTTCCCTCCAAAATCTCATCAGTGTGGTTTTGTTTCACACTTGATCTTCTTGCTCTTTCTTCGTCTTAGGTACCTACTTCTCTCTCTTCTCACCTGGAGAGATACCTTGTATATCCTCAGGCCCCGCACGTGTATTAGGAATGTTAATAGAAAAGTGAAGCAACAGAATTAGAATATTATACTGTAGAACTGGCAGACCTTTATTCTCCAAATAGGAAAGGTATCCTACTCACCGTGATTGAATATTGTAACTTTGTCAGTATTGTTATGAAAGATATCATTTCATTTTGACAGCGGTAATAAGAATACGAAGAAGACGATGCAAAGAATGCATCATACATAGATGAATCATACAATATTTTGATGATTAAAATGGACCAGGATTTTTTCAAAAAGAGAGACAAACATTCCCGAGTTACGAATAACCTTACATTCTTTGAAAATCTACTACCGTCAGAGAGGACATGAGTCATGGAGGACGTAGCCAGCCGAGGAATTGAACATACGACGCAAGATGAGAACCAGACGCGATGCCGCTCACCCACTGACCGGTATTGTATCCATGTTCCTATCTGTAATTTTAATTTAATTTCTTATTCAATCTATGCAAATTGACTTTGTGTTGTCATTTTTAATTAAATGGAAACAAATCACTTTGTAAATATATAATCAAAATTATTAATATGTTTCAAAACCAATAGTTTCTTCGTCAGGATAATATTAACAACAATAGATTATTATTATTATTAATTAATTGATTGTTAATCTTAATTTTTTTTATAGAGAAACCTTACAAGAGTCCCAACTGCTCCCTTCTGGAGCCAGTGAGACTATGGCATCCCCAAATGGAGTATGTTGTGAGGCTGGAGGTAAGTGGGGAAGGAAGGAGATGGAAAAGAGGAAAGTGGGAAAGTACCTGGCTATTCAGATCTAGTCACTAAACACGGCTTATCCTGATGAAGAAACCTTTGGCTTTGAACCGTTGACAATTTTGATTATATAAGTGGTGTTTACAAAGTGATTTATTATCATCTAATTTATTTTTTGTTTAGAAAATCTATAAAGCTATTCATACGGATTTACAAAACCAAGACTTCGGAAAAATCGAACCCGCAATCTAGACTCAAAGTTTAAAGTTAAATAAAAAGCGAAGACCACTAGGATACACGGAGAAAAATGTTATTCTAAAATACGATAATTTCATTCGTAAAAACGGGACTGAAGTTCTTACGAACAAATTAACAGTGTTTCAATGGATTGGCGGGAAAATGTAAGAATAATTTGTTGGTGTGCGTACGAAATCTCGTCTACCAACAAATTATTCATACATGTTCCCGCCAATAAACATTGAAACCCTGTTAATTTGTTCGTAAGAACTTCAGTCCCGTTTTTAACCGTTTTTACGAAAAAAATGATCGTATTTTAGAATAACATTTTTGCCCGTACACTAGGATATTAGCATAGTACATTATGTCAAATTCCAATTGAATACTAATGAAATTGATATGTATGTAACCTCGGTCCTAACGCCTTAGAGCGGCTAAACCCTAAATAATTCATTAGTGCAACCATGTGAACTACCATAAGTGTACTTAGATTTAAAACCTTCAATGCTTCACCCATATTTTTGAACCTCCAGCGAGATATACCTTTAAAATAATCAAGGCGTAGGTAAGACTTAGAAACCGGCATACTCCAGACTTCACATGTGTAAAGCTTCCGAATTCCCAAAGCTGCATAAAGCTCCTTGAAGAATTCAGGATTACATCTTTTTGTAAGAGATTCTTTGGTATTCCAAATTTGTACTAAAACCCACGAGATTAATCTTGCCCTGCGTGCGTCAAAGGAATTCCAAAATTAGTCTAAGTAATCAAGGAATTCCAAAATTAAATATTTCATGGACCTAAAACTTAAGGTAACATTATAGACCAAGATCATTCGTTATGCTTATTACGATTCAGTGTTGAACTAAAACCTTCATCGTAGAATGGATGGAGGATGCATTTTAAATTATGTACATTTGTTATACTTTAAGATGAATAAACAAGATAAGACGTGTTACATTCAACACAAAAAAGTCTTAGCGAACAAAAAAAAACTCGAAGTCGTTCTCATTTTAAGCCACACAGTAGCACTAGTTGTACCTAATTTTTTTATTGTTCTCTTTTTTTCTTCTTATTTTAAATTATGCGGATGAAAGAATGGTTGACATTGCTTCGCATTTCAGAGTTGCTCAGAATTACGTACATTCTGTACAACACAATAGGATGTTTTTGAATTATAGTGTAAATGTTTGTTCGTCAAGTTAAGTATTTAATTTACCTATGCTTGACAGTTTAAACCACAAATATGAAACCTTTCACACATACATCATCAGAACAACAAAATAAATTATGGTAATTTAGCTAGAGTTAAAGTTACTATTTCTTAACTTTGTACAGCACTGCACCATATAAAAATTGCCTATAAATCGACGGTTCCTGAGGAACAATGTCGGATCTACTAAAAATTGAAAATCGTATTTTGTTGATTTAAAAATCTGTATTTTAGAAATTTGGAATGAAACGAAATAAAATGAAAAATATCAACTATAATTCTTGATTTAAAAAAAAAGTAAAAATGCAGAAACTTTAAACAGCTCTACTGCAAAACTACAAAATCGCACATTCGACATTGTTCTTCAGGACCGTCGAAATATTAGCTATTTTTTAAATAACAATAATATTTTAGTAATATAATTAACCATTTCACCTATTTACTGTGTTCTCAACAGGAGACCAATAATAAACATTATGATATAAGCTTCGCTGTTGAATACATGGAACAGCATCCATTTGATATGATACGCGTCTGAATCCCATATATTACACGAGGCAATAATAATAGTGTGAACAGCAGGTGCCAGGTAGTTAAACCTGCCTTTGATAGCCCTAATGATGTATGGATGTATCTGAATCTGAAGTAAGTTATGAATGTGAATTACCCGAACCCTTTGTTATCCCTAATACGAGAAGGGATCAAAATAATTTATATTGCTGTGGGTTTTATCCCATCGATGTGATAATTGAAATGTTTTGTGTTGGGGGAAGATATTCAGAACAATAAGGGTAGGTATTATTAAGTTACTAACTAACTAACCATCACGCCGTTTCTCCGCAGGAGTAGGCAGAGAGAACGCCAAACAACTCGGTCTTTGCACTCACTCCTTGCTTCGGTCACATTAAAACATGTTGCAGTTTTTCTCTTTCTCTTAACACGACTCGACTTAAGTATCCTCGAGGGTCCCCGACTTCTTCTACCGTTCACATTGGCATAAAATATTCTCTTCACACGGAGAAATATGTTATTCTAAAATACGATCATTTTATTCGTAAAAACGGTTAAAAATGGGACTGAAGTTCTTACGAACAAATTAACAGTGTTTTAATGTTTACTGGCGGGAAAATGTAAGAATAATTTGTTGGTATACGAAATTACGTGTACCAACAAATTATTCTTACACGTTCCCACCAATAAACATTGAAACCCTGTTAATTTGTTCGTAAGAACTTAAGTCCCGTTTTTAACGTTTTTACGAATAAAATGATCGTATTTTGAAATAACATTTTTCTCCCTGCACACTCCTTAAAAGAAAGGAAAAGTTGTAGCAAAATGCTTTTCTCTTCCCAGAGACAGGAAAATCGTAAGTTTGATATTAGCCAATTGGTCTAGTTTAAAGTTTATTTTTGTTTGATCTAAAAAGTTATTAAAATGTACAAAATTGATGCAAAAAAATTGTTATCATATTTTGTTAACCACGCTTTTTTACTGCAGGTATGCAGAGATGATGGAACGGCAAAATCTAATAAAAAAGATTGGGCGGCAAAAATCGAAAATAACTAATAGATTAGGCAGAAAATTCAGGAATTTCTTTGACGCGAGTAACCATAAACAACTTAACCTACCGTTAAGTGTAGTGAAGAGCAAATAATAGCAATATTCATTCTAATTTGATAAGTGCTATCATTAATAGCTAGCACCACCATTACCAGCATCCGTTTAAAGAAGACCAGAACTAACCATAAGAAGAACTAGGCACCTAGTAATAAAATAACAAATCGAAAATAACCGGCTGTCTAGAAATTTAAAAGCTATTAATTAAGCAGCTCATTAGACCGCTCCAATCTTAGTCCCGCTGATTTCTGATTTATAGTACGAGATAATGTACATTTTTTATTATCTATATATTTTGTAACGAAATATCAATGGAATGTAACATAAGCATAGGCCTGTGGATCTAATTTGAAAAATATAATAATAATTATAATTAATAATTTGAATAACTCTTCCTATTCGAATACCTAAAGTAATAATCTGAGATATTACGCAGAATGATTACACGATTAATTTAACTATCTGTTTCGGTTAGAGGCTTTCCATACACGGCAAAATGATGTATGTGTTCCTACAGTGGCAATAAACTGTATTTGAAAGGAATGAACTCGCGGTAGGTAGATGTGACATGAATTCTCTGCGATATAGTTCATTGAAAGGTGATATGGCTTCACTGCGTATTGTTCATAAAGGCTCCCTCAAACAGAAGGCGTACTTACCGCGCGTCAAGGCATCAGCGTAAAGGCTCCTTCAAACAGGCACCAAAGCGCCGTAACGTCGCGTACTTTCTATTTGAACGGCTTCGACGTGTTCAGTACATCACAATCAACGCAGCGTTATACGTCCGGGACGTTTTAACGCCTTGACGCGCGTAAGTACGCCTCCTGTTTGACGGAGCCTTTAAATAATTTCGCTATGAATGATAATTAATTTATAATTAACCGTGCGATTTTAAATGCGTATTTTGTGAATGCACAGCGACTGCCTTCCATTCTAGATTATTACAAATGTCGTCTGGGGGGTGGAAGTGGAGAGAGGGGAAGGGAACAAGTAACAATTTATTATAATAGAATTAATCCATATTCCCAATCAAATCACAAAAATAATTTGCCGGGTTGTCACCTATAATCGACGCAAACATTATCTAAGCTCATGGTGTGAATCTTATCTTACTTATATTATAAACGCGAAAGTTTGTATGGATGTATGTATGTTTGTTACTCTTTCACGCAAAAACCACTGAATGGACTTTAATGAAGCTTTACAATAATATAGCTCATACATCAGAATAACATACAGGCTATAATTTATACCCAAAGCTTGCTATTTTCCAAGTATTACAAATAATAATCATTGTTTAATAGAAAATGTCAAAATTTGAGAATGACATTTTGAAAAACAATGATTGTAAAACCAAAATTCTATTTTAGAAAATATTTGAATTAGTGAATTTATTAGAAGTACTCACCATTGAATCGAATCAAGAATTAAAGATATTTTAAATAAATAGGTTAAGAATTTTGGTATAAACATAGATGGGACCTACGAAAAGAAAATATGCTAAATGAGGTACTAATCCTGCGCAGACGATGTCACGGGCAGAAGCTAGTAGTATCTAAAGGAGAGGGTACGAAAATATTGTAATTTTGCAGTGATCGGTGAATTATTCTTGCAACGTGTAAATGAGGAAGTTGTGTTGGCGAAAGATGTTGTATATGGTCTAATAAGGATGTTGGCAGAAGAGTAATTGCAGGATATTCAATTAATTGATTAAGTGTATAGTAAATATTGTCTAAGAAAGTAAGTAAGGGAGTAAAAGTCCACACTGAAGAACAAAATTAAGAACGTGATGCTTGGTGGTAAGATACGGAAAAGCAGAGAGACATTCAATTACTGTCTAATATTACAAAAAATGCATCAATGTTCCGAAATACTGGTATAAAATAAAGCACATCGGCAAATTAAATTTAAAAAAAATTCATTAGCTCCACAAGAAGACCCTGAGAAAAACAATTTCTCTAAGGGCCTATGTCATCTTTGGGGAAGCTGTGTGGGGGGTTTTTAAGGAAAGGAAGGAGAGGAAGATCTGGGAAGGAAAAAAGTACGAGAAACTTTCCAAATCCGATTCACCATACAGCGGGTGGGCAGACGCATCCGCCGCCAAGATTTAGACAATCCTACCCCCCCCCATGAACCCGTGTACCCCTGTTAAGTCACCAAACGTAGCGAAATACTTGGGGTGACCTTTGGCAGATGTGTTGGTTATCCAATTAATGGCTCCCAGGGCGGCGGTACCCACATCCCCCAAATTAAATATTTTCCTTATTAGAATGTTTGATTATTGGTACACACCTATGCAAAATGTTTTAGGATTCACTCAAGAATGGAAAGGAGACTTTTTAATAATACACTTTTACAAGCATAAAGTTTTATTGACACCGAAATAATACAACCTAAAGGAATTTAATTTTCTTCAACGGAACTGATATGTGTTTCTTTCTAGTTGATTTGATGCAGAATTATAATTAGTTTTGCAAACAATATATTAATTTCAGTTTCGTTGGAGGGGATAAAAGGAGCCTGCCATCTATCTTAATAATGTCAAACTATTTATTCAAATTCTTATGTTAAGTTCGATAAGTTAAAATTGGTTTGAATCTTCATTTAATTTCTGACAGACTTTATGACCTTATGTATTATTCACCAATGATGTACGATAATTCCAATCTCTATCAGTTACGGTCATCATTATTTAAACACAGCGATTTGAATTTTATGTATAATTAAAATTTATTCAAGTACGTAATATTTTTATGCCGCCATGCTGTTTCAGGCGTTTTTAGTATCGCAATGCCATTACCCATTACAAACATAAACAATATTATTTAACGTATTGAATGAATATAAATGACATTTTCATCATGATTATAATGCCAAAGAAATTTTTTGTTCACGTGTTAACCACTGGAGCGACAGAGAAATTTAAATCTTTTTTCTCGGATTGCTAAAGGAAATTTTTCCGCCCACATTAAAAAAATCATACCTCTGAATTTGAATATGGAGACATACAAACTGATTATAATTCTATAGCCAATGAATTCAACTATATTTTGTCTCTTATCACAAATTCGTAGGATTTATAAAAAAATATTTATAATAATTTTTTAACCTTAAAACATTTTAAAGAATCTGGAGAATATTTTGTTATATTTTCAATGTACAATATATTATATAGTCGCTTTAACCCGTTTAATCACAGGAGACCATATTTGTCCCAGCTCACATAGGTCTCACAGAAATCGTTGTTTTTCCCTTACTATCATAGTCATAAATGTGATCTAAACGGTATTGGAAAGAGAATACAACAAACTATTTATTCAAATCTAAAAGAAAACCACAAAAGAATTAAAATTTACCCCTTTCTGAAACCAATGTTTCCGATAGCAATTTGAAAAAAAATTATGGAACTTTGTGAATTTTTTAAGATTTTTTTTTACATGAATCGAAAAAAAGGGAGGTGACAGTAAGGTTTCTAATTCATTTATCTAATGAAATAAGTATGTGTTTTATTTTTTTTCATTATCAGTAATTTTAGTTAGAAAAAAAAGTAAAGGGAGCCATTTTTAAAACTTTTTAAAGTTTTCGCAAAAAAAAATGTATATTTAAAAAAATACATAGTAATTTTTAATATAGAAATTTGAAAGCCTATTTCATCACCTTTCGAAAACAGTTTTTAGTTTTCGAATACGTTAACAAATGTTCCATTTATTTGGATTTTATTGCAAAGCGGGAATATTTTAGACAAAATACGCCAATTTTTTTAGGGGAAAATTTATTAAAAAAATAATAATAAAAAATTGGCCACATTTTGGCAACAAAGCAATCTGTGGTTTTGGAAATAGTGCCATAATGTTTCAAAAAGCGCTCGAGTGGTTATAACGAAAGACAGTAAAGACCAGTGATTTTTTCATAAAAAAAATAATCCCGGAATTTTTTTTATTACACTGTCGCATGTCGATTTAGTTCGTCTTGTTGCAAATTTACCTGCCAATATGAATATCACAGATAGGTACCTTTGTGCTTGAGAACTATTGAAACAGGAAACAGTAAGGAATGCAGAAAAAACTTTTAATATTCCGGTATCTCTATGTTAAAAATAGAATACTTAATCAAATGATATGCACATGGCTTGTTTCAGCAATCAAATTGAATTAATTTAATTTTTTTATAAGAAAAACTCTCTTTTTAACTTTTGAAGGTTATTCCCATCAATGTAATATATCATTGAAGAAGAAGATAACAATAATAATCCATTTTTATTAAATATGAAAATAAACAAGACCCAGAAAAATAATAAAATATAATGGCTGCAACTCGAACCCAGAACGCAGAAAATAATAATGTAACAAATACATTCTTTGAATACTTGTTTCCAGTAATAAAGGTAGCTGCCAATAATATGGGAAAAAACATTATTCGACGATAATATTGTTAATTCTGAAATTTCAAATATGAAGTTGACAAATACGACAGTCTCATAATAGGGTGCAATAGCTAAATTGGTTAATGCGTATGTTCCGGTTAGACGTGAGGTTCTGGGTTCGAGTCCCAGTTGCAGCCATTATATTTTATTATTTTTCTGTGTCTTGTTTATTTTCATATTTAATAAAAATGGATTATTATTGTTATGTTCTTCTTCAATGATGAATTAATTTAAATTTTACGAATCATCTATTTGATTTCTGCCTGATATCGTTAGAATCCAGCCGCCAGTAAAGAATCCTGTAATAAAACTGCATCCTGAATTTGAGCATTGATTGATTTTTTTTTCATATGTGTACCGCACAATAGTCCCAACTGTTCCCGTCTTAAGCCAGTGAGACTATAGCATCCCCAATTGGGGTATGCTGTGAGGCTGAAGGTAGTGGGGATGAAAAGAAGAAGAGAAGAGGAAGGTGGGGAAGTACCTGGCTATGCAGATCTGGTCACCAAAAACGGCTAAAACCATTTCAAGCAACGTTTCAATTCTGAATGGTGGTCTTACACCAGAGTGATAATGAGAGTATCTTCTACTATGGAACGTGCCGCAAATATACTATATATTATTTATAATAAATTCATTGTGAAAAATAACACAATTCAATCAAATAAAATTTATTTGCTCACGCCGGGTTCGTACCCACGATTTTCGAATTGGGAGTCGAGAGTCTTGCCCCTCGACTACGCCGGCCGTCATCAAGTTGGACACAAAATATACGGAGATCAGAAATAGAAAATATACAGACACCATATTATAGAGTCTGAAACCGAAACAATTCAATTGCACTAAAAAATGCTACATAATATATTTATAATTCTTTCAGAAAAAATACTACACCATGTATTTATAATAACTTCACATTATTCATACGAAAATGAAATCCTCCGCAAGGGAAATCCCAGTGAGGATATCATTATATATTTATATATACTTGTGGCAAAATGGAAGATAATAAAAATAAAAATTATTATTTTCATCGCTAATAATTTCCATAGTGAGAAGCATGAAAAAATCGTTGGAGCCCAGACCGTAATTGGCTCTGATGAAATCGGAAGGCTCAAGTCAGAGCCACCATGTAAACGGGTCATTTTGAGGCTTTGTTGCTCTTTTGCTATGTTTTCTAGTTGCCATATTATCAAGGATCTCATGAGACCCAAGATATCTGCCTCCTCTCACCTCTCATTAAGAGGCTAGACTTTGAACCACACGCGGAACACCCGCGTCTGTCATTCTGTCCCGCTCACAATAAGCTCACGCACACTTACAATACATGCGAATGCGAAATGTGCGAATGAGACAACGCTCAAATTTACCTACAGAAATCGCTCGAAAAGGGGTTTATGGAGAATACACTTTTCTACACCGAAACTTTCACGAAATTGAAATTTTAAAAAATATATATTTTTTAGAAAGAAGAAGCTACGTCAGTAGCTTTTTATAATTTTATAATTCTTTATGAGAGTTGAGTTAGCAGCACTTTTTCCTTAAATAATATTTTTTGATAAATCGTACATGTTTGACAGTGAATGTTTACGTTAATACGAAACGCATCGAAAATTCGAAAACATACCGACATAGTTTTCACCCTCTAGAAGGCAGTATAAAAAAATATATTCATTTTGTGCAATTTTCGATGTAGAAAAGTGTTTTTTCCCGGGCGTCCTTTTCGTATGGGCCGAAAAGTGAAGTCTATCATCTTAAAGACCATTCGCACAGCATCCTATATAATATATATATAAAACGATTCCTATAGGTAAAATATAATATTTCATTAAATCTACATTACGTCTTCAGTCTACTATTTATAATGGCTGTTCAAAGCCCTTTTTATAGATCAATTTCTGAGAAAAGAGTGTAAAAACTGGTTGATATCGACTATATCCGGTGATTATTATAGGTACTAGGCTCGTTTCTAGTTTGAGTGTTCTCGGACTGAAAATGATCCCTACTTTAAAAGTACAGCTTATGAACTTACAAGTATCAATTATTGTTACCCACACACGCAGTACTCACGCACGTTCATCAAATTGTCTCTACCAAGTTTAGTAATGCCGTAAGGCAGTGGTTTTCAACCTGTGGTACGCGTACCCCTTGCGGTACGCGAAGGCAAAGCTTGGGAGTAGGCAATATCGTAGCGCGAATGTAGGTGATAAAGTTAACTCAACGTTTCAGAAGCTTTAGTTTTAAAGATATTAATACCATTCATAAGCACGTATTTGTGTTAAAAGGCATTTTATTCCTATGCGTTTATTAAAAATAAATATCGCAATCGCCTGAATGCTGAACCAGACTTGAGGCTCTACCTCGTGAAATTGAGCTAAACTTTTTAAAACTTTGCTCTGCAAAGCAAGTTCAAGAGTCACATTGACTTATGTTAATATTGTATGATTGATACAAGGTGTAACAGGAAATCGGGCTTTTATTTTCTGATACACGAGAATGTTTTAATCTAAAAAATTATTGAGGTTTAAAAAATTCATTCTCTCAAAACACTGTGTAATGTTTTTGAGTTTGTGAGAACATATTTTTTTCCATTTCGCTTGTAAAATCACTGGTTAAAAATGCTTGAAGTCCTGTTATACTCTGTATAAAATTGCATTAATTGTAGATATATTTGTGTGGCTTGATGGTTAAATTGATGTACTTAATAATGAGAGTATTATAAAATTACAAATGAAACATGTCTTTCATTACAAGTGTACTCAAGAAAGATAGCGGGTACGGGGTACAACAAATTTGTTGTAAGAGTCAAGGGGTATGCGGGCTCAAAAAGGTTGACAACCGGTGCCGTAACGTGTTCAAATAAAGTCCTTATTTGTATGCGCACTTGTATCCACAGTTTCAACAAAGCGTGTATGACTACGCGCATTGGCGTGACTACAAATTTTCGGTCTCCTGGCAAGCTTAATTTCACCTTCACAAACCAATGTCTATGAGTGGGTATCATTTATAATATAAGGTGGCGTAAAGTCCTTACTCGATTTCCGATGGTAGTAACATTTCCCAACAAAAATAATTATTTTACACAATTATTCATGGTTATTGATGAGTATTTATATCTGTCGTTTGTCAACATAAATATATTCTGATTGTCTTTACTTCAGAAATATCAAAGACGTGAAGACAAAAGATTAATTGTAAAAATAACAATCCCTTCCAATAGAATGATGACTGATGACTTTTGTGCCACATGGTATAAATAAGTGAAATCTTTAAGTATTTTTGCACATTGCCGAGTTTTAAGAGGAACATAAACGCCAGAAATATTTGACTTCTTACCCATCTAGAACGCCACATATTTTTGGTATTATCTGTGCGAGTAAAATAGCGCCAAAGTTGTTTTTTATGAATAATTTTACAAGAACAAAAAAAGTTAGTCAATCAATCGAGTCAAAAATAATCTTAGCCATAAATGAGGTATTTTAAAAGAGTTGTTTCCTATATAACTTCACATGTACCTAATGAAAAAACAAAAGTACTTTGCGCTTATATTTTTGTAACGTAATTAATAATTTTATTTTAATTTCATTTTTGAAAAGGTAGGAAAGGCTTCGATGTATCCAAAACATATTTTTTTATATTCATAATGTAAACCGATTCGTAGTAAAGATAAATCTAAATAGTGATTTGGCCTATAGCTTTATCTTAACCGTGTCCCTCCATACTATGGTCCCAGAACGTAATATAAAATAAGAATTTTGGTAGTCAACTTTCTAGCGTCCTGATTTAAACGTAGGTCTGATGTACGAACGTAGCTTTGGCAGCTCAACCTTTTTTATGTGAATACAGCAAAAGAGTCCCAATTGCTCCCGTCTGACGCCAGTGAAACTATGGCATCCTCAATTGGGGTATGTTGTGAGGCTGGAGGTAGTGGGGAGGAGAAGAATATGGGAAGATAAAAGTACCTGGCTATTCAGATCTGGTCACAAGTACGGCTAAAGCCATTTCAAACAACGTTTCAATTCTGATAGTATATTTCACTCTGGAAGTGCCGCAAATATACTATACACTATTTTTTAATTAATTGATTGTAAAATAACACAAACTAATCAAATAAAATTTATTTGCACACGCCGGCATTTGAACCCGCGACCTCGACCACGGAGGCCGTCGAAATCTTAAATACCTAAAAATTAATTTCCCGAGTAGGGTTTACCTTTTTAGATGTTATACCCGGGTTTAACAGACGGCTGCTACGCCACTGCCTGTACGTCGATCTTATCAGCTGTAATTTTAGTAATTTATTGAGGGCACTTACATGCGACAGAGTGCATGAGTGTCAACTATTGTCGACAAAATGACTTGTGTTCTATTTAGTAGTTAAATTATCAATCTACCTGTGGCTTTACCTATTTAGTAACAACAGTAACCTACCAGTTACACGTTCAAATCAATATTTTACAATCCATTACAGAAAAATAGGTTGCGGTTCTTATTAATTCTAAACGCTGAATTATTGTCACTAAATCAAAATTTATGTGAAAAACTAACTGTACTTAAATACAGGTTATATATGTATATTTATTATTCACTGCTCGAAAGTCTTGCGGTCTGTGGTGACCAAATAGTCCACAAGAAAATACAACCAATGATCGATTAATATTTATTACTAAATAGGCATACATTCGGTATCTACGAGCGAGGCCCGAAAGCGATGTTTTGAATCAGTTATAAATCTTAGCTGCCTTAACCAAACCAAATATTTTCAATTGTGCTCTATGGGTATCTCAAATTGAGTCACTCGTTTCAATATTGCGTAGATACCTACTTCAAAAGCTTCATTTGCGATTACAAAAAAAAACAATTACGTCTTGAATCGACCCTGAAGTCTGCAAATACAATTCAAACATCAGTTATTTCAATATTCCCAATAATAAATTAAACATCTCAGATGCTACGAAAATCGTTTGCAAGTTAATTTAGAAGTTCTGATGGATATAGTTTAATGGAGAATATCAGCATATTTCGTAATATCCGTTCTAGCCCATCAATTGTAAAACTGCATAGTGAGAAAATGTACTATTTTTTATTACTAGTACAATAACACAACACGTTCCCGTAGTATTCTAGACTACTTTAATAAATCTGCATACACTCCAAACCGTGAGAATCTTATTCAGCGACTTCCTACCTCGTTATGGGTTAATTAACTTAATGCTAAGTATTACAGTGCAGAATACAGACACAAAACGATAACCGGAAACGTGTACCAACAATATTTTTGATCAAAAATATATATTTAGGCTGCAGTGTATCAACAATTAAGCCAACCATTTATAGCTTTTGGTGGACTTTTTTAACAATGCTTTTGGATTGAAAGACTATTATTAACATAATATTTAAAATTAGCAGTGAAAAACCCGCTCCGCGGGTTTTTGCTGCTAGGCCCTGCGGGCGGCTTTTCGTTCTGCTTCGCCCAGTTTAAGTGTTGGTGACTATTTATAAAGCATCACCCTTTTGCAAAACTAACTTCTATTATTAACATTAAACTACAGAATACTTATATTTAATACGTAGATATATAATAGTAAACATTCTTACATTAATACCATGAATAATGAGAGGAACATAAATCTTCTTAATATTGAATAAAAGCGAAAAATGTTTCCTCTTCTTCATACTTTTTTCCTTAAAAATAGTATTATAGATGGCGCCACTTCCGTTTGCAACACGCGTATGGGCGAGATCTAAGTGTGTATATTACGGCAGCAGCTCCGTGGAAAAATGCACGTTCACGGACGGTTCAGAACGGTGGCGTGGAGATTTACTCGGAGTCGGGTTCCTTAATTTGAACCGTACGGGCATTATCGTATTAATATACTCCGATCATTAACACTTGGATAAATGCCTCTATGCGTTTCTGTCTTTTGCGAAAAAGAAACATAAAATAATCGATAATTCCAGATGGTCGCTTTGGAAAAAAGCTTGACGAAACAGGAGGCACTTAATCACGGGTAGTCGCCCGGCGTAGTCCAGCGGTAGGGCGTTGGACTTCCATTCCGAAGGTCGCGTGTTCGAACCCGGCGTGCGCAAATAAATTTTATTTAATTGATTTGTGTTATTTCACAATTAATTATTAAAAATAATATATAGTATCTATATTTGCGGCACGTTCCAGAGTGGAAGATACTTTTAGTATCGCCCTGGTTTAAGACCACCATTCAGAATTGAAACGTTGCTTGGAATGGCTTTAGCCATGTTTAGTGACTAGATCTGAATAGCCAGGTACTTCCCCACCTTCCTCTTCCTCGTCTCCTTCCCTTCCCCACTTACCTTCAGCCTCATAACATACCCCAATTGGGGATGCCATAGTTTCACTGGCTCAAGACGGGAGCAGTTGGGACTCTTGTGAGGTATTAACTATATAAAAAAGAGATCAATGGACGGAAGCCACCGAAGCTGGACAGAAGAAGATTAACATTTTTTAACAATTTCCTTTGAATATGGTCTTATTCAATCAAAGAATTCAGCCACATTTGATCAAATATACGGTGTTGTGTAGGCAAAATTATTTAGTAGGTGTGGTTTAAATCAATTTAAAACATGTATGGAAAAATTTAAAGCGGTTGATTTATGTATCAATTTCGCGATTCATTAGCAGTAAATCGGATTATGCAAATCAAATTAAAATTTGCACGGAAGCAGGTGTTGCATTAAGGAATTCGAGAGAATAATAATTTATATTTCAGATTATTTATGTATGCAAATGAGGAATAACTTGGTCATTTGACACATTCGCATAAGTTTATGAAAATCAAAATTATGATCGAACGTCAAGGCAGAAGACAAAATTTATCATAAAAAAAACTAAAAAATTTCAGATCATCTTTTTTGGTCACATCTTGGGGAGCGAAGCTATTTTGTAACTTGAGGATAAATATATATTTATAAAAATTATACGATTTATATATTCCCTTTTTCTTTTTTTTATAATGGTCGGTATTTCTTGGAAAATCTTCACCGCTCTATACAGTAACAAGTTATGTGATTTTCATTGCTTTCGAAAAATCGTATTTCTTTTTTTTTCTCTTGAAGGATAATTAATTATCGTGTTTGTGTTGATGTTTTTAAGTTTTCGTGTAAATTTCGGCCGTTGAACATCAAAAAACATAGAACAGAATTAGGTGAAAAGACAATACTTTTAGATCCGCCAACATATTTTTTAAATTTTTAATATATTTGTTACGTCATAGAATAAATTATTCTCAAAGCTTTATTATGCAGATGTGTTAGTCTTCTAAACATCTCCTCTTTTATTGCCTACCATTATGATTTAACAAACCTGCGATAGGAGATGGTATCAGAAGAAGGCTATGGTTAGGTTAGATTACTACTAAAAGTTAAAAATCTCACCTGAACGGCACTGTTAAGGAAGCAGTTGTTCTGTCCTGGTGCATTGAGCAGCCCCTTGGTGTTTGTGAAATTGCCAGAATCTCTTGAGGCGTGTCTAGCATGAGCTGCCTCCGCTGCCGCTCCATGGATCTGTGAGACCTGACCGTTGTTCATCTGCCCCTGACCTTGTGTCTGCAAGACCTGACCATTTGGAACTTGACCGTAGGTCTGGGGGTTCTGCCCATAGATCTGCTGGGCTTGTCCATAGTTCTGTTGCAGCTGATGGCTTTGCGGGACCTGCCCGTAGGTCTGCGAGAGCTGCTGGACTGGTGCATGGTTCTGTCGGATCACGCCCGACACGATGGTCGGAACCATGGCTGGAGGGAGTTGCTGAAGGTCAAATAGACCCCGAAGAGAAGATCGAATCCCACGACGAGATTGAGGATGCCATGACGACTCTGTTCATCTGAAAAATAAAATTTATTACTATTATGAAAAATATAAAACATCTAAAATGGGACTAACTCTAGCAGGAGGAGTTTTCAAAAAAGATTAATCGTTTGTTATTGAGAACCATTTTTCAAAATACATTTTAAATTTTCAAAGGTTTAATTAAGTTGTCTTATTAACATGTTATTCCAAAGGGAAGAAAGGGGGCGTTATGACCAACAACAAAATGCTCTACGAAGAATCGTTTTTTTACAAAGATGTGCATAAAATATACGTATTATATAGTTTCCTATGTATTACCATTAGTTATCTGGTAGTTGAGTTACAAGCCTCGGGTTATAAAGGTTGTATAATGTGATGTTTTAGTAGGAGTTACTATGTAACTTAATGATTTAGGAACTAGATCTTCGTGGTGAATCTTTGACTCTTCTGCCCCAGATGCCACTTTTTTGAAGCCCGGCGGCATTCAAATAAATATTGTTAGGACGATTTTTTACACAACACATACATAAATACACATTAATAAAATTTAATATTCTCGATTTCAAGAATGAAAGATACGTAAATATGCACAAAAGTGCAATAAAAAAAGAAAATTTTGGAAGGGAATCATATAATTTAAATAGCATGGAATTTATGGTTTTTAGGGCCAAAAGACACATTTAATTTTAGACCTTATTTCAGAGCTTTAATGCCATATACTCCCAAACCTCTTCTTCCCCTTTGCACCTAACTTTTCATCAGCCTCCTGTTATAGATACTCCAAAGTTCCAGTAGCTAAAAACAATTAGACTCTCATCTAATATAATGTACATAATTCATATAACAAACCAGAATCTATTAAAATTTTAAACATCCAAAACATACTCCATTTTTATGGGTCCATCGACGTTCAGCAATCTCATTCAGTTTTATCTAAAATCTTAAGTGCCATCTATGGCAGAATATTTTACGACGAACATTTTTTACCATCACAGCATGGTGGCACGTGTCCTCATATCGTATACATGTTTCAGTTAGTTGTGACACTATTTTAGATCCATAGATCCATAGCTCACGGTTGAAACGTGATACCAAGTAATTATCGTAAATTCCAGACCGCGAAGCAGAAGAATTAACACGGCGTATAAACGACTGCTTGTCTGATATCGAATAATAATGAGCAAAATTGTTAGTCGACCTAACCAACGCACGGTGAAAGTGCTCAGCGATCTACACTGAGATATGAACCCATTCACATACCTTTCAAGTCAGCCCATTCAGTATTGTTCAGTAGTAATTGTTTGTAGTAATTCTTTCCGTAGCCATCGAAGCGATAAATAATTCCGAGACGGTAAAGTACACGGGATGGTAACTGAGCATAAAAATGCGCTTTTACCCCATTAAGAAGCAGTACATACCATATGTTATTATTAATTCGTAAGAAATATTATGACTGTCGGTTGGTGGCTCGTTATAGGCACTTTGTATGCATGCAGAGTAGTTTTTTATGGGCTATGTGATTTCTAAACGCCTTCACGACACATGTTCGAGTGCCGATTTGGGCACACGGTGACATTACAATCATCCTACAACATGGAATTATCGCGTGATAACAAAAAGTATCGCTCAGTTTGGGAGAATAGTGTGATAATGATCACTCTGCAACATGTATCCAATGATGTTGAATATCATGTGATAATGGCCATTCTACAACATGTAAAAATAAGCTACAATCATTATCAAGAGTCCCAAATGCTCCCGATCGTCTGGAGCCAGTGAGACAATGAATTAACATCCCCAATTGTGGAATATTGTTAGACCGAAGATGATGGGGTATGAGGAAGGTTGGGAAGTATCTAGCTATTCAGATCTCGCCACCAATCACGGCTGAAGCCATTTCAAGCAACGTTTTGGTTCTGAATGACAGTGTTTCACCGGCATGATACTTAAAGTATCTACCACTATGGAACGTTCCGCAAATTTACTACATAATATATTATTTTAATGAATCAAATTAAATTAACTTTTGCACGCCGGGATTTGAACCCGCGACCTTCGAATTCGTAGCCATTGCAGGATCGTAACCACTTAACCATGAAGGCCTCACAATTTCGATTAATTATGTCATAACAAACACCCCACAACAATAAATTGTGTGATATCATGAAATTATCGATAGTTTAGAACGGAATTTTGACTGAATTTGCGAGTGAGTAATTTAGTTCAGATTATCTGGATATATTTCTTATTGTTTTTTTTTTTTAAATTGATAAACTAATGTTTACGACAAGATTTTTTATGCATAGCACAAAGGTATATATTGAATCATTTGGCGGGTAGGAGGTATCCTATGGTAGAGCTCCTGTCCGGCAAACATAGGGGTGCGGGTTCGAGTCCCGTCGGCGACATATATCTTTTCTCGGAGAAGTTTTCAATATTGATGAGTGTTTCAGGCTAATAATTATTGCTTATAATAATATTTCATATTATTTATCACGCAAATCTCAGCCAAAACTGCTAATTACAACATAAGATTTACAAGCGTGAAATCGTAACCGTTAAAGCTAAACTGTGATAGACCAGGGTGGTGAGTGAGATCACGAAACAAAGATTAAAAAACCACTAAGAGACATTAAAAGCTCCATTGAGATTAATGACCTTGTCGAATATTTTATTTCTGCCTCAATCTTTTGATTTCCTTACAAATCGATTACTCGAATCCGACTCTTACGACATAAAAGTGACTTAGAAGGCGCGATGATCGAATAATGGCGAAGCCGAAATTTTTAATTACTCGAAGAATTTCATTAAAACATTCTTCATCATTTCATTGACTTCTATAAATTCAAAACAGGTAAGATTGGTCCATGATCTCGTTTTAGGAAAACATCGACAAGTCAAGTAGGGTATACGAATGTTTCTTGTTGATTTGATGTCCGATAAGATGAAATTTATTATTGTTTTAAATTAATGGAGAGATTTAAAGAATTTTGGTTTTATTTTAAGACGTGGGAACAATCAACATTTAGTTAATGTTGATAAAATGTTATAAATTTTAGGTTAATTTAAAAAAATACACGTTTTAACACTGTGTACCTATAGCAGTAACATCCTTGGCACTGGGTTCAATGTTAATAGTTGTTAATTATTTTCCCATGCAGGTAGAATGTGAAAAAATACGTATTAATCGATATTACAATTCACCTGAAGGGCGTTATACAAAGTTGGAAAAATAAATATAACGAATTAAAGGTTACATTTAAATTAATTTAAATCTACTTGGCCAACTGTTAAAGATATAAACAGGGTAGATAGTATAATAGATAGGTGTCTAATAATAAAAAACGACAACTGTCTATTTACATATTTACGGATGTGGCGAAGTGTCATGTAATTAATCGTAAGATTTGTGGGAAATTGTGGGACAAAGGTTTATAGGAGGGTAAATTAAGCATAAAACTTTTTTTTGTATTCAGATTCTTGCTGCAAAATCTATATTTTATATCTCTTTATTCGTGTGGGAGTTTATTTCAAGCTTTGGTACCTACTTCGAACCTGAATTGGACTATCTAATTGGACTGCGTTTTGACTCCTTCAACACCCCCTGCCATAGGTTACCCAAGTGGTTGGTAACTTAGCAGGGGTATTCGGGTTCATAAGGTACGCCACGTACCTACTGGGTTTGCCCACCCAGTAGGTACGTGGCGGCCGGATAGGGAGAGACTGGTTGAAGGAGACATTTAACTTCTCTCTTAGACTATCTCGTCCCATCGCCTTGTACGGTACTGTGAGGAATGGACTGATACGTCCGTGACTCCTGGACACATTGACCCCCAGATTCCTACCCACCCCTCATAACTTTTTTCCTTCTCAGAAATTCATCTTCTTCATTTCCTTAAAAATACCCTCCACAGAGCGTCCTCAAAGATGACACGTGGGAAATTGTTTTCATGAGGGCCTACTGTTTGGAGCTTATGTAAAAATATATATATGTATTGTCGGTGCCTTGCATTCATCCTTATTTACCTTTTTTCAAAATAAATTCTACCCACAAAATCCTTTTATTTCCTTACCCTTATTGTCGACTAATGCAATAAAAATGTCACAGTATTTGTTAGTTCAAATTTGCACCTCTTCCTGTAAACATCTCAGTGTTGAATACGGAGCTGTTGTTCGACCGTGTCGGTACCTTATGAAAAGAAAGTTCAATAGTGAGCTCAATTTATGATGTGAGAACCAGCCGATATTTGAAAAGCGAAGGAAGAAAAGCGGTAAGTCGACAATCCTGTCTTATCCAATTTTCTTCCGCTTTGCGGGACCGATTTCTGTCCCTAATATGTATATTGGAAACCATTTTTCGGAATCTAAACAACCATCTTAAGACCTAGGTATACCTCAACAATTCAAATCCTCATCTTCCCTTTTAACCTTCTTCCGTACATAACATGCCTTAATTAGGGTGGGACTGGCTCCGGTCAATAAATCAATTTGTAATTCTTATCGCCATTGAATCATCGAATAGGTGAGAATCACGCATGTATTTCTTGACACAACAGTTTTTGTTTCTTCGACTTGCATATAGCCTGAATACATTATTTGGAGTTTTGGATATATGAGGTTGGCCTAGTTTCGATGCCCTTTAATTACATACACGTGAGAAATGTACCGCAATTACATTCAATTCGCGTGAATATCTCTACAGATTAAAATATTGTGTAATATTATTTTCAGATGTTCCGTTTAACCCCACGGATTCCAGCAACGAGAGGAGTGCCGGTTCGGCCTAACTAGCTGCCAGGTTTATCCGGACGTTTGCTGTGTCAATAAAATTCACCAGTTCCAATAAAACTCGTGCTCTGAACAGTAATTATTTATCTATATAATTATCTACTGGTACATTCTCCATTTTTTTAATTAGCATCAAATCTCTCAATACGGAAATTAAACATCGTAACCATAAAGCAGAACATTTTTTTGGGTTTGTGCCTCAATGAAAATACACAAATGGTGGTTCCGTGCGTCCTGAAATTTGTACAGCTGTTTCTGTTTGTAATTTAAGGGAGAATACAATTATCATCAGCTCGCAGCATTATTTCCATCGCGAGATGTAAAGCATTCATTAAACTGTTCAAAAATGAGACAAGACGCCAACTTGAAAAAACTGTCGATATGTATAAAAAAAACACACCCATAAACAATCTCCTTTATGGTGTTATGGGACGTACTTGACTTAGGCGCTCCGCCCACTGAGGCAACTGAAAACCAACTAAAACCGGCTGTTTTCTCTGTCTTGATTGGTCAAAAAGCTTGTTTAACCATAGATGAAGAACAATCAGCTGACAGCTCGCAACCTAGCAACGGCCGCCCAGGGTAATCAGCCGTGACAGTCGCAAGATGGTCGCAAGTCACCGCTTGCGTTACCATTGACAACGGGGTTTTGTGTGATAGTGTAGTGTGCGGGCCATCACATTGTCATACAAAGACAGTTGGCAGTTGAGAGTTTTCAGTTGCCTGAGTGGGCGGAGGCGCTTACTTTGACCGGTGATTCATGACTGTTTGGTTTTGAAATGAGAGTGTGCATAGTTCCTACCGGGATGTCATTTATCCAGTACCTATCTCTCCCTAACCAAATCACCTTGCTGGAAAAGCTTTTTGAATTTGGAACAATGTCAAGAAAAATAGCAAATTCGGGTGCATTTGTTTTTGAAAAACAGAAGAAGAATCGGTACTACCTTGAAAGCAAGTTGTTGGAGTTTTTTAGTGTTCATAATCACGTTTTTGAACTAAAAAGAAGATATTTGATCATCTTGAAAGTAAACAATATAGTTTTGTACTTATTTGTGTTGTTATGGCGATAATTTTCTCGGGGTATCGCGGTGGAACTATACAAGGTGTTAAGCAACGTACTTGACTTACTTTAACCAGAAATTTTGTTCTCCGGTGACATTTTTTTTTCATCTTAAAAAATAAATAAAATAGTAGGTATTGGACATATTGAGTCGGGGTGAGAGGTTACGCGAAAATTGGAAGAATTTTGAATGGTGATTTTTTTTTTTTTTTTTGAAAAAAAGTAGAGTACCAAAATTCTATTTGCATTGTGTCAGTCCGCCGCTGGATGTAGTGAGCGGAAAGATATGAAATTAGCCTGGGGCTATGCGTGGGGAATGCTGGCCATACGCCGTATATATGCTTACTGCTTACTCCTTACCTTCCTGCCTACCCAGCGAAAATTAAAACAAGTTTGTGAAGCCGCTTGAAATCGCGCGAAATTCACGTAGGTAACCCGTTACAATACCCAATTTTGCATCTCATACGTATGAATAATTTAAAGGCGGGCTCGGTATGGGCGACCCCGATAAGAATACATCTCGGAGATGGCCTTAAAGTAGATCGATTTGCCGATGAGATCATATTATTACTAAAAGTTCTGTGAGCTTTGTCGTCTCGTCCAAAAAAAATGTGTTTCTAATTTTCTCTAATGAAAAGATTTGTAAGTTACTTAGGTATTTAAATTTTTGTATTTCTTGGTCATTAATTATGTAAGAATTTCTAGATATTTTGTTTTGAATAGTCTTATTTACAAAATATATGTACATTGTAAAACTAACGCTTCAAAACAAAAGGTACTTATACCTACCAACTTAACCATAAACCATATTTTACGTAGATAACATTGTTTTATTTCAAATAAGGAATCAAATATACAAATTGTGCATAAAACATCACTATCTCAATGACATCGACTGAATCTTTTTGTCTTTTCTGTTCCACAATTTTCGTTTTTTTTTATATAATTATTTCTGGCTTTCACCCTTCAAGGGTGTTCTAGGCCATCATTTAAAATTATGGAGAAGTGAAAGGCGAATTCAAATATTAATTTTATTTTAATGGAGAAATTTCAAAATTATAATGAATATTGGAGTCGAGTTCAGACTTAGAAGAGATGAGATATTGAATGGAGGCGAGGAAATTTGTGACAAGGCCTGATAGAAAAGAGGATACCTGTTTAGAGAGGGACAACCAAAAAATATGTGATCTAAAGTTCCCACTTCTAGACCACAGAATGTACAATCTGGGGAGTCAAGGACGTGAATTTTAAAAAGGTGAGAAGGAACAGAACAATAACACATTTTTCGTTCGAGTGTCGTTAATTTTGTCTTCAATGATTAAATATTACAATTTGAGTTCTTACTCTAAAAGTTATTCTACTATAAAAACATAATATTATAACGATAGCGGAAATTTGAAATGTTCTAAAGGACAATAAATTCAAAAATGAATTAAAACAGTATTTTTCTTTCGTTTTTTTCTCTTTCGAACTGCGTTGTCAATATTTCTAGGAAAATAAGTAGGTATGTCCTTTACCACATACATTTTAATGGGGTTTTTGTACTGAAAAATTAAAAATATTGCTATTCAAGAAATTCCGAACAAAATGTTTTCTGAAAGATTTATTCAATGTTATTTTATAATAAAAAAATCATAATTATAGGTCTAAAAAAACAGGACTAACAATTTTTTTGAAAAACAAAAAAAAACAACAAAAAAAACTTTCTTTACGCTCTCCTGAACAATTAGCATTTTGTCTTTTTCAGCATTTTAAATTTCCGTTATCGATATTGATTTCCAGGAAATACCGCTACATGGACACCTAGGTAGCGGTATTTCAGCGAACAAGGCATATTTTGGCCGATATAAACGAGTATTGCTATTTCCCTATCCGTTCACCTTTTGACACACTTTACTCTTAGTTACTTTGGCTTCTGACCTTGCCACCATTGAAAACTTGCTTCATGAGGTCACATTTCAACAACATTTAAATTTTCGATAAGAGTTTACCATAGTCATAATTTACAAGAAGACAGCAAATACAGCTGTATCTGCTGCCGATTTCGTGAAATCTTCACCAGAATAATTTAGAAGGCAAGCAATTAAATTTGACAGCATATGTGGTCGATAGGTAAGGCTCTTTACTCGCAATCCGAAGGTCGCGGGTTCGAACCCGGAGTGCGCATTTATATTTTTTTAGATTAATTATTTCACAATTAATGCATTTAAAAAAAATATATATGTATACTATTTTTGCGGCACGTTCCAGAGTGGAGGACACTCGTAGTATCACCGTGGTGTAAGACCACCATCAAGAATTGATACGTAGCTTGAAATGGCTTTCGCCGTGACTTTTGTGACTTTGGTGACCAAATCTAAATACCCAAGTACTTCCACACCTTCCTCTTTCCCATCTCCTTCCCCTCCCCACCTATCTTCAGCCTCACAACATACCCTAACTGGGGATGCCATAGTCTAACTGACTCCAGACAGGAGCAGTTGAGACTCGTGTGTGGTATTCATATAAAAAATATATATATTAAATTGAACCCATCGAACAAGTATTATCGTTGAACCTACAGTTACATTTCTTAAAGCACTTACTAGCCATATTGACTTTCTTTAGTGCAAAAGAAAGTAAACGAAATCTTGTATTTATTTTACATATTTACAGTTGTCATACGAGTTCAGACTAGTAGGTATGTAGGATATGATAAGAACGAAGATGTTGAACGAAAATAATCATATACTATATTAACCACATTTTTTCACGTAAGCTCCATTCAGCCTTGAGGAAATTAATTTCCCTCAGAGCCTTCACCTTTGGAGATGCTGTATAAGGGGTAGTTTTAGGAAAGGAAGGAGAGTAAGTTCTGGGAATTAAAAGGGTATGGGGGTGGGTAGAAAACCGGGGTCAGTGTGAGTGACGGATGTATAAATTAATTCCTCCCAGTGCGGTGCAAGGCGATGCTCCGAGAGAGTTCTGCTGGAGAGGTCAAAAGGTCCAAAAGCAGACGCATCCGCCGCAAAGAACCGGACATACCTCACCCTCAACAAAAGTAGCGAACCTTGGAGCAACACGGTTTCATGCCAATTACATGGCATTTCAACACCCTTTGAAAAGCCTTTTTGTTTTTCTTTATTTTTCCCAATTATACATATTATATATTATAATATATATATATATATATATATATATATAATTAATAATTATATGAGTTAAGAAACCCACTAACGCGCAGCCTATGCGTGGGTAATATAATTATATAAAGTTTTTGTACCTAAAAATAAACAAAAAGTGAAGAAAATATAATTAAAAAATAGCCCATAACCTGACATGGCCAATTTTTATTTAACCTAGTTTTTTTTCATCACTTTTAACGACTTTTAATGAATGATGAAGTGGCCACTTTGTTGAGTTGTCTGATCACAATATGATATTTCTTGTCGCTATTCAAACCCAGAAAACAGTATTTTTTCCCATTTACGTTTACCAATAATATATATTAATCCCTTCAGTTTCCGTTCCTTGATAGGTAATCTCATAATCTAGTTCTCTAAAGAGAGATTTGAAATGACTTAATCTAGCGAATAACTTTCTCGACATTGGTTTCACTGCAACTCTTCTGTGAGGGAAACCCGATAGGTGACACTGACACTAGATCAATGTTAAGTTTATTATAATTTTCATTATCCTTATTACAAATTTTAAAAATATATGTTGAATTGTTTTTCGCTGCTCCACCTTTTTTACACGAGCATTGCTCAAAAAAAAGGTGAAACACGATATTTAAAAAAATGTATTAAAAATATATATTTACAATGTATAATAACTGTATTTGTAAATAAAAAAATTAAAAAAAAAAAAAAAAAATTATCTTATTTATTTACAAAAGAAACTACAGATTACATATTAGGAAGCTTTGCCTGTCCAACTAGGAAAGTTTCCCGTTCCAGGACAGACAAATTGACAGGTTTATTTCATATTATTCTTTAAGAAATGTACATAATTTCATAATAAAAACAAAAGAATAAAAAAAAATCATTTTTCTCTGAAACTAAGTTATGTAATGAAGAAATAGATAAATATATTTGTACATACATTTTTTTGTGATGTAGAAAAATTAATCTGGTAGCATATCATATTCTATTCGGATTTACCGAATTAATCATAAAAAGACTAGAGACGATGATTTCTATATTCATTCACTTGGATTGACCTTTAAAGCAGCTATATTTCTTTCTTTCAAACATATAATCATCAGATTTATAATATCTTGATTTGAAATACTCGAATAAAACCATTTCTAAAGAGAATGAAGACATTTAAAAACACGTTATGTAGATACTTTAAAAACAAAATAATAAATATAATGTTTCCGAACAATGTAATCTTCTAATATACCATTGGCGATCCTTTATTTATTGCGATATATGTACTTAATCGTATGATTCAAATTAGTAATTTTGTCGTAGATACCACTTTATTTGCTTTAGAAAAAAAACTTGCTTTTTGGCGATGTATTTTTTTCTTGAATCAATCGAAGCAGGCTGCTGGCGGTAAACGGGAATTTAAACCTTATCGCCATCTACACAAGAAGTGTTATCGATTGCGGCCTGATACTTAATTTTACACGATATGGGGCATCGCCTTAAGCCGAATTAAATAATTTTTGGACACAACTAAACTTCTTTACTTTTCTTACAAAATACCTACTTACAAAATATTGCTCAATATAAAGACCTTCAAATGTAGAAGATTATAATGGGTTTATAAAGTAATTGTGTCAGGTATACTAATAAAGGAAAATATAAGTTAATATTAATTAAAAATGATGCCAAAAAGTAATTTTGCAAAGATTGAAGGAAAATATTAAGTTTGTAAATTATGATTAACTTCTCTATCAAACGGTGTCATCAGAGCTTCAGACCACAAGTATCAGTCGGATTGCCCGTTTTTGCAATGAGGTTTTTTTTTGTTAACTTTGGGTTCCAGACAAGATATGGCTACCAAATTGCATGCTTGCGATTGAACAGGATCAGCAGTTGCACAGAAGGTCAATAATCATTAAATTTCAATTTACAGGGTGTATCAGCACCCGCAAGACTTTAGAACCAAAACTAAACCTTTTTAAAACCAGCGATTTCTGAGCACATATGCAATTTAAAAAATTATACCATTTAACGTATATATTTGAATTTGTAAAAATATCATCACTCGTCGACACTGGATGCAACGTAGTGCATCACATATCGACCCTATGGAATAACCAGATTCCATCTGTTGCGGTAACGTCATGCGATAATTGGATATATATTAAGGTACTTTAGAGTTCATTATCGCATGATGTTACCGCTGTAGAAGGAACATTGTTATTCCAAAGGGTCGATATGCAGTCTGTCTCATTCCAGCAGCACCGTACAGACGAGACAGAACGTGTTTCACGTGATCTGTTGCGATGCATACAGTATGGCATATGATTAGTAGTATAGTTCATTTTTTAAACTCATTCTTATTGAAAAAATATCATTGGACAATAAAATGATATACCTATTTTTTAAATCGAAATATGCTCAGGAATCGCTGGTTAAAATCTTTCGGGTATGTGCTGTTATACACCATACACCCCTTAATACTATGCCAAATTGTTATACCTTCAGTAAATATTTGGGTTTATGGCTTAATCTATATAAATCAAAAAAATTTCGTAATCGCGGGTGTAAAGAACAAAACATTAAAAAAGTCAATTAAATAAACAAATAATTTCAACATCTTTACAAGGATCGCTTTGAAGACATTTTAAAAACGAATAATAATGCGTTTCCGGATTCATTCGTTTTTTATGATCGATGTAATTCGTTTTGATCGATCTTGATGAACATACAAGAAGATTTTACTAACGAAGACAATGAATTAATGACCGCAATATATTTGTTACAAAATTATAGGATTGTTGTCGTATCGTATATCATTAATAAATGGTAGCTGGATTTACTACATCGATTATCGTCTAGTCTAGTATGGGATGCACACATTGTAATGGCTACCTTTTAAATACGAGGACCATTAATCACGGACAGGTAAATAGCCATCAATTATAGTTTTATTATACGAAATTATACCATCGTAATATGCATGGCGGATTGTGTTGGTATTGTAGAAATGGCTTCCTAAAAAGATTGATATATATATATATAACATTGGACCTTCCCACATGTATCCCACATATCGATAGTTAATTATTCTATTAATGAAATGAAGTAAAGGTTAACCATTTGAGATATCAATTATTTATTGTATTGTTTCCTTAATATTTTAACACCATTTTCAAGCAATTAAGACTTAAATGATGTATTAAATTTTATCGAGTGACCATTTATTTACATGCAGAATCGCTTATATTTCAATATAAGTCAAATCAATATATTTTTTTAAATGTGAATCCTGTCTAGAGTCCCATCTGCTTCGGTCTGGAGCCAGGGATACTATGGCATCCCCCCATTGGGGTATGTTGTGATCAGTGGCGGCTCGTGACTTTTGGTGAGCTAAAACTAACTAACTAACTAACTAACCATCACGCCGTTTCCCCGAAGGGGTAGGCAGAGAGGACGGACCGCCAAACAACTCGGTCTTGGCACACGCTCCTTGCCTCATTCACATTCATACATCTTCTCATACATACTCTTCTATTATTCTGACGCTTGACATGGCCCGACTCAAGTATCTGATTTACTTGATCGTGCCACGTCTTCCTTGGGCGTCCTCGGCTTCTTCTACCGTTCACATTCGCGTCATAAATTCTCTCTACACTCCTTTCTTCATTCATTCGCTCAACATGCCCAAACCATCTAAGCGTCCCTTTCTTAATCTTACTTACTACGCTCACATCAGCCTTGCATTATTTTCGGATCTCCACATTCCTCACACGATCAATAATAATATAATATTCGAATATTTATTTTTTGTATGAAGATTTTCAGGAAATTTCAGTTTTGCCGTGCGCCGCACAGATTTCCTGAAAATATTCATACAAAAAAAAAATTTAAAAAAAAAATATTTTTCGGCTACAAAGACATCCATAATGCAATTTTTGTTAATATTAGCACTCTAGCTCACCAAAAGTCACGAGCCGCCACTGGTTGTGATTCTGAAGCTAGTGGGGAGGGGAAAGAGATGGGGAAGAGGAGTATCTTCCACTCTGGAACGTGCCGCAAATATACTATATTTTATTTTAATTAATTGTGAAATAACACAAATGAATCAAATAAAATTTGAAAACGGACCCTCGGATTGCTAGTCGAGAGCCTTACCGCTCAACCACGAAGGATGTCATAATGGGCCATCTGTATCTCAATGGCAGAATGGTGAGATCCTTGATCAGGGACCATTTATTTATTTTTACAAGGTAGCAGCATTCACAAATTAAGTCCATCACTTAAACTTATTTTTTGTGCATTAACGTAGTAGTAAATTCTCTTGTGTTTATAAAATGTTTTCATAACTTCACTACAAATATCAGAGCTTAGAGTAATGCCACTGATAACTCTAAGATTGTAGGTTTAAGATAAATAACATGCAAGTACTTTTACTACCAACAATATAACAACAAAGTAAATATATAATACCGTTTATCAAATTATAGGTATAATCAAAGTAGGTACACTTACATACCAATGTTTAGTAGTTATAATAAATAATTTACTTTCGTATAATAATTAGGTATCAGTGATATATTTTCATAATATATTTATTTGTACTCGTTAAACAGGCTAATTCAATTGCTAGTTTAAAAATTGTTTTATCAAAAACACATTTTTACGTTTCAAACTGTTATATATTATAAACCCCTTCCATAGGTCAGCCAAGTGGGTGACTTGACACGATGTTTGGTGATTTAGTTAGATAACGTTTGGTGACTTGGCAGGGGTGCCCGGGTTCAATGGGTGACGGTTGTCTAGATTTTGGAAGCAAATATCCACCTATAGCGTGGCGGGCCGGATCAGGAGAGACCGAGGGAGACCTAACCTAGACCTCTCCAGCCGGACACTCGACCCATCACCTTGCACCTGCAGGGATGGATTTATACGTCTGTCACTCCTGAACACGTTGACCCCCAGATTCCACTCAACTCTCATATCTTTTTCCTTCACAGAACACCCTCTCCTTCCTTTCCCTATTTTCCCTCCACACAGCTTTCCCGATGATGACATAGGCCCCCGAGGAATTTATTTCCTCGGGAACTCCTGTATGGAATTATTTTAATTGTAAAATGGATCTTTTATCTAATATTGACAGTTTATTTCACAAATCTATTGATTCATTTAATTTTATAAAGCGATGTATCGAAGTAAAATGGCTAAGAATTTTAATTATAAGGTAATGTAGTTATTTTCTAGTCGTGCAAAATGCTCTGCAGGTGACAGTTCACAAAAGCGGTGCTTTAAAAAATTGTCGAGACCTAATATTAATATTGTAAATTATAAGTTTCGTAATATAACAGTATCCGAATACATCATACCCTTCTATTTACATCTCCACAGTTTCAGTTTATTGTGTTATAAGTTATAAGATATTACGACTTGATACTATAAAATTAATGTTTTGCCTTGTGTGGGTGGTTTCAGAGTACTGGTGTGTGTTTTGACCAGGTATCATCAAGCCAAGAGAATGTTAACGGATGCCCCCGTAATAAGTGTGATCACAGAATATAACAATGTTATAACAACTAGTATTAAAGTAATTGACCACTCAGTGTTTCTAAACTGTAAAAAATATGTAAAACCTTGTCCTAAGAGAACGAAGTTTCACCAAAGAAACTGATGTAGTATGTTATTAAAATCTGCAGGATCAAGACAATTTGTCAGTTTTGACAGATCGCACAGCGGGTATATTTGTATATACTATGGTATACTGCAGCCCACATAAACAGTGGAAATCTTACAAACCGTAATTTCATACCTACCTAGTTATGTAAACATACTACAATAGAGAGAGCATGTAAATATTAGAGCTAACGTTAAAAATATGTGTCACAATAATGACCTGAAAACCATTTACCGTTTATTAAGTTCACTTGAAGTAAACATGTTAAACAGACAGTTACATGTTAATTCATTTAGCCAAAAATCTTCTTTTACAGAATCCTTTAGATTGGATAAATATTTGCTGTGGCTAAAATCAGTTTCAGTGGAAGATACTCTAACGGCCGCTGTTCCTAACTTTTAAATCGATTCATCTGAGGCTGCGATCAGCCAAGCATTTTGTAGGGTAGCGCTCGATTTATGTTGTTCCCAAACATCTTATGTTATCTGGCCTCGCCCGCTCTCATAGACAATAAAATGACATCAAAGTAAGAACTTTCGAAGTTAAATTAATATTATAGAGTTAATTGTTGTATTTATTATTAATACACGTAATTCATTTAAAATATTTTTATCCATAAACTGACATTTTATATTTTTTAAACAAACGTATATAAAATAAAGTGTCCGCTGACCGTAGGTACTGGACTTGACACTTGGCTTGGCGAATATTCGAAAACGACATAGTTTTTCGCATAAATTAACCGTTTTTCGTCTCTGCTCCGCACGCATCCGAACTTCTCAATCCATATTAATTAAAATGATAATTGATAAACGCAATTCAACATAAGTGAAATGAGCGCGAAACTGTGACTTCTGTCATGGTACGGCCTCATACGTGCCGAGCGCGCTCGTGGCACGACTCGGCAAGCTATGGCACGCAAATATTCGTGACCACACTCGTGCATAAGCTTGCGAGTTCTACATTGCGTTCGGAGCGCCATGGCGGACATCGAGGCAACTACATCGGCTGTCACATTTGCCCTAACTTATTTGTACTAAATTTTAAAAAAAACGGCCTCATACGTGCCGAGCGCGCTCGTGGCACGACTCGGCAAGCTATGGCACGCAAATATTCGTGACCACACTCGTGCATAAGCTTGCGAGTTCTACATTGCGTTCGGAGCGCCATGGCGGACATCGAGGCAACTACATCGGCTGTCACATTTGCCCTAACTTATTTGTACTAAATTTTAAAAAAAAAACGAAGAGTTCGCCGAAAGAGATGGTGGATGATTCAAATTTACAGAAACCGTACCAGATAATTTATTTTAAATTCTAGTATTTTGTTCATTCGTGTGTTATCTCTTCGTAGAATTTTATTTTATTTTATAATAAATCTAAACAAAAATATGAAAAAGAACAACACACAAAAAAATTAAAAGGTAACGGCGCACCCTTTGTTTACATTATGTCAACACAGGAGGCCCTGAGGAAAATAATTTCCCTATGTCATCTTTGGGGATGCTATGTGGAGGGTATTTTTATGGAAAATAAGTTCTGGGAAGGAATAAGGAATGACGGTTGGGTACGAATCTGGGGTTCAGTGTGTCTATATCATCCACCGCCAAGACCTAGACAAACCTTACCCCATGAACCCGTACACCCCTGCTAAGTCACCAAACGTAGTAAACTACTTGGGGTGACCCATGGCAGAGGTGTTTGTTATCCAATAGATGGTTCCCGGGGCTGCGGTACCCATTCCCGCCTTCCAAATTAAGACTGGGATTCGAACCCAGGATCACTCGTCTTATTAATTACTTTAAACTTACATAGGGAATAACCTTAAAAAAGTTATTATTTATTATAAATAAGAGATATTCAATAATTTAAAAAAAATTCTTGTAATAAATAATAAATCTTTAAAAAAAAATATTATTTAGGGCTATTGTGTAGATCCAGTCGTAATAAATTTTACTAGTGCATTAAAAATCTGTAACATAAAAATAATATATTTTACATTTTATCGCAATTTACGATAAACCGCACGGAGCAAAAACGGCGACCGCACCGGGCCAGTTCATAAGTTATACTGAAGCTTTCCGAGCTTGTCGCTTGGTGGCCGAAATATCCACCGGGTCCCGGGTCAACGGCAAGCTATGGCACGCACTGGCAGGCGTCGGCACGCGGTCTGACCACACACGTGGGACTTGTCAAGGGTTGTCGTGGCTCGCCACGAGTCTGGTCAGGGCATCAAAGTGATATTTCATTGACCATACATTGTGTTAGCGGTATTTTTTCTACTCTGTTGACACTTTTAAGAACTAGTCCAAAACTGAGGCGGCCGGAACGAGTTTAATCCACTAGTCCGGCTTCCTTAGGTTAAGATAAATGCTTAAGCGATCCTTGTGTGTTGGAAAAAGCGTAGTTGTGCACTAATCAATTACTAAGGCAAAATTTTGGCTTAGTAATTGATTAGTAGGATTGGGAACAGCGGCCGTAAGTATCGTCCTGGTGAATGATCACTATTCAGAATTGAAACGTTGCTTAAAATTTGTTGCTTTATCTGTGTTTGTACTCCCCCACCTTTCTCTACCCCATCCACTTCCCCTGCTCATAACCGCTTCAGAATATTGTATATATATATATACCGTAGTCAATTGTGTATACCTACCACAATCTCACTAGCTCCAGACGGTCTGGGACAATTAGGACTCTTGTGGGATGTTTACATGGGGATCCCTACGAAAAAAATATGAAGCTAAATGTATAAAAGTATACAATAGATGTTTACATAAAAAAAATACAAAGCTTACTTTTTTTACATGAGTTTGTTAGATTTATGAAAATATGATACAGTTTGAAAGCCAATGGTGTAATTCTCAAGAATACGGAAGTCCGAGGAAGACCAACAAAGGAAATACTCTGAATTTATTACTATCATTGTGCGTAGGCCGACGTTAACGGTAGCAGAAATGGGAAATAATCTATTAAAAACTGTTTTATTCATTGCTTACGGTAAAATAATCATATTTTTTTAATCAAAGACGAATAAAACTATCTAGCTGCGAAGAATGATGAATCAGGAAACAAACAGTAAAAAACTGAAAAAATTTGCATCACGAAGAAAGCAAAAGTTATTATTAGTAAAATTAAGCAAAGTTCAAAAACCGTTAAAAACATTTTATTACTGATTGAAACTTAAAATGGGGAATTGATTTGATAAATGGCTTAATAAAAAAAAATCTGTCATTGATAATAATTCTGCGTGCCCATATTGTACATTTTATATTGAGTTGGTCCAGAAGGCGTAGGCAAGAGTGGTCAGTGGGATTCTGTAGGATCACGTTGGCAAATAGTATCACGTCATGTTGAATTATTAACCTACACATGTATTGTCATTAAATTTATACAACTCCGTAGGGGGACAGCCTTCTCTTAAACTTAATGGTTTCTACTTTCCTGGTCGCTCATCTGTATTTCTATACAAAGCATAATATAAATAAATATTTATTTTTCTAAGTCTTTCGAAGCTCCCAAGCTCGAAGAGCCCAGGCGTCATGAAATCTGAAAAATACATATGTCGTCCTTGAATTGCTGGTTCAAACATTAGAACAAAACAAAGAAATACATTTATTGTGCGAAACTCAATAACAACGTTCTGTCGTTGAAAAATTAAAAGGGTTTACTTGTAGTTACGAGTATATTAATTCAGGTGATATATTTTAATTGGTAGATGTCTGTTCCTGGATGTGTACAGAGAATACTGTGATTAGCATTTGGTATAAGTCAATACAAAATCCATGGACAAACATATATCTCTCTAATATTTTTACGTTTTGTGACCACACAAAATCTACAACTAGCCATCAACTACAATTTAACATTTCACACTTCATCCTCCGCCTTTTCCACAGAAGGACATACCGAATTCGTGAATTACACACACATTATTTTTGTGAGTTGTTATGGTCATCTTACGACATGGTGCTCAGAAAAATCTACGTATAATAAATAGAATCTCGCACGTAATTTTAAACTACAATACCACTCTTTTAAACGGACCTCTCCCTCGAATTTATATTCATCAATAGCATCAATTAAAGATGACAACTTTGGGTCTAAAGAAAAAAATATGTTACATATTTTGAAAAAAATCTGTTCTTTTAAATGGCGAAGAACGCCCGGTAGTATTTTACACGTGTAGGTTCCTATTTTATAATTTTCTGATTGTCTACTATCAAATATCAACTCTGTACTCTTTGAATTATGTTGGTATTTTATTTAGTCAATGTGTTTATATTAGTCACTATTCTTTGTTGTTTACTCTAATTTATTGTTTTTTTTTTTAAATAAGTGTGTTTGTTCGATGTAACTGTAATTTTAAAAAAATTAACTAAATATAAAAAACCTTATTTGTCCAAGATCACCCTTATTGAGTGAAAGTGATATTTATCAAATATACAAATGTGTAGATTTAATAAATATATTTTAAAATATTTCGTCGAAAGATGAATGTAGTTTTTAGAGTACTTGTTATAATATGAATTTCCAGACACACCGCATAAATTATCCATGCTACTTGTATGTTAGAATAAAAAGTAGTTTTAAGAAACAAGGACTGCCGACATATTATTCAGTAATGATTAAATGTAAAGAAACCCATAAATAGCATTTTTAATTTGACAACTTATTCTTGAATGAGCGCACATTAGAATACATTGACTCGTTAACACGTCACATTGAACGTTTTATTTTTTTGTCTATATCTCAAGATAGAATAATTAATACAGAATGGTTGAATAACCAGATACTTTTATGCATCTTCAAAATAAGAAACGGGTTTGTATAATACGAGGTTTGTTAAAAAACTAAGGTGATTTTTTGTTTTTCTCAAAAAGTATTTATTTATTCATCAACATCAATTTTCCCCTTTTCAAAGTAATACTCCTCAAATATAATACACCTGTGCTAGCGCTTTTTCCTGTCTTCGAAGCACTTCTGATAAGGGCTTTTTGGTATGGCCTTGAGCTCTTCCGGCGATGCGGTCTTTATCTCCTCACTTGTGGCAAAACTCCGTCCTTTCATGGGTCCTTTCAGTTTTGGGAAGAGGAAAAAGTCGCAGGGGGTTAAATCCAGTGAATACGGCAGCTGAGACATGATTACGGTATTGTTTTTGGCCAAAAAATTACGAACAAGCAACGACGTGCGTGCATTAACGTGATGCAAAAACCATGAATTGTTTTGCCACAAATTCGGGCGTTTTCTTCATATTGCTTCATAACAATTTAATGATATGTTCATTAAATAATAAATTCATAACGATTTGTTGGCATGAGCCAACTTATATGCCGACATCCTCAGAAACTTCTCTTATAGTAATTCTTCACCATTTCGACGTTTTAATCGACTGTTGACGTGCTGGGACGTCCGGGGCGAGCATCGTCATTAACATCTTCTCGGCCTTCTGTGAAGAGCTTATACCACTTAAAAAAAGTTTTTGCTCAAAGTTGACTCGCCAAATGCTGCAGTCAAGATTTTAAAGGCTTTGGAGCACTTAATTTTATTTTTCACACCAAATTTAATAGAGATTCTTTGATCTATTTTTATCGATAAAAAAAATCGCCAAGCACACCAATACACGTCTAACCTTTATATCTATCAAAAACAAACTGATGATGCAAAATGGCTGATAATGTCAACATGTATTGAGGACATGTGTACCTAACAACATACCATTTTTTTCGAAAATCTAATTTTTGTAGCCCGAGAAAATTGAAAAGTCACCTTATTTTTTTAACACACCTCGTATATGATTGAGTCCATCAAAATTAATACTTACGATATATAAGATTATACAATAAAAAAGAATATTAAATTAATTATCAAAAATTTAAGCAAATTTATGTAAATATATTCATAAATACTTTAACATCTGTACCCGGGGAACAAATTAACAAAACAGCGATAAAAAATCACGACTTTCGGAAACAGCGATGAAAACAATAAACTAACGCAGTTAAAAAGAGGGTTTTTTTTTCCAAATAATAATAGTTCTTGTTTAAAAACTACATGCATAAACTTTTATCTGTAATAAAGAGTACATAAATGGGTACTTCCATGTGAAAAACGCCAAGAGGGCGTACAAGGAACAAAGCTGAACATAATGCCAACAAATAAATACAAAGGTTCTGGGTATATTATTACGTTCTACCCTTTACATTTCTCTGAACTTTGACAAGGTACTAACTTATCTGAACTACTCCCATTTACGCAAGAACTAGCACATGAAAGATTTTATATTTCTCATGAACAAAACTGTTCATTTAATGTAATGTATTTTCCTGTACACGTAGGTACTTTAGTTACAAAGATTCCGTTTAAAAATACTCTTATCTATCTATAATATAAAAATTAATGTTTGTTTGTTTGTTCGTATACCTTATGTGCGGCCATACCGTTCATCCGATTGCGATGAAACTTTGGGAATGTGATGTGCGTATAATCGGGATGGTTATATGATAGTAACTCTGGCATTATGAAATTATTTCCTATACTATTCATAATATTGCGATTAAAATTTCATCCGATTGCTATTAATTTTTTTTTAATTGTTGTGAACATGCCCGTGAATACTTCTATATATATATACTGGTGAGCTCTGGCATTATGAAATTTGCATTAAAAAATTAAATATGTCACGCGAGTTATTGGAAAAATGGTTGTATTTTATGGAGTTATGCGGCAGGGAAAAAAGGCTAGGGGGAAGGGTATGCGGGGAGGTCGGTTGGGGAATTAAGGAGGGGGGACGAGGGAGAGGGGAAGGCGAAGAAGGTGGAAGCGAAATGCGTGAGGGTGGGGGGGGGGTTCGCGAGAAAGGGATTAGCGGGAGAGGGAAAGGGGAACACGGGAGGGGAAGAGGAAGAGGAGTCGGAAGGGGAACGGGGACGAATGGGAAATGCCACGAAGGGAGAAACAATTTATTTATTTAATTGGCATTGCAGCGCATGCCGGGTATCAGCTAGTATCTAATATGATTACATTTATCATTCTTTGAAAATTAAATAAAAAATTCAACCTTTATTGCCATATTTTTCTAGTGACTCCTTGGCCAGTATTTTTTTTCTAGTGGATTTTTTTTATCCAGAAGCACTTGCACAGTAGGTATATTTAACAGAAATTTGTAAATGTATTCGAACAAATCAAAAGGTAAAGACTCATTTCAAAGAAACGATTCTCAAACAAATTGCACAGGGTGTAAGCTATTACATATTTCTGCAACTAGAATCCAATAAATTAAGTAATCAGGCAAGACAGGATTGCTACTTGTCATAAAATTTGTGATCTGCAATATTGCAATATTGCAACAGATTTTATTTCATATGTTCCTAAAAAGTCACGCCAACAAAAAATCAACACGAATTATATTTTGTGTCGCCATCATAAGCAAAAAAGCAGCTTGAAAATTATTGTTATTTATTGTTTTATGTAGCATCGTAATTTTTAGTCAATTTGAATATTATTAGTATATTTACAATGTTCATAGTTGTTTTGTAATATTTCTTTAAAAAAATGATTTTTTTATGTTTAGTACTAAACTACTACTACTTTTACTTGTACCGCAAATAAATACAAAGCTCTGTGCATACGAACATGTTACTTGTCAAGAGCCTTGTCTTGATTTTAATTGTCTACTGGTCCTTGTACAAAAATTAAGAGGCTAGACTTTGAACCACACGCGGAAAACCCGCGTCTGTCATTCTGTCCCACTCACAAGAAGCTCACGCACACTTACAATACATGCAAATGCGAAATGTGCGAAGGAGACAACGCTCAAATTTACCTACAGAAATCGCTCGAAAAGGGGTTTATGGAGAATACACTTTTCTACACCGAAACTTTCACTAAATTGAAGTTTTAAAAAATATATATTTTTTAGACAGAAGAAGCTACGTCGGTTGCTTTTTATAATTTTATAATTCTTTATGAGAGTTGAGTTAGCAGCACTTTTTCCTTAAATAATATTTTTTGATAAATCGTACATGTTTGACAGTGAATGTTTACGTTAATACGAAACGCATCGAAAATTCGAAAACATACCGACATAGTTTTCACCGTCTAGAAGGCAGTATAAAAAAAAATTTGTTCATTTTGTGCAATTTTCGATGTAAAAAAGTGTTTTTTCCCGGGCGTCCTTTTTGTATGGGCCTTTGTAACAGCCTGTATTTTGTGCTGGTTTCATCTGGGATTGCATCACCAGTGATCTCATAAATCATAAACGATAACGGCATGGCAAGAAGTCTTAACGTTATATTTTGCGCGTTTGAATGCAAACTATGTTTATAGTTCAAAAATAACTGGGTACAATGCACTCTGTGTTCTAAAATACACGTGCACATGGCAGCGTAAATAATAATAGCTGAATTAAAATACGCAGAAAATGCATAAAATTATTTATATGAACAAATGTAAGCATTCCTAGAATGTTATTTTCGAAGGAAATTATTGCTTACATTTTTGACAGATTTGGTGATTTTTCAAGTTTACTGACGGCATTCCGTGGAAAGGTAATTTTCTATATTCCAACAATAGCTTGTATTATAAATAAAATTGACAATATTTGTTTCTGAAAAACAATGATCCTGAGACAAATATTTTATTATTACTTAGTTTCAGTTTCACAAAAACTGCAATTATAATATTCCGTGATTTTTAATAGTGTTTTGAAGTTTCTGAAGCTACTGAGAATGTTGGAAGGCTGCACAGCGGACACAGGGAGGGCCGCGGAAAGTTGATGAAATTTTGCAAACTTGACTTTTAAAACAAGTAACTGTTTACATTAGATTTTATAAAACTCTGTGTAAAACCCTGGTAATGTCGGGGACTTCAGCTAGTTACCTGTAGTTTTCTAGAAGCGTGAAATTTCACAAAAATGTACTCAATAATGGTTTTCGTTTTCTTTGAAAGATAGTTTCGCCTTAAAGCCTAAGATGATATAATAATTCCAACTGTAATTTCATTTGAACCCGTCACACTTCCATCACAGATCTCAGTGGAGATTTTTGGATAAAAATAATTAATAAGTTTGTTTATTCGTCCGTGTCCACAATTTCCTGACTAGCCATAAAAACCCTCACTAACTTTGTTCACTCGATCTAAACCAAATGGCTCGTGCCGCTTCTACCATACATAGATTTCTAGCTACATAGGCAAATAGTAAAAAGAAACAGCAAAATCAATAAAGCAAGAAGACGGCAATCAACCATTTGTTACAAATTCACATCAAAATTCAACAGTTTAATAGTTCTGATCAATTTCAGCTAAACATTTGTGAATTAACCAAAAGTAATCTTTCAATTCTAACGTGTTTATATCAAGAAAAAGAAATAGTTACGCATTGTTTATAAAAGCTCTCTGATTTCAAACATAAAAAATCGATAGTACAGCACGTGTTCCGTTAAATAAATTTTGTATTATCACAATAAACTTTTTAATCTAAATATATATCCTGATACATCTATATTTGCTTTTTTAAATATATCAGAAGTGGAAAAGATTTCTCTTCGGATATCCTATAAATTATACGTATTTCGAATAATGTAATGACGACATGAGAACATTTATTATGTATTTCCTGTGTGTTTTAATAATTGCTTTATTTACTATAAAAAAGTACCTAAATATGGATTTAATTTACGTTAAATTTAAAAGCGTTGGATCTTACAATAAGCATCGTGTTAGCGCATGGCTTTGAACCTAGAGGTCGCGGGTTCCAACAACAACGGTGGCAAATAAAAATAATGTATTTTCCAATTCATAATCGAAACGTTGGCGTTGCTTAGTTTTAGCTATATTTATTAGAAGTGAATTTCCAGGTACATTGAAACCTTCTGCTTCTCGTCACCACCCTCCACGCAGCATTCCACAAATAGGAATGTTTAACAGTCACCGAGCATTTGGGGCTCCTGTGTACTTTCAGAATACTTTTTTTATACGCATAATAAATACAATTATAATGATTATGAAGAACGATACGTTTTATAATTTGTGCAATTACATACAGAAATGCTAACATCTCATCTCAAATGGTGACATTCCGCAGAAAAAATCTTACGCAAGGCTTACGAATTTACTAACAACATACTCCAGGAAGGCATTAAAGGGAAACGACTGCCGCATTCGAGTTGGTATTTTTCTAAGTTCTAATATACCTAACTGTTCACGATATTATCACTAGATTCCGAGTTACCAGTGACAGCAAGGCCGCCCTTGTAATAACTGACTACGAAAATGTGGAATGTGATGATTGCCTTAGGTCTAGGATGAAATATTAAATATAAGATGTGTTGCGTGATGGACGGAGAAAGGTGGAGTAAGGAAAAGATATGACAGGCAATTGGACGTGAGAAGCCGGAGATACCACGGTAAAGTTAATTAAATACTTGAGCCATGTCATGTTTTAAGAGGCGGGTATGGATACCGCCGCCCCGGGAACCATTTATTGGATAACCAACACCTCTGCCATAGGTTACCCCAAGTGGTTCGCTATGTTTGATGACATAACAGGGGTGCCCGGGTTCATGGGGTGAGGTTTGTCTAGGTGTTGGCGGCGGATGATCTGGATACACTGAACCCCAAATGCCTACCCAACCTTTATACCTTTTTGTTTCCCAGAACTTCCTCTCCTTCCTTTCCTTAGAAACACCCTCCACACAGCATCCCCAAAGATGACATAGGCCCTAAGGGAAATAGTTTTCCTCAGAGACTCCTGTCAAAAAAAAAAAATGTCGGGAGTGAAAAAAGGAAAAGGATTGATAGGTATAATTTAATTATAAAAACAAGAAGATCTGCGTTTTCCTTTACTATTAATATAAACAAAATTTATCAGTGTTTTTTTCAAAACTATGATTATTTTCAATGATATTGTTAGCGAAATCGGAAAACTTATTATTTATTATGACACCTTAAATGTTCTGATTCTAATGTCGAAATTACGAGTTGTTTTATTTATTTTAACGCCATTGAGGCTTTTACAATAAAGTAAACATGGGTTAGTTTACAGAGGTATAATAGAAATATCTTCAAAAATAACATTAAGAACTACGTGGTTTTATTTGCAATTCATTGGATTCTAGGAATTGGCTATTATGTAGTTTGGTATTGAGTTTATTGTTACCTTCTAATTTATATTTGTTTGGAATGGCACTGTAAGTACTTGGAGTTAAGCTCCGTCAGTTAGAGATTTATAAAAATTAATAATTTATAAATAATAAAAAATATATCAATTACAATAAAAAATAATAAATTTTCCCGATATGAAATGAGGAACTGATTTCCCAGTATGAAATTAAGTCTTAGATAACTTCGAAGCCTTAGAAATAAAGAAACCCCGTCCATTATCAATAAACCAAAAATATTATCTTACATTCCCATCTTTAACATGTTCCCTTTCAGCGTCTGTTCGATCTCCTCTCCCATTCATCACTAATCCCAACACAGTAATATATTATGTTCACCCATTGTTTTGTAATGTCAAGTTAGTTTACTTTTTCTCTGACGGTAATGAATGAATGAATTTCTTACGGTTGTTCCGAAACCGGTCGGCGTATATTAAAAAACCTAGTGATTAAAACCAAAGATATATAGTAGTATTCAAAAGTAAAAAAAAATAAAAAAATTATTCATCTTTATTTTTATATTTTTTTCTTTTTATAAGAAAAACTCTATTTTTTAACTTTTGAAGGTTATTCCCATCAATGTAATATATCATTGAAGAAGAAGATAACAATAATATTCTAATTTTTTTTTAAATGCGATAATGAACAAGGCACAGAAAAATAATAAAAGATAATGGTTGCAACTGGGACAAGAACAAGTCTCAGTTGCAACCATTATCTTTTATCATTTTTCTGTATCTTGTCCATTTTCATATTATTTTAAATTAAACTATTATTGTTGTCTTCTTCTTCAATGATATATTCATCTTTAGACTGCATCAACTAAATATCTACACCATCCGTATGATTACAGTCTACAGAAGTAGCAAATAGATCTTACAATAAGCGGCAATTATTTTACTAGACTGCTGCCTAGTTGAAACTGGTTCTCTCGTTCTCTGGACCAGAAATTATGTTAGAGAATGTGTGTTATATATTTTAGATTTAGGCGCAACCAAGATGTCATTAAAAAAGCCATCATCCCAAATACACGACAGAGATTTAGAAATCGTGTCACGAGTTTGCTGCCATAACTCGTTGGTGTTTAGTATTGTTACCTCGGGATTAAATCATAGCATTGTTGATACAATAAACACCAGATGGACATAATGATATTGGCGCGATGTCTAGTAATTTGAAAGTATTTATACAGAAAGCCTTATTTCATACAACAATATTTTGCTATACAAAAAGTCAGAAACTTTGTAAATATATAGACCCTCGACCCATACACGGAGAAAAATGTTATTTTAAAATACGATAATTTTTTTCGTAAAAACGGGACTGAAGTTCTTACGAACAAATTAACACTGTTTCAATGTTTATTAGCGGGAAAATGTAAGAATAATTTGTTGGTATACGTACGAAATTACGTATAGGTACCAACAAATTATTTTTACATGTTCCCGCCAATAAACATTTAAACCCTGTTAATTTGTTCGTAAGAACTTTAGTCCCGTTTTTACGAATAAAATGATCGTATTTTAGAATAACATTTTTCTCCGTGTAGCTTTGCACCGCAGTGGGAGGGATGGATTCAAACGTCCGCCATTCTTGGACATATTGACCCCGAGATTCCAAACCCCTGATGTTCTGTTCCTTCCCAGAACTTCCTCTCCGTCCTTCACCTAAAAAGGCCCTTCGCACAGCATCGCCAAAGATGACACAGACCACGAAGGAATCAGGGCCTCCTTGGTGGAGCTAATATAAAAAATACCTTTACTATCGACACTATTAATACATTTTGTACAAAAAATCTAAATTCTGCTGACGTCATTTTTTAATATGTGCCAAGAATATTTAATTCTAAAGTCGCGTTGTTATCAAGATAAACCTAATGCTACGGCCCTGCTGCTGAGAGCTTTGTTGTAACCTCTTTTTCTGTTACGTGGGTCATTTATGAGAAAGAGGGAGAGATTACAATGGATGCATTAGCGGCATGTATTTATAAATAGGTACTAATATTGTACGACGGAGGCGACGACGATGGACCGCAGCCAGTGTAGAATAATATAATCGAATATATGCTTATATAATCGATAATATATCGAATTGAACAATGGACAAATTCTAACCCTAGGATGAAGGTGAAGATCCACGGCCGTGACGACCTACAATCAGTGCCGGATTAGCCCCTAAGCAAATTAAGCAATTGCTTAGGGCATCTCGTCTTGGGGGGCACCAGAAACAGCACCAAAAAATAAATCATACTGACGTACAATATAGTTCACTATGTTAAAATTAAATCAGCGTTCCCTAATGTGGACACAGCCCTGTGTATATTTTTATGCCTAATGATATCAAACTTCACAGCGGAATAATATTTTTAGAAATTAAAAATAATAAAAAATGAAAAAAGAACCACGATACTGCAGGAAAGGCTCGACGCTTTATCAATATTGTATAGATATGCTAAAAAAGTTGGACTTATAAACTATTTTCCGCGGGTTCAAAGCCCGAAAAAGTAGCAATTCGCATTTCAATGGATAAATAAAAAATGCTTTGGTTTTTATTAATTAAGGTAGGTACGTAATAATCTATCTCGTTGTATTAAATAGGTATTTTTTTTTTAAAGACAATTAATAATAATAATAATAATTGGATAATTTGTAGAGCGCCGTTTTTGTGAGAAATCACCTCAAGGGCGCTGTACATCTTATTATGACTTCTTAGGCTCTACCTAGAACTATTATTTACAAATCATCAAGTGGTTTTAATCCGGCACTGCCTACAATCACTGATATTGTAAGCTTTCGGCGGGAATTATTTTCCTTACGTGCTTTATGCATTTTGTGTTGAACAGAACCTACCTGTTAAATTGCCTTGTAATAGTTTCATTAGAGCTCCAATGCCTACCTACGATTGATGGATTTATCGGTGATTGTTGGCATAGAGTCAATTAACTGAGACTACATTCCAAAGGTGGTACACCTATCAGTCGTAATTATCAATATTCGTAAAACTTTTACATTGCACAAGTAAGTAGGTATCTATATTTATTTCACGGAAGACAGTATTATCGATTCTCAAACGAAAATTTGAAACAAAAAAATTTGAAAAGATGGGGTCACATCTAGTAATTGAACCCAGGAACTTATACTTGCCGGCTAATTCTCTACCACTGACCTAATGAGACCCTATCCCCTGACCATTCGGTCATATTTAACTTTATTATACTTCAATTAAAAACCACCAAAGTTATTTTCATTTTCTTATCGTATAGTTTTATTGGCTGCAATCTTTATGTATGTATGATGAAATGCTACCTATATCTAAGACATCTATTGACTTTTCTGCAATTAAAAGTTATTAATACAATTGTAATAATAGTTTTAAGCGCTTATAGTACTAAAAAGGAAATCTTGGATTTCTTTACATTTTCATAAATGTTTGTTACTCATCAGTCTCATCACAATCTGTGACAAATTAGAAATAAATTTAAAGACAAAATTTCTCACACTTTTTTAAACGTAATTCTTTCTCTAGGTTACATTAAAAAAACAGGTGCTATAAAAAGCATATACATGTATAGGTATATATTTCTAATAATACTATTAAAATAATATAACCTTCACACAAACCTGTCGGTCGAATAATGACAATGAATAATTTATTTTAGATAGTTGAATTTATACATCCAGTTATTGTTATCAATATTGACAGCTTTTATCAAAAGCAAACCTGCATTTTCACGCAAGACTTAAACGAAGAAGAAGAAAAAAAGATTAAATTAATTCTTTGAGTTTTTTCATCTGTGTTGTTCAATCAATTTTGAGAGCTTATCCCAGCGCGAAATTAAATGGTCGATTTATATTCAAAGCTAGACGCCTAAAAATAAGCGCATAAAGCTGTCTTATACACTTAGTGCGAACCTGTTCTGAACCCAGAGATTTTAATAAATTATTCAAATTGTCCACTTGAATGGGTCCAAAAACATGACGGGTTTTATCCGACATTGTCGACGTAAAATAATAAATACTCAACTTGATCTCAGGTCGACATTTTGTAATATTATTTTTATGATAATACAGTACAAACTTCATGCTCTATGGCTCAATCCATCTAATGTAGGAGCAATTTAAAAAATATTGAATATCCCAATAAAAGGAATAAATAAAACTGTTTTGGAGAAACACGTCAGTGGTAGAGAATCGTCGAATTTCGGTTATATTTTATATTATAATAATTTAAATATTATCGATAACCGGAAATCTTTTAAAATTACCCTTTTACCAGTCCGGTTTATTGGCGGGAACATGTAAGAATTATTGCTTGGTATACGTAATTTCGTACGTATACCAACAAATTATTCTTAAATTTTCCAGCCTATAAACATATAATTTTTTGATGCTGAACTATGAACTGTTAATTTGTTCGTAAGAACTTCATCCCGTTTTTAACCGTTTTTACGAATAATATGATCGTATTTTAGAATAACATTTTTCTCCGTGCACCCATCCACTGTTGTAATTAGTTTGAAATAAATCCTGATGGAAATAAGCTTGCTTACGAGACGCGATGGTGGTTGGTGCTTCCAAAGTCATACTGTATACAAAACTACATATTTCCAAAGAACAACTAATAAATACTAAAATAATAAAAGTCGGTGTCCGCTACGAGATTCGAAATTAATTATTTCGACTGCTACACATGGGACTTCCGATAACCTCAAAGTTTAATGGGGCCAACAGACCTAGCTATAAAAGCTCAAGCGTTATTTGGTTTGGCGTATTTCGGCATATCGGTTGCCGTACATTCCCAATGGGAATGTATGACCAGCGATATGCTGAAGTAGGCCAAGCCAAATAACGCTTGAGCTTTTATAGCTAGGTCTGTTGGCCCCATAAATAATAAATTTAAGATAGCGAGCGATTATTTATCGAGAGCTTTTCGAACAAACATATTGTTTTCAAAATTGGATAAAAATTTATTAAATAAGCTTCTACTATTTTTTTAAAACCATGAGGTTCAGATAATTTTGTCAGCTTTTTGTAATGTACAATTAATACATATTCCTCACACGACATAAATGCTTTCATTAGTTTTAAATGCCTACTTCAAATTGTGAAATGATGAGAATTTTTTCTGTGTACTGCCTTTATTTTATCATTAAAAACATAAAATATTGATTTATTCGCTTGGCAACCGCTGCAATCTTACACCTATCCACGCGTAGCAGGTTTAGTTTTTTATTCCGCAGGTATACACAACAGACGGAGTGGATTGTGGATGGATGCAGGTGTTCACAAAAATACTCGCCCCAGTCATCTGTTAGGCAGGGCGTGCTGTGTGCTGGGTCTGTCTGTAGGCTTGTGTGTGTGAGTGAGCGCTGCAAGAAGATGGAAGTAGTGAGAACTAGGAGAGGAAGACCAGACGTTTTGGTAAGGAAAAGATGATCGAAAATTTTATTATAATGATCACTTTTGTAAAAGTAACAAGTAGGTATACTAAATTATAAAATCTATTAAAAACAGTGAATGATTGTTTTCCAATCCAACCAACCATTTTCTAAACTTATTTTCCAATCAAATCGAAAATATAAATTTCCTTAAATGAATTTTTAAAAATACTCGAATAAATTCAGAATCGTAACGAAAAGCGTAAAAACTCTAAAAATTCATATCCAAACATAAAATTATGAGGAAAGTAGAAATTAAATATTATAAAAAGTATATGTGTTTTATAAGTAAGTACCTGCGTTAATAATAATAATAATTGGATATTTTATAGAGCGCCGTTTTAGTTTTAGTGAAAAATCACATCAAAGGCGCTATGCACGTTATATAATAGAAAAAAATATTCGAATAAAAAATTTAAAAATTATATATTTTAAAAACTCGTAAAATACTCGGTATGAGTTAGGCGCTCCGCTGACGAGGCAACTGAAACCAAACTAAAACCGGCTGGTTTCTATGTCTTGATTGGTCAAACAGCTTGTTTAACCATAGACGAAGAATAATCAGCTGACAGCTGGCAACTAGCAACGGCCGGCCACGGCAATCAGCAGTGCGAGTCGCGAGTTACCGCTTGCGTTACCATTGACAACGGGTTTTTGAGTGATTGTGTAATGTGCGGGCCATCACATTGTCATACAAAAACATTTGCCAGTTGACAGTTTTCAGTTGCCTCAGTGAACGGGTCGCCTTAGAAAGCAAAGAGGAATATTTTAAAGTTAATGCGTTTGTACCCTCGAGGTGATAGGTATATTATCACAAGAATATATCATGGATATTCAGCTAATGTATTTATTGAGATATTTTTGAAGACATTGCAGGGAGGTATAAATTCCTAGTAACCCTAATTGAACGCTGGTTACCCCACCGCATCAACAAACCACCAACCACTACCAAGCGTGTGCTGTACGTAACCTGCACTGGCCTTGAAGGCTCTATACAACACACCCCGCGCCCCTTGCACTCCTTTACACCACCAACTAAAGCTCGAAGGTTCGAGATACCTCGGGTACTGCGTAAGGCTTCTAACCGAGCTTCTAACGGCGGCCAGTGGCCTTATAAGAAGGGGTGGAAAAAGGCAGGTTGAATCTAATGATAATAGGGGATAAAAATTAATTTGGGTTTGTGGTTTAATTACGCAATTGGTTTTTATTAAGATAATTCAATAATTGCACGGTTTACCATTAAAAATAAAATCTTATTTTTACACGGAGAAAAATGTTATTCTTAAATACGATCATTTTATTCGTAAAAACGGTTAAAAACGGGTCTGAAGTCCTTACGAACAAATTAACAGTGTTTCAATGTTTATTGGCGGGAATATGTAAGAATAAAAATAGAAACCCTGTTATCTTGTTCGTAAGAACTTCAGTCCCGGTTTTAACTGTTTTTACGCATAAAATGATCGTATTTAATAATAAGATTTTTCTCCGTGTAGTTAGTTTCAATTTTTCAAACACTGTAACCGAGTGATACATTTTTTTATGTTGAAGATGTTAATTTTTGGATGGCAGAATTTTCTATATTTCGTATTTTACGAAAATCTTATATACCTAGTTTCTCCAGCTTTCTTATTTACGGTTTCTTAGATTTTATTAAATACTATTAATTTTGTGCTTTTTATAAGTAAAGGTTTGATATTATATTACAAGATACTTCAATAAAATCACAAATCCCATTTTTTTCAGTTAATGAGATTAGTCAAATCTATTGGATTTTAAATAACAACACATTACACATAAATATATCAGTGCAAGGATTATCCTAGACTTAGGTCGACATAGTTGAGAACTCTACGGAAGGGAAGACCTAGAAAAAGTGTGAATGTTGATCAAGTATCACGTTACGGGAAGAATGTTGAGGTGTCTAAATCAATATTAAAATATGTTATATTTTTAATTAATCCACACAAAATTAAACCAGTTAGATTAATAATCCAACTACACCACTGCATGAGGATAAAGATAAAAATAATTAAAATAGTAGCTCTGAAACTCTAAAAAATAATGAAGACTACGCCCCTTTGAGATAAAACTGGACCCAGTCAAACATCTTGAACCGTAAATACTATGTAACTTTTTCCAATTATCGATGCAACAAACATCTTCATACTAGCGTATTTGAAACCAAAGCAATGATATAATGATTGGGCTAAAGGTAAAAATGTGTTTGTTAAACTATTTCAATTATTTTTAACTAACATTAAATTTTGTATTACTATAATATTATACGGGAGTTGTAGAGCTTGAAAATCCTAGCTAATAACTCTATTTGTCATTTTGTCAATGTCAAGTCTATTCACATGTGCAATGCAATTTTTTATCAAAAATGAAGATTTCGGTTGTCCGCGATAAACGTTAGTTATTCCTGCAAGAAATTGTTCACGTTTAATGAACTCAAATTTGCTAATTCAAATGTCATTCTCAAAATTCGGACTGATTAAATGAATAATGATTCAGACAAGTGATAAAGTCGGTACTCACATATAAAATAATATTTTAACAGATTTTTTTTTTTTTTTTTAATTTTTTTTTTGTGATTTTTCACGGATTTGCGCTGGTACATTATAATAATTAGGTAAAAAAATAATGAAGTGAAATCTAATCTAGTGATAAGAGGTTTTAGGTACTTATCATAGTGTTTGTAATTTTTAAATTATTTTTTTTCATCAAAAAATTTAAATGTTACAATGGAATTCCACCACGAATTACCAGTTTCATATTTAGAAATCTTGAACTATTCCGACAAAGTTCGTCTCAGCCACGTGCATAGATAGATCAGATAAGAAAGGAGGGAATTTAGAAAGAGTAATAGAGACGAATAGAATGAGGAATGACGATTAGATAAGATGCATTCATCTAATCTTCAACCATCTCCATTATGGGCGACAAATTATTCCTTGGTTACAAATTCACAAAAAAAGTGTGCTTCAACCGTAAACCATATAATTATTAACTCAGTTAATTTTAAAAGGGTATACTATTTGTATCGTGTATCATGTACTTACTTGTATCAAACACTGGGTACTAATTAGATAAATAATAGATACAATTTTAAGTATTTTTTAGCTTTGTAAACCGTCTTGAAGAGAATTCTCAAAAAATTTGAACACCAAGAAGGTGATTTATAAACTTGACAGCGATGATAAAATATCTTTATACCTAGTGGAAGAATAATATGTAGCATTTTAAAATTAAAGATTTATTAAACTTATTTTTAGATGTGTCACAAGTCACAAGTAGAAAAGTCTTCATTTCCACAATAGGCCCTGAGGGAAATTATTTTCCTCAGGGCCTCCTGTGTGGAGTTAATGTAAAAAAAAAAAAAAAAAAAAAATAGGCTAATCTTCTCGGTCCTTCAAATGGAGACATTTATATCGTCCATTTCATTTTTTTTTTTATATTAGGTCCACACAGGAGGCCCTGAGGAAAATAATTTCCCTCAGGGCCTATATCATCTTTGAGATGCTGTGTGGTGGGTATTTTTAAGGAAAGGAAGGAGAGGAAGTTCTGGGAAGGAAAAAGGAATGAGGGTTGGGTAGGATTCTGGGGTTCAGTGTGTCTAGATCATCCGCCACCAAGACCTAGATAAACCTTACCCTATGAACCCGGGCACCCCTGCTAAGTCACCAAACGTAGCGAACAATTTGGGGTGACCTATGGCAGAGGTGTAGGTTATCCAATAAATGGTTCCCGGGGCGGCGGTACCCATTCCCGCCTCCCAAATTGGAAATTGATTAGTCAGACATCTCCGAATATAAAATTTTGTCATCATAAAACAAATTTTATGAACACGTGTCTGATGTATTTTACTTATTAAATCTGGTATAAAATAACACCGGAAGGCATAACGGCCCGGTACATCAGTATATGACATTTTGAAATATTCTACTAGTGACCCAGAAAACATAAACATTTTGCTTAATTCACTACAAGCTTTTCTGCATTATAATTCATTAGGTAGTGTTTATGAGTAATCTTTGTAAGTTTTGTACCAGATACCTAAAGGGTACACTTTTACATATACTTAATTCAAGTTTCGATTTTTCGGACATTTTTGACTAATAAAATGAACGATCGATTTACTTAAGATACACCTACCTCTGTGTCTAAACGAGTATTAGAAACGAATTAAAAATTATAATAATAAGTATACTTAAGTCTAAATTTAATTGATTGAAAATACTTGATTAATTTCGTGTTCAAGATGATTGCTCCATTGTTTCGCCATTAAATGCTTCTTGGCAAGATGCCAAACCGGAAGGGCCTAGGAACTGTCGTCTTTCGTTTAATATTGGGGGAAGTCCGACCGTGGATTTGCACCTGGATGATCATTGGCGAAATAAATGAGGGAGCTTGCAGCTTGAGGCAACAGGTGATCAGCGCCGATGCACCTTCCACCACACGTCCTACACCTTACCGAATATTGTAATTCAGATCTTTTGTGAATTAACAACCTTCGTGCCAGCTTTGGTAAAAATGAAAGTATTTTGTGCTGGATAAAGAAATTAAAATTTGGCGTGTAGACATGTAGGTATCTACTTATGTCAGTCTGAAAGAAAATCACTTGTTTCTCTTGCTGACAACGTTAGAAAGCTTTTTCAAATGATACAAGGGTATCTAGTATGTAAATATGGTGCAGATTAGGAATATAAAATTGCACAAAATTTTGTATACTGCAAAATCTGATGATATATGTATAGAATTAAGTTACTATGTAAGAAAAAAGTTGAATCTTCTTGATTTTTTCCATTCTTGCTGGTTTAACCCAAACTTTTAACCTTTTCACAATATAAGACATCTGTAATTTTTATTGATCGTTATTTTAAATAAAAAGGCTTAAAAACGTATCTAATATATAAATATTTTATGGATTAAGAATTATATTAGATTGCAGAAAATTTTGGAAACTGTAAAATTTTCACTGTCAATTTTATTTTCCATACTGAAAAAAAAAATCTTTTCACATTATATAATAAACGATATGTAAGTTTATGTAAAACCATCAGTTGTCGTTAGTTTAATATAGTGTCTTTAAACATAATTTGAACATACATAGATCTTTGTTTTTTATATCTTTGTACAACGTTTTTGAGGTGATATGTCACAAATATAAAGCCATCGGCTAACCATTATTATCAATTCATTACCTTCGTTTTTTTTCCACACGTTACCCAATAGGATTCTGGGCTTCGTATTTGATTCAACTTGGATTCATGTTTGGATGTCGGAAGCTTTTGAGCTCACTTGGAAATAACTTTTGATCTGTCTTACATACCTAACGGGAAAGAAATATTATATACAAATTTGTGATTTAATGTTTGATTTTTACAACATTCAATTAGCTTTTCAATCTTCTTATTTCTCTCGTGTCTCTTCTGACGAAGATTAGACACCATTAGGTGGTAGTTTTAGTTTAGACAGCTAATATAGACAAGCTATACTCATCTCTTACATTATCTAAGTTACTTCGTCTAGTCTAGAACATTTTTCGTCTACGTTAAGACTAAGTAAGGTAGATTATCAGAGAAGTCCAATGGATCATATTTCTATAACGTACAGCATGTTAGATAACAAGTATGAGGGTGTCATTAGGGCGTATAGACATATTAATCTCCTAACATTGAAAAGGGTGACGACGTTTATCTGACAAGAATTGATAAATTTTGAAATGTGTTTTATCTGTCTCCATTAAAAAAAAACTAATCGAATAGCTCAACAAAATAGGTGTCGTGGAGTTGTGGAATATATATTTTTTTAAATTATTTTTATGATTTTTAATTGACATTTGTTTTTCAAATTTGAAGTCAACTAGAGATGAGCATTTCCAATAACAATTGTTTCCAATTAGGTCATTTGCATGAAAACTGTATCTAATTGTAAGTAATGTGTTAATACCAGATAAGCATGGTCCTGTATATTTTCTGGCTGTACAGAATATATATATAAATAAAACAATATATATGTATATATATGTACATTTCAATGCGGCAATTTGGTCAAATACATTGTACATATGATGGTTTTGTGTTAGTAATCGATAAACCGATGGATGCACTCTGTTAAGATGATCCACTGGTCCTTGACTCATTCGGAATCGGGCGGAGCGAACGATTTTTGGGCGTTTACCAATAAAAACCCTAATCTCTAGCAAACAACAGTGTTTTGTTATTCCGCAAGTATATTTTTAAAGATCGAAGCACCGCGTAGACTAAGGCATGTCCGTTGGCCCCCGGCTCTGGGCGTAGAATGAGCGACTGGCTAAAATCCTTCTGTACATGGCATAAGGATGAAATTCGCACTTACAAATTCGTTGGGTACCGCCTATTTTTATTCACTGAAAAGAAACGTCGCCAAAACGCATGTTTTATTTTATGTTGTGAAGTTAAGATACAAATATTAAAATGTTTTCCGATCACTCTATAAGAAACTTAATTAGCTACATTATTCAATAAAACAACACCAGAAAAAGGATTTGTAAGTAGGAGCTTTTTCACTTTTAGCCATTTTTTATAGGTCAGACGCATACTTTTTTTCTTAGCTTATGAAAAAGTTTATCAAAAAAATACTCGATCACTTCAAAGGCCAAGATGTTTTCTACTCACAGTATTTAATTGAACCATCTATATTATTTCTAAGCGATCAAATTTTCAAAACTAATACACAAGATTTTATACAATTTTGCATTTTTACGCATGTCTTCACCTTAACCATAAGTTGATATAATAGTTCAGTCTAGTCTGTAGTTACAAGTAATATAGCATTGTGGAAATAGGTTTTTAAATTTGTACAGCACCTTTGAGGTCTGGTTTTACAAAAAAACGGCAATATTTTAGAAGAATTTCGTGCTGGATATTTTTTTTCTAGTGTTTAGATGCAGACAGCTACGTAGCTTCTCGATATCCAGATGCACCTCGTCATAAAAAAAACACTGTTCTGAAAGTGTTGTGATTGATAACCGGATCTATGTTTATTTTTACAATAGGTCCAAATCGATCCTCAACCTGCTTAAGGAAAGAATTATTGTAGAAACGCCCCACAATAATTCTATTGGAAAGGCTCTGCAACAATTCTGCAATCTACTAGACAATTTAGTTTCAGAAAATGGCCCTCTAAATTCTCCACAGAACCATAATTATATCCCAGTCTCTTAGCACAGAACCGATAAGGTTAGAGTCGTTTAGGATAAATAATTGGTCGTTATTTTGTTAGAAGGAGAAATAGCGAATAATGACCAAGAAAAGTTCACAGCTAGAAGTTTATTTACTATTACGACGGTACAATTATTAGAAAGCCACAAGTTACAACATAACCGGTTACGGAATAGTGATAATAAATAATAATAATGATGTGATTATTATTATTTGTAGTAATAATTATTATACTGTCAAGAATATAATCTAAATTACGATTGAAATTTATTGTATTACTAGTAGTTAGTTCTGTGTACCGAAAACCCTGCGTTCAAAATTTATGTTTCTAATTTTTCTCTTATTTTAAATCACATTCAAAATTTCCTCTGAAACCATAAAATAAGTAAGTAGGTACTTAAATACCTATTTAATTGATAGACAAGACGATTTCACATTTGAAAAAATAATCTTTACTGAACCACGAACTCGTAGTATGCGAGCTGATTCTATTTTCGTAATAACTAACTTGTTCTTTTCAAAATGATTTTTTGTAAATAGAGTGTAATTATATAAGTATTTTCCCCGGAATGACCATTTATAGAAACCATTTTCTTGATCGTGCCTATCCCCTACTGCGGTGCGCGACAACTTGGAACGGCCACCATCTTAACAAACAAATTTACAGACAGAATTGCCAAGTGGTCGAGTTAAAACAAGGTTTCTCTACGTTCAGCCAATTTATTAAAAAAAAAATGAATTCGTTGAAAAGAACCCAAAACTTCAAAGAAAATCTTTAAAATGTGGGGCTATTTGTAAACCGTTTATAAACTGTACCTACCTAGTATATTGTTTACTAGCCTTACCAACAGGTACTTATTAAGTTAGGTAGGTTCTGTTGTAAAAAATAGCTTACCTTGAAGTGAAGTATTTTTTAACTCACGATTCCTTTGGATTTATTTACATTCCTACGCATGTTGCCTTGAAATGCCAATGAATCAAATGCCTCGAGAAAATGGCCAACAATTAAATAAATGGAGTATGTAGGTATAAAATACAAGTATTCTGAATAATGGAGAGGTTTAATTGTTAATTGTAAACTATTCACAATGTTTTGTGTTATACTCTCATCTGATGACTTATATTCTTATATCATTGAAGAAGAAGATAATACAAATAAATCTTAACAGAAATGAAACAGAGCCTTATGTAAACCCGGGAATGTTTGTCTTTCTTTTTAAAAAAGAAAAAAGAAAAGAAATTATACAGCAAAATACACCAATGCCCTATCTAGTAAAGACACTTTTCACAATTTTAATTTTAGTTCAATTAAAATCATTAAAAAATAAATCCGAGAACGTGTTTTGTGACGAAAATACCTCAGTTACAAACTAAAATATTTCAGATTTTTTTACACACATGAAAGATTGTTATTTTATCTGGTATACGCAGTTTTAATTTTTTTTCATTTTTCCTCTGCCAGTTCCATGCCTCACTGCCATACATCAGGGAATGTATAAGCACTCCATTATGGACTGCTAGCTTCGCTGATTTGATTTGTTTTCAATTAGTTAAAATGACGCCACAAAATGAATTTGCGATTATTGAAGAAGAAATTAATTATATATATATATATATTTAATATTACTTATTTATATTCTTGTTTATTTTACACTAATATAAGTAGGCATTCGAGACACTGTAGATATTTGTAAACAATTTCCAAAACTATTAGATTTACTTTTAGTGAGTCATCTTTGGCCGGCCACTTTTCAACAGTTTACACAAAAAAACAAAATATTTATCTTATGAAATAAAATTTAAGTGTTTGTTTTTATGGATTTTTTCAAGATAAACCTGATCCCCAATAACCAATAACCATTTTGGCTTTAAAGATGCCCTTAAAAATAACAAGTTTTCGAAAGATATGCCCCATCTTACCCAATCATCTCAAGTGGTCTGCGAAAAGAAATATTATTATCATTATGCTTTCGAGAAAAATGATCCTCAAGTGGATTCCTTTTAAAAATACAACTTGGGTCCTTGTGTCTTACACCGACGACATAACAAATAAGTCCTTCATATTTTCACAAAAAAAAGTAATTGGGAAAGGTATGCGTAAGTAGATATTTAAAAAAAATGGGAGAGGCCGTGCTTCGGACGTGATAACATTTTTGGTTCATCAAATGTTAGGTGAGCTATATATTTTTTAAACTTTTATGAGAAACAATCACGTAATAATGTCACCATATCATTAATTTAATCTAAATGAGAAGACGTGATGAGTTAATCTGACCATCACCCGCTGGGTGGTCTCAATACTGAAGGTAAGAAAGGGTTTAGAGAAGGAAGTAATCTGGAAGAAGATAATTTAAAAAAATACTTAATCGTCCCACCGGGAGTCAAAATGGAAACAGAAGGCGGAACAATGTTTACGAATATGAATAATTTAAATATGGAGTCATTTATAATTACACGGTAATAAAAACTGAGTACGTTAATATATGTACCTACGTGTTTTTTAACATTGTTTCGAATTCCTTGGTCTGCAAGTTTAGAGATGCTATGCCGTGTTTAGTTCACCCTGTGTGTTTTGGTTCAGATGCTGATGTAGATGATCTTATTGAAACGCTAACTAACTAACCATCACTCCGTTTCCCCGCAGGGGTAGGCAGAGAGGACGGACCGCCAAACAACTCGGTCTTGGCACACACTCCTTGCCTCATTCACATTTATAAATCTTCTCATACATACTCTTCTATTATTCTGACTCTTGACATGGCCCGACTCAAGTATCTGATTTACTTGATCGTGCCACGTCTTGGGCGTCCTCGGCTTCTTCTACCATTCACATTCGCATCATAAATTCTCTTTACACTCCTTTCTTCATTCATTCGCTCAACATGCCCAAATCATCTAAGCATCCCTTTCTTAATCTTACTTATTACGCTCACATCAGCCTTGCATTCTTTTCGGATCTCCACATTCCTCACACGATCATACATGGTTTTACCATACATACGCCTCAGGGATCTCATTTCCACAGCATTCAGTCTACTTTCATCCTTTCTCTGCCAGTTCCATGCTTCACTGCCATACATCAGGGTAGGTACCAGTACTCCGTTGTGGACTGCTAGCTTCGCTTCTGTGGACAACTTTTTGTTGGCTCCAACAGCGTTAATCCTCCATTAATGCAGTTGCCTGCATTCACCCTTCTTTCAAAATCCCTATCAGCCTTCCCATCTCTCGTAAACATACTTCCCAAATATACAAACTCATCCACCTGCTCCAAGTATTCATCTTTCACAACGCTTTCAAAATAATGGCAAAGAAACGTGCAGTCGACATAAAAATAAAACTCAAATTCTTTCAATTTGTGAGGCAGGTATGGGTACCGCCGCCCCGGGAACCATATATTGGATAACCAACACCGCTGCCATAGGTCACCCCAAGTGATACGCTTCTTTAGTTAACTTAACAAGGTTGAGGTTTGTCTGGGTCTTGGCCGCAGATGCATTTGCCCACCTACTAACTAGCGGGCCGGATCTGAAGAGACTGGTTCAGGGAGGCCTTTTGACCTCTCCAACTCTCTCGACCCATCGTCTTCCACCGCAGTAGGAGGGATCGATTTATACGTTCGTCACTCCTGAATACATTGACCCTCAGATTCCTATCCACTGATTTTTGCACAAAATTTCTTGACAAAAACTAGTGAGGAATTGGGACGATAAATACAAGATTACTCTATTTATAATCCAGGACAAGATTGATGAAAGATGTAATAGAGGAAAACACCACACTTCATGGCTTCGTTATATACCAGACTGTTATGACTGCAATTCCGCCATGTTCAGGGTTGCACCTGCAGGGTTAAGATTGTCCTGATGATGGCTAACCTCCGATATGAGAGTGCACCAGAAGAAGTTGAAAACGAATACACAAATACTAAAGCAGTTATATGAAAAACGTAGGTACACTTACTTCTACATATAGGACATCCTAAAAAGGCCAAATTAACAGTAAGTTAATCCAGCACAATAATGCTCAAGTAGCCTTGGGATTAGTATGCCCGTGACTCACATGCAATGATCATTGAACTTGCTTCAATAACAGCTGAATCAATTAAAGAGAGATTTCACCACTCGAGAGTGACTGAAATTGTTGGAATGCAGAACGCAGCGATGAGGCACCAAGGCCACGTAGGCGCATTATGACCAACAGACCAGAAACCAAGAACCTACATCAACAAAACTCCTGGAGCGGAACACCACCAAGACGATTTGCTCATCTTCCGCGTTCTACAAATCGTTTCAAGTTTATTTCCGCAAGTAGGTACCACTTCCACTTGAGAATAGTGATTATAAGATGTATAATAATAATAATGTGGAAGAATGAGATGAATCAAAATTAACTCTAACATGAGTACACTGTACCATTTTTTCTTGGATAGATTTGAAATATTGAATAGTATCCAACCAACTAACCACCACGCCGTTTCCCCACAGGGGTAGACAGAGAGGTTGGGTCGCCAAAAAACTCGATCTTGGTACATACAGTATGTAACATACTCCTTCATCTGAATGAAGCAAGGACTGTGGGCCAAATGCTAAGACCCTTCTGTCATTGTGACTCTTGACATGGCCTTATTCAAGTATTTGGTTCAATTGCTAGTGCCAAGTCTTCTTCTACCATTTTCCATTCGCTTCTAATATTCTGCTTACACTCGTTTCTCGGTTTATTCGTTATTCATGCCCAAACCATCTACGCGTCCCTTTCTTAATCTTACTGACGTGAGCATTGCATTATTTACGAATCTCCGCATTTATCAAATGATCATATTATATGGTTTTATTTTTACACTTAAACGCCTCGGGAATCTCATTTCTACAGCATTCAGTCTACCTTCATCGTTCCTCTGCCCGTACCATTGTGAACAGCTAGCTTCGCTTCTCTGAACAATATCATGTTTGGTATCATAGTATGGTCTCCTCTGTTTTGCATTGTTCTATGTGAGATATTACAAGGAAGATATTACGTGTATGAATTACGTCCGCTGATTCAATAAATTTTCAAATTAATTTAAATTTTGAGTGCAAGCCACTATGGGTGCATTTCTTGTAACCTAACCTAACCCTTATTGTTATTTTAACACATACCCTTATTTCTTTTGCTTACTTACATAATAATATACATATCATGTATAACATTTTTCTTGGACCTTTTCAATGAATATAATAAACATGTCAATTTCAAATTCTAATAATACTTTGCTACGATGATTACATTGATTATGAATGTAGGATCAATAAGGTTTACGACTGTTTATTGTTGTTCCTCACCCATCAATTCATCATCGTTGAATCCATCATCAATCAATCTATCATCAATAATAATGAGAATCATCGATTTTCAAAGAGAGAAAAATAACACCATGAATTTTGACCTCGTGCTCAAGAGATTTGTTGGTACATACATATAATATCCTACTAACACTTAAACATTCATGTTCAAACTCTAGATTAGATTATAACTCGTTATATTTCTTAAATTTATCATTAACATTATTTATGTTAAATCACCCGCTTAACAAATTATGAAAATAAATTTTAGGTAGGTACTAAATATAGTACTTTAAGTGAACCAAATACTTGATTGTCAATGGTCAATAGTCAGAATAGCAGAAGGGAATATGTATGAGACAATGTATAAATCTGAATGAAGCAAGGAGTGTTTACCAAAATCGAGTTGTTTGGCGGTTCACCCTCAGAACAAACCTATGCCAAGAAAGGAAATAGAATGTAATGTAATAATTATATCAGAGTGTGACTTTTATATTGTTATTTTGTCCTGTGCTAGATCTAATTTGTTTGTTGCTTTGTAAATAATACTGTACATTTTTTCTCTTCTTATGAATTTGTATACATGCATACTGAATGTGTGTCATTTTATTTTGTCAACTACATAAGGAGCACCGTAGGCGCAATTCTTAAGAACATACCAATGGTTACAAAATCAAAATGTTTAATAATTAAATGAAACAATATAACTTAGTTACAACCACTGATTTATTTAGTTAAACGCCGACCGGTTTCGGAACAACCGTTCCTTCTTCAGGGCAAACATATAATGATGACAATTACAAAATAGTGGGTGGGTACAATTTATCAGTAGGTGTTGTGGTAGGGGTGGGGGCGTGGCTAGGAATTGATGAAGAGTAAGAGGGGACAGAATGGACACCGAATGGGAAGAGACTTAATATTGGGTTATAGGTTAATATTTTTTGTTTATTGATAATCGACTAATTATTTTTAAGGGATTTTTTTTATTTCTAGAGCTTCTAAGTTATCTAAGCGTTTTCCTTTATTATTAATGTGAAGAATATTTATTCCTGTATTTTTTTCAAAACTATGGTTATTTTCAATTATATGGTTAGTGAAATCGGAAAATGTTTGCCCTGAAGAAGGAACGGCTGTTCCGAAACCGGTCGGTGTTTAACTAAATAAATCAGTGGTTGTAACTAAGTTATATTGTTTCATTTAATTATAAAACGGATAACCACAAAGTGATAGCTAATTTCAAAAGTACAAAATGTTTAAGTTTATTAAAGTAAAGCACACTTGAAGTAAAATAACACAAACCTGCGCTATACAAATGTTATGATCTTAATTATTAATGTGAGGTCAGTGACTATAAAGATGTATGTGGGTAGGTACCAATAAAAATGTGATGGTTTATCAAATTTGTCTAAAACCGATTACCAATAGTAAAAATAACTACGTCTGGTCTCTGTCAAATTTCAACATTAAATTCAACAAACGTTTACCAAACACGCCAGTCGGATTTGATTAACGTATAATCATAATAGCCACAAGCGTATCAACAGTTTAGCAGTCGACTCGCGACCAAGCAAAAAGCTTTCGACCGTTGCGGTCAAATTGTGGCATAAATCTATAAACGGAATTACAAACATGAAAGCGAATTGAACATTTTACAATAATACTATGAAGAAACATGGTGTGTGGGGCTTCAACATTAGTGATACAATAAGGAAGTTAAGTCCTTTATTTATTTATTTTTATCAATGTTCACAGGCAAACTTAAATACCAGTATTATTTTTTTTAATGTTCGTCTTCATAATTAAATTAATTCTACAAGTTCTAGTAAATATCTAACTACTACAACCTTTTAAATTTATTTTTTTCGTCCGTATTAAGCGTGTCCCGGTTTTGTAAATATTTTCCCCTATATTTCACACAAGCAAGGGCTGGGTTACGTCACGGACTCTGCCGCACGGTATTATGCTCTTGCCGCCGTTTTCGCGCGTTTTAATAAAAATTCAAACTTATGGAATTAATTTAATTATGAAAACGAACTTAAAAAAAAAAAAAAATGGTATTTAAGTTTGAATGACATCTACATGAACATATTTTTTATAAGTCAAAATATTTTTCACTCAACTTCCCTATTATCGTGCAGTTACGATTGGGGGAACAAATACAAATGGCCACTCTTTCAATTTCGTGGGAAAAGGTTAATATTTAATAACTTAGTTTTTAAGTTCCTTCGGGTTATATTATTATTTTTAAATTTAAAATATGCACCTAATAAATTTTTATATACAATACATAAGGAAGAATAAAGTTAATGGTGGGATTGCCCGTCCTGATGTAATGTGAGTAATTTTATTTGGTTGGAAATAAGTTGAAATTAATAATAATAATTTGATAATTTTTAGAGGTGATAAATCATCTCATGAGCGCTGTACAATTTATTATGAGTTCCTATGATCTAATTTTATTATTTACAAACAGTCTCCTTACTTGGCAAGTCATTTCCGATAAACACACATAAATTAGAAAGATTACTTTTTTACAATAGATCCACACAGGAGATTCCAGTGGTGTGGAGGGTCTTTTTATGGAAAGGAAGGGGGAAAGTTCTGTGAAGGAAAAGTTACGAGGGGTGGGTAGAATCTGGTGTCCAGGAGTGACGGACGTATGAATGCATGCCTCCTAATGCGGGGCAAGGCGTTAGGTCGAGGGATCCCGGCTGGAAAGGTCAAGATTATGTCTCCCTCAACCAGTCTCTCCCGATCCGGCTCGCCACCCAGTAGATGGGCAAACACATTCGCCACCAAGACCTAGACAAACCTCACTAATGAACCCGGGCACCCCTGCTAAGTCACCAAACCTATCGAACCACTTAGGGTGACCTATGGCAGGGATATCTTGTACATGATTCCCGCGCGGCGGAACCTACAACCACCTCCCAAATTGGGAGAGAAGATAACGATTTTGTTGATAATCGTAAAAACAATCGACGACTACGATTACCTTAACCTCAATCGCGATCGTAATCGTTGCACCACTAACTTACATTATTTGTTTAATATTCCGTTTATAGGTAGCTGCGACTTTATATCATGCATATGGCACGTTTGGGCGATACGGCATGAAGCAATGTGTTTAGCGTCATTCAAAATAGAAATGTGATATACGAACAAATGTGTTCTGGGCATTTCTACGCGTCTGATCCGGTCTGACGAATCGAATCAAAACATACCAGAAATGAAAACAACTGCGAGAACCGAGGCGTACACTCTTTTCCTGTTGAATGTTTGCCATTGCCATGCTGTCAATAACGTGTGTGATATGGCCCACATTTCAGATTACAGCACCTAATAGTCACTATTATTAAACCAAGTTAGAAAGCAATGATTGTCGTAATGGCATTTCCATTTGAGGAATGTTGAATTTCAGACTGAACGACGTGAGGGAAGGAAAGAGGGGTGAAGGGAAAGGTTAGGTTAGGTCAGAACATTATTTCATTTTATAATAGATTATGACTACGCAACAATTATTTCTGATTAATCATTTTACCTATTGACTTGCAGAAACATCATGAAATTTGTACCTATAACTTTTTCTGCATGGAGATCAAAGAATTCATGTATCTACTACATGGAGTGTACACTTGTAAGAGTAAAAACGTGCCTAGATGTATTTTTGCTGGCCGATGACATTTTTTTTATCTACACTGATCGCACTCCAAGTCGCGACGGGATCATGATACAAGCGCTGTTTCGTGTGTTACCGGGCTGCTGTAACGTGAAGGGTACATTTTCGTTGCGTGTGTGCCGGATTTTTTTTTTGTTTGTTTTTCATTGAAAAAAAATATATCACAGGACAACAAAATGACATGTTCATTTTTCACTCGAAATACGCTCAGGAATATCTGGTTAAAATATTCAGGTACCTACATGTTGTTTTACGTGCATAGCTTTGAATTTTGAAGATTATAACTTTATAAGATTATAACTCTCAAAAAAATTCAAATATAACATTTTTTCTATTGAAAAAAAATGTTGAATCTCGGGTGTAGCCGGGTAATAACTTCCTACTAGTTCGAAAAATGAAATAATTATTTGACAGTGATACTGTCTCTACATAGCAACGTAGTATGGCCATACTCTGGGGAACCTTGAACCAATTTCGATGGCAATGATAAAAATTTGATGTGTTCATATTTGAAAAATTAATTGGTATAATGTACTTTAATGACGTGTTAGGTACGAAACCTCTCTAGTAGGCACTATGTTAAATAAAAAGCCACAAATGTAATCGGAGAACAAAATTTAGATTGATATATCGCCATATGTATATGGATCTACCTACATTACAAAGCCAATGTTGAACTGGATGATAATAGAAGATAATAATTTTCTTCGAACACAAATCTTAAAACTTCCGTAATGTTTATGTGTTTCCCACACTTAGTTCCCCAGTGAATTAATTATTATATTATGTATAGGTACTATTTCAAATAACCCATGGGAAAGTGTGAAAACTTGCTTTGGTAGGTACAGGCACAAACTTAATACCTACAGTCAGGTAAAATTTATTTTGATAGATCAACGGTCGTTCTTCTAGAAATAAAAACTAAGTTTTTGTAATAAACCATTCTGGATAACATTCCGAGATGAATATATTAACGATTTCAATTATAAGTTGTAATAAAGTATTATAAATCGTAGAGAATTTGGTATTTTCATAGGAACTTGTTTTAAAATTATGTATGTGTAGGTACGTAATTAATGCGACAAAGGTGCTGTCTTTAGTATTGTAATGTGTTTATACTCGTATATCAAAAGCATTGTACATTATATATTTAATTGGTCAGATATAACATATAGTTTTATATCACTGATCGAAGAACCGGAGGATGCAATGTTTTAGCCATAAGTTTTTATAATGTTTGTCTAGTCTGTAGTTAGAAGTAAGATTGTAGAAATATAGTTGAAATTTGTACAACGCCCTTGAGGTTATTTTTTTTTTACAAAAATAGCGCTATACAAATCATCAAAATATTATTATTATTAACAAAAAAATAAGTTTACGATCTACTTGATCATGCATTAAAAGAGAAAGATCAAAAGTAAACACGCTCAGATAAGAGTAACGGTAATCAGGAGTGCAAGAAGTCGAGAAGGTAAATACGGCAGCATTACGTAATGTAGCATATTCGTCATTTTGAGTAGAAACCAAACAAAGGCGACCGTTGGTGGGGAAACAAAAATATCACTGACCGGGACTGGTTTCTGAGCCCGCGGCGTGGCTCGTGCCGCTGGGCCTTTGTTACGCCAGGAGTACCAGGCGCCCAGACTCGAGAAGAGATCTTTACGGCCGCTATACAAGGAAAGCGCTCTTGAAACGAGTCCTGCCCCCGCCTACAGCACAAACAAGCAAAACGGCACCAACTCACAACAAAAAATTTAAAATAACCCCGAAAATAGAATTTCTAAGCTGATGTTTTAAATCTTTTTACTATGTGGCGTTGGTAAGTCGCAAGGATATCACTACATTTCATAAAAGGAAGGCAAAATCGTTTGTATACATGGACAAACTCTTGAACACGACGTGAAATAATAATTTCAAGTGCAGCAGCCTCGAAATGCCAGTAGGCCCAGTAGTAGGCATTAAATTTAAGCCTGATGAGGCAATATGAGTGTTCCTAGTACCCTGGTACATTGTCTTGTGTTCATTACTCTTGTATTACTTATCGTCGAGTTGATTTAAAATTATGACCTGTAGCCTTTTTTAAACAAAATCACAGGGTAATCAGTGTAATCACGTAGGCTAAAAGTATACAATTTGGGAGGCAGGTGTGGGTACCGCCGCCTAGAGAACCGATTTTAATGTATAACCAAATTATTTAATGGATAACCAACATTTTTGCCATACATCACCCCAAGTGGTTCGTTACGTTTGGTGACTTAGCAGGGATGTCCGGATTCATGGGATGAGGTTTGTCCGGGACTTGGATGCATCCATGGTCCGGGTCTGGCGATGGATGCATCTGCTCACCAACTGCGTGGCAGGCCGGATCGAAAGAGACCGGATGAGGGAGACCTTTTTACCTCTCCAGCAGGACTCTCTCGGAACATCACCTTACACCGCGGTGGGAGAGCAGGATTCATACTTCCTCTTACATTCATACGACCTCTAGATTTCTACCCACCCTTTTCCTCCCCAGAACTTTATCCTTCCTTTCCTCAAAATACCATTCATCCCCTTCCTCATCCTTCCTTTCCTCAAAAGACCCTGCATCCCCAAAAATGACTTAGATCCTGAGGGGAATTATTCCTCAGGGCCTCCTGAGTAAAGCTAATGTAAAAGAAAAAACAACAAAAATCTTTAGAAATGAGAACCGTAAGACTTTTGTGCAGTGAAAATTTGTTTAGTTAATAAGCATGTTGATGAGAGGTTCATTAGGGACATTAAAACACTAATAAGGGCTGAAAGCAGTAAATTCAATACATAGAGGACTAATTATTATCATTTCTAATTTTTCTTGTAAATGATACCAAAAATACGGTGGTTAGGCATGACTCAACAGAGAAAGGACAAACTTAAATTGAATGCAGTTATTAAAAATGAGTTTCCTGAGGCGATTGTGTATCTCTGCTCTGGATCAAATTACGAACGAAAAGATTCGAAAATAATGTAAGCCCAAATAGCGTAATAGGTACTCAAGATAACGACTTTTGAATTTTGTCTTTTTGTCATTTTGAATTGGGCTCGATTTAACGAATGGATTTAAAACGGATGATTGGAGACAGGGGGAAATAGCGTGAAGATTATGGCACGATTAGTTACTAGCTAATTAATTAATAAATACAATACATCATTTAAAATGCGCCGTGATATGTTCATCCATGTCCAATGTCTGCATTGAATTTAACTTTAGTGCATTTCCTGACCACTTAGGAACAATCGCGATGGGAGAAATCGAATCAATCTAAATTTCTTTATTGCAACATAATCGCCAAAGGAAACGGATGTGATTATTCCCGTAAATAAATTAAATTTATTGGATAACGGGGATATTTCACTAATCAAATATAATATTACTGACAGGGATTGCACCATCCAACCATTCTTGCTTGATTACAAAATAAATCAAAGAGTAGAACTGATAATCGGTAACTAATTGTTGCTTATGTACATATTATGCAATAATGACCTAAATTATCCCTTCCAAACACTACAAATTGTTAAAGATACCCTTAAATAATTAATACTTGTATAGGGTCCTTCAATAGGTTTTGGTTATAATTTTTCATCTTTATAACTACAATAAGGACGCTCGAAATTTGTTAAGTCGTAGCAGCCATGTTGTTAAGAGGAATATAAACGCCAGATACATTTGACTTCTTACCCCTTTAGAACTGCATGCATTTTGGTATTATCTGCGCGAGGAAACATGCGCCAAAGTTGTTTTTTTATAAGAACGCTTCAATATATCCATAACAATTTGTTTCATATTCATAATGTAAACCGATTCTTAGTAAAAATAAATCTATAAATAGTGATTTCGCGTATAGCTTCATCTTAAAGTGACATCCGTCAAATCTGGTGTCAATTGTTTAGTGGTGCACAGTAGAAACCTAAATCACCATGGAAGGTTATAGCGTTGAACAACTTGTACAAATCATCAAAATTTGAAATAGTATCAAGACGCGAACTGGCCACCGATATAGTGAGATTTAACGCCTTTAAACTTCCTCCTTTGGGGTTATCTTAAATCGTAGGTCAATGCGCAAACAATTGATGCCCTTGAGGCAGTGGTTCTTAAATCGGGTGTGATCGAACCCCAGGGGTTCGGTGAGTCAGTCTCGAGGGTTCGGCCAAGGTCAAGACACACCCCCGACTCAAATGATTCGTGATGACACGCCAATTAAGAAGGGTTCGGTGAATGCGAATGTGAAACTGGTGGGGTTCAGTACCTCCAACAAGTTTAAGAACCACTGCCTTAAGGTCAACATAACAACGCCATCCACAAATTCAGCCAGATTTATACGACAGTCATTAAAAATTGGACCTCCAGAATACGTGCCACCAATAGCCCAGTCAATGAAGGTTTTGTGTCGGAAGCTGAATTTTTCACAGATGATAAAACACCTTTAGACATGTATTTACAAAAAAGTCCCCGGTTTTCCCCCTTTTGCTAGCCTCCCCACCCCCCTTTGAATATATTTTGCAAAGCCTTTCGGAAAACGATATATTCGAGGGGGGTGGGGAGGCAAGCGCAAAGGGAAAACCGGGGACTTTTTTTGTAAATACTTGTCTAAAGGTGTTTTACCATCTGTGAAAAAATCAGCTTCTTCGGAAAATGGGTGTTTTTTTCCCTTCATCGACTGGGCTAGGAAGCAAAGCGCGGCAGATATTTGAACTAAGTTATACTTAACTTAATATTTGAACTAAGTTATAATAACATCTGAACCACATAGTACTAATAAAGGTGTTTTGCAGGGTTCTGTCTTAGGTCCATTGTTGTTCATTATATATATAAATGACATTATCAAAGTGTTAAAGCATTGTTCAATTAAACTCTTTGCTGATGATACACTGTTATACATAGCCAGCAAAAATTTACAGGACGCCATTGAGAAAATACAAATTGACTTAAATTATGTAACTCTCTGGTTAAACCAAAATAAACTAAAATTAAATGTTATGAAAACCAAATTTTTAATTGTGGATAGCCTGGGAGGAAACGAGCAGATAGTACTAAAAATTGATAACGTAAATATAGAAAGGGTTAGCAGTATTAAATATCTGGGTGTAATATTAGACGACAAATTGAAATTCGACGAACACTTAGAATACATAACAAAGAAAATTGCTAAAAAGGTTGGATTCCTTAGAAGGATCAGAAATAACTTGGATCTCAAGACAACGCGCCTTGTTTACAATTCTATTGTAACTCCGCATTTAAATTATTGTTCTAGTGTTTTATTCCTATGTAACGAAGCACAAAATAACAAACTACAGGTTATACCAAGGGTGGCCAACCCGCGGCCCGCGGGCCGCATGCGGCCCGCTGCGCCTCTACTTGTGGCCCGCGGAGCATATGATGTCTTTTAGTTTATATAAAGCCACTAAAAGAACATTCCATAGTGCGTAGTTCGTATCATATAAATATCATTTATGGGGAAGTATCTCAGTACATAAATTGAATTATTTTTTCGTGGAATTTAAAACAAAGTAATTATGCCAGATAAGCAATAATTCTGTTTCTGACTTGAAAGAGTATAACATTAAACGACATTACGAGGCTAAACATGCAAATAAATTTGAAAGTACGAAGGGCAATTTTGACAAGACCAAGTAAATGAGTAAAAAGAAAACGTTCTGCACAACGTCGGATATTTACTAGAGCGGCTCAAGAGTCAGCATGCTTTGTAAAAGCTAGTTATGAAGTAGCCATGATACAAGTAAAAAAAATCGAAGCCATATTTAGATCGTGAAATGGTTTAATAATTTTCGTTGTTTGTTTTTGGGGTGTTGTGCCGTGTTGTGCTACCTCCTTCTTTAGCCTGCCTGATGATGGACACTGCAACGCTGTCCGAATCGTCGGCTAAAGAAGGAGGTAGCACAACACGGCATAACACCCCAAAAACAAACAACGAAAATGCTTTTGGCCGTGAAAATCGAAAAACGTATCTGGTTTAATAATGTTTGGAGAGTGTAATTCTGTGCCCAGAAAAAAACGGATTTCTCAAAAGTAAGCCTGTCTCGTCAAACTATTACTAAGCGTGTCGACGACTTGGAAACCATATTGAAGATAATTTGAAAAATCGAGCATCTAAGTTCATATTTTATGCTCTAGCATTGGATGAAAGCACATAACCAACAGATACCGCCCAAGTGGCTATTTTTAAAAGGTGTGTTTATGTCTATCTTAACAAAATAGAAGAATTAGTGGCACTGTATCCACATAAAGATACTACTTGTTCACGAGATTTGTTAGGAGCTGTTACAAAGACATTGAATCGCTTTTCGTTACAACTCAACAACCTATCTTAACAACAGATGGTGCTTCAGCATTGGTTGGGAAACACGAAGGTTTGGTAAAATTGATGAAATGAGGCCTGCAAAGTTGGTAATAAGTTGAAAGTGTTGAATCAGCGTCAGTTCCAACTCAAGTGTTTGGATTCACAGTATAGTGACTTACATAATTATATGTAGAAATAAGGCTGACCCGCGCCAAAATGTTGAAAAGAGTGTTTGATTTGAAGGAAGAAATGCATTATTTTTTTGAAAGCAAGTCAAATAGTATCCCAGAATTTGAAGACAAGGAGTGGGTTAGTGACTTTGCATTTCTGGTCGATAAGGATACATATGTTGTTAATTCTAGTCTACAAGGAAAAGATCAACTAATTAATAACATGTATGATCTTATTTCTGCATTCCAAATGAAACTTGGGCTTCGGGAACAACAGTTAAGGACAAAAATCTTCACTCACTTTCCTACATTGTTATTGCAGCCAGACGACACATAAATGGCGGCGGATAAATACGCTTCGTTGATATCCGACTTGAACGTGGAATTTGAAAACTGACTTCAAGATTTTAAAATACGAGTGCATCGTGTGATTTTTGCTGCAATTTTACGAATGGAACATTGTGAAATGTGTTGTGATGCACAGTTAAAGGAGAAATTCAATCACGTTGGTTTGGAAGAGTTTTAAAAAACATATTTTGACAAGGAGAAATATCCCGCATTTCGCTATTTGGAAACAACACGTGTGAACAGCTTTGTAGCGGAATGAAACACATTAAATCTCAAATGAGAACACAAATCACTAATGAGCACTTGGAAAACTGTTTGCGTGTAGCAACAACATCAATCGTTATCAAAATTGATGCACTTAGTTCTGACAAACAAAATCAGACATCTCACTAAAATTTATTATATTTTGTTAATTTTTTATTATTATTTTTGGTATTGCCAAACACTAATAAATTTGTTTGATTCTCATTTTTGTTATATCATCTTAAAAAAACATTTTTTTTTTTTTCGTTATTTGTTTTTGGGGTGTTATGCCGTGTTGTGCTACCTCCTTCTTTAGCCGTCGACGGATCTGCCGGATCTGCCCTGATGATGGACACTGCAACGCTGTCCGAAACGTCAGCTAAAGAAGGAGGTAGCACAACACGGCATAACACCCCAAAAACCAACAACGAAAATGCTTTTGGCCGTGAAAATCTAAAAACGTATCAATATATTTTTTTGTTTGCTTGGAATAATTAAAGAAATTTTTTTATACGGCCCGGTAGGAAATCTCATTTTTAAAATTTGGCCCGGCTGCTGAAAAGGTTGGCCACCCATGGGTTATACAGAATAGGGGAATGAGGATCATTTTAAAGTGCAACATTTTTACTAGAGTCAAAATTATGTTACAAAATTTAAATATGATGACAACCAAACAACATATAATATATAATACCTTAACAATGTTGTACAAACTCAAAAATAATATGCTGCCAAGTTATCTGAATAGTAATATTATGTATCACGAAAATGTTCATAATTATCCTACGAGAAGATGCAGAGATTTTAGGCTTCCCAAAACTAAGCTTTCGTGCACCCAAAATAGCGTGTTTTATAAAGGACAAAAACTGTATAATAAACTACCGAATGCCGTTAAGGAAGCCTCAAACCTTAGCACTTTTCGTAGGACATGTGCTATATATATTAAAAACAATCATTGATTAGATTATAAAAAAAAAAATTAATAATCTTAAATTAATCTCTTAAATTGTATTTTTTAATTTGTATTTTTTAATTTACATTTTTTTATTTGTATTTTTTAATTTGTATTTTTTAAACTGTATTAATTAAATTGTATTATTGTATTTTCTTACTGGATGTATGAAAAAAATGTGCATACATCTAAATAAACAAAACAAAAACAAAACAAACTCACTTATTGCATAAAATACACTTTCAAATAAGTAAACAAATGAGTGGAAATCTCACATAAAACTTGTTTTATTTTAAAATCGAGCCTTAGGGTCTTTCAATCCTTCTTGAAAGACCCTGTTTACTGTCTTAAAATTGCTTTCATAATGGTATTTAACATTTTATTGTTTAAGGAAATGAAAAAAATGTGTTTACATTACAATAAGTTTAATATTTTTAAACAAATCATGGAAAGTCTATAATCATACTTTCGAGTTGCTTTAAGTGGGCTCTGGTATTCTGTCGATGACCGTATCGGATGTACTGAATATTGAAATGGAAACCTTGGCATTTAAGCGTACGCCTTCGTGAGTGATCCAATTCTATAATAATTATTGGTCGTGTGTTCACAAAGGGTGTTGATGTTTCAAGAGAATACTCGTGTATCGTGTGTCGTATATCGTGTCATCGTGCGTACCTGATAATGCGGACTGCGGGCTGGACGGTCTGCAAGTAATCAAACTGCCCAGAAATTCCAATAAAATCAGTAATTTACAATACGGTTGCTCTAGTAAAATGATTCCCAACGTGGGTAATATCGCCCACCACTGGGCGATTTAAGTAGCTTGTGGGGCGATCAAGAGTTAAAAGTGCTTTGGGGGGCGATCATAAATGCTTTGGTGGACGATAGGCGTACTTTGTGCACTTACTTTATTACAAACAATGTAGATTTCACAGTTTTGATTGATATCAATACCAGATCTACTTTTGGTGCAATGTAACGGTTTCCGTTTTATGAAATTTCAAAAGGTTTTGCGAGAATTTTTTTCTTTGGAATCTGATTTATCGATCGATAAGAACCATCCGCATTTTGAGGATAGGAGGGGTTGTGGGGGAGCCGATTTTTTTTTCTTAATCAGTGGGCAATGGGCCCAAAAAGGTTGAGAACCTCTACTCTAGTATAACAAATACAGAAAGCTTTCAATATGTTGGAGCACCTACTCCATTGATTGTATGAATGTAATCTTATGTATAAATGTGCCTTTGAGTGTGTATGCCTATGAGTATGTTGCCTGTTTTATATCTATCTGTTTTTGTATTGTAGTCACTTTAAATGTTATTCTTTTCTATCTATTTTCTATATTGTGGTTTACCTGTAGTACCTACAAGGTAGTTTCGTATTTTGCGAAATCGACGTGCTAACAAACTACTTTGACAGTTAAGCGGGTGCTTGTAATAAAAATAAATTATCGATATGACTCATACATTGATAGCATTAGGTACTTAAAAAGCACAAATCGAACTTTAAAAAAAACATTTACGAAATGTGAACAATAAAAGGAGAATGAGAACAAGAAACACATATAAGTCTGGCATGACCTCACGAAGAGAAAATAACTAAAAACGTCACGCAGCTCAAAGAAATTTTTTTGGTCCGCCTCAGCACAGGACCCCCTAATGAGAATGACTAAGAAAAATATTATAATAAAATATTAAATCAACATTTTTAATGTTTCAAGTTAATTTATATTTGGATAGGTACGTATTATATAATTCATATGTAGGAGTACCTAGGTATTAAGAAAAAAAAATTAATCAGTTTTTTTATTAAAAGGACTAAAAGACCTACTCTAAAATGCGCACTTTACAACAGTAAAAGCGAATACCTACCAGTAATATTCTAGGTTATATCGTAAGTTAACCTTCTAGGCAAACTTTTACTATAAAATCAATTCACACGGTATTATTGTGGAATTGCAAGGCTACTAGAAAACGCTGAGATGAATCGCAAGAGATATATTTAAAAAAAAAACGAAATAGAATCATTATAATCTGCTTTATTTCTTAAAAAATAAGTTCAATAAACGATATTATGTTATTATCTCTCAAATTAATACCGAATATTGACCAATTTTTACCAACAAAATATATATTTGTACTTCTTTAGGTAACGAAAAAAGACTCACGATCACAGCAATAACTCTAATACTATAATTACACAGCAATGTTTTATCCACCTTCTAATGAAATCTAAAGAGTTAGGTAATAGTAGGTATTGATTAATCCTGCCAGTTACAACGACGACACAGAGAATGGAAACTATGGTTTTGTGGAGCTTGCTAGTGTTGTGCAGCTTTCGAAAATAATGTGGGCCAAAAAACAAACTAAAACTTAAAGAAAGGAGAAATCACAAAAATTGTCAAAAAATATGCCCAAATTTCCTTTAAAAACTAAATGGGTTCTATTGATCATATTTTGATTGAGATTAAAAATACGATAAATAGAAGGTTTGTAATTATATTATGTATTTTCACCTGTCACGGACCGTCTTACTGTGGATTAGATTTGTGGTACACGATTTAAAAAAATAAAACAATATAAAATAAAGAATAGGTACCTAAATTTGCACGAGAGCATAAATACAAAATTTTATATTGTAGAAGGCAAATTTCAGATAGCATGTCTTGGACTTGTTTAATTTTTTGTACGCCAAATCGCAAGACTTGAACTTATTTGATTTTTTATTAAATAGTTTTGTATGAAAAGGTAAAAAAAAAGAGGCGATAGAATTGTTTATTATACATTTGTATGATAAAATGAGTGTTTTTTTACGTTATCCGTGATTTTAGTATCGATTATACTTGGTCGAAGGGCTAGAGCCATTTCAATAAACATTTCGATTCTGAATGGTGATCTTACACCAGGGCGATACTTAGATTAACTGTCATTCTGGATATCTCAGAACAAGTTTTTTTTCGGTTCGACCCCCTTGACGTACTAGCTTTGCATCTATGAAAATTAGTAACACTGTGGTAGAAGGTTATAAAAAATTGGGTGGCACTATTGTAAAATACATTTTTGGGTGATTAATTATTATTATTATTGTATCCATGTTGCTTCTAACGTTAAATAATATAGAGCAGATATAAATCCGTAAAGTTATAATACTTCAATGATTGATCACATTTGTAAATCAACTTCACAATTCGTCACAGTTAATTGGCCTCCTTGAGCTTTAGATCGTGTATAAAGCCTTAAAGAATTAGCTACCTCCGAACATAGCTACGAACACAGTGATTGATAATGGATGGTTTCCTTTTATGATGCAAAACAAACACAAAATTCGATATTATTTAAGAGTACGTATTTTGTTCATAATTGTTTCTCTCCTGTGTATCACTGTAAACTTATGTATCACTTACATGTAAAGGCCTTTTATGGCGTTTAAATAAATAAATAAACAATATGATCTGGATTACTCTTTTTTATAGTTCTTTTTTATATTCTCCTGAGCACTTAGGCCACAGGCCCATTGTGCTATCTTCCGTTTACCTCAATCCTTTAACAATAACCCAGTCCCTTTAATAAAGTTCATCAGGGTTATCATTGGATATGTGGCTGTGTCTTCTTGTTCTACGATATGTCTCCCCAGGTATCTGAGCCTAGTTCCCACCAGGGCAGTACATTGGCACCATAGGTGAATTGGAGTCTCTTCATCTTTTTCACATTCCTGCATCTATTGGTGTTTTCCACTACCAATATCTGCATGTGTCTCCTGAGATGGCAGTGTCTCGTTAGTTGTCCTGCCAGTTCCCTCAGCGAGTTTATGTCCACTGAATTACATGGGATGGAATACGTTTTAATTGAACTTTCAAAAAGTAACCAATTGCACATAACCAATCCCTTAGGTGCGTGTCTGATAAAATCGTGTATGACTGAATGACGAAAGAGTAGTAAAACATCAAACATACTAACAACTAATATTCAATTCAATTTACATATTAAAAAATAAGGATAGAAACTTAAAAAAAAAAATAAAAATGACTATAATAAAGTGACTATAATTAAAAATGTAAAGATTGTGGATTTTTTTTTACGGGTAAAAAAACTTAGAGGATTTTTTGAAATGAGGATAAAGGATCATATGAGGTGTAACAGTAATAGTTTCTCGGAGTTCGCTAAACATTTATTGGACACGAACCATAGATACTTTTGATTTTATAATGGCATAGAGTTGCTATACTGTAATGTTAATATGCATTTAGACAAGCTTGAAATTTTGGAAATTAAAAAGAGTGTAAAGAATATATAAGAATACTATCATTATCCAAAATTTCTTTTAAAATGACCCTTTATTAAATTTGTTCCCTTTGTAAATTACACCATATTACCCCCTAATTTAGATGCAGTTTGCACGCGGAGGACATAATTGGGAACACATATTATTGGAAATGCAATTATTTAATCCTGGTATATATTTTAATAATAAATACAATATGTTCTAATGAACGTAATTATTTACCAAACAGTACCTACTCTTAAATTTTCAACTGCAATGGAATTTTTTATAAGACTTCTGATTTAATATTTGAATTAAAAAGAGATCAATTATCGTTATAAGGCAACGTGCAACATGCTTATTATAAGCACGCATAGAATAGACAGCTTTCTACAAAATGTTTAATTATTCCATCGAACGTGGCATTATATTATTTTATCAGCAGCGGTCGTGATCTGAACCTCTCAAGACCTGTCAAGTTCCATATTAAATTGGCGCCTTAACCAGTTAGCCATAGACCATTTTCTATTTATCTATGGAGTATATATGAACTGCGGACGCCATGTTTCTCGGTTCTTACCGGAGAATCGTGACGTGTCCACAATATTCCATATTATTCTAAATCGGTCCAGTGTTTATTTAAACGTTAGGTCAAGCATATTATATTTACCATTAGCCGTATAGACGTATTTATATAGACCATAGACAATAAAGACGTATTATTATGCGATCTGACTACTTTGGTTCGACGTTACACGCTATCCATCAGGCATTTGACATTTGGCCCTCACCCTCAGGAAATGCAGTAAATAAATTATGTACTAGCACAGACACGTGAAAATCACCGGATAATCTGAATCCTTGATTCTTGACAAATCAGTTAAATTTTTTTAATAAAAAAGTAAATCACAGGTAGGTACCTACTTTATCGCTTGACTGAATTCTTCACACAATTTGATTCTAATTTTGAAAATGATACCTACTTATTCGAAGCAAATTTGTGAAACAGATTTCAAGCAGGACTAAGGCGCTCCGCTGACGAGGCAACTGAAACCAAACTAAAACTGGCTGGTTTCTATGTCTTGATTGGTCAAAAAGCTTGTTTAACCATAGACGAAGAACAATCAGCTGACAGTTGGCAACTAACAACGGCCGACCACGGCAATCAGCAGTGCAAGTCGCCAGTCACTGCTTACGTTACCATTGACAACGGGTTTTTGAGTGATTGTGTAGTGTGCGGGCCATCACATTGTCATACAAAGACAGTTGGCAGTTGAGAGTTTTCAGTTGCCTCAATGGGCGGATCGCCTAACTGACTATTTCCTAGAAAACCGAAATTATTATTTTTGATTATAAGAAATATTTAGGTACCTGGATGGTATATTTTTTTGAAGTCCTCTTAGTTATTAGAGTTAAAATTTATTTCACACACTAGTTGTTGTGAGTTTTCGTCTCTGGGAAATTTTAAGATGAATTAAGTCTACGTAATTGTAAAGCAAAAAAATATTTAAAACATTGAGAAGTTACAAATTTAAGATATTAAAAACACTAAACATTGCACAATTTTATGGTTGCTGTTTTATCCTCCATTATTATGTATTGATATTACATTTATTAGAAGATTAGTGGTAAAATTGGAGTTGATATTTATTTTAAATATTAATATGTTTTACTGTTCAAATTACCTTAAAAACTTATATATGCAACTGTCTCCATTCCTACAGCTAATTGTTGGTACATCTCTGACAGCTCCGTTGTAACCTCTCCTTCTCTCTCATAAAAGGTGCACGTAACAGAAAGAGTGGTTTCAATTTAGCTCTCAGATGCAGCATAACACTTCGAGCACTTGGCAATAGATTTTCTACACACAATCAACTAAAGATCATAGCACATAATAGAGACTACTGTGCTCTTTAACATTGAATGCTAAGATCATTCAAAATTATCAAAAAAATCTACCAAGTTCGTATCATTAAAGCTTTCGTAAAAGCTCTGGCGGAAACTTCAAAGCCAAATAGTTCACTCAAGTACGCAGATGAATTAGAACTTTGAACCTAAACAGTTTCTTTTATAAATATGAATACCGTGACTGTGCGACAAAGTAGACTTTTGTTCCGACTCAAAAGCGTGTTGAATTGTGGGCATTATAATATTTTCTAGTAGCGGCTTAAATAGTTGGTATTTGAAAGAGAAAATATTGTGAACATATTGAGCAATATAATATATATATTATAACAATAATTGTTCTGAACGGTGAATCGCATGGGCCAGTTAGTCGGAGAATTTGTGTATTAATTAGGCAGTCAAAATCGCGTCTAGGAAAACATGCATGAACGACGTTTTTACGGTGTGGTTTATATGGCAATGTTTTAATGTTTTATGTGTATGTGTCTGAGGTTATTTAATTTGGACGTGGATAATAATTGTATGCAAGAAATTACAGGTATAGAGGTGACGGTGTGTAAATTATGATGATGCAGTGTTTATTTCTTACAATCTGGAGTATCTGCCATTCGTGTAGAGGAAAAACGAAATTTTTGTAAATAATGATTTTTTTTTTAAAAAAGAAAGACATACCTGTCTGGATAAACTACATACCTCTCTGGATAAACTGATAGTTACGAATAACCTGACAATATTTGAAAATCTCCTACTACCACCACAGTGAGCGGAAGATGTTGCTTGTGTTGAGATGGAGGACTTAGCCAGTCGAAGAATCGAACACGCGACGCTCGGGTGGTGATTTAATGACGAATGATGAATGTAATTTAGGTAACTATGTGCAATACACTTCTGTTATTCTGGCTCTTGATATATCCTTACCTAACTCGAGTAAACTATGAAAGTGATAATTTATTTATTGTGTTTTTTTTTAACGTAGCGGTTCTTAGCGGGGCGTCAACAATTTCTCCTTCCATCCTCTTGAGTGTCATATATAATATTATCATATTGTGCTCTAATAATGTATAGTCAATAATGATCTTAATATAATACATAATCTTGGTATACTGTATACGGATAAATAACCCATGTTAATGCTTTAAAACTGATTTATCGTGGAGCAATGTATCAAAATTTAACAGTCCATATCATATACCTCCACGGCAATGCGCCAAAGAAATAACTTATTGAATAAATTGAGCAACATAATAAATGTATCCTACATTGACTAATGTAGTTATTGATCAATACATTATTAATAAAGGGAACTTTCGAAATTAATACTTGTGAAATTTATGCATAAATATTGCAATAAATCAATTCTTGGTATTTTTTATTTTATCTATTATATGCATCTATGATATGATTCCCTGGAAAAAAACGCCTTGGTTACGAAGATTTAAGTTGTTAAATCTACTTGTCAGACCAGATAACACAATAATATAGTGGTTTCACGGGTATGCCATCATAACTTTGATGACGACTATTTACGACACCATTAATTATTTAAGATGACAATGGGTAATAAACCAAGTTATTTCGCTGTTTGCTATTGCTCTGAAACTAAAATAGACGCGGCAGTAAAATGTAAATATCTATTTCCCATGATAGTAAACTGATGGAAGTTAAAGGATGAACATAGAAACCAAGAGTATGTATAGAACATTGACCACAAAACGACATAATAAATTATTATTTTTTGGGTAAGTGGCCTTATTTTATGTGCCCCCTACCTAACAGTCACGAGATAATCTAAAAAAAATTGTTATTTCAAAAAAATTTGAAGGTTCTAATCGAATACAACTATAAATAGCAAAATACAGGTAGTTTTCTCCCTGTTTTCTGTATTTCCCTTCATAACTATACAAGTGCGGTGATAGCTCCTTAAAAGTCGTTAATTAAAAAAAAAAAAAAAATTAAAAGAATTTTAATAAAAATTTTCACAGAAATTCCTCAAAATTAACTACATCTACACATATGTACCATATTTTTAACTTTTAATCTTTTTATTTTAACCACCACTGTTTTAATATCCACATATTATAATGCCCACGCACAGGATCCGCCTTTGTGGGATTTTTTTGTTACTCTCTTCATTTATGTGTGTACCTACTTGTAAAAGTAATCAAAAAAATTTGTCAACAAAAAAAAAGATCATCCTACCACGATGACAATAATATTAGTTTGATACTAAATGTTAGAGTAGTAGCTAATTCTAGAGAATGCAGAATGCATGGAATTTAGTCGAGGCTGCACATTATTTTGCTCAGTCAAAACATTTAAATGGTCCCTTCGTCTTTCATATTATTTAACGTAAAGCTGTGAACTGGTGATGTAATGATACCATTATTCAATCACGTTTGACATTTACCACATGATGATAGGTTTTTATTAATAAAGTATACCGTAATTATAGATATTCAACTATCGGATTTTGCATTGTCTCCCTCTTACATCAAGGGTATCTTCAAAACCCGAAACTCATTCCTCTAATTCCCCTTAGCATAGCATCCGTAAATTCCTTACTCTATCTTACCGAATTTCTTTTGGTTGCTCTGAATGAACCATGTACGTGTCAGAAGTCAGAAGTGATGTAACATTTGCTACACATTTCTTCTGACTGTTTCCCATATGGTTTGAAAACTCGTCTATCATTGTGAGCATTCGTTTCCATATTCCGAAATAATTATATCCGTCAGTTCTATCTGTTCTATCTCTCGGCATTCAGAACTAAGTTGCCAATGATGGTCAAGCCATAGAGGGAGCAATCTTGCTGTTGAACAGAATCAATTCGGATATCGATATATTTAGCATCAAAGGGGCAAGCTCTGTTGCCTCTATATATAATAGTTGGTACTTGATACTCAATTTTTTATATTTATGTAATCCTTCTTCACATTTTTTTTTTAAAACGCACTAAGGTGAATGTCAAAAGAATTCATATATAATGGCACGCGTATAGTATTTTTACTTATAAACGGTTTTTACAAGTTATGTTTTGACATATTAAGAAAAATGTATGGTTCACGAAAGTACACAAGCAATATGAATATTAACAAATAGTTTTGTTAATTAAAAAACTTTAATCTTTCAAGAAAGGCAAACAAACACAATATTTCATCGGTGATTCAATCCAATATTGTATTTGTTAGCCTTTCTTGAAAGATTTTTAATTACCAAAACTATTTGTTAATGTTCATATTGCTTGTGTATTTTCGCGGACAATAATTTTTTCTTAATATTTCAAAGCATAACTTGTAAAAAACGTTTATAAGTAAAAAATACTATAAGCGCGCCATCTACGAAAGCGTAGATTGTAAAATCTTTTGACATTCACCTTAAAGAATAAATTGAATTGAATTAAACTCCCCAAAAATGTCATAGACTGATTGAAGTTGATGCAAAAAGTATACTTGCATTACATATAAAATTCAATTAATAAATAATGCGTACTAAAACATACATACATTCCTTAGAATAAATTTAGTGACTTCTCGTCGTACCTATCTACCTATTGGTAATGGGTTTTGTGAAAAATTCATTGTTCCCAAGAACACTGCGTTTCGAACAATGACTAACCGCCGCAATGAAATAAAGCATTACTGGATTTACGCAAACAAATTATAAACAAACGCATTGTTACGCGAGGTGGCTAAGGAAATATAAGGTAAGCGTTGCCATTTTTCAAAACACGCAAGGACAAAAGATCTCCAGCCTTGGGGGTTCTAAAATATATTACTACCATTGTATTGTGACTAAAATAAGTCATGTTCAGTGAACTCATTTGCATTCTAAAAAACAACAAATAAAATAAAGCGTGTCGCTGGCAGAGGAAAAAACACACTACAGCAGCGTTTCCCAAAAGGTGTTCCGCGGAACCCCGGGGTTCCGTAGAAGCATCACAAGGGTTCCGCGCTCCATCCAGATTTAACGTATGTATAATTTAATGAGAAGGCTATCACAGTTTTGTTACCATTTGTGACCACTTACCGGTGTGAAACTGGTTTTTCGGCTTACGCTTACACAAAATACAAATACAGAAACAGACTGGATGCAGCTCCAGATCTTCGTATTCAGCTGTCTGACATAAAGCCTGATTTCAATGCTATTTTAACAAAAAATGTAAAAAAATATCACTCTTCACATTAAAGTAAGTTTTCCACAAAACGTTTGATCTTTCTTTTCAAGGTAAACATGAAAGTATTATAACTACATCTTTTTCTTATAAAAATAGGGTTCCGCCTAGAAAAGTATGATGGATAAGGGTTCCGGGGCAAAAAAAAATTGGGAAACGCTGCACTACAGTATTTTTTCGAATACATATCGCTAACGAGGTCCAGTGACGTAGGTATGAATCTATAAGTTTGCTTGAAAGAAACGAATCCACGAAAGAGGTGAAAATTTACAAATAACCTCCGACGGCCTCCGTGGTCAAGGAATAAGGCTCTCAACTAGGAATCCGGGGGTCACGGGTTTAAATCAATTTTGCAAGTTTTTATTTTTTTTAATTTTCTTCGATTAATTCGAAAGATACTCTCGGTATTACTTTGGTGTAAGACCACTATTCAGAATTGAAACGTTGCTTGAAATGGTTTAAGCCGTGTTTGGTGATCAGATCTGAATAGCTAGGTACTTTGCTCTCACCATAACCTAACTCTCCTCATTACACCTCTTACCATTATTAATTATCACTTACCTTAATTGATGCTAGTTATACAGGTACCTACTCTTATTTAAGGCGTGTAAAAACCAACTACCGATTTACCGTGATTTATTTTGACGTGACGTGATTAACCGTGACGACTGGCGGAAACGGCACGGCGACGGTAATGGCAAGAAAAGTAATCATTTTCTATTATAATTCTCACGTCGACGGCATGGCAACTGCTTGCTCCAAATAAAAGAGTAATCATTTTCTTATTCGGATTAAAGAAATGAGATGCCGCGTGCCGTTTCCGGCGCCGTGCCGTTGACGTGGGAATTTTAAAAGCAGTTATTGTTTCACAACACGGCGTGATACCCCAAAAATAAATCACGCATATATTGTTATCAAACTTCTTATTTCTTTGAACTTACAATGTTAACATTTAACATGTTACGTTAACATTAACATTTTATATGACTTAATTGGGTTTACAACGTAAGAATGAATAATTATGCTTTACGAAGGTAGTAAGTATTTGCACCATCCTACTATTTACGCATGAATCACGAAGGAATGTTTGTATTAATACAAACATGTTGTTTATTTTGCATTCAGCAACAAATTGTGTGTCATTGTGTAAATGACAAATGATAAATAGACCAAACACATTACGGCTAGGTTAACCATCTTATGCTTCATATCACGATATCAAATAGTTTCAACGTGTAAAAAACATCATAATAAATTACTGTATCCGACCGTTATATTATTGCAAGCTATAGCGCCAGATAAACGAACAAAGAAAATCCTAAGGATTTCCTCTGCTAATGTTGTGTGAATTGGTTCCGAAGGTCTAGCACAGATGATCGATAAGACCCTTTATAGGGCATATATCAATACGATATTGATTAAAGCCGTCATCTGTGGTCAATTATCAATATTTGCAAACACACTCAACATCAGTAAGAGATATTCCGACCAACGATTGACAAATTTTAGCGCACTTGAATAATGTCGTTCGTTATGCAAAATAACTGGATTATTAGTGAATGGGAATGAACTAACGAAGCTCTTAGAATTGAAATAAATCTTATATGCGATCCATAGACTTAAATAATTCATTTAAGCTGCGATCTTGGAGAAACGACAGTGGTTGAAATATGACTAAAGATCACATTAACTAATTAACTTCCATTTAATCTCAAAAAGTACCTGCGAACCGCCAATATATCGGCCCTTTGGAATAACAAGATTCCATCTGTGGCGGTAGCGTCATGCGATAATGAACTCTAAAGTAACTTATTATTGATTCCATTATCGAATGACGTTACTGCTACAGATGGAACCAAAGGGTCGATATATTAAAGAGTATTTCAATTCGAAATTGTAAATTTATTAGTAATTTTGATTTTATGTAACGAAGATATATTCTGATATTTTTTTTTTTATTGTATGTATGTATTTTTACTTTTTGTCAAATATTTTTAATATCTTAGATACTGTAATTTTTTTTAAACTGTCCGTTCTATTTATAAGCAGTATGTTGTACCTTTAATTATTTCTAAATATATATTAGTAAATAGACTAGATCCCCAGTTAGACCCGAGATTTTTTATCTACTAAACTCTGTAATTAAAATGGATAATGAATGTTATGCAACATATTTTTATTCTGCATATTTACTTTATAATTTCTGATGAAAACATAAATAATAGCATAAAATATCAGCGGCTATCTAATAATTAATTGGTTTGAGCAAACCGAGTCTAGATAAAAAATACTAATTTTTAAGATCGTGCTTTTGAAGTATATAGCAACAAAATGAGCCCGTGGCACTTAAAAAAGTCTATAATAAACATGTTTATTGTTCAAAATCGAATTTTTTTAATTTACCTAGGTACTCATTGGTGACAGTTGTTTTTCTCTAATATTTTAAACCCCTTTCTTTGTCCGCGACTACTGTAAATAAATATGAATGCAACAGTTTGCAATTATTCTTTGTGGATATCTTTTAAAGTTTGATTTTTTAAATATTTAAATCATATAATACAGACAGCCTATTTCACAACGTCAAAATCGTAGTGCCGTTTATAAATAATTGAGACCTAATACTTAATATTTATAACCATGGTTTATATTACGTAGCAAACAAGAAAGGTTAAGGTTTTTAACAAGACTTTTAACAAGTTTTTATCATAGCAATATACTTTACTAACCTTCAAGGCCGTAGCCAGAGACAAAATTCGGGGGGGGGGATTTGTTTGGTGGAACCACTGTTGGGGGGGGGGGGGGGGGGTTGTTGGTACAAATAGATTTTATACATTTAGAACATATACATATGCTTATAACTTAACTAGACTAGACGTGATGTTTGGCAAAAATGATACCATAAAAATTACGCTAACAGTATAACAAATAAGTTGTATAAATGATTTTAATGAATACAGTTTCTACCATGTCCATTATAGTATGGATTATTATTATTTTCAAATTTGATTATGGAAAGATGTACCGAGTCAGAAACTCGAGGGCTGTAACCTGTAACGCCCTGAAACGTGTATCAAATTTCAACCTTAAATTCCTCGACTGAGCCAAGTGTCATATTGAGAGATGAAGCATTAGCCGGAGCATTGTCTTGCAGAGACTAGAGGAAGAAATGTTGGGGCTACGATCCCAGGGAGTTAATTTGTCTCAAGTGGACGATTAGTTTTAGTCACTTGAAGCGAGATGAGAGATTTACATTTATGACTTGGCACTAAAGACTCTAGTTAAAAAGTCAAACATAATGCGTTTCGAGGATTGAGTTTCATGAGAGCATTCTTCATTGAACATATCACATTAAGATGATACCCGGTGGTGCAGAAATAGATTTTACTAAAATATTGCTGTCACTGTTGCTCTTACTCCACCGGATATTGAGCGAAAGGGACAATGCACTGACACCTAACTAAAATGGAGGTTTTGTATTCCCCACTTTTCTCCTCCAAAAGTCGACTGATTTCCAATTTTTTTTTTACCAACTACATAAGAAAAAACTATTCTATGTCTGTACGTTTTGCTTTTTTTAAAAAAACATTGTCTGGTTTGTATACTGAACATCTTTTGACGGCGTTTAAACCAGTCAATTTTATTGATTTTTGGAAGGATATAACTTCTATAAAAAGTAACTTATCAAAAAAAAAACAACAAGTACCGACACGCTAGTAGTTGATATCTATTTTATGCAAAAACAATATTTTCTCTAGGGTTAAAATCCAGAGAGATAAATAGGGAATACGTTTGTATGGAAAAATCACCGCCGGGTATCCTCTTAAATATACATTTTTGAGTATACGTACTTTAATCTATCGACGCGATACATGACGTTACCAAGAGCCTGGTTATTAATCTGGTCACCAAACACGGCTAAAGCCAGTCTAGCAATGTTTCTATTGTGCACGGAGAAAAATGTTATTCGAAAAAACGATCATTTTAATAGTAAAAACGGTTAAAAACGAGACTGAAGTTCTTACGAACAAATTTTTCAATGTTTATTGCCGGGAACATTGAAACCCTGTTAATTTGTTCGTAAGAACTTCAGTCCCGTTTTTAATCGTTTTTACTATTAAAATGATCGTTTTTTCGAATAACATTTTTCTCCGTGTGAATGGTGGTCTTACACCTGGGCGATACTGAGAGTATCTCCCACTGTGATTTTTTTCTGGTAGACAATTTCACACCTATTAATAAGAACGAAATTACATAATATAATATTGTACATACATCATTATTGATTAATGGGCGAGTAGTAACATTTTTTACGTAGGAATGTGTTCAATTGTTCTTAACGTCATTAGTTGTAAGTTGTTTGTAATTAGTTTTCCTTTAGTTAAAGGTGTTAGGTTATAAATGCCTAAATTAGTTTCGTATTTAAAACCTTACATACTAATTGTTTAATAATTTGTAAAGCGCACTTGCGGTGATTTTTCACCTGGAAAGGTGCCATGTGAAACAATTATAAATGTTATGAGTTATGATCAAAGTTAGAGGTGTTTCACTAAACCGGAACATCATCATCATCCCATTTTTATCTTATTAATTTTATAAATCCATAATAAAGTCATCACTCCTCACATTTTTAATGTAATTCGACAGTAATACGCGTTGTATACGCAACACTAAAAGCAAACATAATCGTAAATTTTCAAACTGTAAACAAATTTGTAAAACCGATCATTATTGATTTTTCGTTCGTTTCGCTTATCTGAAATTAGTTTCATTGACTTTTTCGGCAACTATATTTCCAAATTTCATTTACTTTTTTTGACAGCGTGATTAGATGTCGCAATTATTTAATTTCATGCCTTAATTAGCTGTGCGAGGAGAGACTATGCCTGCAATTGACGGAGGTCATTAAAGTAACGCAAGATAGGGACGCTTGGAGGTGTTAGAGGTACCTTATCAAAGCAAAGGGTATACCTCGATCCGAATAAGAAAAATAAAGGAAAATGATGATGACTTAATCAGACAGATATACGAATACTATTAGTTTTAAGCCCATTGTAAATGATTGGGAATGAAACGTTGCATCACTCAATAGATTTGCTCAGTAGATATCGAAACATATGTGGATACTACAAAGCTCCATAGCGTATGATTAAAATGGCAAAACAATATTTAAATAGTTCCATTGACTTAATTCTATACCTAAAACATGTCGAGAACGGAAATTTGAAATGCTGCACAGGACAATAAATCCAAAAACGACTTAAATAAATCAATTTTATCCTTATTTTTTCTCTTTTGAAATATTTCTAAGAAAATAAGTGCGTATTTTACGAAGTGCATCCTACGCCTCCTGTTTGACGGAGCCTTAAGCTGGCGAATGCGTTACGAAAAGTGTAATGAGTTACGGGCCAGGCGAACGGGCTGTATCACACTGTAGAAGCAAGAGAGAGCAGTGCGCGCGCACATTTTCTTCTCTCTTCCTCTCATAGCCAGTATATGAAATATTCCAGTATTTTGAAATACCAGCGACGCGCCAAACGCGGTGGAGAGCGGACGACGACGCGCACGGCTTGATCGGGCGAGGCGAACGATAATAAATTTAAATAAATATTTGTAGAAAATTAATATATGTATATACATGTATATATTTTATACATAAACATATATACATACATATGGTAATATGTCGATATGGTAATTTCATACCACAATAGTTCACCGTGTATGAATTTTGCTGCTTCAGAAAACATAAAATCTATTCTGTTTTTGTCGGTTTGGATTTACAAGGCTGCATTTTAATTCAACCTTTAATGAATTAGATTTAACATATCGATTGATCAGCCATGTTGTTCAATCAGGCTAATAGGTTTTGGTCAATGGACAAATCCGACAGACGGAGTACAATGCTGCACGATCAAACATTGTATTGTTGGATGCGATTGGAATTACCAAATAATACAGACTAAATGCAAAATACTTAGCACATGCAATCGTGTATTCCCAGGGACCAATTATTGTATGCGTACTTCTTTGTGTAGCTATCCCTATAAATGAATTTTCAATTGTTCAGGCAAATTGACTTGGTGTAGATTATTGAACTGATAATGTAATAATAAATTTGTAATGTTTACATTTTAAGCAACATCATGGTAACGATTGTACCACCCCAGACAAGAGTAGCCCTGTCCCGGTGCGAGCCGTATTACATCAGAGAGCACTGTTTTGTAAGGATTTGGAACACGTGCACTGTGAGTGGAATATAAGTGTGATTTTAGTTGATGCATCATACAAGGCAACCTACCTAAGGCTATAGCCTAAGCCTATAGGCTAACAGGAATGTAGTGAGAAGTTAATATAATTTTTTTAAAATTTAAACCCCAACAATAAAGCAGAAATCTCTTTGTCCATGTCCTACTGAAAGTTTTCAAAGCTTTTTGAGCTCTGTTGTAATGAAAGTTGTACAGTCTTTGGCGTCTGATTTTTTTCCAGATGAATGCAATTCACATTGGTATTTAAATGTGAATTGAGTTCATCATATAAGACAAGTTAGTGAGCTCTGTCACAATGAAATTTTGTACATTTTACTGCCTAGATTTTATAGATCAATCTAACTACATTTTTTTCAGTAAGGTCAGTAAGTAATTTCTTTCATTAGCTTATACTATTTTATTTGTATTACTTAATTTAAGCTTTTAATAAATTGATTATTTTTAATGTAACGACCGCACAAGATTCCCAATTGCTCCCAACCGCTGGGAGCCAATGAGACTATCGCATCCCCAATTGGGGTATTTTCTGGGGATGGAGATGGGGAAAGTGGGGAGGGGAAGGAGGTGGGGAAGAGGAAGGTGATGAAGTTCCTGGCTATTCAGATCAGGTCACCAAACACAGCTAAAGCCATTTCAAGGAATGTTTCAATTATGCAAGGTGGTCTTATACCAGGGCGATACCAAGAGTATCTTCCACTTCGGAACCTTATAATATTTTTTAATTATTATGTTGTGAAATGACACAAATCAATCAAATGAAATTTACATGCGCACGCCGGGGTTTGAACCCGTGCCTGTGTGTATTGCTAGTCGAGAGCTAAACCTTAGGCAAACTGCACGATAAGAAAAACATGAAGAATAATATTTTTATTGGGGCATGAACCCAGGACAAGTGGACATGATACGCAACAAACACCACAAGGCAATAGTTAAAAATAAATCACATTTTTATGTGATTTGATCCTCACAACAATATTTGAATAGTCCTGGCACGATGCGCCTAGCAGATAATCAGTTCATTTATATTCTAGAAAGGTCAGGCTCTGTCCTTTATAATAATATATTTTATCTTATCCAGTTCTTCTTAAGATGTGTTGAAAATGTTGAGGCCATCTTGAAATCAAAATGTCCTTACGAGGACGCATCTTGCATACGCTTTGAGAATTGTAGACTTTCAACGTACAGCATTAAATAATATTCTTATGCCAGGAATACACAAGTGACTTGGGGTGAATTCAAGCATTGAAGAGTTGAGGATATTGTTTGCATACATAAAATTTTATTGAACTTGTAAAATAAATTATTTTATTTATGTTGATCATTTCATGTGCGGCATCAAAATGGAACTCCTTCTCAATCAACGAACAATAAAGAAAACTCCATGTATTTAAATATGCTGTTTTCTTTCATGACTACGAGTATTATTAGAATCTTCTTTTTTAAGATATGCAGTAACCTTTCGTTATTCTTCGTGAGGGACATAGTTTAGCACTGATCTTAAAGTGTTTTTAAAGAGATTGGATTTGGTTCAAAATGGTAAGCATTCTCAGTATTGTCCTGGTGTATGAACAAAAATTCAGAATCGAAACATTAATTTTTAGCATTAGCTTCACACAGGAGGCTCTGAGGATTCGTGAAAGATTCTTCGAGACCTATGTCATCTTTGGGATGCTGTGTGGAGGGGATATTTTTAGGTAAACGAGAGAGGAAGGTATGAGGGGTGGATAGGAATACGAAGGTTAATGTGGCCAGGAGTGACGACACTCCTCCCACTGCGGCGCAAGACGATGGCTCTCCCAATCCGGACGGCCACGCAGTGTGAGGGCAAATGCATCCGACGCCAAGACCTACATAAACCACCCGATGAATCCGGACCCCTACTAAGTCACCAAACGTAGCGACCCACTTGGAGTGACCAATGGCAGGGGTGTTAATTATGCGTAAGGATTGAATTGGTTGGATTCATACATCCTTCACTCCTGAACACATTGACCCCAAGATTCTTACCGGATTTTTTCCCGGAACTTCATTTCATTAAAAAGACTCTCCACGTAGCATCCTCAAATATGACATAGGCCCTGATGAATTTTATTTTCCTCAGGGCCTCAGGTATGGAGAGAATGTTTAAAAAAAAGTCGTTTATGATAAAGAGGGAGAGGTTTCATAAGATCTATCAGCAGCAAGCTTTATCTATGTAGCACAAGCCTCTGACAAATCATATGCAGTTCTTTCACGCCAATATTTAAGTATAACAAAACTACAGTTGTTTTGGTGCTGCGAATCCGAAAAGATTAATCTAAATAAGATAGTAGTAATCCAGATTCACCAAGACGATTGTTTCGCGTGGAAAGAAGACAATGTTTATTATTAGTAACATAATTACGCTGGCATAAAAATACAAAACAATGTCCGTACCAATTAGTTCGAAGCTCTGGGAACTGGTGATACGGTGGTGCCACGACCGCCCGTAGAACAGGTACACTTTCTCGCTGGATGTAGTTTGTATTTTCCCAGTCTTAATTAACCTGGAAACGGTGTAAAACGGAAAAATAACACCCAACACCTGCGTAGAATCTTTCTTGTATTGTCATTGCATCATTGTACAGCTAATTTGAGGAAAGAAAGAGCTCAACGCACTGAAATAAGCTTTTGGATAACTAATGCTGGAATCAGACGGTTCACTCGAGGGAAGGTTTCCGCCATGTTTTTCGGCCTAATCGTCCATTTTGTTTCATTCCATGTTCACACGGCGCTATAGAAATAAGCGTTCACTCGTCCATTCCGACCACAGCGTCGCCGAGCGAGGTCAACCGCGCTGGAATTCGTTTGTTTTCCAGCGCGGTCCGGCCCCGAATTTTAAGGAAAAACATGTCAGATGCATCGATTTTTACGCAATTTTGTTGACACAATTAAATAAAAATAAATAAATAAAACAGTATAGTTTCGTCTTATAGACCTTTTTATTTTTTATGACATAATAACACTATTTGATTTTACTTTTTTTATTACGAACATTTTCCTACAAATTAATAATCTTACATATATTAAAAAACATATAAAATACATGGATAATAAGGGAGACCCAAAAATTTATATGAGAGGTGTTCCCAAAAGCAAACAAATTAGCCGAACGAATACCATTTTGACGTTTTGCGTGCGATGTGATAGTGTCCTTTCATGGTCCTTCCCGTACAGGACGCGAGACAAACTGATTGAGATTTCACTCGGTGTTCAGACGTTTCACTTTGCTCTCTTCCGCGCGCGTGCGCGCGCAAGTGAAGGATGCCGAATGAAAATATCCAACATTGTTGGATCCGTTCACTTGAAGATTTCATTCGGCAGTGTTCGGCACTTTCGATTCATTTCATGTTCAGACGTGTCATTCCGAGTAAACTAGGCCGAATGAAATGCGGAAATGAGCGATTAGTGAAACGTCTGAATGGCGCTTAAAGAAACTATCGAGGATGCTAATGGATACTCGGCGGTGATTTTTCCATACAAACGTATTCCCCGTTTATCTCTATGGATTTTAACCCTAGAGCAAATTTTTTTTCTTCATAAAATAGATATCATCCACTAGCGTGTCGGTACTTTTTTTTTTTTTTTGATAAGTTACTTCTTATAGAAGTTATGACCTTCCAAAAATCAATAAAATTGACTGGTTTAAACGCCGTCAAAAGACTTCTTATGTAGTTGGTAAAAAAAATTGAAAATCGGTCCATTTTTGGAGGAGAAAAATGGGGAATACAAAACTTTGTATTCGGAAGGGAAGGGGGCGGAGGAGAGAGTTTAGATAAATACGTATGTATTTGTGCGAAGTGATGTCACCTAGTCAATGATCGATATTCGATATGCGGGGGGACGATGGGGGACGGACGGGGCGGGAGGGCTAGTAGTTAGCTACACATGCACGCACACATCGATAAATCGCTCCCCATCGATCAAAGATTTGATTCTAAATACCTACGGAAGATATTTTCAGAGTACCGGGTAAGCTCTTAAATACGCATACACACACACACACATGTAAGTATGGTCCTGTATATTTTCTGTCTGTACATAATATAAATTAAACAATTTGTGTACATTTTAACACATTTTACTCATTTTCGCCAAAAAGTGGAGGAAGGTCCATTCATAACGGGGCCATCAATAAATAAAATGTATAAACTCTTCTTCTCTTTGGTAGAAGATGATATTCTTTTTATTTCCAATGCTTGCCCGAAAACGCATAAAATAGAATGGTTTTTAATGGTTTTTAATGGTTTTTAATGGTTTTCCGATACGGTATTCGGTGTTATTTGCCTTCTGTTTTGGTGTTATTTTTTACTTTCTTTTTTTAAATTTTTTATTTATTTATTTAAAGAAACATTTAAAACAAAGAATAATACATACATATAAAATAAAAAGATAATACAAAAACAGAGAAAAAGTCCCAATAAACTACTTTTAAGTAGTTTGTCAATGGGTTCTTTTAACTTAATGGATTATAACAAAAATTAAATTAATTATTAAGAAATAATTGTTTACATTCATAAAAAAAAATATATTGTATACACTCATACCATAAGAAATATAGCCTAAAAAGGTGTAACATGATATAAAAAAAAAAAAAAAAAGAGGTGTAACATGATATAAAAATAAATTTTAAAAAAATATATATATATAAAGTGTATGAAGTTAGAAATTGTTTGTCTTAGAATCTAATACAAACTATGTCTTTCAGCGAGCCAATTTTTTAACATGATATTTATTTTGGCGTTTGTACATTTTTTGATTGCTGCAGGTAACATATTTAAGCAATTTGGGATCATGTAGTCCAGCTTGAAGAAGTTACTTATATACAATATGTCATGCATATTTCATGAAGACTATGTCTAATATATAACATAAGTAGCATTATAAGTTTTCCTAGTATCGTAATGCAGCCTTGAGGAGATATTTTCCATCAAAAAACGCGCTTTAAAAATGTAGGTACCTACCTATCTACTTTTATTATTATGTGTGCGTGCATTCCCATCGGACGTTAAGAGGAATACACAAGCCAAATATGCGTTTATTATTAGTGTGTCTTATATCACCACGAATATGGGTAACAGGCATAAAAATTGCTTAGTCTAGAAACGTTAAATTTAAGCGCAAAAGATATATTTTTTAAATTTTATATATGTAACCTAAGTAAGAATTGTGGCTCCCTTATCGGGCACAAGAGCTCCTCTTTTCTGATAAGGTATAGGTACATGACCAATCATGACCTTAATATTATGATTTGTAAAATATATATAAAAAATGTAACCCATATGTTTTATATTTCAATTTATATTAGATTATTTTATAAAAAAGAATAAAGTTAATCAAGGAAAACTATCACTAATAATCTTTGCCCTAAAATTGTATTTTTTTATTTGTTTCTTAGGCGTTCATTATTCAAGTAAGCAATAAAAACGCTCAAACGCACCATGATAAATTATTAAATATCGTGTAACTACTTACTTCTTTTAAGTATTTTTTTATCATAACTATTTATGATTTTTCAATAATGTCTAAACAAAATAAGTGTGTAAAATTTTTTTTAAATATTTTAGTTTGTAAGACCTTAAATAAATAGAAAAACAAAAGGTATTTTCGTCACAAAACACGTTCGCGGATTTATTTTTTAATGATTTTAATATAATAAAAACAAAAATTCTGAAAGTGTCTTTACTAGATTATGTATTGATTTATTTTGTTGTATGGTTATAAGATATGAAATTCGTGTTGTATAATACAATATTTCATTTGAAAATTGAACAAATCTGCCAACGACCAACGGTATAAACCTAGTAAGTATATTAAAAATAAACTTAGTATTTAAAAATTTAAAAAATGCGTTTACTAGATAAAATAAAAAAATCTTTCAAAATCAATTTATGTTTTTTGTAAAAAGAGTCAATACGTCTAGAATTTAATACCCTCTTAACTTGTTAATATCTCGCGAAATTAAAATCAATATTTATCATACCACTCATTACATATTATCAAATCATCTTATCCAATCTCTATGTAGGTGTTGCATTCATAAACGCACTCACTTGTGGAATGAATGCAATAACAAACTGGGACGGGAACAATTCGTCATGGGATATAATTATTTTTGTATTCAGTATTGGTAATGCAATCTTTGGAATTCAAACATGGCGTTGAATTTGGTATTTGGTGGGTCTGGTATCTGGAATGCTCTCTTGTGGAATTAGAGAGAGATAAGAGGAGGTATTAAAATATTGTCTTTACGGGTCCACTCAAGTGAGGTAGCCGTTTTTTAAGGATCATTTTTGATAAAGAGTATTGTTCAGGGCACGAGCCATTAGCACGTGATAAGATATTAGTGACACGTCAATTAACGAAGGGTTCTTATTTATGTATAAAAAACAGTACATATATCTAACTATGCCTTTGGTTTCACCTAATCTTTGTTTTTTGTTAACATGTCTTCTTCTTCTTCTTCGATGGCGCTACAGCCCATATCGAGCTTTGGCCTCCCGCAACATTCGCCTCAAACTCCTCCTGTCCTCAGCAGCTGACTTCCAGTTAGTTATCTGGAGAAGCTGTGCTGCATCCCCTCTTACTTCGTCTTCCCACCTCAGTCTGGGTCTTCCCACTTTACTCTTTCCACCTGGGTGTCCAGCCATAATTCTTTTTGGGACGCGTGTGTCCGGCATTCTCTGTACATGTCCAGCCCATCTCAACCTGAGGAGTCTCATATGGGCTGAGATATTGGGGGCCTGATATATGTCATACAGTTCTTTGTTGTGCCGGATGCGCCACTGTTCCCCCTCTTTCACGGGTCCACATATTCTTCTTAACACTGTTAACATGTCTAGTAGTTTAAAATTAGAAGCCTTTGAAATGTAGATATCTTATAGATGCATCTTCAAAACAATCTGAATAGTGGATAGAAAGGGTACCTACTTAATTTTATTTTTTTTAAATATATAGAATGGTTTAAAAATGTCTAATTATAGGTAGGTAGGTACTGGATAGAGTGGGAATAAAACGGCAATATGTTGGTGACATCATGACTAGCGACTAGCGACAAACACAAGTGTACCCAAATGATAATCTCTTGGTGAGGTGACACGCATCATGACTTCGAAGCTTATATTACGTGCAGTACAACTGAATTATTTCGAGCTGAAGCTTGCAGGCTCCTGATGATATCCAACCTCCGATAGGAGAGACCGCTACAAATGAAGACGTAGTTACTACCCAGTGGTGTTTATTCGAAAACTTTAACTTAAAAGTTAAGCATATTAACAAAATATGGAAGACAAATATAGTGGGCATTGAAAAACCAAATTAATGTGATGTAGGTAAATATATTGAATTGGCCAGTGTGTGTTTCAGAAAAGTAATTATGCTTGAGGGTATTGCCCTCTATTTAGTACTTACCCTTACGAGGAAACAAATTGACCAGTTCTTTTGCAGTGAAATCTGACCATGTAAAGATTTAAACATGTCGAAGAAACGGAGCAGAGTCAATACTGGAATGTGAGACGCTCATTTGTCTCTTCTTTCTCCTACAGAATTACGAAAAAAAAAAAAAAAAAACAGCTAGATTTTAGGTATCTATAATAGCCAAAAAAAAATTTATGAAGGATTTATGCTTGCAATTCAAGACAGACTCATTAATACTAAAAATTATAATCAAAGATACAAATCAAATTGATGATTTATGTAGAAAATGTATGGCTTTTCCGGAAGCTATAGAACATATTATATCGGGATGTTCTATATTAGCGCCGTCCGAGTATACATTTAGGCCTAAGAGTATGGATATTAGAGAGACGGCATGTGAAGTGTGCCCACGCGCTCCAAGTGTGCCTTTTCAAGAATTCTACCCACATGGCTGACATTGGCTGTCACCATGTAAAATGGCTGCTGTCGGAACGTATTAAACGGCCAAAAACCAGCAGCCAATGTAAGCCGTTTGGGTAAAATTCTTGAAAAGGCACACTTGGAGCGCGCGGACACACTTCACATGCCGTCTCTCTAATATCCATACTCTTAGATTTAGGCACAATCAGGTTTTAAAAATAATTCACCAAAGTTTGGTAACTAAACATAACTTGATTGACTGCCATAATATAGTACCATATTATGAATACGAACCAAATTCATTATTGGTAAATGAATTTTATAAAATATATTATGATAAAACTATACTAACAGACAGAACAATTAGTCCTAATAGACCCGATATAGTTTACATGACAAAATTAAAAAAATAACTTATATCATTGATGTAGCTATCCCAAATTCCTGTAATATTGAAAAATCTGTTTCTGGAAAAATAAGGAAATATACAGATTTAGCAAATGAGATTAAAAGACTTTGGCATTCTCAGACTATAAAATTATTACCATTTGTTATTTCGGCTACTGGCATTATACCTAGCTCTCTCATTCAAAATTTAGGCGTATTAGATTTGTCAAAGAATTTATATTTAAAAATTCAAAAATCAATCATTTTAAATAGGTACATGTAGGATTACGAAAGATTTTTTAAATATTTATATTGAGGGATCAGAAGGATTTATCGGTCAAATTAGGATTTCCACCGAGCCGATCTCTCTGATATGAAAATATCTTGAGTCGGTGAATTATTTTCCCATTTAATAGTCTGGTAGGTTAACATGTTGTTCTTGTATTATTTTGTATTAATTATACTCATAGAATACACTTGCGTAGCGTGGATTTACTAGATGATCATTTTTATGGAAAAGTGTGTGAAAGGGAACCGGTGGATGCAGTTTTTTAGCCATCGTGTTCTTATAATGTTTTCTCTAGTCTGTGATTAGATGTAAGATTGTAGAAATATATTATAAATTTGTACAGCGCCCTTGCTATACAAATCATCCAAACATTGTAATTATTATTATATACTACAGGGCTGTAGGTAGGGTAACTATGTAAATAGAAAAAATATGTACACAAATTGATGAAAGCTAAATTCAAAACTGTTTAAAGTAAAATTTAATGTTTCTTACCATCAATAAAATCGACTGAAGGAAATCCAATTTGAACAACACCTCTTCACTTTTATTATCGTCCAATGTTTACAAAACTTTCGATCAACTTTCGAGCTATTTTTAAAGATTGCTAGAATAACAACTGTATTAAAATTCAATGGGATTATGCAAAGTGCTCTTTAGTGGCAAAATAATCGTAAGAATTTCGCGGTTGAGAAATTTTTTAAACAAAAATTAGCGGACGTGTCGGATCGACTCCCATCCGGCAGTTTCAGAATGATTGAACTTTCTAATAAAATTATACAGAACAATACATCTTATTATTAGGCAATATTTATTTACTGGCGAACTCACAAATCATTGATGCTGTCACTTTCGTTTATGTACGATTTAAAACTTCGATAACTTTTACAGTCGGGTAAAACTTAAGCACGCAAATAAATAAACTTTAAACTCGTGCAACTTCTGCAAAAGTCACTAATTATCAATGGAAAGTCAGATTTTGAGTTTCCTGTTTACACTTATTCACCGTTAAAAAGTAGCTCAACAAGTGTCACACGTACGAAAAATGTTTTTCAGTAATTTTCACTTGAAAATCAAGCTTTCACTTGAAGCGTGCACTTATTCACAGGATATGTCACTTATTTCACTATTATTTCGTATTGTTTGAGGTATTATCATCGTACTTCATTTGTATTTACGATTTTATAAACACAAGTCGGCAAACAGCGTTAAATCTATCGAGCACGTCACTCGCTCGACGTGAGAGCGCTAGTGTAGGAATAAACGCATGCCGGTAAAGGTAAGGCTTCACACGTACAGCAGCGCCAAAACATGTACGTTCAATTTGGAACATGAAGTAAAAGAACATTTCTGTTCTTAAGCTTGAGATGTAATGCAAACGATTTTTTGTTAAGTGTCTGTGAGTTTTCATTTTTCTTGTGCTGGTAAATCCAGCAAGCACAAGAGCGGCCTCTGGTGGGTTTACCCATAAAGGTTTTGTTCAAATAAGCTTCTAACTGGTAAAATCTCGGCGAAAATAGATATCAGAAAAGAGAAAAACAGTTTTAATTTCTGCATTGTTAGTGGATTTCATTGTTCCGTTGATTTTTATTTTTATAATTGCGTTTTTTCTACTGACCTTTATAGTATATTATTATTTCTGTTGATATTGCATTCTCTTATCTGTGAAAAAATAATTGCATTGCTCTGCCTTTTATAATTTACAAATTTCGCTTGCTGAGGGTTAGTTTGTTCATGTCCAATTTTGTTTTTTTTTTTTTTTTTAACTGTGAATGCAGTAATATTAATCACATTTTTAACTACTACAACCAAACAGAAAAATATCAAATGTTCAGCGGGAACTTACATTTTGAACATCACTTTTTGTTCTATCTCCATAGTAATTACAAAAAAATCAGGATTGGAGTGTACTATGTCCATTGGCCATTACTGATTTTTTACGTCTAAAAAATCTACGTGTAAAAAATACTAATGTTTGATTACTCCATACATTTTAATTTTTTATCCGACAATACTAAATTTTCTAATTTCTAATGAAGAATTTTTAATATTTTTTTAATTATTATTTATTAAAACCTTATGTGAAAGTTAAATTATTTTTGTTTGATGTGCCATATTATGATGATATTACTGTTCCTTATGTATATCTCCGCACGGAGTATGTATATATATATATATATATATATAGTATAAACCAACATTATATATGGTCATGGTAGAAACCAACATTAATTTTTTTGCTATTTTGTTTAAAAAAATTGTCCTTTTACGTTCTTGATTATGTTTTTTTTTCAAATTAAAATTCATCCAATTATATTGTTATTTTACTTAAAGGTAGATTAACCCTTGTATTTTATATTATTATTTGTAAAACATATAGTTTGAAGTAGAGGAAACATTTTTTTTAAACTTCAAACCTCATTTTCTCAATACGAGTTTTTGTGGACATATAACAAACCAACCCTCAGCAAGCGATTATTTGACATGCGCAATTTGGGCGGCGGGTATGGATACCGCCACCCCAGGAGCCATTTATTGGATATCCAACACCCCTGCCATAGGTCACCCCAAGTAGTTCGCTACATTTGGTGACTTATCAGGGGTGCCCGGATTCATGAGGTGCGGTTTAGGTCTTGGCGGCGAACGCGTTTGTTCGAGACGTTTGAGGGAGACCTAACCTAGACCTCATCAGACGGACTCTCGATAAATTGCCTTGCACCGCAGTGGGAGGAATGGATTCATACAACCCATTGACCCCAGATTCCTACCCACCACTCATACCTTTTTCCTTCCCAGAACTTCCTATTCTTCCTTTCTGAAAAAAAGACCCTCCACACAGCATCCCCAAAATGACATTTTTGAGGGATTTTTTTCCTCAGGACCTCCTGTGTGGAGCTAATATAAAAAATAATTTAAAAATACGTATTTAGGTAATGTAGGCACAGGCAGGTGTCAAGCTGGAATATTTAGGGGGCGACATTTCGCCGAAACTGTAAAGACTACATTGTTTCTATATTTTGCAAATGGCGTGCTAATGCTTCCACTAGGTCGATAGATTAGTTAAGTAAGCGGAAAGTTTGTAGAAACTTATAAAACGAAAGAAAGAAGAAATGGAAAAAAATATTTTTCAAGGACTTGCACTATTTTCTATTAGTCCTTAGTCACTATTCGAAAGATAAATTATTTCTGATCCGTCTTTCTAATTTTGTCAACAAACATTATAATAAAGAACTTTAGTCGCTTTTTATCAATAATAAGTATAATGACCTTATAACTTAAATACCAGTATATTTTTAACAGTTATACTTAGTTTTAATATATAATTACAAGCTTCTGCCCGCGACTTCGTCTGCGTAGGATTAGTACTTCGAGTAATCTATTTTCTTTTCCTAGGGCCCATCTACGTTTATACCAAAATTCTTAACCTATTTATTTAAAATATGTGTAACTCTTTGACAAAATTAGAAAGACGGATAAGAAATAATTTATCTTTAGAATATTGACTATTAGGAAACTAATAGGACTAATAGGAAAAAGCGCAGATCCTTGAAAAATCGCGAAATCCGACTTTAGTAAAATACCTTTGTGCAGTTGAACTTCCGAACAACTTCCGTGTGGGTGCATAATATGTAAAGGTGAGTAACTGGAGTAACTTATCAAAAACGTACGCAACTTGTGTAAAGCTAGCCAAGTTTAATAATATAGCCCAGTCAATGAAGGTTTTATGTCGGAACTAATTCCCCGGAAGTTGAATTCCCAGGTGATAGACATGTTTAAAAACACCTTTAGACATGTTTAAAAACAAAAGTCCCCGGTTTTCCCCCTTGTGTTTTCCTCCCCACCCCCTCCGTGAGTGTATTTTGTAAAACCTTTTGGAAAACGTTCATACCTCCTTAACCACTGTATAATTTTTTTTTCATTTACTTGCTTATTAGTTATTATAAAAAATAGTTTCTATTCAATTTTGCGATAAAAGTCATACATTCTTTACAATTTATTATAAAGTAAAAATATGCCTTTTTAAAATAATATTTCAGAAAATATTTGCTTATAACTTTTTTTCGAGCCTGTTAAAGAAAAAATAGTTCCACCAAAACTTTTAGACAATATTTCTAGCTTTAAAAGGATGTATATAATGATAGGCTTTAATTAATTGTAGGACTCTAAAAATTTGGCACATTATGGAAAGCGATCGCTCGAGACGTTTTGCAAATTTTTTCATAATATGCTATAAATTGTTCGAGTGGTTAAGTGTGATTTGTTGTTCCGGAGATTTGGTGTTGATGTGTGTACAACAAGTGAGAATTTTCTACACAAAATTTTTTCAGCCACTGGAGCGATTTCGGTCCAAATTTGGACCAGATTAATTTTTCTGGATTCGTAAAACATTTATTGTAATTATTTTAAACATTTTCATGGCCAGAAATTTATTCTATCACATAGTTGATAAAATAGACTTTATGTGTATGGCCTTATCGATTGTCTTTGAATTATTCTCGAATGTGTTTTGGCGGTTCAAAAGTATCGATACTTTAAATAATTTTAAAATTCTGACTTTTGATTTGATGCACGTATAAAAAATTGGTTTTCTAGTATATATTTGCATCTGTAGTTATTAAACAGGCCATAGAGAACATAAAAACGTAGTAAATATAAATATTAAAAATATCCACTTTTTTAATATCAATATGCAATTTCAAATCACTATAGCACAAATTTCGCGCTTTTATAAAGTTAAAGATTTTTTAGTCATTTTTCTATCCATTTTAAAAATATATAATAATTATCAAAATAAATTTGAATTCATTGGCTGTATAGCACTATCATTTTTTTATATGTTTATACACCCAAATGTGGAGTAATGATTTTTTTTAATGTGAGCGGAAAATTTTCAAAAAGCGCTCAAAGCGATTTTTTATATTTCTCTCTGTCGCTCCAGTGGTTAGAGTATCGCCATAACATAAGGTCTGGAATCTTTTAGTGTGATGGGTGGCTCATAAATCTGTCACATGTATAATTAACTTATTTCACTAATTTCTCAATTCAATTCATTTCCCTGGTTTAAGACCATAATTTAGAATTGATACGTTGCTTTAAATGACTTTGGTCGTATTTGATGATCAGATCTGAATAGCCAGGTACATCCCCATCTTCCTCCTCTCCGTCTCCGTCTCCTTCCCACTACCTTTAGCCTCAAATTCCCCAATTAGGGATGCCATAGTCTCATTGGCCCCAGAAGGGAACAATTGGGACTTTTGTATGTTATTCACATTTAAAAAATCAATTAATCAGTACCTACCTACCTAAAGTTTTCTTGTAATATCTTCGCTACGCGTTTGAGCCACCGGGCGCCTATTAAAAGCCTACGTGCCCTATTATTAATTAAATCCTATCATTATATACATACTTTTAAAGCCAGAAATATTGTCTACAAGTTTTGTTGAATCCATTTTTTCTTTAACAGACTCAAAAAAATAAATTATATGCATATATTATCGGAAATACTATTCTATAAACTGATATTTTTACTTTATTAATAAATTGTAAAGAATGTATGACTTTTATCGCAAAATTGAAAAGAAAGTATTTTTTAGAATAACTAATTAACAAGTAAAGAAAAAAGTCTAATTTCATACAGTGGTTAAGGAGATATGAACGTTTTCCGAAAAACTTTTCAAAATATACTCAAGGGGGGGGAGCACAAGGGGGAAAACAGGGGACATTTGTTTTTAAACATATCTAAAGGTGTTTTATCATCTGTGAAAAATTCAGCTTCCGGGGAATTAGTTCCGACATTGGGTGTTTTTTCCATTCATTGACTGGGCTAATGCCTCCAACGCTCCAAATTAAGACATTTCCCATGTATGCTGATGGCAATATGCTACACTAGCGCCTCGTAGTGGCGCGGAATGTGTGAGTTGAATTTCTTTCATACATTATTTAGGATAAACTTAAAATAATGCATAAACTGCTCGTTCATAAATGGTGCTTATTTATTAATAAAAAAAACGGTTTTTCCAATAACTAAACTGCTCTTCTTGTCTATTCTTTTCTCTTATCTCTTCTTGTTTATTTTTGGATCTTCTTGTCTCTTCTTGACACTGATTGGCTCTTCTTATATCTTCTTACCTTTTCTTGATATGATCTTTTCTTCTCGGCTCTTCTTGACTCTGCTTGTCTTTTTTTGCCTATTCTAGGATCTTCTCATTTCTTTTTGGCTCTTCTTTGTTCTGCTCTCTTCTTGTTTTTTTTTTGTCTCTTCTGGGATCTTCTCGGCTCTTCTTGGCTCTTTTTGTATAGAGTTTTGTTATTGGTTATTGTCAAACAAATATGGTGAATTTTTTGTTTGCGCGTGAATACGGAATACGAATAAATAGTTTTTCCGTGTTGATCTGAAGTAAATTTTTCAAGATCCCTAAGACATTTAAAATATAGAATAAAAAATTTTAATAATTTTCTTGTAAAAAATTTTATATTATAGGAAGGTACTTGTCTGAATTCTTCACACAATCAGTTCCAATTTTGAAAAGGACAATTAAATTCAAGGCAAATTTGACCAAGGCACAGAAACCAAAAATGATAAATATTTACCTAACCGCCACGCCTAATAGGAACAGATTATAGAAATTATACTTCGTTTCAACTTAATTCAAAATAAACAAATATTTACACCAGGAGAAATGGTAAAAAAGCATTAAAATTCCATCAAAACGTTCAAACGATCCCCTTGCCGCCATTTTGGATTTTTTTAGTATGGATTTGACGTTTCAGTTTGTGAACAAATTGTTAGCCGCGTAACTACTTCCCCCGAAATCAAAAGGAGTATAAATACAGAAACAAACATTTTTCAAGATTTTTTCATATGGCAGCTTTAATTTTGACATCTTATGTCAAAACAATAATGTCATGTTAATTATGCGGGAAAGCGGTATTATTTGATTTGTATTTGTTTGTATTATGGACACTGAAGAGATAATGGACGATAATTTTGATGATATCTTGGCGAGCATGGAAGATCCAGAAGATTCAATTCCGGAAAAAAAGCAACGTACAGAAGGTGCCCCGTCGACAAGTAGTAAACCCGAGGAAATTGACGGTGAGTTGATATTGCAAGTTTAGGTTAGATTCCTAAAAACCTTTCGATTTTGTTTTAATTTTTTTTTTTACTTCTAGAATCTGTGAAACCAAAGTTGGGAACATCTAAGTTGCACTGTGTGATTGTCAACCCCAAACAGGTAAGGATTAACATTGGTTCAGTTTACTTTTCAATGTTCCTTACACTAGTTCTTCTGCTAAAGTACTTACGGCTAAACTTACACCAACGTCAATAAAATTCATTCTTCCGCAGTGTAATAATAGTCTATGCATTTGACATTCTGATAAAATTAGAAGTTCTGATAAGATATCTGTACTCCTGTTACTTCTTAATATGAACAAATTATTTAAATAACACCCCATTATTTTCTGTTTTCCGACGCCGTGTTTCATTGTGGATACCTTATGACAGTAAACAATCAATGAATCCATGAAAAAACATCTTATATCTTTCAGCAAACGTCCACTTCATACTGAAATAATTAAAGATGGCAACAATTCGAATGACAAATTTAGTCCACTTCTAAAAGTTTTTACCAATATTAATTAAATTGCATGTTTTCCTTCTCCTCCGATGTAATGACTTGTTTCTTGTGCTAATTAAGTTAAAATGAAGTGTTATTTCAATATTTTTACCTTTTTATTAAGTTTAAATTTTGATTTCTGTCACTGCGAAAAATGAAACTTTATATTATGCAATTTTTATTTTACAGAAAGGAAATCCTCTGCTAAAAGCAATAAATAGTGTCCCATGGGAGTTTGATGACATCATACCGGACTATGTGATGGGCCCCACCACCTGCGCCCTCTTCGTCTCTCTTCGCTACCACAACATGAACCCGGATTATATCCACGACCGATTAAAATTGCTGGGAAAAGCTTATGACTTAAGAGTTCTCTTGGTTCAGGTAATCCAGTTCTTATTTCAACTATATTTTAATGTTTCATATTGAATCCAAATTCAAACACAATGTTTTATTCAACTTTAAGTGGTGTGGTGAAAAAACTATATAACTCTCATATCATGATATTCATCGACACACTTTGTATTTATTGTCTATCCTACTGTGTGATTTCAGTCAGAATGTAGGAAGGTAATGAACACAAGGGGCCAGTGGTTAATTGAATAGTACGAGTTAGAGAGAGTCCGGTTGGAGGGGGGGTTTGATTCGTTCCCACAACGTCGCTAGAGTTAAAAGATAACAAAAACTATCTGTGTCTGCTCTTTATAATATATAAGTGATCTCATGTATTTGATTCACTTGATTGTGCCAAATATTCTGTAGCATCCCCGACTTTTCACACATATTATTCTCCTGACAATCCTTTATTCGTTCATCCACTTAAATTGTCTCCTAGTCATCTAATCATCTTTTGCCTAAACTTGAGCATAGAAATTCTTATACTTACATCAACCTTAGATTATTGATCATTAAACTTACACCAATCTTGGATTATTGTTTCTTGCATGTAAGTGTAAGAAATTCTTATACTTTCATATACTTTTCAACCTTGGATTATTGATCTCTATGCTTACATCAACCTTGGATTGATCATTACACTTTCATCAACGTTGGATTATTGATCCTTACACTTACATCAACCTTGGATTATTTTTTAATCTGCTCATTCCCAATATGGTTGTAGATGGTTATATCACACATATGCATTATCATGGTTATACCCTAACCCCCTTACTTATAATCGTAGTATGACTAATACGCGTCGTGTTATGTCATATCAGTGAAAAACTTGACTCATTATCACTGCGTGTGAATGGTTAAAACGGCTTTAAACCAGGTTTAACCTCTTGAATGTCGGATGATAGTTAAGATGTCAGAGCATTCTGAGAAGCTAGAGTGCTCTAATAAAAAGCAAAGTCTGAAATGTTATTGGCGCAAGCGATTCTGACCTTGTCCTTGTACAGTTTCTTTATACATAAGGGTTAAAATCGCATTTTATTTTTTAATCTGACAACTGTCACCCGCCCGCCGGCGGGCTTACGACAAATGAGAGGTTAAGGCCAACTTTACAAAACCAAAGATGAGTTAGCGGATACCGCAATTATAAGTAAGGGGGTAAGAGTATGGATATTAGAGAGACGGCATGTGAAGTGTGTCCTTGCGCTCCATGTGTGCCTTTTCGAAAATTTTACCCACACGATTGAGATTGCCTGTCACCATGAGACAGTGGTTTGGCCAGTCTACTGTAGAGCTGTTCCGGGCCGCAGTAAACAAAGTCCGCATAGCCAACATGATAGCCAACGTCCGTTGAACGGACAGGGCACGAGAAGAAGAAGAAGATTGAGATTGCCTGTCACAACGGAATAAGGCTGGAGCCGTAAAAATTTCGGAATGTAAAGTCCTCTCACTTGTCGCTCGCCCGCCGGCGACAGATGAGAGCTTTTATGCTTATATGCGAGTTTAACCCTTATGTATAAAAAAAATTATACAAGGACATGGTCAGAATCGCTTGCGCCAATATCATTCCAGACTTTGCTTTTAATTTCAGTAATCTAGCTTCAATAATTCATTTTCTATGGTACACGGCCATCATGTGGGCAAATGTCTTCCGACATTCAAGAGGTTTTAAGTGGTTAAAACCAGCAGCCAATGTCAGCCGTGTGGACAAAATTCTCAGGCATACTTCACATGCCGCCTCTCAATATCCACTCTTAGGTTTATATCACACAAGGATCTCAGTATTGCAGAGAATTATTATAAAATAATGTATTCATTTTAGGTTGATGTGCCTGATCCTCATGTAGCACTAAAGAACCTGACTCGTATTTGTTTGCTGGCTGATTTAACATTAATGCTGGCGTGGAATGCGGAAGAAGCTGGGAAGATCATTGATACATACAAAGTATACGAAAACAAGCCGCCTGATAGGATTATGGAGAAAGTTGAAAATGGTCCACATGAAAAGGTACTATTTTAACATTGCTATATGCATGCAATGCATCTGTTTGATCTGCAATTAGTAGGTGACATTGAATGTTCAAGAGTTTAGAGTTTTATTTCCATATAACTACATACATAATAGAAATTCCCCTTGCCATTTATCAGATATATAGTACAATGTCTAAAATATGGAACCTTATAATATCAACCAGCGGCGTGAATTGCTCGAATATAGGTTGGCTGTATGTAGTTTTCATGTTCTGGTATAAATTAAAAATATTTAATAAATAATTACATGGTGAATAACTCAGGTACGGGGCATACGTCATTCCTATGTCTACCTACGTTAAATTGTCGTGAAAACAAGCTTATGTGCCCAAGCGGATAATGGTTATTTCTAATTGAAATTTCTGATGAAATTTAAAAGCGTATTTCATCAAGGTTCAAAAACCGTTTTTAGTCGGATACATACAAAAATATTCCATTTATTTCAATTTTAATGCAAAGCGGAAATATTCTGAACTACTGATGGACCATGGTTGAGACCTGAGATGTTAATGATTCATTTTTCTTAGGATATGCACAGCTTTTCAGCCTTTATGGACCACATGTCACCGCTATTGACATTTTTCTTAGGATATGCACAGCTTTTCAGCCTTTATGGACCACATGTCACCGCTATTGACATTTTTCTTAGGATATGCACAGCTTTTCAGCCTTTATGGACCACATGTCACCGCTATTGACATTTTTCTTAGGATATGCACAGCTTTTCAGCCTTTATGGACCACATGTCACCGCTATTGACATTTTTCTTAGGATATGCACAGCTTTTCAGCCTTTATGGACCACATGTCACCGCTATTGACATTTTTCTTAGGATATGCACAGCTTTTCAGCCTTTATGGACCACATGTCACCGCTATTGACATTTTTCTTAGGATATGCACAGCTTTTCAGCCTTTATGGACCACATGTCACCGCTATTGACATTTTTCTTAGGATATGCACAGCTTTTCAGCCTTTATGGACCACATGTCACCGCTATTGACATTTTTCTTAGGATATGCACAGCTTTTCAGCCTTTATGGACCACATGTCACCGCTATTGACATTTTTCTTAGGATATGCACAGCTTTTCAGCCTTTATGGACCACATGTCACCGCTATTGACATTTTTCTTAGGATATGCACAGCTTTTCAGCCTTTATGGACTGCACGTCACCGCTATTGAATTTTTTTATTATTTTAAATGCTAAGCTTATTTGTTCTTGTTTCAGATAATAAATGCCCTCACGTCTATAAAACCAGTGAACAAAACTGATGCCATGACCCTTATTTCCACCTTTGGCACTTTGGAAAATATGATCAAAACATCAGAAACTAAATTGTCCAACTGTCCAGGATTTGGAACGCGTAAAGCATCAAAACTTTATGGAGTTTTGCATGAACCATTTTTGAAAAAGGGTTTACAACAACAACCAGTTATTGATAATAAAAATGCTGAAGATGAGTTAGATGATAATGTTGATATAAGTGAAATTGAAGCGTTACTCCAAAATAATGATCAAACATAGTTCAATAATTTCCATCCTTGTTACTATGAATAATTTATGAAATGTTAAATATAACTATGTATATTATTTTTTGTAACAAATCTTTTGTTATTTAAAATTATTATTGTCTATTATTATTTTTTTACATTAGCTGCACAAAGGAGGACCTGAGGAATAAAATCTCTGAGGGACATCCCTCATCTTTGGGGATGCTGAATGGAGGGTCCTTTTAGGGAAAAGAAGTTCTGGGAAGGATAAAGGTATGAGGGGTAGGTAGGAATCTGAGGATTAATGAGTGACAGACGTATGAATCCATACCTCCCACTGCAGTGCAAGGCGATGGGGCCAGAGTCTGGCTGGAGAGGTCTAAGTTAGATTTCCCACAACCAGTCTCTCCCAATCCAGCCCTTCAGCCACGCATGAACTTTCAGTATCGCTCAGATGTAGGACCACCATTCAGAATTAAAACATTGATTAAAATGGCTTTAGCTGTGTTTGGTGAACAGATCTGAATAGCCTGGTACTTCCTCACTCTCCTCTCCCCCATCTCCCTTCCCCTCCCTTCTACCTTTAGCCTTACAACATACCCCAATTGGGGATGCCGTAGCCGCACTGGTTCCAGGCGGTCGGAAGCCATTGGGACTCTTGTACATCATTCACATTTAAAAAAATAATATATAAAAGAATGCAATGTGGGCGTGTTTCGTGATGCAAAATCGTTTCTGGCCCGCCGGGCCAATAATATATAATACAGAGCTGTGTTTCATCATCTTATCAGCACTATGAAATTCAAATGAGAGTGACGTGAGTCAGTGGTAACATTGGTTTTCATTCAAATCTACATGGAAGGCATTTTGAGTGTGTTCTATTCAGACCTTAAAGTTATTTCACTTTCATTGTGAAACATTCTTTATCCTGCCTTCCTTTATTTTCTCATTATATAAATTATTCACCTCTACCATATTTTTCATTTTCGTAATATGGTACTTATAACCTACCTAACTATATCTCTACTTATAACTTTTTCTTCCAACTATAAATTCTGCACCCCTGCTGTATTATATTTTCGAACGGCAGCATTTTGCAGGAGGTCTCCTTAAAAGAACTCGAGATCCAGGAGTAGGTTCTGAGTTCTCGAGTTCTCACCGGGCACTGGGTCCTGTGGTGAGTGGTGAGTAGGAGTCGGTGATGCTGTAACCCGAAAATGAAAAACCATGTTTGAGTGGTAAAAAAACATGTTTAATTAACATAAAAAACAGTATTTTTAAGAATAAAAAATTAATTTTTCACGTAAACTTTTTATTGAGAATTTAAATAAGGAAACAATGATATATAAGTAAATTATTATTGTGAAAAGATATTTTTTAATATTGAATGGCACAGAACAAATATGATAATGAAAACAAGTAAATGAAATTATGTGGACCCGACAGCAGCAGGCAGCAGAAAAGGAATTTTAAATAAACCAACCCCGAATCCCGAAGGAAACATTAAAATGTTCTTTTGTTTCATGTTCCAATATTTTAATAAAATTAGAATTCCTGAAGATTTTTATTTATACTTAGTATATAAAACATTTGTACAAAATGAGGGTAGTCCCACAAAGCTGTCATGTGGCAGCTTGTCTGTAGGTTCTACCAATTAAACATTCTTAATATTATACGTAAGGTAATATTTGTTATTACATTTATAGTTTTAAGGAAACATTAGAATAGATCACATAGTAATATTAGATAATTTAAATTACATCTATAAAAATAGGTAGATAATTGCCATAGATAGGTAATTTACATTTAGTAGGTATGTATAGTACCTATAATGATTCACACCATCATTTTATAATAATTTGAATAAAAGAAAAAATAAAAAAAAATTCTCGTCAGACAAGGTTTTTATTTTTTAAAAACCATGGAGGTGTAAATGACCCAAAAAACCTCCTAGTCGGCCAACCCCATAAATAAACCAACACTGTCAACCCTCTCCTTTATGCTCTCCGTTTTACTGGGGGCGCATAACATTTGTCGCTTCTTTTCGATTTCTCCCGTTTCTCCACCTGGCTGTGAGCAAACAGACTATTCCCCATTTATTTCAACGTTCCATGTCTAATCGGACTATGAGACACGATACTTCCTTACATGATAATTCATCACATCATAACTCACATTAACCTACTCTTCTCCATTTCCCCCCTTCCCCCCACCCCACCCCTCACCTAACCTAAGGTTATAAATCCGAATTATCAGTTTTCGACGCTTCGAGACATGATGAATTATCATGTGAGGAATTAACATCCGATGAAAAGTTTGTACTCAATATTCATACACTTAAAAAGTTTCCCCGGAGTTGACTGTTCACCTTATTTTAAAATCATAAAAAAAAAACATGTTGATCCGTTAGGTTTGCGGATGTGGGTGTATCGCATTCTTTTTTAAAAATTGAGTTTTTTTAATGGATTTTTCTAGGCATGATTAGTTTTTTCAGATTTGAAAAAATTATACGAGTAGGTATACACGTACCTGTAATATTACTATTTTTGGGCTATCCAGTGACAGCAAAATCGCCGGGACAAAGTAACCGTGACAGCATGTGACAGTAATTTCGACCATCTCTAGTCGAAGCAAGTGGAAGATTGTTTTGAAATTTTGAAAGTTCGTGATCCGGAGTTTTCTGTATTCGAGAATGACATATTTATTTGTTAGAATTATTTTATTAAAGAAAAAAACTATGAATAGTGGTTTTATTTGAAAATGAATGATCCAAATTGTGATGACAACGATCTGAGTACGTTAGTATTTGATGACTGGGACGATTTTGGCGAAGAAACTAACAAAGTCTTGTCAAAAAAATTTATAAATGTGTCACATTTCAATGCTTCTTCTTCAGGTTTAGATACGAGTAATCATTTAGATGTTAGGTAAATTTTCTGTTTTATTACTTTGTATTCGAAATAACTGGTTAATTCTTAATTCATTAATTGTTAGGTTAACCTGATTGCTCAATTCATTGTTTTATTTAGTGCCCTATGTTGTGATGAAGAACTCAATGGATTTGATAGAAATGCTGGTCCAACATGGATTTACCCAACAAACTATTCTGTACGAGACTATCAGTACAATATTGTCAAGGCTGCTCTATTCAAAAACACATTGGTATTTACAATATATTGTAATGTATAATAGCTTCAGTAAAGTGTAGTATTTTACTTGCAGCCTTTCAATTTACGAATTTGTAACAAACTTTCAGGTTAGTTTGCCAACAGGTCTTGGCAAGACATTCATTGCCGCCGTGGTTATGTACAACTATTACCGATGGTATCCCCTAGGAAAGATCGTCTTCGTGGCCCCAACTCGGCCTTTGGTGGCTCAACAGATAGAAGCCTGTTATAATATCACAGCGATACCTCCTCAAGACACGGTTGAGATGACAGGTAAATACTTCTTAAAAATAATATAATTCTCAGTTATAATAAACCATAAAATTAAAAAAGTAAATTGTAAAAGATGAGATAGGTACATTTCTAAATCGATTTTGTTAAATTACAAAAAATTTTGATACCATAGGTAATAATTCTGTGTTTTTTTGTAAATCTTTTCATTCTTTTCAAGAATTACAAAATCTTAAACTTTCACATCCTTCATCAGTTTTTTTTTGTGTGTTTATTGGCTTCTTTTTATCAAAGCAATTTATTTTAAACCTAAAGCTATGTGACTGATACACATTGTTCGGGGCCGCAGCGTGCAGGACGGCACAAAAACAAGAATTAATATTATATGGCCTGGTATACCTTTTCAAAATGTCTCATTGAAATTACTTATAAAAAACAATAATATTTCAGGTAGCATGCAGACAGCAGCCCGTAAGGTGGCCTGGCAGACCAAACGCGTCTTCTTTGCCACACCCCAAGTAGTGCACAACGACCTTGAGTCGGGGACCTGCCCGGGGGCGCTGGTGCGCTGCCTGGTCATTGACGAGGCTCACCGCGCACGGGGGCGCCACTCCTACTGCCAGCTGGTGGAGGCCCTCGACTTGCGGGGCCACTCCCTCTACCGGGTGCTGGCTCTTTCCGCTACACCGGGGAGTAAAGTGGAAGATGTGATTAATGTAGGTATTATTAAGTCTTTGTATGCTATGTAGCTAATAGAATAACAATTCAAACTAATCGGTTTGTGTAAAGAATGTTGGAATTATAGATCAATCAATGCCAATATACTTTTGTGCTTCTGCAGGAATTAGATCTACCGCCGTCGCCCGATGGGTCGGTAAGGAATCGACATTAATCGAGTCCTGTAAGACACTGCGCATAAAAGTCACACAATGGACTTTTTTTTTAATATCTCGTCTATTTAAACTCGGAAGTCGGTTTATGTAAAAAGAAAACCAGTGTTGTTGTTGAACTTGTTGAAAGCCAGCATACAAAAAATATATTTTTTCAATACAACGTAAAATATTTGACAGTTCTCACCTTTCTTACGAATTCAATTTTTATAACATTTCTTTTGTGATATATTACAAAAATTATATCAAAATAATGTAGATGAAACAAACTTCCTAATAATCACTCAAATCTATGCTTTCCACAATGGATTTATATCAAAAACAATGAATAAATATAGACTTCGAATATGACAGCTTTCATATTATCAAGCGGCAGCCATTTTGTCCGCCATCTTCGGTGCCCGGCGCGTCATTGGCAATTAATTTGAATATTTCGGAGTGGCTAAATGCTATCCAGTATTTCGTTATGTCAAGAACGAGAATGGCCCAAGCGATTCTGACCTTGTTCTTCATACAATTTCTTTATACATAAGGGGCAAAATCGCTTCAAAAATCCGGACCCGACGGGGGGACTGCGGCCTGCGAGAGGTTAATTTTAATTATCTCTTCATATTATAAATTAAAGTCCTCCGTCGTGTCTGTCTGTTTGCGATGAACTCAAAAACTACTGAACGGATTTTCATGCAGTTTTAATCAATAGATAGAGTGATTCATGAGGAAGGTTTAGGTATATAATTTGTCAAGGTTTTGTGAAAATTGGTTGAAATATATAATATATGAAGGATAATGTCTGTATATGATGGATGGATGGGTGGATTTGATTTGTATGCAAATCTACAGTTCTATGCCGAGGTTGATGAAATTTCGGACATGTGACTTTCAAAACAAGAGGAAGGTCACTGTATACATTTTCGAAAATTTCGAAAACTCTGTGTAAAGCCCGGGCATCGCCGAGGACAGTTAATTTATAAAGTTCAAAATCAATATACCAGTCTATCTAAAATGTCATTATTTTATTTATTTATTCATTTTTTTAACATTTCACAATTAAGTTTAATTTTTGAACACCGAAAAATATTAAGGAAATATTATTACATATAAAAATTACTAAGCCCATTAAATCCTTGCAAATTTTACACACCACTTTGTTAACCGCCTAGGCCTACGAACGTACGTGATACGTTCATGTTGATTGTACCATTCTGCACTATCCCGTATCACATACGCTTTTTTAAAATTAAATATATATATTTTTTTTTTTAATGTTTTAAAAACTTTTATTTTAATAAACCTATTGTAAATGCATATGTTTTGGCAAAATCTTATCAGGTATGAGTATTTTGCGGAAATAACCCGAAGGTAGGGCAGTTAAACTTGCCGCAAGCGGACTTTTTTCTTTGAAATGAACTCATACAGCATCTTTTTTTCTTCCTGACATTTTGTCTTCACTTCACACTTTCACTAAAAAATACTGAATGACCCGGCAAAAACTCATTCAGTCGCGAGTTTATATTTCAGGGAATCCCCAAATTGTATAAACAGTAGTTTTAGCATTGCACGTGTGTGCGTGCCAGGGGATGTCTTTTGGCATTTTAGGCGGGAGAAGTCCCTTGGCACTCACTCCAGGCGGGTGATTCGGTTTTGGCAACCTAAAAAGACACGGCCCGATCAAGTGAATCAAATACTTTAAATAATAAGTTGGGCCATGATAATAGCTGGTATAAAAGAGGAGCATGTATGAGACGTGTTTGAATGGGAGAGAAACTTTTGCAACTCACTACATATTTTATTATGTCATAAATGCTGGTACCTAATTTTAAAAAAATGTTTAATTTTAACAGGTGGTGCAGAATTTACATATTGCTCATTTAGAACTGAGGTCAGAAAACTGTATTGATGTGGCTATGTACAGTCATGCCAGAAGTATGCAGACTATTGTAGTGCCTTTAGGAGATGACCTAACCGGGATAAGGCAAAGATATATTGAGGTAAATATTCATTTTTAATATTACATTCTTCATCCTTACTTTGACAGGGCACCTCCAGCTGCATTAGGGGACGCAGTCCAGTGCAGGCCCAGCACCTTCTCGCACAGTTTCTTCATTTGTTTTATACGTAACTTACATCTAAATACAATTCGTTTAGTTAATATGTATTTATTTATTTCAGATTCTAGACATTTATACCAGGCGCCTTGTACAATACAAAATACTCTCTGGAAACGTGGGAAATTTCTCAAAAGGGAGGATTATAATGCTGTTTAAAGAATATCAGAATAAAGAAATATCTATGAGGTAGTAAAAAAAAATCATTCCAAGTACTCATGTCATAAATATTAATGTTTTGATGGTGTAAACAGAAATGAAATAGGATTTTATTGCAATTTGACATTTGCAGGCATCCACAGCATCAAACAATAATGCGTGACTTCACAATGGTGATTACACTATTCCACGCTTTGGAACTTTTGACTAAGCACGGCGCGAGGGTTTTCCTCAATTTCTTCGATGATCACCCGGACAAGAGCTGGGTGGGGAGGGATGACAACCTCACTTGCTTTTTGGAAAGATTACGAGATGATCTTGGAACAAATCCCTTCTCAATTAACAGGGACACTTTACCCGATGGAACAGTCCCAGAGGTAAAATATATCAGATAAATATGTAACAACCTCGCATGATTACAAGGAACACATAAATTATTGTTATTTTTAAAAAAATTGTTTGTTTACCCTTTTTTACAAGATTACAGAAGACCTCAAATTCGGACACCCTAAATTTGACCACTTAAGAGAGGTAATGGTGGATCATTTCAACACAGCAAAGAGTAAAGGACAAGAAACTAAAGCTATTGGTATGATTATTCAGTTTTGTTTTTGCCTTATTACATCGATATATAATAACATTAGCCCTCTCATGCCTAATTTCAATCTAAAAAATAATGTAATTTGAAAGCCTAACAAACAGTGCTAAAAGTTATCGCTCAAACCCTATGTTGAAATTTTTTAATTTTATCGGCCGATAGAAGGCCTGAAAAACATCACGCCATAAGGTATATAGGTGGACCTAATAACCCAACTGATGTAAACTTATTGTACAAGTTTCTAAAACCGTACGCGATACCACAAAAGATCGTTCATTGTGTGGCAAAAGTCTTGTCGTAATTTGTTGCATAATTGTTTTTCTATAAATAAATGTAAGATTTTTATCAATTATTAACATCAATATGCCGCCTTGAAGCTATCTTCAAGGTATGTATATAATTTTATATATTTTTAAATATTCGTATAGATTAAATTGTTAATGCTAAAGTCCGCGAGAGCCTTTATATAAAATATTTCTAACTGCCTCATATTTCAAGTTTGAAAAATGATCTTCACAAAGCTAGTAGTGAACATTGGGACGAACTTGTTGGGAGTCAAATTTGCTCCGTGCAGACCAACAAAAGGTAAAAAGCAATGCTTCTTCTGATCTTTCGAATGCGAGATATTGCACTTGCTTTTTGATAATGGTTTTCTTAAACCAATATATTTTGTTGAAGAAGAAGATAATAATAATAATCTAATTTTTAAAATATGAAAATGAACAAGACACAGAAAAATTATAAAAGATAATGGTCGCAACTGGGACTCGAACCCAGAACCTTACGTCTTACCGGGACATACACCTCCTTCGAGTCTCAGTTGCGACTATTATCTTTTAATATTTGTCTGTCTTGTTCATTTTCATATTTAAAAAAATTAGATTATTATTGTTATCTTCTTCTTCAATGATATATTACATTGATGGGAATAACCTTCAAAAGTTAAAAAGAGAGTTTTTCCTATAACAAAAAAAAAATCAATATATTTTGATTTCGATGTTTTAAAATTCACATGTCGTGTCTAGATAATACTTAGTTGATGCCTTACTATCTACAATGATTTTAATAGCAGTTGATAATTTTTCTTTTGTTTCTATTCTAGTATTTTGTGAATATCGAGAAAGTGTTCATTTAGTTCACTGCTTACTTCTGCAGTGCAGACCCGCGATAAGGCCTCATGTGTTTATTGGACAAGGACTTGGATCTTCAGGTATGAAAAAATATTCATTGATTTCAAGTGTTAGAATCTCTTGTCCTGTTCGCATTCTATCATGCTCAAAATTATGCAAGTCTCCACAACAGAAAAATAGTGAACTAATTATATGGTTTTTTGTAATGAAATACAAAATTTCTTGGTTACGAATAACCTGACAATATTCCACTACCATCATTAAAAGTGGAAGATGTTGCTTTTGCTATATGATAAAGTACCTAAGAACACACAATGCCTGGAAAGGAATCAATCCTTATTTGTCAACTCAGCCACTAACCAACCAGTCTTACTTAAGTTTTGACAATTAAATTCATATTCAAAATCTCCACAGGTAGAAATAACATTGGGAGCTGCATGGATCTAGAAATTCCATATGGAAAGAGCTGTGCAAATTTAAGGCTAGCTTTACACTTGTAAGTTTTTTCGTAAGTTTACGACTTCTGGCCAATGGGCACGTTGGATTTTCAAAGTGCAATATGCCCATTGGCCAGAAGTCGTAAACTTACGAAAAAACTTCCAAGTGTAAAGCTAGCCTAACAATTCAAAAGTTTTTTCTGGGTGAAAACTATAGAGCAAAATTTAAACAAACAAATTTTTCCACTTTATGGTTGAATAAAATTCTCTCTGTGATATTTGTAAAAAAAAATCTCTTATTTGAACTTGCTTTTGCTTTTCGAAAGCAAACAGAACAATGCAAATAGACCTAAAAGCCATTTTGTCTTGTTCAGGTTCTGCTAAAGAGCAGAGTATGAAGCCATTCTCGCAGAAGCAGCAGTTGCGCGTGATGAAGATGTTCCGAGAAGGCTCTTGCAATGTGCTGGTGTCCACCAGTGTCGGGGAGGAGGGACTGGACGTAGGCAATGTGGACCTGATCATCTGCTTTGACATCTCCAACAAATCTCCTGTGCGATTGGTCCAAAGGTATAGAACCTTGAGAACACAACAAATCATTGGGGTTCTCAGAATCTTTTCTTAAGCCTTTTGTCAATTCAGATAAGTGGAAAATATATTAAAAATGAGGTTGGCTAGAAGATATTAGTAATTTATTTATTTATATAACTTTTTAGATGTGGAAGAACTGGAAGAGAGAGGGGAGGACGAGTTGTTATATTAGTCACCGAAGGAAAAGAACACCAGGTAAAATGTTATATCCATACTAGACTCACATAAGGAGTCAATTGGTTGTCGAAGGAATATTAATTTATTTTGTTATGTATTTCAGACCTTACGAGATTGTATAATGCAGAGGGACTCCCTCAACAAAAGGGTGATGCAAAGCAAAGAGCTTTTAAAAAATTTGTTTACCGCAAGTCCCAGAATGATTCCCAATAACCTCAAACCCCAATGCCAAAAGATGTTCATCACAGTTATAAAGAAGAAAGAAGTAGAGGAAAAACCTAAAAAGGTACAATTGTTATCATTACTTCCGTGTTCCATTTAAAACTAATAGAAAAGGAATCAAAATATTATTACAATATTATGAAATAATAATATTCTCAAGGACTTGACAAAACTTTTCCTCATTAAGCCTGTACTTCACGTTGGGCCATCCGATGGGCCACTCGATGGGCCACGCGATGGGCCATCCGACGGGCCACTCGATAGGCCACGAGATGGGCCACTGTATAGAGGGGTAGTGGCTTCAGATTACCCATGATGGCGGTGGGATGGCCGGGCGATGGCCTCGGATGGAGGAGTGGCCGACGGAGTGGGCCATTCGGTGGGCCACGTGATGGCGACGGGATGGCCTTCCCCACTCCCTTCAACCTCACAACTTACCTGCTAACTGAAATGCCATAATCCCCCTGGCTTCAAACACTTTTGGGAGCAATTATGACTGATGTGGTATTCACATAAAAAAAAACTTTACCGAATTACCAAAAAAATGGAACCTAAAAACTTATTTAAAAAATATAGGTTCGCATTATCTGTTTAATTTTTAAAATCAAAAGCCTGAAAACCCTCCAGAATAACGTCATAAGTTGAACTGACGCCTCTGGCCATCGGATAGCAAATGAACGTTGGCATTATGTGGATGCGCATGCGTTGGCCATTCCATCGGCCACTCGATGGAATACAACTCGATGGAATACAACTCGATGGGCCATGCGATGGCCCATCGTCAAGAGAGGCCTTTAGAGACAATTGGTATATTAGAAGGAACAAAAATCAGATTTGTTGGTTTTTTATGTTTATTTAAAATTTTATTTTGTTTTATTTTAGGTTCAGAGCAAAATTAAAGATATGCTCAAGAAGCAATTGGGGGCGGACGGAAAAGAATGCCCAGCCCAAAATCCATATTTATCTAATGAAGAATATCTTTCCATGTATCCAAATGGATTACCAACATTTAATTTCTTTCCGGAAAGCAGTGAAATGTGGGATTCTTCTAAAAGTATGTTCCGAATATGTATTGTAAATTTATCATTAATTGTGAAATGCTCTATCCAAAAATAATGCTCAGAATTTACTGTGAAAAATACAAGAAATGCAATGTGGGATATGGGTGTGATTCAAAAGTCTGTTCATTCGGGCCTTGCATTTCAAATGCAGAACTATGTTTCATCATAATTTTAATTTCGATCAAATGGGATGGCGATATACGGTGTCAGGCAAGTGTAAGAGAAACACAGTGTGCATGCTAAATGGACAAAAGGGACTAAGTCAGCTGCGACATTGGTTTCCATTCAAATCTAAATGAACACCTATCTCAATAGTGTTTGGTCAGTTTCTGCCACCATAGCAAAACAAGCCACTTCCTATAAATAATCTGAGTTCTTTTGCAACAAATATTTTGTAGTTCTTGAAAAGTAAATTAATAATATAGCATGGCGGAGAAAGAATTGCAAGAATGATGTGCTGTTCAAAGCTATTACTTTATGTACTAATGTTTTAATTTGTTCATAGGTGCCATTCTAAGTAAGGTTGATCAATACCATTCGATAGAAAAACCTGACATTAATTTGTGTGAATGGATGGAATGGCAAAGAAAATTGCAATTCTCTGTAACAGTTGACCATTCAGTTGATAGTGAAATGTTTACTGAATTATTACAATACGCTGACGCAAAACGATTTAATGTTCCTCCTAGTACTCAAAATCCCAGTAAGTCTTGATTTTAATACATAACACATAATTTAATTTAATTTTTATAATTTCAACAGCGACTCAGGTTTTAATATCTAATGTTAAATACGTTATTTCTAGATTTTGCCACACAAATGTTTGCCACCCAGATTGAAACCTCAAAACTAAAACCAACCAGTAAATCACCAGTAAAGAAATGTAAAACATCACCTGTAAAGAAAAGTAAAATATCAAATCCACCAAAAAAGAAAAATGTCGACATACGAGATCTTTTCAATAGACAAAATAAAGATGAGGACCAAATACTCTTTGAAGAAAAACTTAAAGAAACTTTTAAGGATTATGGTTTGGCTGCTGCTGACGACTCTGCAAAAAAGGATAAATTATTAGAGAACGAAAATATTTCTCCAGTTTTGATTGAACTAATGGTTGAATTAAACATAGAAAAATCCAAGAATAAAATACCGGAGGAAATTTCAAAATACTTTAACATATACCCAGAGAAAACCAAATGTCTTCTCAAACCTACACCATCTGGTTTGACATCATCCTGGACTTTACCAAGTACTGACATCATTGAGGATATTGGAGACGCTAAGAACTTTGATTTTAAAACAATTATTCCTCCAAATAACTCAATGACATCTCCTACCATTCTCAAACCGAAATTAGTGTTACCCAACAAAACAACTGTCACGCCTTTATCACAACCTACTGTGAAGAATTCATTGCAGCCCACTGTTATAAATTTATCTCCACCCCCTGTGATGGATTTATCACCATCACCCATTATGGAAATATCACAGGAAATTCATAATGATGTTCACAATTCTTCCCCTGAAAATCACAACACTTCCGACATATTGTCATTCAAAAACAATAAGGCTGATTTTGATATTGGTGATATTGACGACATTTTCGGTGATTCCTGCAGTCCAAAAGAAAATGTATCGGCCAAAAAAATCACAGATTTTCGCATTCCACACAAATCTGGGCATGAATTAGTCAAACCGAAAAACCCATTAAATTTTTTTGGATTAGAAGACTTGGAAGATATATTTGTTGATTCGGAGGAACCGGAAATTTCAATAGCATGTAAAAATAGTATACACATAAGTCCAAAACCAAATACATCACACGTTTCTTCACATTCTGATGAATCACAATCTCCCATACTAAGCTCTCAATGGAACAAGTCCAACTTCAAGAATTCTACTGTTAAAGTCTCAAAAAATATTATTAACCTTTCGCCAATTACAAGAAAGATAACTAAAGATACACCTGTCTCCACAAATAATAATACCCTGAATCTCACCAATAAAAGGGAAAATTTTAACAATAGTTTACTTCGTCAGCCAAATGGTATACTTAATAATTCCCATCATAATGGAAGTATCAACAACAAAAGTATGGATTGTTTGCAGAACAAGTCAAATTGCAACATGAATGATACAACACTTTTTACTGTAACGCAAATCATTGACATTATTAACGACCCTGATGAACTAAAAAACAAATGTGGGGGGGAGAAGCAAGGTAAATTTAATCCCAAGGATAACGAAAGCAGTGAAGACAGTAATCATTCCCTCATTCTATGTTCCCAAGTTCCAAAGAAAAAGGTTGGAAAGGTTCACGAATCGAAAAAACCTCATCTTACTATTTTAGAAACATCAGAAAGTTCATCTGATGAGAGCGTAAGTAAAGGTTTTAATAATCACATATCTATTGAAACTGGCTTCTACAATGCAAGACAGGAAAAAATAGTAGTACGTGAATTGAAAAATGGTGGTTCTCATAAAAATATCCCCTGCACAAAAGACTCTTACGCACCATCTAAAAGAAAACTGAACTCTTCGGATGAATCTAATGAATTCTCCCCATTTTTCAAAAAGAAAGCTATTTCTAATCAAACATCAAATGCAAACAATAGTCCAATACGACCAAAACCTTTATCACTAAAAGAAAAATTAGCATTGAGAAGAATTAAAACAAACAATATAGTCACAGATTGCAGATCTGATGATGACTTTTGCTTTAAAGACTCAAATGTTTCGTCACATTTCAAGAATAGTAAAAAGGAAAGTCCTATTCGAACAAACACCAATAGCAAAGCCAATTGTAGTAAAAGCACTGATTTTGGAAAAGTATTGAACACTCAAATAAAGCATGTGAGTCAGTTAAGTCAATTTACTAAACCTTCCCAGCCACAGTGGCTCAGTAAACAAAATAATCAAAGCGTAAGTCCCGCTCCAACCAAAAGTAAATATATTCAAATTTCTTCAAGCGAGTCTGGGGGTGACACTGACAGTGACTTTGAAGTTAAACCGTCAGAAACAAGAAGACAAGAACCCAAAAACTGCAGGAAAGCAACTTCGGTGAGACCAACAAAGGTAAATACCGATTACATATTGCATTGACTTTAGATCGGAATTTGTCCTAGAAAACCGAAGTAAATTATTTGGTTTCTGTTCCTTGGGTTTTGTCCCAAATAAGAGTCTGTCCCGATAAACCGGTGTACCAATTAAGGGGAATCGACTGTATATACAAATTTATAGATAGTGCATCGCTACACTGTCACACACTAGCATCGCTACTCTGTCACACACTATCTATAAATTTGTATGTACAGTCGATTCCCCTTAATTGGTACACCGGTTTATCGGGACAGACTCTTATTTGGGACAAAACCCAAGGAACAAAAACCAAATAATTTACTTCGGTTCTCTGGGACAAATTCCGATCTAAAGTCAATGCAAAACGTTTCTCAGTAAACTAATTTTAGTTAAAATGAATGGGTTTTCGGGATTGGGTTACAAGTAATTAATAATATGGAAAAATAATATTTTAGAGAAGAAACCAATTTTGAAGAAGGAAAATGAATGCGGACCTCCAAATAATAATTTATATTAATAATGATTATTTATGAACACAATAAAAAATAGATGTCTCCCTTCATGTTCCTGCTTAAAAATGTGTTTTTTCGGTGATCAGAGACAACTCAACAATGTACAACTTCATTACTCCTTTGAAAAATTATGAAAAATAAAGTTCGGTAAGGTTAAGGCTATTTTTTAGTTATTTTTTTCATCACGAGTTTAATGACTTCAAAGGGGTGTTGAAGTCCCTGTATAATATATCTATTTTGAGTGTGATACTTCAGCTTAGGGGGCATACATTAATTACGTGAGCAAAAAATGGGGGATCCAGTAAAATCTCACCAAATCTTATTATACTGAGGGAGGAGGGTCAATAAAAATCTCATGTCAACTTTAAAAGAGTGTATATTATTATAGAGATAATAAAAAATAAATTCACTTCTTTTGAGGTGTCCCATTTTGCCCTCTGAAAAAATGGCTATTATGAAAAACATTTATTTAAAAAAATCTCACGTGAGGGAAGGGGGGGGTCCCACTAAATCTCATGTGAGGGAAGGGGGGGGGGGGGGGTCCCACTAAATCTTACCAACAGGGGGGAGTGGTCTAAATTTTTTTTTTAAACAGCTCACGTAATTAATGCATGTCCCCTTAGGTTAATTAATTCTCAGACTGTGAAAATAAATATTAAAATTTCTGATTTTAGAAAAAAAGAAAATTGCCCAGATTAGAGTTTATCCACTTCGAAGCTGAATTGTCAGATGACTCGTATGAAGGTTCGAGTGATGAAAATGAAATCTCTAAAAGTGGCGATGAACACAACACAAGTATTGTCCAATTCCTTTGTGATGAAGATCACATTGACCAAGATGAGAGTGTCGATATGCAAGCTAAATATTTGCAGTCAGTGAGGTAACTGTCCACAATAATTTTATTTGATCTTTTGGCTATCATAATTTAACAAAATTTCGTATGCAAATTTCCTTTACCAATTTGTATAAATTCTAATCTCTCGCCCAGTATTCAACTTTTTTTTAAATTTCTGATCAAAACCACAGAATTTAGGGAGTACTGCCGCCCCGGGAACCATTTATTGGATCACCAACACCTCTGCCGTAGGTCAACCCAAGAGGTTCACTACATTTGGTGACTTAGCAGGGTATCCCACGTTCATGGGGTGAGGTTTGTCTAGGTCTTGGCGGCGGATGCTTTTGCCCACTTACTGCGTGGGGGCTGGGTTGGGAGAGACTTTTTGACCTAAACTCTCTCGACCCATCGCCTTGCACCGCAGTGGGAGGGTTGGATTCATACGTTCGTCACTTCTGAACACATACCCTTTTCCTTCCCAAAACTATAGAGGCCCTCCACACAGCATCCCCAAAGTTGACGTAGGCCCAGAGAGAATTTTTTCCTCTGGGCCTCCCGTGTAATGTAAAAAAAAACAAATTTGTGTATCTAAAGTTGTTTCTCTTGCGACCTTGTTTGTGCAAACATTAAACCAAATGTTTTATTACAACATTAAACCAAATGTTTGCACAAACCTGCAAAACTACTACCGTAGGTAATTGTATATAGTATGGTAATTGAAAAAATGACAAAAAACTGTAACATATAAAAATTGGTTAAATAATAATAAAAAATTAAAGTGTCACAGGAGACACAACATTACGCTCTTTAGCCATTCCTGTGTTGATTTATTGTGCCTGCAAATATCTAACTGCATTCACATTGCTGTATCAATTACATATGTATCCTGAAATTTTCCAAATGGATTTATCAGCTACAATATAGTCTTTGTCGGTAGAAATAAAATCAGAGTTCCAATACATTACATGCTAATGTTCCTCCAACGATAGTCAAAGGACTGAAATTGGTGTTTTTTTGGTCTCTTCTGAAAAATGACCAAACATGAAATTCTCTTTGACAATAAATTTCTAACACGAGTTTAATTTCTTTTGCAGGAGTCCTGTGAAGAGCCATGGAAAATTTAAAATACCAGTATTACCAAGGAAACCATCCGCCATCTCAGTATTCTCTCAAGTGGATCCAGATGAACATGCCACATATGAATTGGTAATTTTACGATACAATGCACATTTCCCATCACATACCTAATTACATATCTTTAATCACTATTACCATACTTTACCCCTTTTAATAATATATTTTTAGGATTCGTTTTGTGTCGATGGTGATAACGAATTACTGACCCAAAGACACGATATGTCTGAGTTGGAAATAGCCGAAGCTATCCTGAAGAGAAGGAAACGCCGAAAAAGAAGAGAAAAATTCGAGGACACTTCACCAAAACCAAAACAATGTGACGATCCTGCTGGCGATAGTCCCATTGCAAAGAACAAAAGGAAAAAGACCTATTTTAGAATTGATAGTGAATCGAGCACAGATGAGGATTTGTTCGCTTAGCCGGGTATTTCACAGCCTCTGAGTAAACTGTCGATTAGCGTTACTCTTTGATTAGCATATATGTTATCTTTTTCACCACTCGTGAACAACTCCACCCGTCGAGTAAATGTCTGTTTTTACAGACATAATCCTATGATTGAAATTATCGACGATAGTTACTCAACATTTTGCTCAGATGTGGTGTAATAATTATGCTCTAAGTTTCTTATATTAATTAACTGCAGAGAAACTGACTGAATATATAAAGTTTGTAAAAGTTAATTTCGGATACAACTTTTCTTGATGTGCATAAGCACACGGGCCTTACTAAGAAATGTGTTTTAAATTTTTCGCAACTGTTGAATGATCATTAATGTAATGACGTAAATGATTGTTTATCAGTTGTATAAAAGTCAAAAATACATTTGTTAGTAAAGGGATAATGTTTTTTTATTGTTTTAATGATAATTTTTTATCCAAAATTAGTGAAACCAGTTTTTGGTATTGTGATGATTACATTCTTGAATGGGCATTTATGCATGACCAATGCAACTGTGATAAAAGTGTGCCAGAGTTAATTTTGTTATGTTGATCATATATTATTATACAGAGTATGTATTATTTATTATTGTTATCAATTAATGTATGTAAACGGAACGAATCTGAATAATAAAACAGTGTTTTATGTTTAATTCCTTTTTATTTTTAAATCCATACTACACATATCAAAGACTTTCATATCCAAATGCTGATTATTTATATTGCATATTGCAAATTAACATAGAATAAAGAAGAACATGAGAAATGCAATGTAGGCGTCTTTCATGATCAAAATATTAGTCCAATCGGGCCTTAAATTTCCAATACAAAACTGTGCTTACGAAATTCAAATGCGATGGAGATCTACGATGTCAGGCGAGTGTAAGTGAGACAGAGGGTTAAAAGGCTTAATAGAACATCCGTTTCCATTTAAATCTGTATGGAAGGTACTTCTAGTTTTCTTCCTTATTCTATGCACATTTACAAATATGTATACATTTTTTAATATTGGGAGGAAAATGCTCCAAAAGTGGGACACTTGGGTAATAATAACTTTTACAATGCATTTGGACAGGAGCAAAAAGATTAGTCTCCAAGCTTTTATGGAGAGAGTGCTCAACCATCCAAACAAGCACCGAGAACATGTTGCTACAAGCGGTTTTTCATTTTGATCATACGCAACGCTCACATTTTTATTATGAACAGACAAAAGAGTTGGGAGTGCTAAAATGATCAAACTGTATTTTTGTTTATTTTCAAACATGAATTATTTAAAACAAAAATAACCACGGGAACCAACCACTCAAAATTTTAACAATGGTGATCGTTATTGAATTCTCCCTATTCTTTTTAGCCCGTAAAGGTTTTTTCGCCAATTTAGGTGATGATCTGCCTCTTATAAATATTCCATACATAATCGGGTGGTAAAAACAAAAACTGTAAATACAAATGTATGATTTTAGTTCTCTAGTAATGCCCATTTTCCAAATGCATCATTGCAAATCAAATTATCTGATGCTCGACAATTCAAGCATCTTGGCTACTACCGCCATACATCTGCGCGGAGGTTCGTACACGTTGCTGACATTTTGTAAATCCACCGGCGACGCCAGTCTTCAGTCAAGACGATTTCAGTATCGATGTATATGGAGTGTGTGCAACAAATTGTTGAGTACACAACATGATTACCCTTATGGAAGAGGGAATAAAATGCTGATATATATTTCATTAATCTAGTGTAGGTACATAATTATATATCGTCGCTAGACGCGCAATACCTCCAATGTAAAAAAGAAAAGATATTTTACAGGAGAATGAAAAAACCAATTTTGATGCAGGAAAATGAAGGTGGACCTCCAAAAAATATTCATTTAACAATAAATAAATAAAAAAGAAAGCTAAGTCTCCCTTCATTTTCCTAATTAAAAATGAGTTTTTCACTTTCTAGTAAAATTTTTAAAAATTTCACATTGGAGGTATTTTACACGCCCAGCGTGATACACTGACAATGTTGACTATATGATTAAGACGACATACAGAACGATCCACGTACATAAATTACTTTTTGTACACTTCCAATTCACTTTGAAGTTCTGCATATCTTCTCTGTAGTTGTTTTTCCCGTTCGGTTTGTCTCGCTACATCCTCGGTCAGGGACTGAAAAGAGAAAATTAAGAATCAGTTTTTACTGCAAATAATGACAAAATAGTTTTACGGAGATACTGATAAAAAAACATACTGAAGAATGAACGAAATTTTGGAAGTGCAGCAAAAACAAATACATAATTACAGAAATATTGCAAAAATTATAATTTTATAAAGTTTCTTTTGCTAACCAGTGAAACATAACTTTTCAATTTGCAGACATTTTGAACTGTTCTGAAAAATATTACTTTTGTACTTATCATATTTTGACCAAGCAACTAAAAGGGGAAAGCTAGTAACTAAATACAATAATTATAATCACCTCTATCCTTCTAGGAATGGCTGCCTTTTCCTGCTCTGCCAAAAACTTAAATGTGCTCAGTTCCAAATTGGCAAGTTCTATTTGGTCATTTAGTTCTTGGAACTGTTTCAGCATTGCTTGAGTTCTGCTTTGGTAGCCTCCCGTTAAAACTCGCAATTTCTTCTCCATCTTTGAACATTTCTTGGCCTCCTTTGCCATGTGATTGCGATTCTGTTCTAACCTCTTCTCTGCAGATTCCAACCTGTCTTTTTTGCTAGCGAGATTAGCTCTTGTGTACCTGTTTTGACTTGGCAAGAACAAAACCTAAAAAAAAAGATTATATTTAAAAATATGTACATACATATATATGTAGTCGAATTCGCAAGAGATCCATCGTAAACCATTGCATGTCACAGCTTGATTAGTTTAACAAAGAGTTTGTTTCCTAATTTTTTTATATTGATGAAAATGTATTTTAATATCTAAAATAGCAACACGCGACAGGAGATAATGAGAACATGTACCTGTGCCAAGCATTCCTCCCACACTTGTGAATAGGCATCGATGCTGAGTTCTCCGTGGGCCATTCCCTGTTTTACAATCTCCATCTCCTTTGAAAGGCAAGTATTTGCTTCCCGCAGTTGTTCCGCTGAGAAGTCATCGTAAGGATTCTGCTCCAAGTACGCTAGCTGGGCCGCCTGCTGACCAGCCAGCCGCTTTTTGTCTGCCCCTGATAAAAAATAACATAATTATAATGTCCAAAAATATATTAAAATAATATTTAAAAAAATATATATATCTTGTCTTTGTAAGGGTCCCACTACATTGAAACCCTCTTAAGAAGTTTTTAAAGTTAAAAAATAACAATTACAATGCATTATTTTTCAATTCCGGTTGCTGAATTACTACTAACTATTATACATCTACTACAATTTTTTTTTATTTTTAAAGTGCATATTAAGCGTGTCCCGGTTTTGTAAATATTTACTCATTTTTTAAACATAAAGTGTCACTAAATGGCCCAACACTGACTTTAACTTCAGTTTATGGAGTCCAATTACAAAGTAGGTCATAATTTTGGAGAATACTTTTATATTTGGGGTATGGTGAGCACAATATAAAAAAAATCATTCAAATGTACATACTTATTATTTTCAAAGATATCGATTTAAAACTAATTCCATTTTCTTGAACGGGGTACCTTGCACCCGATAAAAGTGTGTTAAAAATAGTTACAGGATCATTTTAAATACCGAATAGTTTTTCTGGGATTACCTAATTTGAGGAGCTGGATGCAAAAACAACCTATGAAGAAAATTGTAGTTTAGTTAAAATTTTGTGTGTAGCTCCTTCAGTGCAAAACCTACAGAAATAATATTTACACAGCAGATAAAGAAGGGAATGGAGATACCAAAAAGACAAATTGAGCAAAAAAACAGCTTGCGCGCTTGTTATTATGTCCAGCTCCTCAATTAGAGTATGCGGTGTAAAAAAACAATAATTTAGATATTGACAGAACTCTCGTTTGGGGTAAGTGTATTACCTCCATTAGGAACGGGGGTGCTAACCTAACATTTCACAAAAAATGATAAAGCAAATTTGTGTTATTGGGCACTTTTGCCATTATTAAACCGTCGATAATACAGAAGTTAGTTTTCAGATGGAAAAAAATGGGTGTCCAGAACGTTGGGCATCTTCCGTGCTTGTACGGCCACAACGAAATTCGGTAAACTACTTTTTTATCATTGAAATTGATTTGTGAAGAGTTCCTATAGTATTTTTCAAGAGCCTTGGTTTGAGTGATGGTTTTTTTCCGCAAAAAATCATGCATAATGAACACACGAAATTCACTTTTTTCCATTTTCTCCTCAAATAACGCTGTAGTCTGCTATCAATGGCTGTGAAACACAAACTAAATGACGCAGCTTGTTCAAATTTTGACAGGAGTCAACTGACAGATGCCTGTTGACAGAAGCGGTGTCGCCCTTTCAGGAGGCGGGAAATTAAAAAAGTAACGGTTATTGATTTGCCCTCTTATTATAATGTGGTTATTACCTGCAACTGGGTTCTGCAGGGAGTCGTAATGCAGCATGGTGATCATCTCCTTCTTGATGAGTTCCTCGGCCTTCTGCAGGTCGGTGAGGGGCCCCGTGTCCCCTCGGGAACGCAGCACCCCCGTGTTGATGTCCGCCGGGCGCGGCAGGGTCCTCTGGACCACCTGGGAGCGGAGAGCCATTGCCGCAGCCCCTAAAGTCGAAGAGTTTACATTACAACTGGAATATTAACCATTACAAAGCTAGCTGTTTCAACGCAATCTATCCCAGTCTGTTCTGTTCATAATGAAATTTTAATTGTAAAAATATGTATGCCCTAATCAAGAAAAATGACTGTTGTGAATGCCTATTGGTTTTATTCTTATTCAATTATCATTATTCTTTATGTTGCTTCACTCAAATATGAATATTGTTAACCTCGATACAAGCTTAGTCCTAGTGAGATTGATTATTGTGTTTTGTATTGCAAAAGTGAATGGTAGAAGAAGTCAGAGACGCCCGAGTAAGACCATGCACAATCAAATATTTGAGTGAGTTCATATATCGAATATCAGAAGAGTATGTAAGATTATTTATGAACTTGAATGAATCAAGGAGCGTGGGCCAAGAAAGAGTTATGTGGTAGTCCATCCTCTTCGCCTACGCTTTCGGGGAAAACGGCACAATGGTTATTTAGTTATTTAACTAGTTTATTTAGCTCCGAAAGCGAGGACTTCTGCTTATCAGATGCTCCAATCATCAGAGCGACTCAATCGACCATCGACATTTTCAACGTCACTTACAGACAGTTCAGCAACTATCTTTTGACGCATGGTGCATAACCGTTTTATGAAGATCAAAAATAAATAAGTAAATTTACAAATCAAATAGTGGTTAAAGAGTGAAGGAATGTAATCGAATTTTTTATGAGACACTTGTTTATAGGAAACCTAGGAGAAATAAATTATGTAACAACGTAATCTCCAAAGTGAAAATATTTGTGAAGGTGCATTATTTTCCAACTATATTCGACCTATTTGTGTAAAAAAAAACGTACTCTTTGCTTCAGCTTCTTTCTCCTTTTTCATGTCAACATCAGCCTGATCCTCCATGATGGAAGTGTGGCCATCATCATGTGCATCCTCGTTCTCATTATCCGGCACCACTATCTCATAGTCGTTTCTTGGAGTCGGCAGAGATTGCAGGCCCGCCCTCAGTGAGGCTTTAATCTACAAACATCAAACATTAAAAAAATACGATAAATGAAGTATTCGTAAATTACTCAATGATGATGCATATAGTTAGGCATGAACACATTAACCCTCCCTTGCCTGCGATGTGTATCTACTACACATTGCTTCTTGCAACTTTAATATCTCCGTAAATATGGAAAATTCTGGGTTCAGATTTTAGGTAATCCTCCGTTATACATTTACTCATTAAATAAAAAATTTAAAAAAATAATAATCAGTACCTTTCGGGCACATCAGAGGTATTTTGTGAGAATCGAAAACAAATTCACCAATACAATCAAACGTCTGGCGTATGGTCAGTGCTGCGGGTGAGATGTACAAATGCGTGAAGCGTGCGGCTAGTGCGACACTATGCACGTCTCACTCTCACCTACTTCAATATAAGTGAGCGCGAGAAAGAGAACCGTGTGGTTACTGGTCAGTCGTCAATCGTGTTTGTTCCTTCGGTTTCCCCGCGGACGGCGCCGCCAGTCGCCACTCGGCATTCATTCAGGGGGGTCTCTTCGCATGTTGTATGAGCATCGTTTCTTTGAGCTACCGGTGTTTTTTTCATGTTTTCAGCAGTTAAACATCAATTATTATCATTTTTGACTTCAACTATAATGAAATATAGCGGTTTGCTATGAATATTCATTTTTTTCAGCTTTTAAATCGACCATTTCTGCTTGTGTAGTGATTACACAGCACTGGATTTTTTCAGCACAGTAAGGGAAAGGTTAATAAATTGCTCAAAGATGAAATTTGTATTAGTAAATTTCTTTATTTGGATTAAAGAATAATATTTAATTACCTGTTTCTGAAAGTGATTGACTTGTTGTGGAGTGTCTCCCAGAGCCAGTCTCTCTTCGGGGTTAATATTTAACTTATCTCTCAAGCCTGGTGTGTATCCCTTTAAAAGAAATAAAAAAAAACATCAGTAAAATCATTTTGTTCTGGAAAATACACAAGTATATGTATGTAGGTCACACTTACCGGCCCTCCACTTTGATTCAGTCCACCGGGTGTTCCAAAACTACCAGGTGTGGATAATTCACTTCTCGCAGAGCTGAAAATAAATATTTTTTTATAAAACATTATTATTATTATAGGTGTACGGCGATCTGCTCACTGAGGCAACTGAAAACTGTCAACCAGCAACTGTCTTTGTATGACAATGTGATAACCCGCACACTACACAATCACTCAAAAACCCGTTGCCAATGGTAACGCAAGCGGTGACTGCTGATTGCCGTGGCTGACCGTTGCTAGTTGCCAGCTGTCAGCTGATTGTTCTTCGTCTATGGTTAAACAAGCTTTTTGACCAATCAAGACATAGAAACCAGCTGGTTTTAGTTTGTTTGCAGTTGCCTCATCAGCGGAGCGCCTACCGCTGTTAAAAACAATATAAACTCTAGTTCCGTGATAGTGGATCCCCCAACAGTTGGCATACTTATCGTACCTTTCCCCCGGCATACTTATATGTAATGTGCAGTCGGTTTAGGGAAAATACGGTATACCAACTTACACAAAATATAACTAAGTGTCCCCTAAGGAGCGTGCAGAGAGGGTGTATCGCCAAATAACAAAAGTGTAAAACATATTTTCATTCAAATGCAACAATGAAAAAATTACTTGTCTATATACTGAATATACCAGCGTATACATATGTAAGTAAAAAAAATCAACACTTAAAATAAATAATTCGTTTGATATCCATACCAACTTATTATTAACCTCTTGAATGTTAGATGACATTTGCTCACATATGGCCGTATTCATAGAAAATTAATATCAGAGCATTCCGAGAGGCTAGACATTTGGAATAAAAAGCAACGTCTGGAATGATATTGGCGCAAACGATTCTGACCTTTTTCTTGTGCAGTTTCTTTATATAGAGGTGTAACAGGACTCCTGAGGTTATTTGGTGTAAGAAATGTACCTGACGTTTTGCTCTCCGATGATATTTTTTTTTATTAAAAACAAAAAAATGTTTTTCAATCACACGTCGCCACTGGCAATTATGATTGGCATAGTCGCGAGACAATACACGTGAACGTAGCGTGTACACAGGAGAAAGGGAGCGAACGCGCGGTAAGGGGAGCAAGGGAGCGCGCTGCCAACCTGCGGGGGGTTGGCTGGCGGATAGGGGGGGAGGGGTCAGCGGGGTTTATACGCGATCACCGACGGGGTGTGAAAAAACATTAAAAAAATGTTTTTAATTGCAAAAAAAATGTCACCGTACAGCAAAGTGATATACAGATGTTTACTCCAAATAAGCTTAGGAATCACTGGGTAAAATCTCTCGGGTACGTCCTGTTACACCTTGTATAAGGGTTAAAATCCCATTTTATTTTTTAACCTCTCATCTGTCACCCGCCCGCCGGCGGGCTTACGACAAATGAGAGGTTAAAAGCATTTTTGTGTTTGAAATTAATAATGAATGTGCAAAAAATTATAATTTTATAATAATAATTTCGGGGGTTAAATGGCGAGTCACCATAAACTCTCCCCCTTTTTTTATAAACAACCCTGGATTTAGCTAATTACTACAGCGCCATTTTTGTGAAAAATTTTCCAAGTAATTGTAACAGAAAGAGAGAGAGAGATTACAATGGAGCTCTCAGTGGAAAGACCTGGTATTTGATCACATGGAAGGCGATTTTGAACAGATGATTCAGAATAATTCAGAGAATCAGATTAATGTGGCAATAACTTAATGAACTTACCGGAATGGTGTAGCGAGCACTGTGTTTGGGGTGGCCACAACCTGGTTCTGTGGCAAAGAGCCCCCGAAGTCGGGGTTATACAGCGGGGTATTCAGACCACCCTTGAGTGGAGTATCCACGTGTGTCAGAGCCATCATGTTCTGGGCCTCTTGCAGGACTCTGAAATAAGGAAACAAGTTCAGGGATTTTGGTTTACAGATAATAATAGTCCAGAGGTATTAATCCATTCAATACATTCAGGAAGTGCATGGCAGTCTTCCGGAGTCTTTTAAAAAAATGCATAAATAGTTAAAACAGATTATTTGTGATCACACCACAATGTAATGGACTCTATCGGATTTGAACGGACAGATGAAGGAATCTGACAAAGTTCATTAAAGTTTTGTTGGAAAATCGCCTTGAACCATGTAAGGAAATGTTTGTAGTCCTTATGGTGCCTAAGCGCCTTTGAGTTAATTTTTCACAAAAACAGCGCTATATAAATAATCCAAATACATATGGGAGGCGGATTTGGGAACCGCCTTATTGGATAACCAACACCTCTGCTATAGGTCACTCCAAGTGGTTCACTACATTTGGTGACTTAGCAGGGATGTCCAGGTCTTGGCGGCGGACCCTTTGACCTCTCCAGATGGTCTCTCTCGATCCAACGTCTTGCATTGCAACCGGAGGGATGGTTTCATATGTCCGTCACTCCTGGACACACTAACCCCTAGATTCCTACCCATCCTTCACATTTTTTTCCTTTCCAGAACTTCCTCTCGTTTCTTTCCATAAAAAAACCCTCATGCATCTCCAAAGATGAAATAGGCCCTGGGGGAATTTTTTTCCAGGGTTTCCTAAATTGGGTTTCCCAGGGTTAATACAAAAAAAGTCCAGAATCTGTTCTTCACTAAGGATCCATTAAATTCAACGGAAATAAGACGATTAGAAGCACATATTATTAATGAGTTCAGAAGAAACGTGAAAAGAAAGATATTTTTTCTATAACCTCCTCAGACCAGTGTCTCCTGTAGACAACATAAAAAAAGCAATGTGATTCCTGGATTCTGGATTCAAACTAGTTGCTAGAGACCCAGCGTCTCCTACAAGAGACATCCGATTCTGGAAAAACTGAGCATTAAAAAATATATTTTTATATCATTAATTTATTAGTTTTTGAAAACTACAAATTAAAAAAACAAAAATTAATTAGAAAGTTTTTTTTTCTCCGGAACCGAGGACGATAGCTGTTCACATCAGGTGTCCAAGCACGCCGGGATGATGTTAATGTGAACCAACCTGTCTGTTTGCGGCGCTGGTGTCCTTGCAGTGGTGGCGTGCTGAGGTGTGATGGCGTAGTCAGCAAGGAGGCTGTCGGTGGCGCCACCCTCGCCACTTTCTGCCGCCACCTCTCGAGCCACCTCACTGGCACGACCCAGTTTTACTACTTGTTGCAATTCCTACAAACAGTTCAATCTAATTATAACTTCGTAAATAATTAATAAAGTGCTGAGAGACTAATACAGACATTCTTATAAGAACAGCAACCTTACTATTGAAACCTCTGTAACAATGTTGAGATGAGTTTTACATTTGCATTATTCAAATAAACTTTAGTTAAGACAGGTTGTTTCACAGAATTTTAACAATTCATTAAATTTCAAAGTTAATTTTCAAGTTCTGTGAAAGTTCTATTCATGTTGTGTCATTATTTCATCACGGGTCGGTTCATTCACTGTACTTAGATAATAACAGAACTTGAATGTTAACTTCGAAATTTAATGAATTGTTCAAATTCTTTGAAACAACCCGTCCTTAAAATTTTACCCCCTTATCGATAATTTTCACAAATAAGGTCTTTAAGTAAGCTGACAATGTAATAAACCAAATATTAAGATGCGTGAGATTCTAGACTACTTTGTTAAAATTCAACAACCTCAGATAGTGACAAATCAGATATAATATATAAGTTCATAGTTCTTTATGTTTCTGCAGTATATCTCTATCCTTGGATAGTTATTGTAACTAGCAGGTAAAAACCCACTCCGGCGGGAAAACTATAGTGTGAAAACTTCAATAGTTCTATTTGAACATTACAGATGGCATCACTTCCGTTTGTATCTAGTATGTGGAGCAAGTGTGTACGACAGACTAATTAATAATATAGATAATTACTCTAAAGAGAAAAAGTCCTAAAGAGATCGCGGAACCCCCAATATCATAACCGTATTATTCCTTCAATTTGACAATAACACAGCCATGATTGTATCCCTTATTTTTTATGTTAAAAACAAAAGGGATATTTTTTAAATAACTAAGTGTTAGACAAAACGTACCTGATCAGAGATTTGAGGTTCTGGCAAAACCAACTTGCTCCTCTTCTTTGCCGGACCATCGCCAGACATCATCGATGAAGGAATGTCATTTTCCTTGCGTTGCTTCAACTTCTGTTTGTCTTTCCTGCGGTCACGCTGAAAACAATTAAAATTACACATTTAATAAAGAAAACAAAGTAAAATTATAAAGTGGCGTCTCCTCTGATGAAAATTTTTTCACACTTTATGGATAGTTAAGTCGGGGCCAAAATGTTTTTACTTTCCGCGGCCCATGGAAAACTACAAACGTTGTGGCCCTGCCCCATGTTTATGGTCATGTTTGAGGTATTGTTTGTGAAATTGGTCGCAAGAGATTGGCCTTGACAAAAACATTAATATAAAAAAGTTGTAAGTTGCCACAAGGTAAAATAAAAATGAGTACATACCTCTTCTTTTTCAGACTTCAGTTCCCCATCAAGATGTTGCTGCCTCAATTTGGTAAAATCGGGGGCCATTGGGTCTATCACCTCATCACCTGTATCGTAAAAACCTAATGCGGGGCGCTTTTCAAAGGGTATTTCAGCATTGTAGTCAATACCCCTCTTCTTTTTATGCCTAAAAACAAAAAAATAATGAAATTACTAACTCATTCAGCAGGTAGTGAATTTATTTATGTATTTTCACTTTACAGCCATAAAGCTTGTTCGAAATTTTTTAAATTTAGAATATGTATTGTACCTAGCAGCAACTAGAATACCAGCAGCACTCAGCTCCCGCCTCTTTTGCAGGGCAGCCAACCTCCTCGCTTCTTCTAGCTGCTTTTCTCTTGCCTTGCGTTTGGCTTTTTTGCCCTGTGTGTTAGCCAACCTGGCACGGGCTTCTGACAGCATCTCCAGTTCTAAAAACAAAATTAACAGTACAGAATGTGTATCTACATCAAATATTTTTAAAGCCAGCCGCACACCGGAGCCATACGCTACATGCACGCAACATTTATGTCGTTACAATACGCATGCTACATTTTTGCTTGCATTATATATGTCGCGTACATGCACACCGGGTGTATATATATATATATATATATATATATATATACTCGAAAATGTCGACATCATCTGACGACACGGATTTCTTGATGTGGCAATTAATGAGAAAAAAAAGACATTATTGGGTTCATCCGTTTAATCAAGATCTGCAAGTTACGGTAATTTAAAAAATTTTATACCAAAGTTATACCAAAAGTTACGATTTTGATCCAGATGATTTCTGCAATCCGTCTATTGCTATAATCAGTGAGTCCATGGTTATATGATATAGGGTTTTTTTCAACCTCTGCAATAAACTCCAAATAAAATTCAATATTGTCTTTCATTTTTGCAAACCACTGCGCCACAGAAAACGAACGCGTTCGATCTTGAATTGATGTAGCGCAGCTAACGACTCGCCACGAATTGCACCCGCTATAAACGTGTCCTTGGTGTGCGTGCTTGCGCGCAAATATAGGGGGCGTTAAATGTGTCGCGTTTCAAATGTGGCGCCACAGTTATCGTAATACAAGTGTATGTCTGGTGTGCGGCCTCGCTAACATTACTGTTTTCTCGTCTTGGAAGTTTCTGTCTTGCAAATGATTTGTGATTTGAAATCGGTGCAATTACTTTATGGAAAATGGATTCATACCATCCTCATCCATGTCCTTGGGATCAGGCCGTGCTGGTTTAGTTTCTGGATTGGGATCAATTTCACCCGGCTTCAACTTTCGGGGATCATCATTCATGTCATCTCCCTCTTCTTTTTTTTGCGCTTGATCTCTGGAAATAGAAGACACGAGAACAAAATGATCATTACAACAAAACGGCGTGATTATTAGATTTTTTTTAAATGCATGAATGAAAATGATTTTTTTATGCTGTGAAAGCGAAAAACAAAGCTTTCTGGTAAACTTTCGGGATGATTGAACACGCTATGAACATATTTTTGGAAATAACTCTTTGATTCACCTTTATCACTAGAAAAGACAATTATTTTCATTTGGGGCGATCGACAACACTGAAATTAAAATTTTAAATTCCGATAGTTTAGCAACATTTTATTTTATTTGAATTTACGCCCAGTTTACGTTGACTAAAGTGTTTTCATTGCATTATATTATCATATGAATAGTACAAGGCAGTCCATCATCAATTGTTAAATTAATTAATGTTGTTTGAAACTTACAAAAGATATTCGTATCTCTCCAGACATTGAGCGGCAGTCCTGCCAATGATGGGAGCTATGGTCCTCCATTGAGTTGGCATGAGTTTGGCCAAATGAAGTAACTTTTCATCTTCTTCCCTGGACCATTCGGTTTTCTTGATACTGGGATCGAGCCATTCATACCACCGAGCCTTACACTGCTTTGCAGACTTGCGGTGAATCAAGGAGGCAATTCTCGACCATTGATTCTTGCCATATTTCATCACAGCAGCTTTTAATATTTCATCCTAAAACACAGGTTATAATTTGAATATGAACATCATTATTTCTGATAATACATTAAATTTATATATAAATACACACCTCCGTGTTTCGCCACACACCCCCCTTTATCATTATACGAGGCATTTTTAAGAGTTTGTGTTATCTTTTCGCCTCAAATAAAAAATATTAAATATACATGACAGGAACGCTAAACATTGACGGCAAAACGTTTTTTTAACCACAGACATGCCACAGACAAAGAAGTTGTCAGTTGACTCCCGTATTTGCATTTGGCTTTGGCAGATAGAAATTTTATTTTGTCTTTGAAAGTAAGTGGACCCACTCATTGTACAGAATTTAAAACAATATTGAAGATATAAAAATTTCAAAATATCTGGACATCTGGAAACAGGTCACCTTTAAATTATTTTTATATGCCCTGATTTACCTAATCCATTGAACAGAAAGTTGCCTTTTGATTATTTCTTTGCATAAGATATAAAATTTATTTTTTACCTTCCGAATACCTAGTGACATAATACAAACGTTTATCAACAGAACGATTTTCAACAAATACTCCCGGATTACTGGGTATTGCTTTTTGAAAGACTATATCTATTTCCACCCTCAAGAACAAAAAATATTAGTTGATACTTCAATACTACCTTTAACTCTCGATATCTGTTTTTCCTCCCTCCTGCAAATTGGGTCTCTTCAAGACCTAAGTTCACTCCTTTCTTTTCACAAAAAGACCCTCCACATGGCTTCTCGAAAGATGATATAGGCCCCGAGGGAAATTATTTTCCTCAGGGCCTTCTATGTGGAGATAATGTAAAAAAATCTATGATCCGTGATCTTGATCTCATTCATTCCATTTTCCATATTTCATTGTCTATGACGCTTAATCAAACGGAGGGAGGGTGTTGTCACTCCCTTTTTGTTGTGAATTTCGGCTTTTTTCGGCTAATAACTGCGAATATTTTAACAACAAATATGTTGTGTTTGACTTGAGAACTTAGTTGATTTATTCTAGGTTTCTGTAGCATATGAGGTAAGCTTTCAGTGTTGTTTTGGTGATGTTTGATTCGTTTAGTGGGGCGACCAAATGTTACTTCCGACTTACATTATCTACTGTATAATGACATCTTCCGCTCTCGAACGTGACTAACTGGGGTTTGTTTTTCAGATAGATTGACCAGCATCGATAAAATGGCTCGCTCTATAAACCCCACGCAGCAGAAGCTGGCGGAGAAGTTGGTAATATTAAATGACCGCGGCATCGGGATGCTGACAAGAATTTACAACATCAAAAAAGCTTGCGGTGATGCGAAGTCTAAGCCAGGGTTTTTATCCGACAAAACCTTAGAGTCTTCCATAAAGTTCATTGTCAGACGGTTCCCAAACATTGATATTAAAGGTCTTCAGGCCATTACAAATATACGAAATGAGATTATCAAGTCTCTGTCATTATACTACTACACTTTCGTAGATTTACTGGACTTTAAAGACAATGTATGTGATTTATTGAATATCATGGATTCCTGCCAGGTTAATCTAGACTTGACCCTGAATTTCGAACTAACCAAAAACTACTTGGATTTGGTAACCACCTATGTTTCGCTGATGATATTGTTGTCCAGAGTTGACGATAGAAAACCAGTTTTGGGTTTATTCAACGCCGCCCACGAAATGGTTCATAGCCAGAGTGATTCCAGTTTTCCCAGACTTGGCCAACTCATCATGGATTATGAAATTCCACTGAAAAAATTATCTGAAGAATTTGTCCCCCATCAAAAGCTGCTCATCAGCGCTCTCATGTCACTCGAGAAGGTGTTCAAAGCTCGCAATGTTACCGCCGATAATTGGAGATCGGAACAGAAACTCAGCTTAGTTGGTAACCCTGCCCAGATCTTGAAGGCTGCAGAAACAAACACAATGTCTTGCGAATATCTCTCCTTAGAATCCATGGAGAGATGGATTATATTTGGATTCATGATTTGCCATCACATGCTGCAGACGGGCCCTGCCAACGAGATGTGGGTGGGCGCTCTGGACTCCGGCTGGGTGGTAGCACTGTTCCGAGATGAAGTCATTTACATTCATAATTATGTACAAACTTTCTTTGATGGAATAAAAGGCTACAGCAAAAGAATTTCAGAAGTAAAAGATTGCTACACTCACGCCGTGCAGAAAGCAGGGTATAAACACAGGGAAAGAAGGAAGTTTTTGAGAACGGCTCTGAAAGAACTGGGTTTAATTTTAACAGATCAACCCGGCCTCCTGGGACCCAAAGCTTTGCTTATCTTCATAGGATTAAGTTATTCCCGCGATGAAGTGTTCTGGTTACTGAGACACAATGACAATCCTCCGCTGCAGAAAGCCAAGGGCAAGTCTGCCGAAGACTTAGTGGATAGACAGTTGCCAGAACTGCTCTTCCACATGGAAGAGCTACGGGCCCTAGTGCGCAAATACAGCCAAGTTATGCAGAGATATTATATTCAATACTTGGTTGGCTTCGACGCTATTGCGCTCAACATTCTTATACAAAACCTGCAAGTCTGCCCAGAAGATGAGAGCATCATCCTCTCTTCCTTGTGTAACACCGCAGCCAGTCTCAATGTGAAGCAAGTTGAAGACAATGAAATATTTGATTTCCGAGCATTCAGATTGGACTGGTTCAGACTACAGGCATACGCTTCCATTGGAAAAACTCCTCTCTCTTTAGTGGATAACCGTCCAATGGCAGAATTAATTGATAAAATGGTGTATCACACGAAAATGGTAGACAATCTTGATGAAATAATGGTTGAATCGTCTGATCTCTCAATATTCTGTTTTTACAGTAAAATCTTTGAAGATCAATTCCACATGTGCTTGGAATTCCCGGCCCAAAATCGGTATATTATTGCTTTCCCTTTGATTTGCAGCCATTTCCAGAATTGCACCCACGAGTTGTGTCCAGAGGAGAGACATCATATCCGGGAGCGGAGTCTCTCAGTTGTCAACATGTTCTTGGAAGAGATGGCTAAAGAAGCCAAAAACATCATCACCACAATTTGTGATGAACAGTGTACAATGAGTGACAAGCTACTTCCCAAGCACTGTGCGCAGACTATTGCACAACTCGTCAACAGGAAAAAGAAAGATAAAAATAAGAAGAATGCCGTAGAAGTTATGAAGCCTGGCTCTGAAAGTTACAGAAAAACACGCGAAGAGCTGACCACCATGGATAAGTTGCACATGGCCTTGACTGAATTATGCTTTGCCATAAATTACTGTACAACAGTTAATGTTTGGGAGTATACTTTTGCTCCCAGGGAATATCTGCACCAGCATTTGGAGTCCAGATTTTCTAAAGCTCTTGTAGGAATGGTAATGTTCAACCAAGATACCAGTGAAATAGCTAAACCCACTGAACTTCTAGTGAGTGTCAGAGCATATATGAATGTTCTGCAAACTGTTGAGAACTATGTTCACATCGATATCACTCGAGTATTCAATAACGCCTTACTCCAACAGACCCAGAATGTGGACAGTCACGGGGAAAAGACAATAGCTTCTCTGTACACACAATGGTACTCTGAAATACTGCTGAGACGTGTCAGCGCCGGTGCCATTTGTTTTTCCATGAACCAGAAAGCATTTGTTAGCCTGACTGCGGAGGGAACTATCCCGTTCAATGCGGAGGAATTCTCCGATCTCAACGAACTCAGGGCTTTAGCAGAGTTGATCGGTCCATATGGAATGAAGTTATTAAATGAAACATTGATGTGGCATATTTCCAGTCAGGTACAAGAGTTGAAAAAACTTGTGGACGGAAACAAAGAAGTCTTACAAATGTTGAGAACTAATTTTGATAAGCCCGAAATAATGAAGGAACAGTTCAAGAGATTACAATTTGTGGACAATGTTCTGCAGAGAATGACCATCGTGGGAGTGATTCTGAGCTTCAGACAGGTAGCGCAGGAAGCTCTGCTGGATGTATTAGAGCAGAGGATCCCATTCTTGATCAGTTCTATCAAAGATTTTCAACATCATTTGCCCAGTGGAGATCCAATGAGAGTCATCTCAGAAATGTCCTCAGCGGCAGGTCTGCCTTGTAAGGTGGATCCTACTCTAGCCACGGCTTTGAGGCAACACAAAGCTGCTTCAGACGATGAAGAACACCTCCTTGTCTGCCTACTGATGGTCTTTGTAGCGGTCTCCATCCCCAAGCTTGCCAGAAGTGAGGGCTCATTCTATAAGGCGTCGCTCGAGGGTCACGCCAACAACATTCACTGTATGGCTCTGGCTATAAACAACATATTTGGAGCACTATTTACGATCTGTGGCCAGGGAGACATTGAAGATAGGATGAAGGAATTCTTGGCCTTGACGTCGTCATCATTGCTGCGTTTAGGCCAGGAAGCCGATAAGGAAGCTATTAAGAACAGAGAGTCCGTGTATTTATTACTGGATTTGATTGTCCAGGAGTCTCCTTTCCTCACCATGGACTTATTAGAGTCCTGCTTCCCTTATGCCTTGATTAGAAATGCTTATCACGCTGTGTACAAACAGGAGCAAGCTATGACGCATACCTAAATTTACATTCTGTACTATATTTATTTAATATTTATATATTAGGTAGTTGCATAGAATTGCATAGTAAACATGACTGTTTTTGAAAGGTTGCAGGAGTGCATACATATTTGTAAAACTAAGTTATGTTTGTTTTTAGTTAAGGCCCCTGGTTCTGCTTATGTCTGTCTTTATTATCTGCAGTTTAATTTACTCTATTGCATTTAATCAAATATCCCAAAGAATGAATGTTTTAAAAGCCATATAATTAACATAGTTTCGGTACACTTTTCCATTCCACATTGATCTTACATTAAAAAAATATATCAAAAATTTTCCTACAATACATTATTATTATTAAACTATATTATGTGGATACTGTAAATGATAAGTTTTGCACTAGTTAATTTTAAGACTCCGATTCTAATTGTTAGATCGGCTATACATACAGTTTTGATAGAACGCCTAAGTGTGCTTTTTACCTTTGAAACTGTAAATTAAATAAAAATGTATAAATACAGATAGAAAAAATAAAAATATTTTGTAAGTGCGCAATTAACAATATTTCAAGAATAACTCCAAGTATTATAGATATAGAATAATATTCACCTCGATATTTGTATTAATCAGAAAATGAAGAGCCTATTTTTTATTCAGTAGTTGTACACATTTTGTATTCAGAATCCATTGATGACTGTATTTTAAATCCAGTTATTAATTTTCAATGTAATCTTATCGTAGAACTTAGATTGTATTATGTTATTTTTATGCAGTAGGTTTACATTTTTGATAAAAATAACTCTATTCCTATGTACCTACTCTATGCATTAGATATAAAAAATAATTAGTTGAAATAAATAATTGACTTTTACACTTGGCGATGTATGTACATGTACACCCAGTCTTTTCTAAAAATTTCTTTGTACCGCACGTTAATAAAAATATGGCAACGAAGAATCAACAAATTATGACTGTAAGCTAGCATTATTTGATGGCAAAAACCTTGCCAATTTAATTAACAATGTTATTTATAATTTGAAGAGTGTCTTTTAATTTGAAAACAAATATTTTATTTAAGTTATTCTTTGAAATATTAAATTTCATTAAATGTTTTTCTGCCACATCCCCGATCGGGGGTGTTTGGGTTTAGTTTGTTTACGTCCTCAAAATTTCGTGCCAGCAAACCTGTTAATAAATTATATTACATATTAAAAAGTTTTTTTTTATTTAGGAAGAAAACTACTTTATAAAAACTTGTTTAACCTTTACGTAACTGGAAGGGGGTTATTAGGGTCCCCCCGTATATCGTAGAGTGATTGTGTCTCTTAAGATTCCTTTTGCCCCTTCGAGTAACACTCAGATATTAGTTACTATTTTTTATGCCTACTATTTTAACTGTGAAGCGGGCGACAAACGCGAAGTTCACATCAAAAAGATACTGTGTTATAAGTATCTTTTCTACCGACACACTACGTTATAAAATATTCCTTCCTACGGCAGGAGAAGGGGTCAGTTGAAATCGGAAGCGGTCGAGCGAATATCATTTCTTTGTACTGGATATGTTAACTTGACAGCTCCGTGCATGCTCCGTGTATTAAAAATGACCCCCTCTCCTGTTTACGGTAGAGAGGGGGTTGCATAACTTTTCTGATATCGCCACTGTAGCGAATACGAAAAATAATTCCGATTAGCGAAGATTCAAACCGCGATCACAGCGCATCATCTTGGATTGTATGGCGAGCGCTATTGTGTTATAAATAACTTTTTGATGTGAGCTGCGAGTCTGTCGCTACCTTTATGGCTCAGCAGTCAAATCATTGAGTAATGCAAAATGGTAACAGTAGAAAATCGAGTGTAACTCAAATACATAATATTATTGTACTTTTTATGTCCGCACTATAGGGAATAATAGATCTTAAATACTAAAAGGATAATTTTTATTTAAATGCGGATCGATAAACAAAGTTTTTCTAGGATCACCTAAGTTATAGATAGAGTATGTGATGTAAAAAACAACTTAGATATCTCACAAAACTCTCGTTCGGGGATGTGTATTATCCCCCTCCGGTGCGGAAGGGTTAAAAAGAAAATAAAACTATTTTTTTTTAAGTGCATCGATGTGTTTGAATTTCGATTTTGTTTTCGTGAATGAATAAAGTGGAGATTAACCCACTTCCCGACATCCGATTGAGCCGAAAAATGAAACTCGGAAGATAACTGTCATCGCAGTGAGGGCTCGTACTGACATCATCAACCTTCATCCTCTTCCGTCTCATGCGTCTTGTTTGAAAACTAAAATGACAGATGATACTAGAACGATGACATCACATACAATCTCACGGCGGACTAGTATAGACTTGTTGTCGATGACAATATATTCTATCAACCTTTGGTGTCAATCACGCATACACACAAGGACAGGAAGGAAATTGGATGACATTACAGAAGTTAATGTTTTAAATGTAAATGTCGGTCTTATCCAAGGGGATTTGGCTCAATTGTTGACTCCATTCCCTGGAGAGGAAGGTTCATCATAAGTCGAACAAAAGAAGAAAAAAAAGATTTTTTTAGTTTTAAAAGACATTTGAAAGCAGATGTTTTTTTTGTCTTTCAGCAATCTTTTGTTATTATTCTATTTTACGATTTTATGTCCGGTTAAATCTTCCCCAAAGGAAAAACTAAACCCTACCATTCACTTTTCCACAAATGATTATCTAGTCAATCCATGCTATGCAATTGTACTATATAAATATAAAACAATACAATAACAACATGTCAACCTTCCAGATAACCAAATGGCAAAATAATTCACCGACTCCAGATATTTTAATATCAGAGGGTTCGGCTCGGTAGAACTCCTAATTGGACCTATACATCCTACTGATCCCTCAATATAAATATTTTAAAAATCTTTTGTAATCCTACATGTATTTAAAATGATTGATTTTTGCATTTTTATATATAAATTCTTTGATAAATCTAATAAGCCTAAGGGGATTTCTCACCATCCTCCCAATAGCTTATCTACCCTAATAACGTAATAACTAATATTATTAAAATATAAATAAAATACTCGCAGTGGTTAGAATACTCGGCCAACTTATCCAATATATAGCCACTATTCATAGGTTCGTTTACCGAATTATAAACTCCAACTTAATAAATAAATTAACCGTAAATCGAAAATATTCGTTATTAGTGTAGATACGCTATTGGGAGGATGGTGAGAAACCCCCTAAATTTTGAATGGCAGAGCTAGGTATAATGCCAGTAGCCGAAATAACAAAAGGTAATATTTCTATAGTCTGAGAATGCCAAATTCTTTTAATCTCATTTCCTAAATCTGTATATTTTCAGAAACAGATTTTTCAATATTACAGGAATTTGAATTAGCTACGTCAATGATATTTTATTTATTAATACAATATTATTATGGAATAAAAGGATTAACTTACAAAACAAAGAATTTGTAAACTTATTAAGAATGAACCAACAGGACAAATGCTTGCCATGTTAGGAATATGTTAGAAAGCTTCCCTCGGTGATCTCCAATCTACACCCAACAGATTTTTCATATCTTCTAAAATAATAAAAGGCAATAACAACAAAATTTTTAGGAAGTCTGGTTTTAGAAGTGTAACGAGACACGGAACTCAACCAACGTCTTGTGGCTGCATCCGAGTGGCTCAGCTCTCCTCTAAATGAACAATGGATGCAGATGATGCGGCAACCACCTTGTTCCATTTAATTTATTTATTTTTTACTGAAATTAATTTCATATTACATAAAATATTATTATTATTTCCTAGATGTTCTCTGAACATTAAACCTCACATCCAAAAAGCGTTTTTAATTTTCTCTTATAATAAATCAAAACCAAGATTTTCTCACTGGAGGAACTGAAACCAAACTAAAACTGGCTGGTTGCTATGGTTTCCAAGCAAACTTCTATGACGGCGCTACTTAATTTTACGATTTCAATAATTATCTCAGCTTGTTTAACCATAGACGAAGAACAATCAGCTGTCATCGTAGCAACTTGCACGGTGAGTTATGAGTCACTGCTTGCGTTGCCATTGACATTGGGTTTTTGAGAAGTTGTGTAGTGTGCGGACCATCTAGTTGACATACACAGGATAGTGAGTTTAGTTGCAAACTGGCTTTTTTTCAGTTGCCTCGTCAGCAATGTCCCATCTCAATGACAATTCTTTTTTCAAACATTCTTCAGGCTGGTAGGTACCATAATATTGATTATTCTGATTTGACAGTTCCTAGTGGGAACTACAATCATGCATACTCTGGCAGGATAAAAAAGTAGTACTCAACATGGCTACCATCTCAAGCCTGAACTGGAACGTAACAAACAAATTTATAGACAGATAAAATGCTGATTGATCGAGATAAAACAGGACTTCGCTACATTCAGTCAATAAAAACTGGACTGCTGGAATATGAACTAATTTAACCGCTTGGACACATAAGCGTGTTTTCACGATAATTTAACGTAGGTAGACATAGGAATGACGTATGGCCCGTACCTGAGTTATTAATAAACTTTAAAATTTCAATTTCAACATAACACGAAATAAGATGTTTTCTAGGCCCACATATGGCAGTATTCCATAAAAAAAATTATATCAGAGCATTCCTAGCTAGAGTTTTGAAATAAAAAGCAACGTCTGGAATGATATTGGCGCAAGCGATTCTGATCTTCTCCATGTACAGTTTCTTTAAACATAAGGGTTAAAATCGTATTTTATTTTTTGACCTCTCATCTGTCATCTGGACACCGAACGGTGTCCGAGCGTTGTGGTTAATAAAAATGTTTCAACATGAAATCACTCAGTGCAATTTGTTATTCCACTGGAGAGAGACTACTTACATTTCGATGATGCAGCAACCTCCCTGATGGACGAACCTTTAATTTTATTTATTTATGCGATGCTTTTTATTAAATTTTATGTTATCAGTTTTTAATTTTATTTTTATCTTTAAAATAGTAAAAGTTTTATACATTGACCAACAAAGTCTAGTGTGGATGTTAAAAATGACACCAAAATTCAAAATTGTTGTTTCCAAAAATTGGGTTACAAAAACATTTATGGAAAAGTAATTATTTCTTACTCAAAAGATGGCAGAAGCATTGCTTTTTACCTTCTGTTAGTCTGCAAGGAACATATACGTCTCCCAAGATATCATGCTTTCGGAGCGAGGCGACGGAATCAGATGGGTAGTTAGTTGGCGGGCTGAAGTATTCCACTGAATTTGTAAGACATGCCATATCTAGAGTTAATATTATATCGATGGTTGTATCCCTACATCTCATGTAATGTGGCAGACTAGGATTGCTATATCCTCCCAGTCCTGCTAGATTAAAAACTAAAATAAAATTAATAAATTTCCCTGTGAAGATCTAAATATCATTTTCTAGACTTTCAAATAAACACTGGACCATGAATATCACAGAAGTTGAAAATAATAAGATAATGGGTATTGAAAAGAAAGAAAACAAGACTCCTTTATGTAAAATTTATTTTGATTTTTTACACTTTAAATCACATTGATTTTTCTCAACATTCATTTTTGTTATAATTAAAATATTCACATTATAAGGTTTATTAATTACAAACAAATGATTCAGTGTGGTAATGAGAACAATGATTTTTCAGGATGGAAGTTTTTCCTTTGTAATCCATACAACACCTATTGGTCGAATTGTGCAGAAATATTACCAACGATGCCACATGAGTTTTGCTGCTCGCCGAATATGAGCAATGAGCATGCCTTCATATTCCACAAACTAAATCAGTACTGACTAAAGCGGAAAAACCATTTCTCATCCGGAGATGCCAAACCAAGTAATCCTGTATGTTTTATATCATATCAAGAAGAGTAAAATGTCAGTACGAAAGAGGCTCATAAAATAATTTTATCATGTACCTGGAAGGTTTTTTAACTTTTGCTCATTGTAGAAATCAGAAAGGTTATTTTTTTTAATCATTTTGATCAACATTTATCACTCAATTGGTGCTTGTCCATTAAAGCAAAACCAACTGTAAATTAAAAATACGAAAAAGTCTGTTGACATTCAACAATACAAAGACAGATATTTACGCAATGTTTTGTTTGACCAAAGAGGTTGATTGTTAAAGTAAATATCAACACACAAAATGTTATTGTCTGAAGCGTTGGAAAAATAATTGGCTTCAATGGTAATATATTCCGTGGTTGCTCTTATTCTTTAGATTAATAAAGTATGTATCTAAGATATTGTGTTATATAAAAACATTTATTCCTTATGTACACAAGATTACAATCAGCAGTCGCAGAACTCTAAGGCCCTTCGTACACAGAGATATTTACAAGCTACGTGACTGTGACGCAACCACAAGAAGCCCACCAATATACTACTCTTTAAAGCTGGTTTCCGTACACGACGCTAGAAGCGGGGTTCTTAAATTTCAATCGTACAGACGCTGGCATAATAATAATATAGATTGTGAGAATTATGTCAAATTGACTTTTTTTACAATCTCAATCCAACGTTTTCTCCGCTTAATCTTTTCTTGTGAAATTCTGTAAATTATAGTTACACAAACATAGATATTTTCCCGCCTCCTGAACAAATTTAACATTCAAATCTTTAAAACGAGTAGTAGACGCGAATGCAACTCACGTAGCCAGCTACAAGCACTGTCAGTAGCGTGCAACTGATGTCAAACCCATAGGCGTCGCGTCGTGTATGAACACTAGCTAAATGGTATGGCGGATACTCACGAGCGGTGATTATCCCACGCGCACGAAACTCAAGTCGCTTGTAAGTATTTCCGTTTACGAATGGCGTAATTATTGAATAAACTGATTTAAAAAGCTGAATGAATGGCCAGTCAATAAATATAGGAGAAAACCTTTCTCAATATACACAGCTCAGAACGGTGTTTAAAAAATATTATTCTTAATTATGTATTTATTTATTTATTAAAACTGCAAATGCGGAACGGCGCCCATTGGGACGCGGCCGTGCTCACTTATTACTTCAAATGGGAATCCTTAACAATTAGATATTTTAGTTTATACAATGCAGTACACTTTTATAATTATTTCAAATATACAATAGTTAAAATACTTGTTAATGTACGTCCACCTCGAGCTAGCTTAATCTATTTTATATATATTTTGGTATGCGGTACATTTATAAGAAATATATGTATTCCGTTTAAAATGATATTTTTCCCATAACTGGTTTTACATATTTCTCTCTTATCACTTTTGGTAGAGATTGCGTCATCGTCTCTTAAAAATAAATGGCAGATTTATATTTATTGTAACATTTAGTAACAACTAAAAGACTTTCCGCACCGTTCTTCTCAGCAGCTCCATTCCACTTCAGAGTGTATTTATAATGGGCACATCTTATTATACATGCCCGCCACTTCACTGCACTTTTACACACTTCCGCATGCACCTTATTCAGTTCATTCAGAACGTACTTTGCCTCTTATGATCCACTTAACATACAAAGAGAACATACAAATCTAAACAAGTACGTACTTTATAATAATAATGTTCATTGATAACTCAAATTGCTAAATATTGTTTTTACAATGTTCAAAGACATATCATAATATCTGCTGATGAATTTTAAAACAAGACAACTCTTTAAAAAAAGAAACCTTATTTGGTATAATAAAAGTTTTGGCCAAGTTGTATTTATAAAATATACCATTACACAAACATTATTAAAAAGGAATAATTGAAAGAAATAAGATGTTAAGTTAATAGTAAAAAGTAATAATACATAGTAAAAAAAAAAAACAGTAAACTCTCTATTATCCAAAATATATCAGGGAGCTAAACCTTGGAACCAACAACTAAACATGCCTAAAACAAGATTGTATAAAGCACCTACATACTGTAACATTTAGAGAACAAGAACTCAAAGCTAAAGTCATTTTTTAACATAACGCACCATTGCTAAGAGTAAATCTTTGGCAAGTGTAGAATGAAACAAATATCAAAAGTTATGGAATTATCGATGCCTAAGATTAATCGCATTGGACAATCGAGGATTTACTGTACGAGGATAAAAGCAATAATTAAAAATAGGTTTACCTTACAAAGATCAATAGTAAAATCACATAACATAAATTCCACAGCAGTCTTTAAAGTGGACAAACATAGTTCCTTGGTGAACTAAAAACTAACCTACATACAAATAATATATCTCGAAAATACAATTTCAGTAAAATGTAAAAATATAATTATGTTTAGTTTAGGTTTTTTACTTAATGATGTAATTTAAATGCTTTGAATGAAAAATGAAATATGAAATGCAAAGCATCTAGTCAACATATTAAACCAAATAAAGAACACATTTCATCGCTTGAGGAATCAAATAAGTTACTAGATTTATCTTTCACCGTGAGACGTAGGAGGCAAAAGATATTGATTGAAGTATGTCGGCATATTATTCATCTTTAATGATTACTAGAAATAAATGTATAGTTTTTAGAGTATATTAATACCGGTAGAAGTTGTAGGACTTAAAATAATAAACCGAAAAAGTTCTATCAAAGGCTTAAAGGAATGAATTATTAAATGTATTGTCATTATTACTTAAGAAAACTTTCCAGTAAAAATAATTTCACAGCAACCCGAGGATTCTTATTTCAACACGGAAATAGTAGAGAGTGAATATTATGAGAAAATTATATTAATAATTAACAGTCTTATACTAAATAAACTGCGTAAAGTATTTTGCGGGAGAAATCAAGCATTGAGCAAAACAATTTAGTTCTTTATTTCTCTTTCTTAAATTATTATCAGACACATAACATTACATATGTACTTATCAAGAGAAATAATTAAATGTCTCTGAAAATTTAATGAAGGCTTGAGTTCACCAATCCCTCTTAAGAAGTTCTGGCTTAAGATGTTTTCCTGCTTAAGAAGTTTGGTCTTTTCGGTCCCTTGAAGACCAAATGGCCCAATTTATCCCGCTTATAAGGTTTTCCCGCCTAAGAAGTTTTTTTTTCCGGTCCCTTGGAAAACTTCTTAAGAGAGTTTCACTGTATATTGAATTTCAATGGTTAAATGTTGACATCCCAATTAAACTCCAAAAATACACAACAAAGAATCCTATTTTATAGCATTAATAAGGATCTGTAGAATTATTAAAAATGATTTTAGAATTTTAATTCTACAAAAAATGCGAATAAACATTTACAGCTCCTACAATAAACTATATATTGTAAATAATACTTATCTATGGAAAAAATGCGTGAGTCCAAATAAAAAAATGTACACTATTCTTTCAGCTCAAAAGTTATTGCGATGTAAATAAATCTTATTAATTTGTTGAATAAAATATGAGATGATTGCATTTAAAAGGTCTTGAAAGAAATCAACAGCAGAAAAAAAATAGTTGGTGCATTATTTGTCTGTGGTGTGAAATTGTTTATGTACGTCATTAAATAACAGTTTCTGATGTGGATTTAGCTGAAGACTGTGCGGAGGCATCTTCATTTAAAACGACTTTGGCAGAATTATTATCGTAAGATTTTTTGACACTAAGAGAATCGGGTGATTGGAGTGTTATGTTCGTCTGAGATGCGACCGTTTTCACAACCAATACTTTAACTCGAGAATCAGTTGCCTCATCCTCACACTGCTTGTCGGAATGTACATATTCCTGAGGAGATGCTCCCACACTGGGCTTCTCCTCCACTTTCATTTCCTTGGCAGACTCTCTATCTGGCTTTTTGCTTGAGATAACCTTGTTAGATTGTTCGGGCTTGGGGCTTTTAGAATTATCACCGATACCACAGGCGACGTCGCGATGTCCGTCGTTAATTTGCACGTCCGTTGATATTTGACTGGACGTGGGTTTCGTGAAATCCTCGTTCCTCAGTTGATACACCATATTATCGGCTTGATAGATCATAGTCGGTTTGAGCATGAGCCCGTGAGTTTCGGGATCGTAAGGTCTCATGGGTTGGTAGCCGACGATGATTTTGGGAAACTGCCAATGGCCGGAGTCTTCAGCTAAATGGTAGAGCATTTCTTGGCGGGATTCATCGACAAGTTGCGGGTTTGGTTGCGGCGGTTCCGGGTGGTTGGAATAGAAAGGTGCGCTCTGTATTCTACGTTGGGACACGACACCTTGGGACGAAGAATTCATTCTCATGAACGCGTTCTGGTTTTGCTGGTTTTGTTGGTTCTCCCGGGAGTAAAACCTGTCGTTGGGATATTGATCCACGGCGTGGCTGTGGTAGGGGTTAGGGTACTGTCAGACGTGTTTGGTGGGGCGCAGCTCATAGGCCGGCCCGGAGTAAGCACCGGCATACATGTCCCCGCGGCTGTTGCTGCTGCTGCCCGCACACACGGGGGCTGATGCTACAACACACACATTCATCAATAAAACTATCCATTGAGTGCGCTTTGACAGGGAGATATCATATTGTATTCCATTAAAAGTTGTTAAAAGGCTTCACTAGCATTAAATAATTTTTATTTTTTCACATTAACTCTACGTAGGATATCCTGAGGAAAATAATTTCCATTTTTGGGGATGCTATGCGGACAGTCTTTTAGAGGAAAGGAAGGAGTGAACATGGGTCTTGGAGAGACCTTCTGCCATCAGATTCAATCTTTCCATTTCTATTAAAAAACTGGATATATGTACATCATTCACAAAGATGAGGCTGTGAGAAGTAAATATCAAACATTTGTGGAAGATTCCAAATCTCGTTGAATTACAGCACAATGAAGATTCTAGAAGATATCTTGTTGATGTATTCGGTATGGTAACTGGATAAAGCAGAACGGTGATAAAAGAGAACATGATACAAGAATAGGTTATTGTGATTGTCATTAACAATAAAAACAGACAACTTGATGAAAGAATAGGTTAGTTAGGTTTTGTTTGTTTGTTATTAACTTTTACTGTTAAAAAAAAAGAGAATATGATCAAAGAAAAAGCTAGCTCACGAGCCGCATGCGGCATTTTACAAAGGCATTTTAGTGCTAGATTTTGTAATTTATTCTAGTTCTATATTTTTATACAGAACTCATTCATGTAAAATGATAATTTAAAAGTTATTCGTCGAAGGGACATATTATTTCTGTGTTGTCTAGCCACCCTATTTCCATTATATGGCTCTCTGATACATTTTTTATACCCGTTTCCTTGACAACTTGGCTCTTCTCCCTTGAAAGTCTGCCAGCCCTTTGGTAAGGGTTAGATTTGTTTATTATTTTTCTTCAATGTTCTGTTTTGTCAAGGATGTGTTTAGTATACCTTTGGGCTGCTGGTATTGCCCCCGCTGTGCCTGGTACTGGCGGCTGGGCTGGGCCCTGCGACCCCCGCCCTGTGCGGCAGGGGCAGGGCCGGCCCCGGGCGGGGGGATGGAGCGCGCGCCCCCACCACCTCCACCGCTAGCCCCCCCGCTGCGGCCCGGCTGCGCAGGGTAGTGGTTGCGACGCATCCGCCGCAGGGTGTTCATGGGGTGACGGAGTGTCTCAGATAATCGCCTGGAATGATTAAAACAATGTTTAAGATTTCGATTACAATGAAGATATCAAGAAGGGACCAGGGGATAATCATATTCCAAGGATTTCAGTTCGATGAAAATATTTCACAACAAGTGAATTTCAAATTATTATATTCCCAAAAAGTGCAGTCCAAAGTTTACCTAGCAGGCGGTTGTTTGGGGTTGGAGCTGGGAGTGTGCACGGCACAGCACTTGATGAAGAGGCCCATACAGAGGACAAACACCACACCCAGCAGCATGACGGCCCACCAGTACTCGGTCACCCACTGGGCCACGTTCAGCAGAGTCTTTCGGTTAAGGAGGAGGTTCTTCAACCGGACCAGCGGACCTTCTGCATCTACAGCGCGGCATTTCAGGAAGACATCACAGTAGCCCTGAAAGTTACAAAATTATATTAAACATGATTCAATTTTAAATGTATTAGATTTTGGTGTAAATAACTAAAAGGTTAAAGTGACTTTTACATAATCTAACTTTCTGCAATTTTGGTTCTGTTATTGAAATCCCCAATGTAACCCCTCATTCTGTTACCATAAAAGTATACTGATATATTGTCATTTTGTGTCTTGCGTAAAATTAAAATTATATTAATTTATTCTTCCATTTTATCTAAAATCAGTGCTACAGTGTCTCTAAAATCTGTTAGGTATTATTCCCTGGTAGTTAAGCATGTTTTTCATGCCTTTTGATAAAGTTGATAGATTTTCTATAGAAATTAGATAAGATTTTGCAAACTGAGCAACTAATTGGGAAGATCTATATTCTTAAATTTAAAAAAGGGAAAAACTATAGCTAACGCAAGGGACTATTTATCTCATGAATAAGGAACATCTTTGCTTGTTTGAATGAGAGAAAATCTTACGCTTGCAGAGACATGGGAAGAAGTATTTTTTGTATGGGCGTAGAAAGATATCTAGGAACTAAGTGAAATAGAAAATATAGATTTTGGAATTCCGCAAGGAACTGTATTAGGCCTTTTATTATTCATATTGTATGTAAATGAATTTTTTGAACTCCCTATTATTGGAAACATTATATCTATCGCTGATAAGGGCAAGAAATGATCCTTTGCTTGTATGGAGAAGGGAATGTCCTCTTGTCTCTTTTCTGAGGATAAGGAAGATTTATCGCCTGCAAGAATGAAGGAAGATCCATTACTTTTAAGACAAGGAAAAACCTATAGTTATTTAGACACCTAAAGACCTGATATAATGACTATAACAGAGAGACTGCAAAGTTATCTGAAACATTGGTACAAGAAGGAGGAGAACACAACAACATAAGGAAAAATCTATCTCTCGTGTAGACCAAAGGCGTATTTCTATACAAAAAGAAAACCTAATTTGTTTAAATCTTCTTCTTTAGTTTGGTGGGGGGTTCGGAGGGGAACATCTAGGATGTAGGTCAATTCCATTGAGGAATGAATGGAGCGGGCATCCATTGAGCACATGTTGACTGGTCTGCACTGCACCGCATTCACACATCAGTTGTTTGTTTGATTACCTGGAAGTTATCACAGGGCGATCCGGGCCGCAAGCTGATTCCGCCCAAGGGCAGCCCCACCAGGTGCGCAAACTCGCTGGTGCTGCGGCAGGTGGAGGGGTCGGTGCCGTTCTGGCAGGCGAGCTCGCACAGCTTGCGCTTGTCGATGTTGGGGATGATCTGCGAGGTCAGGAAGCACTCCGTCAGGTTCCACTCCAGGCAGATGGAGCCAGAGCACTCGCCCTTGATGCACAGCTGGGTGCCTGCAAATAATTATACCCTTGTGAAAATCCTACGAACAATAATTAACCTTTACAACACTGGCTATTTCAACGCAATCTATCCCTTCATGCGGCACGTTTTAACACAATGAATGTGTTTTAGTGAAACTGCAAGGGTCACAATTGCGAAATACCTGATTTTTTTTTAAATTTATGCCCAGAGGACTTGGATGGTTCTGTTAGATAGATAGAACTGGAACTCTGGATAGATGGAACTCGGGCAATATCACATAAAAGATGTGTTGTATTACCATTGTTGCAGCGCGTCTTGTCTTGCATGGGGCGAGGATTGGGGCACTCGGGGCTGCGGCCGTCGCAGGTGGAAGACCAAGCGCAGTCACTCTCCGACTTGCAGACAGAGCGGTGCGAGGCCGGCACGAAGCGGCATGAGTCCGACTGGCAGCACGGACCCTGGGACGGACTAGAACACAAACACATATTATCAAACATTATCAATGGTGAAAGTTGTTGCACAAATTCCAGACAGTAAAGCAGTGAGAATTTCAATGTCTGAGTTAACTATTAGTAAGCTTTTGCTGTTTTGAAAAAGATTTCTGCTGTACAGTTAACCTTAAAAACTCTGTTTTTTTTCAATGCAATCTATCCCTCAGGTGGCACATTTGACATAATGTATTTGTTTTAGTACAACTTCATGTATCTCATAATATGCGTAATCGGCATAAGGATAGCTGCCAATCACATTATGTAACAGCCCCTTAGATAATATTAATAAGGTAATATTTGGCTTTCACCTTTAAATAGTGTTTTTAACCCCTAGGGGCCAGAGCCAGTGTTGAAGAGTCGTGCTTATGCATGGTACGAAGGACTGCTATTGCAGTGTCGACCATATTCATTTTGCCTTCCGATATTACCTCTACCAAGTTAGTTAACCTCTCATTTGGCGCTTCCCCGCCGGCGGGCCGGTGACAGATGAGAGGTTAAATGCTATGCGATTTTAACCCTTATGTATAAAGAAATTGTACAAGAACAAGGTCAGAATCGCTTGCGCCAATATCATTCCAGTTGTTGCTTTTAATTTCAGTTTTCTAGCTTCTTGGAATTCTTTATAATTCATTTTCTATGTTACACGGCCATCATGTGGGTAAATGTCATCCGTCATTCAAGAGGTTAAAGACCAAAATAAAAATGTCACTTTAACAAGTATGGTATTGTTTACGTGTTGAATTTAACAACAAAAAAAATCGTTTATTTATTGAAGTTTCTTGCCGTCCCCCTAAACGACAGATTAAGGATTCAGATGTTGAAGGAAAGGCAAATTGGTACATACATTAAGGTTTTCAAGAAAAAAAAAACTAATAAGGATACATTAGATAAGGTAAATTAATGTCAATCTCACTTTATATTTAATACTATACAGATATTTTTTTCACCAGATTTACAGGAACGGGTTTAGTTTTTCCCATAGGAAAAACTAAACCCTTTCATACACTTTTCCATATAAATGATCATCTAGTAAATCCACGTTATGCAAGTGTATTATATAAGTATAATTAATACAAAACAATACAAGAACAACACGTTAATCTACCAAACTATTAAATGGGAATATAATTCACCGTCTCCAGATATTTTCATATCAGAGGGTTCGGCTCTGTGGAATTCCTAATTTGACCGATAAATCCTACTGATCCCTCAATATAAATATTTAAAAAATCTTTCGTAATTCTACATGTATTTAAAATGACTGATTTTTGCATTTTTATATACAAATTCTTTGACAAATCTAATATGCCTAAATTTTTAATAAGAGAGCTAGGTATAATGCCAGTAGCCGAAATAACAAAAGGTAATATTTTTATAGTCTGAGAATGCCAAATTCTTTTAATTTCATTTCCTAAATCTGTATACTTTCTTATTTTTTCAGAAACAGATTTTTGAATATTATTATAATATTAATACTATTACAAAATTGCATTACAAAATTGACTGTCCTGAATTGCTTCAATTAATCAATATCCACATACCTAAAAGATCTTGCCGAAATTTACTACCCTTTTATTTGAATAACACCAGGACACTCTCTTATCAAAATTCCCCGATACCGAGACTTCACAGTCTCGGAAATAAATATTCTGATCTGGGAGATATATTTCACATTAAAAACAATCAGTATAAACATTGTTTATTTCAATTCTTTTTTATATTTAGACATAAATAGACGTCTTTAAAATTTTTGTCTATATTGAATATCTTTTTTTTTTGTGAAACTTCTTATATTTTTTACCTATGTATCTAATTTTATTATATGCATTTATTGTTATATTTTGTTGTAGATATATGCTTTTGTTTTACTTTTATTTTCACTGTATTATGCTTTCTTTGTTGTTTTAATTTAGATTTTTTTGAAATCACTGTTATACTCATCTATTTAACTAAAATGTAAAAGCCCATAAGGGCGTTTAATAAATAAATAATAATAATAAATATGTAATATGGTGATAAGTATATAATATGTGTTCAATAACAAATTAAAATGTTAAATTCAAAATAATGTACACACCTGCATTGAGTATTATATCTTCTGTGACAGCCTTTAGCTGATTCATTCTTCAACCGATCTAAATCACTGAGTATTCTTGGGTAGCAGCACTTGTCCTGGCATTCCTCATCGTCATAGCCTGGAAAAATGGACAATTATAAAATAAGTTATTGAGACTCTGTTATTGTTTGTTTATCTTATACAAGTAAACTTCTGTTATACTGCAGATGGTATAATCGTAATCGTATCGTATAATCGTATATCAATCATCTGTGCAGTTGTTACCCTGCACACTGAAGATTGTGATAACTCAGCCGAACCCATTGAGATATAAATAGAGTAGACATTCCATACAGAGAGTGATCTCAAATGGTGTTCCATTGTCTATCGCTCGAGCGGTTCAAAACTCCAACGATTAAAAGACATTGAAGCCATTCCGGAGTCCATTATTATTCCTAAGTCCCTTACTTCACTACATCTTTTTAGTTCAACATTATTGATTTTGTACAGGAATGTTAGAGGGTTAATGCTTTTGGTGAATCAATTTTTCAATTTCATTGCCGGCAACCCGGGCATTTATTGAGGTAATACAGTAATTTTATAACTAGTAAGTTACCTGTCTTACTAGACGTTCTGTTCTGAGACGGGTAATAATTAAAACATTAAAAAAGATAAAGGTGTACAGGAAAATGGTGAATGATATTGTATTACATTTTTCCAGGTTAAGGAACAGTTGGTTGTTCCAAGCCTATTAATATCATCTTGCAATTCTAGGATGTCATTAATATTAGTGATTTTTTTGTAAATTTAGTGTCATCAGCACAAATTTGGAATTTCTAAAACATGTGCCTATATCATGCATTTACAAAATAAACAGGAGAGGTCTGAGATGTGAGTTTGAGTCTCCCTCTCCTGATGGTGTATTATAAAGTCCTTGAGAAATTCCTGATGGTATATTATAGAAACGTGAGGAGAATCCCTTAGTTATCTGGTAAAAAATTGTTTGTATGGAACAAAATAAAATTCTTCTTATATACATATATAAAAAATATATATATATTAAATCGTTAACTTTAACACATTTTAAAGAATCCAGAGAATATTTGCCATATTTTGGCACCAAAGCAATCCGCGGTTTTTGAAATAGTGCCATATCGTGGCAAAAAGCGCTCGAGTGGATAAGGAAGTCCCAGGACTGGAAGCTGTAGGAGCAATGTAATAACGGTGACAAGAGTCGTCAAGGCACACGAAGAGTGTGGTAAAAGGATTAATACGTATTAAGATAACCTTACCGCAATCACATTCCTCTCCCGCCTCCACAATCTTGTTTCCACAGAAAGCGCCGGCACTGGCCGTGAAACAATTCCTCTTCTTATTGTCTACCATCGCATCCAACACATTGGATATATTCCCCACCGAGCAGGCAGAGAACTTGCTGTTGTTGGGTCGGTCTCCGCTTGTTGCAGAGGCAAACATTATGAAGTTGCCATTCAGTCCACCGGGCCTGCATTCGTTTGGATAATCGTGCTGAAATACAAAAAAATATATATTAGACAATATGTACATGTCCAATTCATTAGTCAGATATTTCCAAATACTAGGTATTGACAAAATGAGGAAAGGAATATTCGAATGCTCGTCAGAAATCAAGTACTATTTTCATATGTCTGTGTTTTACATATTAAATGTGGTACAAAATAATACCGGGGGGCATAACATAACATTGGAATGACATTTTGAAATATCCTACTAGTCACCCAGATAACATTACCATTTTATTTAATTCACTACAAGTTTTTCCGCATTATAATTGATTTGGTGGTGTTTATGAGTAATCTGATGAATATTGTACCAGATAGACTCTTACGGCTGCTGTTCCTAACATTTAAATCGATTCATCTGAGGCCGGGATCAGTCAAGCATTTTGTAGGGTAGCGCTGGATTTATGTTGTTCCCAAACATCTTATGTTAGCTGGCCTCGCCCGCTCTCATAGACAATAAAATGACATCAAAGTAAGAACTTTCGAAGTTAAATTAATATTATAGAGTTAATTGTTGTATTTATTATTAATACACGTAATTCATTTAAAATATTTTTATCCATAATCTGACATTTTATATTTTTTAAACAAACGTAAAATAAAGTGTCAGCTTGACCGTAGGTACTGGAACACTTGGCTTGGCAAATATTCGAGAACGACATAGTTTTTCGCATAAATTAACCGTTTTTTATCTCTACTCCGCACGCATCCGAACTTCTCAATCCATATTAATTAAAATGATAATTGATAAACGCAATACAACAGAAGTGAAATGAGCGCGGAACTGTGTCTTCTGTCAAAGTGATATTTCATCGACCATACACTGTGTTCGCGGTATTTTTTCTACTCTGTTGACACTTTTAAGAACTAGTCCAAAACTGAGGTGGCCGGAACGAGTTTAATCCACTAGTCCGGCTTCCTTAGGTTGAGATAAATGCTTAAGGCATGCTTAAGCGATACTTGTGTGTTGGAAAAAGCGTAGTTGTGCACTAATCAATTACTAAGGCAAAATTTTGGCTTAGTAATTGATTAGTAGGATTAGGAACAGCGGCCGTTAGACTTCAAAATTGCACATGAGGAGGCGGTAAAGAAGTTGCCGCCATGTGCAACAACCAACCTTTGTGAACAAGGCTTTTCCACTCTAATGAACATAAAAACGAAGAACAGAAATCGATTAAACGCCAAAGACTGTATTCAAATTGCTCTCACATCAAAAAGTCCCAATTTTAAAGTAATTGTATCAAACATGAAGCAACATCATTTCTCCAAAAACTGAAAAGGAAACCTGATCCGATGATGAAATCCAATTTGAGAATTTTATTTTGTTTGTCTATTACATACTTACACCATTTTCATGTAACTTTTTTTTATTTTCTGTGTAAATTAATTCAATAAATAAAGTTTATTTAAAATATACATTGATTGTCTTCTTTTCAAAATGCTGGGAGGGGGTAATGTCGACTTACGTAAAAATATTTTGGGTTAATGGTTAAAAAAGTTCCCGACCGCTGTGGTAAAAGGTTCATTTTTACATACAACTAAAATTTCGATTTTTGAGGACACGTCTAACTAACCAACTGGACAAATTGTATATCATTTATAATTTTCATGGTCTTATATTATGAATAAGGAACGCTTACCGGAGAGCCGAAATTGTGACCAATCTCGTGTGCCAGGGTGAGCTGGCTGACTTTGGGCGGCACCCGGCTGTTGTAGTTGACAAAGGTGATGATCCCCGTGTTGAGGGAGCGCTTGGTGCTCTGGTACATGCCACCTATTGTCTCCGTGTACGTCTTGTACTTCTCGCAGATGCCACCGGAGGCTCCGCTGGCCGACGCCACCCACGCAAGCCCTGAAAATATTCAAACATTTGCTATTGAAAAGAAGTTAAATGGATATTTGAAATGATTTAAATGACATTGGGAGCTGAAAATAGTTGCATTAATATACAAAAGGTTTATGCAAATTTCATGATGCCAGAGCTCACTGACTTACTGATTGAGAGTTTTTACTGCTTCATGTACAAAATAAATTTTTAAAAAATCTTGTTTTTTTTTTTTTTTTACTGCCGTAAGTGATAGGTCCTCCTACGATCACAAGAATTTATTTTCTAAACAATGTTATAAAAAAACTTCACTTAGAACATAATACAGAGTATATATTTCACAAAAAATAATTTTCCTTTTATATCCTTCATAATTCATTCCTGAGAGGGTTAAAAAGATAATGATGAAATGGATCATACCCAAAGTACCGCCCGTGAAGTCTCTGTAGGTGAAGACGTACGCGAGGCAAAAGTCCTCATGGTTCCCCAGCGAGTGAAGGTTCAAGAAATTGGACACGTCAATGTTCTCCAAACAGAACTGATTGGATTCACCGGGGAAGTGGTGGGAATTACACGCTGAATCATCGTCAATCTGAAAACAATGAAGAATGGTACTTGCCTTGAGCGGAACATTAAATTTTCATTAAATTTCACTTACATTTTGGTATCAGGAAATGTAAGTGAAATTTGATTAATTAGGAAGTAGCAAAACAATAATAAACAAAATTTTATAATAGGAAAACATATTATGTGATCAAGGTTAACTGGATAAAACAGAACAGTGACAAAACAGTACTTCTTTTTATAATAGCTCCACACTGGAGGCCTTGAGGAAAAAAATCCTATTTTATCTTTGGGGATGCTGTGTGGAGGGTCTTTTTAGGAAAAGGAAGGAGAGTAATTTCTGGGAAGGAAAAAGGTATGAGAGGTGGGTAGGAATCTGGAATCAATGTGTTCAGGAGTGACGGCATATGAATTCATCTCTCCCGCTGAGGTGCAAGACGGTCGAGAGAGACCATCTGAAGAGGTCAAAGAGTCTAGACCGCCACGTCGTTAGTGGGTAAGCTTATCCGGCACCAGTGGGTAAGTCCTGGACACACATCACCTGATGAGCCAGGGCACCCCTGCTAAGTCACCAAACATAGTGAACCTCTCGGAGTGACCGATGGCAGGGGTGTTGGTTATCCAATAAATGGATCCCATGGTGGCGGTACTCATACCCGCCTCCCAAATTGGAATGATAAGAGAAGAGGTGATGTTAGTTAAGGATGCTGTTTGTTTGTTATTTTTCATAACTTTTCTTCAATGTTCTGTTTTGTCATGGAACCATGATCAGAATATTACCTTAATTCTCTGAACTTCGAATTTAATATTACGATGCTCAATCCGTCCATCGAATTTGGTATCTCGATAGATATAGTTGACCGCAGTAACGTGGTGTGCAATCAGAGACAGGATCTCCTCTCGCGTCTTCTCATCTATCTCAGCTTTCTTGTTGTAATCGCGATGCTGGGGAAATGAAAATACAACCATTATTAATTCTCAAGTAATAAAAGGTCTTCAACCAAGGGTTTTAATGACATTGAGCAATTTAACAAAATGGTGACTCCTATTGATAATGATTTATAAGCTGATAAAAAAAACCATCATCGAATAAAGCAAAGACTTTGTGGCTTGACATTATACAAAATAAAACAGGTTCTTTGTTTAAAACCACTTGATTTTAATTTACATACTGGTTTCGGTTGATCTCAACCTTCTTCAGGACAATAAGCAATTTCAGATTATATGTTTATTGTCCTGAAGAATGTTGAGATTAACCGAAATAGGTCAACGAATATAAATAAAAATAAATTCGTTTTAAACAAAGAACTAGTCTAATTTTGATTAAAAAAAAAACTCTTGGATAAGTTGCAGATGAGGTTGAAATGTGCTTGAAATGCCAGGGGATTGACTCCAGCATAAATTACTGGTGGCAATTTCAGAGGGAAGAAGTCCAGTTGGCCGCCCAAAAAATTGTGGGGAACTAACTCCAGGGGCTTGGTCTGTAATGTACGGAGGCCGAAGAAGTGAGATTTGGCAAAGGACCTTGATGCGAACCGTACAAGGGGAAGAAAATGATGATGATGAAGTACAAAATAAATATATTTAAGAAGTTGGTTCTTACATCAGGAAAGCCCTCTCTAATGTGCCTCCAAATAAGCGGATCAGTCTGTATATAGAGCGAGCAGGTGTTCCGGTTGTCCTCCTTTGGTCTGGTGGCTCTCTTGGGTCGGGAGTGGGGCTGGTTGGCCTCCCAGGAGTACTTAGAGTACCTGCCCATGGTGGCAGCGTCAGCGGGAGGGGCGAATTCATACCTATAACAAGTGGAATTTATTTTTTAATAAAGTCACTTAACCTTCCAGCGGGTGCGCTGAGTAATTTCCCTTGAGCGGGCACTTGTCGTAAATTTTACGTCATCAAGTTTTTTCCTTGCAAATGGTGTTTTCTTTATATAAATGTTTGACATTTGATCTGAAGATAAGATGCTCTTTTATCATAGTCAATGCCAATTTTTTTTAGGAAAATTCTTTGGAGGAGCCTTTCCTGAACAGGCAAATTTGTATAAAATTTGAGCATTTATGCTGCCAATATTCATTAGACTGTATAAAAATACACATGGCTTTGTTATTTTAGAGACTGAGTAAGTGGCACACACTTTGTCGACTGTTTCCACTCCGCCTTTGGGTTCGTTGTAGTCCAATATTACTCGGATAAGGCTTTCTTTTGGTTTTCTCACTTTCAGGCGTGTCGTAAAATTTACGCTCAAAGGAAATTTCAAAATATCAATGAATAACAAAAAATTTTAAGCACACCCGGTACGTCTGCAGTTTAGAGAGGACACTGACCCTCGAATAGCTCGAAGCTCGATGCTTACGACTAAGAGGAAAAACTGGGGGAAGCGATAAGGCGCATTTGTCGTAAATTTTACGACAGCGCGCCCGCTGGAAGGTTAAATACCAGCTACTTTCTGCATTAGAGCTGATAAATCAGTGTTTATTCAGAACATTTTTTACAGTTTCTTTTAAAAAAAGTAGAAGGTATTATATATCAGGTATGCTTCACCAAACTCACTACATAAATAGTGGTGATATTGAGTGGTTAAGGGAGAGCATTATAAAGCATGAATATTCAAAGTTCCCAGCAATAATTTACACATATTCAGTCTGGAACAAGCTGCAATTTTTATATTTTGATAAATTCTGAAAGAAATTGAGTGAAAGAAGGCATATACATTAAATTATTTTATTTTCATATCCAGGTTTTGTTTCACTACCTCTGAGTTCAGAGACTAGCCACTGTAATCTTTAGTTTTTTTTTTTTTTTAAAAGAAAGACAAACATTCCCGGGTTACGAATAACCCAACAACATTTGAAAATCTCCTACTACCACCACACTAAGCGGAAGATATTGCTTGTGTTGTGATGGAGGACTTAGCCAGCCGAGGGATCGAACACGGAACGCCTGGGTGGGAGCCAAACGCGATGCCCACGCAACCACTGACCGGTCAGAAGTTGTTAGTTGGAAACAATGTTTTTCCATATCTCTTTAATTCTTGTGGACTAAACAGCACATAAGAGAAGAACCGTGTATCACTATGTATGTATATTATATGTACAAATATGCAGGCACCTAAATCGAGGGGGATAAAAAAGAGAAATAAATTAAAGTTACCCATTGAAAGCACTACTCTTGCCATCATCCCTGATGGCGTTAGACCTGGGTGGGCTATGTGGGCGGGGGGGTGGGGGTGGCAAGCTGGGGGGAGCGGTCGCAGGAGTGTCCCCTTCCTCCACAGCCGAGTTCTGGATCTTCTCCATCCACTGGACTATGTCTTCGTTAATGCCACAGCCTCCGACATGACCTTCAGAAAAAAAATAATACATTCGTTACTAATGAGTTTAACGACATTTCTGAAACCTGCCATTGTATAAGTTTTCTTCCTATATCCAATACTTCCTAGTTGCTGCTTCAACTTGATGTGACCAGTATTATTAATGTGTGATGTTGTATTTGGGCAAAAGGAACTAGAGGGAGACAGCAAAAGACTGGCAGAAGTGAAGCTATTTCTTCAAGTAAACAAAATTGAAGATTAATAACAGAGAGATTAATAACAGAGATATTAATAACAGAGAGATTAATAACAGAGATATTAATAACAGAGAGATTAATAACAGAGAATTATAACACGAAGATTAATAACAGAGACATTAATACATATTGAAGGCGGAAATTTGAATTGCTGTAAAGGACAAAACGTTAATTGTTCAGGAGAGCAAAAAGAAAGTTTTTATTTTTTCAAAAAATTATCTTCTTAATAAATGCAGGTCGTAAAAGATACTTATTTTCCTAGAAATGTTTTAATGATGCAGATCGAAAGAGAAAAAAAACCAATGAAAAATGACATTAAATTTTTTTTTGCTTTCTTTGTCCTTTACAGCATTTCAAATTTCCACTATCGGTATAAAAATTATTTGCCCTGTTATTTCTTGAACATGGCCAAGATCGCCGTGAATGAAAGCGATTTTTTTTTTAAATTATGAAGTAATTATTATCATTAATTTAAATGATACCATTTTGAAGTTTTACATCCAAGATGGTGTCACATAATCCATCAACTAGCCGGAGCAAGTGGAACTATGCCATTCTGGACAGGGGATCGAGTATGTAAGGAAGGGAAAGAAAAATATCAGAATATAATGTTGAAATGTATAAAAACTAAACATCGATTTTTTTAAATTTGAAATATGCACGCATAAAATTGTATATTCTTCTTACTTTTGCAAGATGCTTTGTGTTTTAATATTTCTATTTATTTTACGATTTATTTTTTATACGTAATTTCTATATTATATGTCTCGAAAAAATTATAATCTACGAAATAATATTATTATCATCATTGCGAAAAATCACTGAAATACTTCGCTTTGAGGCAGAAAAATGTTTAAAAGATCTGAAATAGATTCAGTTTCTGTAGGTGACTGATTATTCTTCTTAATGACAGCAACTAGTCTCATTTACGAAAATCAGGCTTGGAAAAACAATTAATAAATAAAAGAATAGAAATAAAAAAAAAACTGCCCATTTCATAAAACCAAGATCAATCCGAACAAAATATTGACTTTATTTACCATTGTTATTTGACTTGTCCTGTGGCACAAAACTTAAAAAATTAAATGAAAATTCATATAAAATAAATATTTGTGGTGATTTATAAACCTGGAAAAGCTTCGATACAAATGAAGCTTAGGCAAAAATAATTAATTTCCGAAAAAAATAATTAATTAATAATAGCGTTAAAACGATGTCACATTTTTTTCATTGAAATAAATTCGCAGTTTTACAGAAAATTTCACTTTGACAAAAAAAAATTGTGTTCCTTTGTATGACTGTAATAATTCAAAATCAGGGGGCTGTTTTGTCGCTGGGCGCGAATTTGCCCTCGGGCACAAGAAACCCTCTAAAAATGTTGACAACACAAATTGGAATTTTGTAAAAAATAATCAGGTTTTTTTGTTTTCCATTGCGCACGTAAATTTGGCTTCGCCCTCCTAATGATATTGAAAAAGGTACATTTTCTTTACAGATGTTTTTTCGCGGAAATTTAGAAATAAACAAGCAAAAAATGTGTTCCACAGATATTCGAATCTGATACGATTTTTAATCAAACGAATTTGATATTCCAAAGAAAGCATTGTGATATAATTAAGATATTCTCTTACGCACACATTGTCATCTGGTTGAAAGCTGTGAGGTAGATTACCTATGTAAGTACACTGGACTACCTTTTTACACGTTTTTTCTACACAATTTCTAAATAACACGGTGCCTTCATATACTCACTACTCAGTATGTATTATGCGCAGAGAAGTATGCGGTAGTGATGATGATGAAAAAGGTTCAATACCAGCGTATTTAGTTCAATTAGTAGTTCAATTATTGTAGGCCTGCAACTGTTAATAAACTCGGAAATCATTTTATAACAAATGATCACAAATGAACGAGCTCTACAATTTCAACGTGATTTGACCGCTTGTACGGCTCGTTATCATGAGTCACACCAAGAACTCAGAAAAAAACAGTCACAGCGATCGATAACAGATTTTATGTTTAAACCTAGTAAAACCGAAAAATTGAAAAGAAATATTCCACAGGCTCGGGATATCTCGAGTAATTAACGCGATGTCGCAATAAATGTGCGTAAATGGGTTCGTCTATTTTCTGATAGTGAGTTTTTTTTTTCAAATTAAATTAAGATATAATAAACACTTGTTTCGTTATCTTGAATTTATTTTCATCCAAGGTGTTTGGTTTTGAAATGAAAATGTGCTTAGTTCCCACCTCTTCCTAACCATCACCTTGCTGGAAAAGTATTTGAAATTTGTAACAAGGCAAAAAAAAATACTTAGTGCATTTGCCTTGAAAACTGAAAAAGATTTGGAACTTCCATGGAAGCAAGTTGTTGGTGTTTTTCGTGTACTAACCTGATTGTATTGTGTTAACCGAAGCCAGGATTAGTCCCAACTCAAGTACTTATAATTTACCTGGATACAAATACTTTGTTACAACTTACAACATTAATCAAAACAGTGGAATAGTGGTTTTTGTAAAAACTATTTATAACGATACTTCTGTAAATGAAATATTTATTGAACTTGTTAATTGTCTACATATTAAAATAAATATAAATAATACTTTTTATGATATAATTGCATTATATAGAACTCACAGCTCGAGCATTAGTAATTTCACAGAAAATCTGAAATCTTTTATAAACATAAATCGTTTTCAAAATGCATTTATTGTAGGCGACATTAATATTGATATATCTGATGAATCTGAAAACAATGGTAATAAGGAAAAAACTGAATATATCAACAGATTATCTGAACTCAATTTTAAACCATGTATAAAAAAATTTACAAGAGAATGTTTTGGACAAAGGCCATCATGCATTGACCATATTTGGTGTAATACTAATGAAACTGATAAAATAAAATCTGTTATTTGGAAAAATAATATTACTGATCATCACACATGCATTGTTGCTATTAAAACTGATAAAATAAATAAGAATAATTATTCTCACTATAACTTTCCGAAAACTCTTATTAATTATGAAAAATTACAACAACATCTTGACATTGAAAATTGGGAAACTGTACTTTCCTTTAATAATACTGATTTATGTTCACATAATTTTGAAATAACCTTGAATAAACACATCAAATCTTCCTCTTCCATTGTAACACACTCTCCAAAGAATAAATTTAAAAAATTAAAACCGTGGATTACACAAGGAATTATAATATCAATAAGACATAAAGAAAAAATTTATAAAGAGTTAAAAAAGTTCCCTGAAAACCACAAACTACGCGAATATTTTAAAAAATTTAGAAATAAATTATGTTACATTATCCGGAAAACTAAAGAAGATTTCTATAAAGAAAAAATCAATATTGCTGGCAACAACAACAAAAAGGTGTGGCAAACTATTAATGAAATTATCAATAAAAAACCAAAAAAATCTAATATAAATAAAATCTCAGATATTGATAACACAATTTACAATGTTAACACAGATCCAACGAAATGTGCAAATATTTTAAACAATTATTTTGGGTCAGTTGGTGAAAAATTAGCACTTAAAATAAAAAACTACGATAATGATAATCTACCATCACCTTCCAATTCTTGTAACACCCTAACACAATTTCAACGAATTAACGTTGATGAAATTAAACAAATTATTAATGAATTAAAAGGAATTTCTTCCCCTGGTTATGACAATATTTCTGTAGAAATACTTAAAAGAAATTCAAACTCACTTTGCAAACCATTGGCACACATCATAAATACAAGTTTCGAAAATGGAAACTTTCCCTTAAATTACAAAAAAACTATTATTACCCCAATTTTTAAATCTGGGGACCCCCATCTAAGTAGTAACTATAGGCCAATTTCTCTTACCTCAAATATTGCAAAAATATTTGAAAAAATTGTAAAAAAACAAATATTTAAATTTGTAAAAGAAAATAATATATTAAATGCACATCAATATGGGTTTAGAGAAAATTTGAGCACTCAAGATGCGATTGTAGATTTAACATCTAAAATATATAAATCTTTAGATAATAAAAAAAAATGCATTGGAACATTTGTCGACCTAAGAAAAGCATTTGACAGTATATCACACTCTAATCTCATCTCCAAACTAACGAAAATTGGTATAACTGACAATGCTTTAACTTGGATCAAAAATTACCTATTTAATAGAGAGCAATTTGTTAAGTTAAATGGCTTTCTGAGCGGTTCACAGACCACGAATTTTGGCATCCCGCAGGGAACTGTACTGGGACCAATCCTTTTTATCATTTATGTCAACGATATGTTCAAACTCAACATCAAGTCTAAACTCATTTCATATGCAGACGACACAGCAATTCTAACCGAGGGATTAACTTGGAATGAAACCCAGAAAACAGCAGAGTTAGACTTAAACATACTAAAAAAATGGTTCGATAAAAACTTGCTGTCACTTAATACGGAAAAAACCTTTGTAATACCGTTCACCATTAATAAACATGCATTCCCTGAAAATTTAAAGATTAGTATACATTCAAATAATTGTAATAGAAATTTAAATTCATGTAAACCTGACTGCTCTGTACTCACTGTTAAAACTAATGTAAAATACCTCGGTGTAATTATAGATAGTAACATAAAATGGAAACTACAGATCAATGCAACAGTAGAAAGATTAAGAAAATTATTGTACATTTTTCTTAGAATCCGAAACATATTAAATTTTAAACTATTAAGAATCATTTATTTTTCACTGATTCAATCTGTATTACAATATGGAATTGTTGGCTGGGGTGGTGCATTCAAAACTTCTCTCTTGCCTTTAGAAATCATCCAAAGAATATTAATAAAAATAATTTTAAAAAAACCATATGACTACCCCACCATAAGATTATTTCAAGAATTTAAAGTCCCTTCACTACACATTATTTATAAAAAAAATTCACTTTTACAAATACACAAAGATTGTTTCAACAACGATACCTCAATATCTATTTCAAACAGCAAAAGACCAAATATTCTTGGCTCTATAACTATCCCGCGTTGTAATACCACCACAGCCCAACAATTTTATAAATATTTTGGAGTCAAATGGTTTAACCAATTACCCCTTAACTTAAGATTGGAAACAAACTATAAAAAATTCAAAAGGTTAATTAAAACAATACATCAATAACATATTACAATCATTGTGACTGTGACTTTGGAAATCCCTTTACTTTTATACTCTTTTTTATTTTCTCTCTTCTTCTTCTTTTATATCTTTTCTTTACTCAATTCTGTTTCACGTATAATGTATGATATACATATATAAAAAAAATTTAATATTATAATATTCATTATTCATTACACATTTTAAAAATATATTTGAATTGTTTTTCGCTGCTCCACCTTTTTTACACGAGCATTGCTCAAAAAAAAGGTGAATCACGATATTAAAAAAAATGTATTAAAAATTAAAAAAATATATATACAATGTATAATAACTGTATTTGTAAAAAAAAAAAATAAATAAATAAAAAAAAAAAAAAAAAAAAAATATATTTTTGTAAGTATAAATAAGGCATTTATAAGATTTGACTTGACTTAATTTGACCATCTTGGAAGCACACCATATATCCTTTTGTGATAATTTGTTTTGTTGTGGCGATAACTACCTTGAAGTATCGCGGTGGAACTATATTATATTGCGATTGCGTTGTATGCTCTTTCGCAGGGATACATTGGTAAATGATTGGTCATCCCTTTTTCCTTCCATACCCATGTTCTTTCCTACACATATTATCACCCCAATTTTAGCAAACGCCCTTTCATCTCGTTTCATTTTTAGCATTTACAGTTCACTACAAATGAATATGAAGCTGTAATTCGTAAGCAGTATTGGATGCAATACATGGAGACCTATCCACTGTTATTTTTATTTACTTCAGTAAACTTTTTTTACACGGTATTGCGTGGAACGTATCCACCGTGTAAAAAAGGAGACTAATGTACTGTCATTTATCTACCACTTACATAACATCTGGTAGAAACTCCTTTGCGTAGTACCTTCCTAGATAATTAGAAACCGAGATAAAATAAAGTGTGTTCTCGCAGCAATGTACGGGAATGATACCAAATATCCAAAACTAATTAAACCGTAATCTAAAACTGGGTGGTAATTAGATTAGGAAAATATTTGCGTTTGCCTCTACAACAAATAAGATATTATTAAGAGGCTAGACTTTGAACGACACGCGGAACACCCGCGTCTGTCATTCTGTCCCGCTCACAATAAGCCCACGCACACTTACAATACATGCGAATGCGAAATGTGCGAATGAGACAACGCTCAAATTTACCTACAGAAATCGCTCGAAAAGGTGTTTATGGAGAATACACTTTTCTACACCGAAACTTTCACGAAATTGAAATTTAAAAAAAAATATATTTTTTAGAAAGAAGAAGCTACGTCGGTAGCTTTTTATAATTTTATAATTCTTTATGAGAGTTGAATTAGCAGCACTTTTTCCTTAAATAATATTTTTTGATAAATCGTACATGTTTGACAGTGAATGTTTACGTTAATACGAAACGCATCGAAAATTCGAAAACATACCGACATAGTTTTCACCCTCCAGAAGGCAGTATAAAAAAATATATTCATTTTGTGCAATTTTTGATGTAGAAAAGTGTTTTTTCCCGGGCGTCCTTTTTGTATGGGCCGAAAAGCGAAGTCTATCGTCTTAAGATCGTCGTTATTTGTCGAATCGCATACATCTGAACGTAAGTTTTTTTAAATTATTTTACAACGCTTACGTCAGCTGCTTGCAACATTGTGGTCAGCTAAAATGTTTAATTTTATCATAAAACCGCATTATATTTTGCCGAGTCAGATTTTAAACTGAGTGTAGAAATGAAGGTTGCAAATTTGAGAATATCCGCAAAATGTTTAATCGTATCGAAGACATTTTGAAATACACGATAAAATAGTGTCAGCATTTGTGGAGAATGTATGTCAAGAGTGCAGCGCATGATACAAGGCGCTCTTTTCTTCTTGACTTACATTCGTGTTCTACAAAATACTGCATGTTTTCTCGGGTGTGGTATATTATTGTATACATGGTGTAACGTAACAGCATGTACCCGAATTTCAACAAGCGATTCCTGAGCACATTTTGCTGTCCGAAGATTTTTTTTCAATTAAAAACAATAAACATATTTTTTCATCACACGCCGCAACTGAGTAGTCGAGTACAGCATAGCGGGACACGTGATAAACACTCCGTCTCGTTTCAGTAGCTCGGTAACACAAGAAACAGCGCGCGTATCATGTGATCCCGTCGCGACGGTAGGAGTGTGATCAGTGGCGACGTGTGATTAAAAAGATATTTATTGAAGTGAATACTTCTTTACGCACGCTTGACTTGAGGGGTAAACTGGCGAATGCGTTACGGAAATTACAGCGTTACGAAAAGTGAGATGCGTTGCGAGGCGAACGGGCTGCATCACATTGTAGAAGCAAGAGAGAGCAGCGCGCGCGCACATTTTCTTTCTCTCTTCTTCTCAGAGTGCACGAAATATTTCAGTCAGTATTTTGAAATACCAGTGTCGCGCCAAACGCGGGGGGGGGGGGGGGGGGGGGGGAGCGGGATGCGCACGGCTTGATCGGGCAAGGCGAATGATAATAAATTAAAATAAATAAATGTAGAAAATTTATATTTTAGACACATATATAGATGGAGCTAAAGAAGTACTTACTTCAGTCGTGTGGTCTAAAGCACACTCGTATTTTTTTTAAATAAATGTTTTTAATAGAAAAAAAAAATCATCGGATAGCAAATGACAACTCTTTATTACTCCAAATATACTGAGGAATCGCCGGTTAAAATTCTTCGGATACGCGCTGTTACACCTGTATAAAACGTTGCGAGATTGTACTCGTACCTAAAGTATCAATAATATTTGTAATGCTGACGTAAACTTTTTAGCACCAGGCTGACTAATAACAACTGAGCGTTGTCATAAAAAACATAATAAAAATAAATCTGATTGACTAGTATTAATTTATTCCGCCCAAACAGAAATGAAGAATTATTAACATTTTAATTTGATTTTGCGTAATAACTAGCGCAGAAATGTAAAAGCATCAAAAATCAACATCGTCAAATTAATTTGTGAAGCAGAGAGTATAAAATATAAGTATTTACAAAATATTTGCGTCGGGATAATATCTGGGGCTTAATGCTAGAAGTGACTTGTCAAATTTGTAAATCGTCCAGAAATGAAGATTGTTATTGATTTATTGGCGTAAAAAAAGGTGAAACAATATTTTGACTTCTTTATGATAGTTAGGTCACTATCTTATCAATCTACAACACTGACAATAGGTATTGAAAGCATTCAAATAATGGCCGTTTGAGAGTACTTTATGGTAAATCAATTCATATTATCAAAAAGTGATATACCTAGGCACTTCTAGCATTAACCCCTAGATATATAAATATTTCCAATTTTCTTTATAATATAATTTTATGTTGACAAACTAAAAATTTACATTTTGAGTGAACATCGTTAGTAAACATGAAAAATCATCTGTCAAAAATTCAAACATTTTTTTTACATTAACTCCACACAGGAGGCCTCGAGGTAAACAATTTACCTCGGGACATATTCATCTTTGGGGATACTGTGTGGAGGGTCTTTTAAGGGAAAGGTTAAGGGTATGAGTGGTGCACGGAGAAAAATGTTATTCTAAAATACAATCATTTTATTCGTAAAAACGGTTAAAAACGGGACCGAAGTTCTTACGAACAAATTAACAGGGTTTCAATGTTTATTGGCGGGAAAATGTAAGAATATTTTGTTGGTATACATAAGAAAAATTACATATACCAACAAATTATTTTTACACGTTCCCGCCAATAAACATTGACGTGTAAGAATAATTTGTTGGTATACGTAATTTTTCTTATGTATACCAACAAAATATTCTTACATTTTCCCGCTAATAAACATTGAAACACTGTTAATTTGTTCGTAAGAACTTCAGTCAAATCAATCAAACGTAGCGAACCACTTGCGGTGACCTACGGCAAGGGTGTTGGTTATCCAATAAATGGTTTTCGGGGTTACGGTTACACATTGCGAAATACAATTTTCAAAACAATTTTTAAAACTTCAAAGCAATTTTGAGTTCATTACGCAGTAATATTTCACATCATTTTTTACCTACGACCGAAATTAGAATGTAATCATTGATATTAACAGAAGTTCTATTAATTGGTCGTCTTTCGCGGAATATAAAAATAGGTTTCTACGCAGTTGTTTTTTTTCTCGTCACATCCGACTAATTGGGAATGTATCATTAAAATGATAATTTAGATATTTAGTTTGTAAATCGGATTAATTAATTTCCGGCCGAAGCGACAATGGCAGACGACTTTTGACCGTATTTACCAGTCGGGTTAACGCGATCAGTCCATATTATTCTATCGATTGCACGAGACGACCTTTCGCTCAACGAGACGGGAGGGAGAGCTTTACATTGGCCGTTCTATGTTCTGCTGCTCGCCGAGATTACTAATAAACTAATCCCATTAATGGATCCATAAATTAATTAACTCTGCATTGTTGATCGAACCATTAACCCCAACACCTAAAACATTTTGTCTGGTATTTCAGAGCTAGCCAAAGTAAGGGAGTTGGTACCTAAAATCAATCACACAAAATTTATTGCGAATGTATTTGATGCGAATGTGATCGTCTTTTAAAGAAAGTCTTTCTTTTGTTATTTTTCTTATTATCGTAGTAAATTATTCCTCAAGTTCTAACCTTATAGCGCCCCAATTTGGGGTATGTTATGAGACTGAAGAGAGTAGAGAGAGAAGGAGATGGGTAAAAGGATGTTTGGGTACCTGGCTATCCAGATCTGGCCCCCTAGCACACTCGATCGATAAGGATTGTTAGGCTAACTATTGGTAACTTCTCATCGTTCCCTAGCATGACTGCAGATTTCAAACGAATAAGTGACAGTTCGCAATGACTAAGTGTCCTTAATACATTCGACATCAACTGTTGTTTGTACGTCAGCAGAGAGTCAGCGTCACATGAGAAGTTACCGACAATTATCCTATCGATCCTTATCGATCAAGTGTGCTAGGAGGCCAGGACACCAAACACGACTAAAGCTATTTTAAGCAACGTTTCGATTCTGAATGATGGTACTTGAACCGGATTTTTTAAAAGTAGAAGTACAGAATTTTTTAAAACTTGTTTTATAGTTTTGTAAAGCTTTCTTTAGGCGATGCACCACAAATTCGAAAACGGGCCGCTAAAAATAACACTCCTTATGTAGATGGCAATAAAGTTTAAATTCCCGATTAATGCCAGTCGCCTGTTTTGATTTACACAACAAAAAACATCGTTAAAAAACGTGATTTATTTTATTTTGAAGTTCGTGCATTATATGTCCATGATTTACGATCATTTTCAAAAGCACTTAATTTTCCACATTACACAATAAAACCATAACCCAAAAGGGGTTTGTAAGAAGTTGATTTTGAACTTTAAACCAGTTTTTATAGGCCTGATACTATTTTTTCAGGGCTTATGAAAAGACTTGTAAAAAAAAACTCGATTATTTGAACTACTCGCAGTATATAGCGATAAAATTTACAAACCAAAAATACGCGATTTTGCATCACTTCGTAGTGCTTCGCCTTAAGGCCGCGCTAGTCCGCTCAAAAAGAAGAAGGAGAGATACGACAATACGAATGTCGGAGGGAGCGTGCTAATATTAAAAACTATAAAATTCATGCGAAAATAGTGAAAATGTTTAATAAAACATGACTCCTTTGAAAAAGAGTCAAAATCTCGTGGGGGTTGTATCAAGCAGCATTTAAAGAAACATTGTGAATTTTTTCACACATATATAACTTGTAAAATAACAGAAACAAACGTGTACATAATAATTTTCGGAGCATACTTTGCGATTTATTTCTATCGACGGAATTAAAAATAATTATCATTTCGACATGGGGAATGTATAGATACCATCTTAAATAATAACATATGTTTTTTTAATAGTTTAAAAACTTCAAACGTTTAAGGAAAATATGTAAGAAATCGGTAGAAATTGGGAGACCAACCCCTTAACCACTCGAGCGCTTTTTGCCACATTATGGCACTATTTCCAAAACCTCGAATTGCTTTGTTACCAAAATGTGGCAAATTTTCAAAAAAATTTTTTTTATTAAACGACTATATAATATATTGTACATTCAAAATATAACAAAATTAATATTCTCTAGATTATTTCAAATGTTTTTAAGGTTAAAGATTTAATTTATTTTTTTATAAATCCTACAAATATGTGATAATAGACAAAAGATAGGGGGATTCATTGGCTACATAGAACTATAATCAGTTTGTATGTCTCCATATTCAAATTCGGAGGTATAATTTTTTTAATGTGGGCGGAAAAATTTCCTCTAGCAATCCGAGAAAAATATTTTAATTGCTCTATCGCTCCAGTGGTTAAGAAGTTATTCTATTGTGAAGTAATATTATCATTAATTGAGTAAACATTAAATTATTTTACAATTCAGTAAATTCACAAACATAAAGATAATAATAACGTGCATCAAAGGCACAGATACGAAAAATTTAGGTTTCAATTTTCTTGCCTAAGTTCAAAATAAACCCGTATTTAAGTGTAATATGGACGAGTTCTTGCGTTTCTGATTTTGACATGCAAGTGAGATGAAAAACGGCTTTATTTTACATGTACATTGTTATAATAATATTATGAATCTAGCACAACATGCAAGTGTTCGGCCTTTACATTTTTTGAAATGAGCGCTTTCCATGATTTTTACCGCACGCTATAATTTATTTATCAATACTATTATGAAATACGAGAAGCGAATAATAAAAGCGAATTTTTCATAATTCGATAATATTACAAATTGATTATAAACATTTCTGAACTATTATCGATCATAATCAAAAATATATATATATGATAAATAACGTATTGAGTTTGAGAAATGAGTGTTATCCAATTTTTTTTTTTTGCATTTTGGCACTGTTTAACGTAAGCTTAAGTGATCCAAAAAGGAAACAACTGAGTTTATGCCACAAAAAAACCGGCAACCCGGCTGTTGATCCCCTGCCAGTTGCCTACCCTAAATTATAATAATTATAAAATTTTAATATTTTGGGCATTATTTCTAACTAAATTCAACCTTAAAAATACCTTTAATAATAAGTTTGTATGGATATTAAACGAATTTATTTACAGTGTCAATTTTATGTACCTTACGCCGATACCTTGAAGCATTTGAATAAAATATATGTTTTATACTTTTGTTATTCTGCGATACATCCTCTCTGCACAACTCTTCGGGGACACTTAGTTATATTTTGCGTAATTGCGTATTTTCCCTAAACCGACTGCACATTGCATATAAGCATAATATTGCATATCCAGGGGACCGCTGTCGGGGAATCGACTGTCATAGAATAAAAAAACATCACTCACTGATACTGTTTTAGATCACTTATAAAATTTCTTTGATCTAAAATGTAATGATTGTCGAATTTTAAAAATCGCTTTTCATTCGTTTATAGTTTTTACTCTTCATGATAGTCGTTTTAGGCCGTTTTATATCCACAAAGAAAAGGCTATTGAATATGACATATATCTTAAAGCAGTGACCTTTTCGTCAATAGAACCAATGTGTAATCAAAAATCTATATTGTAAAAAAAAATCTATTGATGAATAAATGATTTTATTATTATTATCTACACAATATCGGATGAATCGGACATATATCTACACTGTATCTGTATTGTAATGATTGTCGAATTTTAAAATCACTTTTCATTCGTTTATAGATTTTACTCTTCGAAAATGAGGGGCTTAGAAGCAAAAACGCACTCTCCAAAAGTATCTACTGCTTTCGGTAATTCACGAAAAAACGATCAAAGAATGCTTCGCATTTTTTGTGTGATTTTTTAGTAATATCTAAAAGAAATATTATAATATAAAATGTTGTAATAATGTGTTCATTGGTCATGTTGAATTTATTTTGAATTCAGGCATGTGATTGGCTTTTGTGGAGTGGTGATCTTGCTTGTTAATCGCTGTGAAGAGTGGTGATTTTCATCTAAACCCTATTTTCATTTCGATTTTTCCATGATACGCGGATGATTTTTCTAAGAATCTCAAAAACTACCTTGTAGCTACGGATATTGCGCATAGATTGGCATTTACAATTCAATTTCGTCATTTACGAAAAGTGGCGTTTTTGCTTATAAACCCCACAAAAATAGATAGTCGTTTTAGGCCAATTTATATCCACAAAGAAAAGTGAAAAATATTAAATATGAGATATATCTACACTGTATCGGATGCATCGGACATATATCTACACTGTATCTGTAATGTAATGATTGTTGAATTTTTTAAATCACTTTTCATTCGTTTATAGTTATAGTTTTTACTCTTCATATATTTAGATAGTCGTTGTAGGCCAATTTATATCCACAAAAGAAAAGGATATTGAATACGACATGCATCGGACATATATCTACCCTGTATCTGTAATGTAATGATTGTTGAATTTTTTAAATCACTTTTCATTCGTTTATAGTTATAGTTTTTACTCTTCATATATTTAGATAGTCGTTGTAGGCCAATTTATATCCACAAAAGAAAAGGGTATTGAATACGACATGCATCGGACATATATCTACCCTGTATCTGTAATGTAATGATTGTTGAATTTTTTAAATCACTTTTCATTCGTTTATAGTTATAGTTTTTACTCTTCATATATATAATATATAGATAGCCGTTGTAGGCCAATTTATATCCACAAAGAAAAGGCTATTGAATATGACATGCATCGGACATATATCTACACTGTATCTGTAATGTAATGATTGTTGAATTTTTAAAATCACTTTTAATTCGTTTATAGTTATAGTTTTACTCTTCGTATATATAATATATAGATAGCCGTTGTAGGCCAATTTATATCCACAAAGAAAAGGCTATTGAATTTGACATATATCTTCACTGTATAGGATATTGGAGATGTGGCCAATGCCATCAAAATTGGTATTCTTCAGTAAGTTCGCAAAATCGACATTGACAAAGGGCGGCCACGTGGGCGGGTTGCCGTCCCGCTGTCATATTCGATACATAAAAATAAAAATGGAAACGAAAATGTGCGAAAGGATTTGTACGTATAAATAACACCCTTTACAATTCAAATATCAAACGAATAACTTCTGTAAAAAAACAATTTTTTGTGTGGACATAAAACGAAATTCACGACGAACGAAATTTTCATTGAAAAGAAATTACCAAATGGAAATCGAATAGGTAGGTACTTTTTATTTGGTCGGAAATTTTCGTGCTAAGCGCCATTCATTTTCATTATAACCTGCAAATTTTATATGTACATACAATTCCAAGAACCTTAGATTATATTATATCGTTGAAAAGCGGCGCTGCTAAAGTGATCGGTATAATTGCCCTTACAAATTTTACCATTTAAATGCTCATTGACTTGTATAGCCAAACGCACAATAACTAACTAGGCGCAGGCTAATGAAAGTTATCACATTAAATCGAATTTATGATTAATAAATTTTATTACTATTAAACAGAAATAAGCGCCTGAAAATAATCTCAAAGCAAATCTGAAATAAATGGGCAAGAAGTTTTTTAAAAAGCCTCGCTGTGAATAATGTTAAAAACATCGTTGTAAAGAATATTTTTGAATAGATATTATTTACAATCGGCCTTCAAATGGAGGGCTTAAAGCTTTGGCTACGAGTATTAAATGTATGAAAAATCGAAAAAATACAGGAAAAATATTCAGATCGTTGTGATATATTTCTTTATTTGAAATCAAGTATGGGAGGCGGGTATGGGTACCGGGAACAATTTATTGGATAACCAACACCCCTGCCATAGGTAAGTGAACCAAGTGGTTCGGTGCGTTTGGTGACTGCAGGGGTGACCGGGTTCACGGGGAGAGGTTTGTCTAGGTCTTGGCGGCGGATGCTTTTGGCCACCCACCTGCGTGGCGGGCCGGATTGGGAGAGACTGGTTATAAGAGACCTTTTGACCTCTCCAGCCGGACTCTCTCGACCCATCGCATCGCTTTGCCCCTGAACACATTGACCCCCAGATATCTACCCACTCCTCATAACCTTTTCCATCCCAGTAAAACCTCTCCTTCCTTTCCCTAAAAAGATATAGGGCGATGTAAAAAAAAAAAAAAATAAGCTTGATCTATAAAGTGTAAAATTTTTATGCTATGCTAAATATGTTTTTTTTTTCATAATATGAAATTTTGCATAGATTTTACATTTTCACTATTATAATAATATTGAAATTATTTTGAGTGTGGAGAAAAAGTGTACCTTTGCTTTCATCTTAAAAACTACACGAAGAAGAATGTTATTCTAAAATACAATCATTTTATTCGTAAAACGGTTAAAAATGGGATCGAAGTTCTTACGAACAAATTAACAGGGTTTCAATGTTTATTGGCGGGAACGTTTAAGAATAATTTGTTGGTATACGTAATTTTTCGTACGTATACCAACCAATTATTCTTACATTTTCCCGCAAATAAACATTGAAACACTGTTAATTTGTTCGTAAGAACTTCAGTCCCGTTTTTACGAATAAAATGATCGTATTTTAGAATAACATTTTTCTCCGTGTAGGACAACAAATTTTGATAATACGATATAATATAATATTATTATGTATTATATTCGGAAATATTATAAAATGTACAAAACAGTATGTAACTTGAAACAATGCATAATATTATGTATTATATTCGGAAATATTATAAAATGTACATAAACATTATGTAACTTGAAATAATGCATTATATTCGGAAATATTATAAAATGTACATAAAATTATGTAACTTGAAACAATGCATAATTTTATTTTTCCATGTTAACAAAAAAGTTATTTCTAAAAACACAAAATGATTATTACAATTTAAAAAAATCGGGTAAAATTGAATAAGGTGAATTAATGTTTTCACGGAGGGGCTTTTCTCGGAATACTTCTTAATAATATAAGGACAAGGTAATATTTCACTCGCGAAACCATTGCCGCATGAAAGAAGTTGTATTAAATATCATATTTTAAAGGAACATTTTATTATAATTTATAATTCAAATTCACGCGTTCCATTCAAAGCGAACACTGCGCATATTTCAAGTCGTAGGAATTTCAAATTATTTTTCATCATAAAAACATAAGCCTTGAAAATTTTATTAATTTAAAAAAATGTGAATAATGAGACTGCGATGAACTGCGAAATTCCCATTGTTGGAATATTTCAATCGGCCCTCACACTCATACTTAGGGAATCGGTATTTGAAAACGATTAATGTATTTTAATTTGAAATTTTAATTAAAATATTGATAAGGAATTTAATGAAAATCTAGACGAAGGACATAATGATCAAATATTGAATAATACTAATTGAAACATTTTCTTAAGAGGAACGGCTGCGCAACCGCTTTCATATAAAACATAGTTTTGGATTTGAGGCCAAACTAAAAATTATTTTTGTAATAAAAATCTAGGTTTGATGTCGATCTCGGATAGGAGCTATATTTTTTGTTTTGCTTTTAAATGATGACGTATAGGTAATTAAAGAAATCAGTTTTTGTTCATTTTGGAAGCAACTTTGGAATTTTTTTGGAGTTATTTATAATTATTAAAAAAAGTCTGCCTAATCTTTCATTCTAAAATAATGAAAAATAATATTAAAAAAAAAATGTGAAAAATGCGTTTCTTTGGGTGGTAATTTTAAAATATAAACGACAAGTTTTTGTTCCATTGTAAATAGGTAATTTGTAATTTAAATTTACACCCATCACAATTGTTTCTAAAAAAAAAACTATATTTTAAATTTTATATTTCATCATATTTAAAAAAAAATATATAGCAAACATTATTTTTTTAAATGTTTACATTTACTCTCAAATAATTGACATAACTTTTGATTACAAAAATAATTTTTCATATTGGTTGGGTATTTTGGCCTAAAATACAAAACTACGTTTTGTATGAAAATTGCCGCGCACCCAATGGCCTTAACGCTGTTTTTGTAAAAAAATCACCATAAAAATGAAATATTTATACAACACTCCTGTTAACAAATCCCAACACTTCTGTCACAACCAACACCTCTGCCACAGGTTTCCCAAGTGGTTCGCTACGTTTTATGATTTTGATTTTAGCAGGGGTGCCCGGGTTCATGGGGTGAGGTTTGTCCGGGTCTTGGCGGCGGATGCGTTTGCCCACCAACAACGTGGCAGGCCGGATCGAAAGAGACTGGTTAAAGGAGACCTTTGGATCGCAGGGATATTTCAGACAATCGTCTTGCTCCCCAGTGAGTGGGTTGGATTCATACGTCCGTTACTTCTGGTCACAATGACCCCCAGATTCCTGCCCACCCTCATACCTTTTTGCTTCCCAGAACTTCCTCTCCTTACTTTCCTAAAAAGACCCTCCACACAGCATCCCGAAAGGTGACGTAGGGCCTGAGGGGAATTATTTTCCTCAGTGCCTCCTGTACGGAGCTAATGTAAAAAAAAAGTTTAAATTTATTGTTTCCTGTACTCTCTCCTACCGGAGGCTGTCAATCATCAGGATAATATTCAGCCTGCAGGTATCTACAGCCCGGAACTGGAATCTAACCAATCATGTAGGTTGTTACTAAGCCATGAGGGGAGTCATCTTCCTTTACTACATAAATATTCTATCTCCCTTTCCCTATCTTATCTTACTAATCTTACTAATATTACAAACGCGAAAGTTTATATGGATGTATGTGTGTTTGTTACTCTTTCACGCAAAAACTACTGAATGGATTTTAATGAAAATTTACAACAATGTAGCTCATACACCAGAATAGCATTTAGGCTATAATTTATAAAGCTAGCTATTTTCCATATATTACAAATATTAAAATAAATTTGGTACCTAACATAGGTAACTATTTATTTAAATTTAAAATACATATCTACAATTCTTTGATTCGATTCAAAGTATTAGGCGAGTAATTCAAATAAATTCACAAATTTAAGTGTTTTCTAAAATAGAATTTTGATTTAACATTTTGCAAAATGTCATTCTCAAAATTTGATATTTTCTATTGAACAATAATTATTATTTTAATTGGATAGACAGTTATCACCACTTTTGATGAATTTTGGTATAAACATAGATGGGACTATGGGACCTAGGAAAAGAAAATAGGCTACTCGAAGTACTAATCCTGCGCAGACGAAGTCGCGGGCAGAAGCTAGTATTCAATACATCACAATCAATATTACATCAGGTTCAAGTGGAACCTACACAGTACTGTGTACCGCAAAGCGGAGCATCTCGCCAAATTCTATTACAAAACTATTCGTCGCTAATCAAGCGGATCCGGTTTACTTGTAGCTACAGGTTCAGAGCAGAGGATGCGAGGGGAACCGTCCCGTCACACCTAGTGTCAGCACTCGGCAATAACATAACAGTAGCGCAGATACACTCAGCTGCGAGCCAAATGAATTCGTATGCAGGCAAATAATAATAACAACAAAACAATGCTGCATACACGGAGAAAAGTGTTATTCTAAAATACGATAATTTTATTCGTAAAAACGGTTAAAAACGGGAATGAAGTTCTTACGAACAAATTAACAGTGTTTCAATGTTTATTGGCGGGAAAATGTAAGAATAATTTGTTGGTATACGTACGAAATTACGTATACCAACAAATTGAAACCCTGTTAATTTGTTCGTAAGAACTTCAGTCCCGTTTCTAACCGTTTTTACAAATAAAGTGATCGTATTTTAGAATAACATTTTTCTCCGTGTAGGTTAATCTATCTTACTGACTTCATTACAGTGAAGTTGCATATTATATACTCACACAAAGACATGTAATTATACTTAAAACCTAATTATTTATTGGAAAAGATTACGACGTCGATCATCGGCAAAAGACTTCAGATTAAATAAAAATAATGGGTTAACCTAAGAATACAGAATAAAAAGGTTATACTAACAAATCGTGTACGATCTCAAGTAGCTTCGTATGATTTTTAGTAAAAGAGATAATATTAAACACTTGCTTAAGCCGAAATTTGAAGGTTAAAAAAATCTAATGCCACTTTGTTAATATCATTTGGAGATCACATTATTCAGTCACGTTATGTAATACACATTTACATTTTTTTTTTTTTTTTTTTAAATTTATTTCAATTTATTTCACCTCTTACACACACCAATTTTACATTTTAATCATTGTTTAACAATAGAATAACTAAATAAAAACAAAAATATAATAAAAAGGTATAACAAAAAGGTGAAAACATCATTTTTTTGGTTTCTACACCAATTAAGAGAACTGGCTCTTGAGCTTGGTGTAGGTGTTATGTAAGAATATACAATTTTTAGTCCATAATTAATATAATATCTTAAGGATTAGATTAAGGAAGACATTATACAATATTTGATGGTTTGAATTACAGGATTAAGGTTAATAATATTAAGGTTATTAATTATTACATTGTTCAATACATTTTTTTTCATTAGGTTTGTCATACCCCATGTCACTAACGCCGGGTTAATATTACGTAACAAGATAAAAATGCTGGAATTCTGGCTTAGTTATACCTACCTATGTTATTTCTATTTGAAAGCTTAGTTCACGTCTTTTGGTTTCTGCAGTCGACTGTGTCCGTAACGTCAAGAGCTGTTTCCGGTGGCGGATGGGGAAACCGCCGGAAGTAGAAGGACTCCAGGAAGCCTGTATGGATGTATGGACTACATGCATACTGTGGAGGAGGGAGGCGTCAAAGTCAATGGATCCAACAACACCACAACAAGTCCTTTCTTCGAAACGAACGATAAAGTGCAGTGGCGCTTGCTGGACATAGTTTAATTACTTCCTCGATGTGATCGTTGTACTAGTTACTAGTAGATATACAAGTATAAACAGCGATATCTTTTAACTACTCAAAGCATCTAATACTCAAAAAAAAAGAAAAATTTCTTTCAAAATGGACCACACTACATGAAAACCTACCGCAAACATAATACACACATATATAATATTTTCCAAAATACTGTTACTGAACATTATTTAAAAAAAAATATTTGGTCTGTTAACAGATTTCCATATCTTAACAAACAGATTGCAATCTCTAGAACACAGGCGCCAGTTGGGAATGTTGCCCTTGTTCTGTCGGTGTTTCGAGAGAAGATGTGTAAGGATTTGAATTTTTATTGCAAGATGAGAACGTTCCCCATATTCAGATCGGCCGACTAAGGACTACATTATACTGTCGGTAAATAATAATAATATTCTTCAAATGCTCACGCTCCGTTATCTCAACTAAGGGTGTTACGGATATTCGCATCCGCATCCGCAAATTCAGACATCTTCATCCGCATCCGCATCAATTAATGCGGAGCTTTTACGATGCGGATTCATATCGGCAACAAGTAACGAAATGTAAAAAAAGTGGGCGGAGTGGCGCGTGCCTCGAGCGTGTTTGCTAGTTGCTATCTTCGTTGACTGAAATGAATGAATGAAAGTTTTTTGCGTGGTTGTGAATATTTCGATTTAAATATTAAGTGAAAAAATAAATAATGTTGGATGGATGTCATTTTTGCATCCGCAACAAACCTGATCTGTACAGCGAATAAGTAAAAAAAAATACAGTAAGGAAGTAGCTGAACAGGAACCATTCATTCGCAAGATATCTAGTGGAGTAAAAATCCTCGGTTCGACGTAATGGATATACATACATCGACAACATCATCCATTGATACAACATAAACTAAGGTAGACCTTTCTGATAATTTTTTTACCACATCCATGTTATCTTGAAATCTAGGCTGCCTTCTAGGAGGAGCCTTTATTTTCATAGAGAATCCCCTCGAGTTAGCTTGCATGAAAGTTGTGACAGTAAATGATGCTTGAGAAATAACTTTAACATCTGAAAACTTCGTCGCCGCTTCTGTGAGACTCTACTCGCTGCCCAAGGGAGGCACATGGTAGACTACTCTTCAACAAGTCTAGTCCTAGAGCAAACAGGTTTAGGCACTCTAAATGGTGTTACAACCAGACAATCAGACGCCAACCATTGGTTTTTTACTGTGTGCAACGCAATGTCATCATGTCTCGACGCCACCTAGTGAGAAATTTAGCACTACAAAGCCTTTCTCATATAAAAATAAAGTTGGTTGTTTGCAGGTGAACAAATGTAATAAGCGGTAATTGTTGAATGAAACACTAGTATGTATTGAATTACTTGGCGGGTAAGAGATAAGCCGCCGTAGCTCAGTGGATTAGAGCACCTGACCGGCAATCAGAAGGACACGGGTTCATGTCCCGTCGGCGGCATGTATCTTTTCTCGGGAGGATTTTTCACTATAAAGGCATGTATGAGGCTAATAATTATTGCTTATAATAATTGTTAGGCAATGGTAATTAATGGGTGACAGACTGGCGCATGGGTGTTTGGGGATTCAAGAGCCAATATTGTTAATTTATCAGTCATAATTATCAAAGTTACTAAAATTAGATAAGTGAATAATATAATTAATGCATAAAATACACAAGCCAGCTTAGCTTGTACTTATGCCAAACATAAAGGAATTGGACAAACTCACAATGGCACCAGCATTTTCTTGCACGATTTGTATGCGCACGCACAGACGTACAGTCTGTCCGGTATTTTATTTTTTCTACCGACTGCCATGCGCCGGCTTGCCGCATGGCGTGTGGCCATTCTCGTGACCGCGAGAAAATAATAGAAATTCTCCATAATCAAACATACTAATTTCGGTTATGGGTTTGTCTGTGAGTGATTCTAACTCTAGTTCAATAAAATTCAATTTGATCTGAACTTAAGTATCATTTTCAAGAATTAATACAAGAAATAAAGTACCTACCTATCTATAATACAATATTTTCACATCTGCCCTGTCATTTTGAATATTAGCATTTTGAATCGGAAATGACGTCACAGGTATGGCAACAATGAGTACGACACCTGTCAGCAAATTACAAAATGCCAAAGCAATGTAAGTTTACAAAATAAAGAAAAGTTTTTATTTAGTTTTTATACCAGAAGTTTTATGTCAACCGCGCGTAAATATCAGACGCACTCATTTTTTTAAAAAGGGTGGTGAAGGTTATACGTTGTACTTTTATATCAATAAAGGTATACGTAAGAACACTCCGAATAAAAAAAACTTATTTTATGTAGCTGAAACTTCGTGAATACTAAATTCCACATAATTTGCATTGACTGCCTGCTATCTGAGAGTTGATAAACTTTATAAGAAGAAGTTACAACAGTGTTTAAACGTTGTTACGAAACTCATCGACGAATGAATGCAACCGGATCCGAATAAATTTTCAGCGAAATATTTCGACAATTTCAGGAATCCTGAAGAAAAGTTTCAGCGTACAAAGGATGATTTCCGTTGTATTTTTAAGGATAGGAAACATTTTTTCGGGCGCACAATACGGCGTTTAAATAAAGGAACTCAAAAGGAAAGGAGTTTAAATAGAGGCGAGGAAAGTATAAATATTATTTATGAAATAAAAAGCCTCTCTGAATTGAAATTGATGAAGAGATAACCAAGACCAACTTAAGAGTGAAATCAGAGTTTACAAAGATATATTTGAATGACGTAAATAAGGAAATATTTAGTTGAAAACTTTTAGGTCATAAATGTTCTTCTTACACTCAATTCTTGTAGAAATACCCAGGAATAATATAACAGTACAACAGTGACTCCAAATTCGATCGAATCTCCGAATATCTCAAACTGAACCTATGAATCATATCAATGGGCTCTCTCTTCGCTCAAGTGATGAGATAATACTTAAATTTCCAACCCACCACTAAATAGGATCTTAAGGGACGTATTGACTTACTTTAAACAGTGATTCGTGACTTTACTCGGAGTAAAAAATGTTAATAAAATTTTGGTTTCCGACAACATCTTCTGCTGAGCTGCCTTCAAACGCAAAATTCGAGCTTTGAAGAGGCATTTGCCAACATAGCTCTTTCTAATCTAGGTCGATAGCTTAAAAGGTGCTAGCTATACAGAATATAGATATACAGAACTCATTCACGTAAAAGTTATATCTTGAAATCTTCGTTTTTATGCCAGAATTTCTCTACCCCTCCCCACTGATGATCCCTGCCCTGGCCTACCCTTTCCCCACTTGAAATCAATTTATTTTATTTAATAAAAATTCACACGATACGGAAAAACGGTTATATAATTTGCAAATATATGTTAGTTAGTAATACTAACTAACCCAGGTTTTGAAATAGCAACCAGGCAATAAGCCCGCCTTTATACAAACATGCATACGTGTATACATGTACATTGTTAGGTAAATATCACTGTATCAATAGCAGTAACTGCCTAGAAACGGCGTTTACACCAGGAGCACCGAGGCGGATTGTGTTGACTCAAGTTACAATTACATGAGATTCTCAGACCACAGCGACTAAACTCTAAACCAAATCGAGATACGCTTCCATAGCCCCGATGCCAAATTCTTATTTCACCTGCATGGCATTACAGGAAGCCAAATCATCCAAATCTGCACAAATTCGTAAGCGTAAAAAATCACCCGGCTGTAAAAATCCTTTGGACTGTCGAATTTCATATTTGTTTTTCTAGATAGTCTTATTATATAGTATGGAATACATATTTACGGCCGTTGTTCCCAAACCTACTGATCAACTGTTGAGCCGAAATTTTGGCTCAACGCTCATCTAATGTACAAATACGCTCAAATAAGCTCTTTCCAACGCAAATCTCTCTCCGACTAACAGGCGAATCGAGCGTTACTAAACAAATCATTTAGCTGATCGGAGACTCAGATTGATCGACCGAAAAGTTGGAAATAACGGCCGTTAGTTCCTTAATTTGGAATGGAAAATATTTTAAATCGTGTTCCTGAACTTCCCCAAATAAAATATAATAAGCTTATTGGCACATTTGTTCGCATAATATGGGGGTCGACGTTTTTGTTGCGAACAGGGAAAGAATAAGGCGAAGGAATAAGAATAGGGCTGACGAGGCAACTGAAAAAAAAAACAGTTTTTGCAACTAAACTCGCTATCCTTTGTATGTCAATGTGATGGCCCGCTGTACTACACAATTTCTCAAAAACCCGTTGTCAATGGTAACGCAAGCAGTGACTCGCGACTCGCGACTCGCACTGCTAGTTGCCGTGACCAGCCGTTGCCAGATTGGTCGGTTGTCATGGTTGCGCCAGTTTTGTTGTCAGTTTTCTAGTTTTTTCAATTTGACAGCGACTGATAACTACGATGACAGCTGATTGTTCTTCGTCTTGGTTAAACGAGCTGAGATTATTACAGAAATCGTAAAATTGAGTAGGCCGCCATAGAAGTTTGATGGAAGTTTGGTTGGAAGCCATAGAAACCAGCCGGTTTTAGTTTGGTTTCAGTTGCCTCGACAGCGGAGCGCCTTAGTGGCCAGTCCTGAATTTCACAGTCAATTCATAATATATACACGTCGTTTTAATGTTTATCGGCTCGTATCCGTTGTTATGCATTTGCGCAACATTACTATTCAGACTTGTAATATTAAAAAATATATAATTTATCATAACAGAAAGAATACGACGCACAATATATTTCTTATGAGTTAAACTATTTCAATCCAAATAATATAACCATATTCTGCCCGATATCTAAAAGTAGGAATCGAGCGAAGCCCAGAGGTTAGTCCATTTTTCAAGCATTTTCCATCCCCTAACAACTCCAAAATTTAAAGTCGTACAACACAGATTCAGCCATCCATATTATCGTTTAAAAATACTAAACTCGAGCCGTTTTTACGAAAAGATAAATAGGATCCGATAAAATCTCCTCGGAGAAAAATTGCTGGATAAAAAGAATTTTTACGTGCTTTAACAACTCAATTAAACATTCATTTATTTATTTATTTATTTATTTATTTATTAGGAAAAGTTGACAGCAAATCTGAGATTATACAATGATATATTAATAAGATAGTTAATTATGCCAATTATGAACTTTCCACTGATAATAATAAATGATAAAGTGTGACATTGTAGGGTTGTTTTCTTAATTAAATTATTTTCTAGTTACAATATGTGAAAAGGAGTTACTAGTTACAATATGAAAAAAAGGGGGAGGAGGAAACATGGGATTGGGATGAAGAGGCAAAGGGCGGGGATATATAGGGAGTGAATTTCTACTTAGAGTCATGTTGCTTAGTGAATTTTTCGTTTTATGTCGCGTAAAGTCGAGCTAAAAATGTCAATGTGATAATAATTTAAGTTAAATGAATGTGTGGATCTGTAGATAAATGAGTTTTGTTTGGAGTTGGTCTTGCAAAGAGGGAGATTAAAAGTAAGCGACTGTCTGCTGTTGCGATATGGAACATGGAATGATAGGCGTTGGAGAAGATCGGGGCTATCGATTAAGTTGTGTATGATTTTAAATAACATTACCGAATCTGCTATATTTCTTCGGCAAGTCAACGTCTGTATATTGAAGAACTTTGCAGAGTCTTCACTACTGACATGCGATCGGAAAGAGCGGAAGTTAAGGTACCTTAAAAATCTATTTTGAACACTTTCAATTCTATTTTTATGTATTGTATAGCCTGGGTTCCACACTTGTGATGCATATTCAAGGATACTACGAACGTATGAGTAATATAGTATTTTGAAAGTAGCAAGATCTTTGAATTGTTTGCAGGAACGGATTACGAAACCCAGCATAGAGGATGCTTTAGTGACTATGTGGTCGATATGATTATTGAAATTTAGTTTACTATCAAGTATAACCCCAAGGTCCCTAATTTCTGATTTGGTGGATAAAGGTTGATGATTAATTGAGTATTCGTGGATAACTTTTTTTTTGTTTCTAGTAAAGCGTACGACAAAGCACTTGGATGTATTTAATTCCAGACCATGGGCGTTACAGTACGTGTTTAAACGTTCCAAATCCTCTTGTAGTTTCTGACAATCCTCGGTAGACTTTATGGGTGAGAAGATTTTCATGTCATCTGCATACAGGATGGTCTGGGAGTTTAAAAAGCAGTTACCAATATCATTGATATAGATATTAAATAATAATGGTCCTAACAGGCTGCCTTGAGGAACTCCCGATGTTACAGCAACAGAATCGGATTTAAATCCAGCAACCACTACCAATTGACTACGGTTGGAGATATAAGAAGAGAGCCAACGATAAAGATTGCCATGAATACCAACCTTTAAAAGCTTGTTCAGCAAGGTTGAGTGATCTACCTTGTCAAACGCTTTACTGTAGTCGGTATAGACTGTGTCCACTTGTATTCTGTTATCTAAATTATCTTGGAGGTATTCTGTGAAAGTTAAAAGATTTGTGGTAGTAGATTTCCCACTAATGAAACCGTGTTGTGTCGCATTCAGGCTGGGCTTAAGAGCAGCATATAGTTGATCATAGACTATTTTTTCAAGGATTTTGTTAAATATACAAAGTTTGGAGATTGGCCTGTAGTTTTTAACGTCGGTTTTTTTACCATTCTTGAAGATAGGAGACACATATGCAGATTTCCATATAATAGGGACAGTGCAGTCAGTTAGGGAACGATTGAAAATTAAAGAAAGGGGTAAGGCTAGGTTGTGTGCACATTGTTTGATAAAGATTGAAGGTATTTCGTCAGGACCTGCACCCTTGTTAGTATCAATTTCCTTAAGATATTTTAATACAATTTCCCGTGTCACTTCAATATTGCTTATATTGGATGTATGGTTCCCGACGTCAGTTGGATCAAGGGTAAGTGGATTGGAGGGCTTACTGAAGACTGAACTGAAATATTTTGAAAATAAGTTTGCAATTTCTGTTCCATTATTGGCTTTCTCCTCTCCAAAATACATACATTTTGGGATACCTTGGGATGTGTTAGAGGATTTGACGTGGCTCCAGAAGTTTTTCGGGTTTGAGGATATATTGTTTTCGATATTACTTAAGTAACGGGATTTGCTTTTCCGACATAAGTCTTTGTGCCGTTTACGAAGGAGAGAAAATGCGTCATAGTCAGCCTGGTTTTTGTATTTTTTATATTTGCTAAAATATTTAGATTTTTCCTTAGTTACCTTAATAAGGGCCGCATTGTACCAAGGTGGATATTTCAAATTCCATAAAAATTTATGAGGAATATAAAGATTTATGAGGTATTTCAAAAACGTATAGAAACTGTCAAGCGCTGGTTCTATTTTAGAGGTAGAGAACATGGAAGCCCAATCAGCTTGTTCAAGGGCGAAATTAATTGAATCGTAATCTCCACGATTATACAGAAAAACTTTCCTTTTCGCATTTGTCAATGAAGGGGATTCCTGAAATGGCACACTAATGGACAGAGCTCTATGATGTGCATCTTCGGGAACTAGCGGGTCATCATTAGATTCGACGGAGATTTGTAGATTTGAGAGAATCAGATCTAGGATGTGGTCGCTTGAGTTTAGTTCACCGTTGTATTGAGAGAGATTCAGAAAATGCATACAGTCTACAAAATGATTACTAACATGAGTGGAGTAATTACTAGCTGCATAGCGAGCGGAGAGCGTATTTTGGATCCATGAGATTTCAGCAAGATTAAAGTCACCTAAGATAATAAAGGAATCCGTGGGGTTATTTGATACAACGTCTGATAACATGTTCAGGAAATTTTCAATTAAGTATTGATGTTGAGTCCCTCCGGGGATGTACACGCAACATATATGGACCAAGCGGTGAGGTGTAATATTAGTGCGAATGGTGACCCAAAGGTCTTCAGCACAAGAATTCCATTCAGGTCGGGCGACGCTGATCAGCGCTTGTTTAACAGCCAACACTATACCACCGCCAAGACACTGACCGGTGGCAGCGTAATCACGGTCTCTACGGTATACATAGTAACGAGGGTCAAAAATTTCTTCGTCCCTGATGCCTTTGGTGAGCCATGATTCTGTAAGGGCGATTATATCGTAATCGTTTGAAAGGGTATTTTGAAAGATCGTCGTTGTTTTGGTTCGAAGACCTCTAACATTCTGATAATATATTGCTAAAGACATTGGGGAGTATTCGAATAAATATTAGTGAATAAGCAGTAAGTTATACGTATAAATGATAACTTCAATAAGTGAATTCGGTTGTAGTGGTCATTCAATTTAACATAGTAAGTATATCTAACACAGTAATTTCTTGGTGTGAGTGCATAAAATAGTTTCAAATAAAAATAATATATAAGTCTTATAATATGCATCTCTGTCCCGGCTAATGATAATATTATTCTGATGTTGATATAAACGGATAGATGTAGGTATCCATATTTGAGGCAGGGACCGTTAATAGTATTATTCAGTTCGTATTTTGGTGAGATGTTTGTTGACAAATGAGTGTAAGGTAATATGCTTACCACGGCAGAAAAGATGATTAGTGTGAAAGAGACCGCTATTGTCCGTCGGGTAGGTCCGATTGTCAGGAGTGTAGGGGGTCGCCAACATGCGGTAATATGTATTCCAGGTTGGTTCTTGAGACGTTTTGACTGGTTTGGAAATGAATTAGAAAGTTTGTAGGAGAGGGTAAAATGGAAGAGGGAGGGTGAGTGTAATAATAGGAGAGGATGAAGGGAGGGGGGAAATATATGGGAAGACACATGAGTAAATGAAAAATATATTTTGCGACGCGAAGAGATTCCAGATCGATTTAGGCTATTTTCTTTAGATCCTCTTCCTTGGCAATTGATATGGGAGGCGAAGTGGGATTTTTCCTCACAAATATCCTGCTGTTTTTTAGCCATGTGAATTGGTACCCCTTTTCCTTCGCAATCCCCTTGGCCCGAAAAAGGAGGTTTTTGTTGGAGCTGGTTAGATGGTCGTTTATGTAAATTTTCCTATCGTCACCGGGATAATTAAGGTCCTTCGTGCTAATTCCCTTTCTTCGTCGAATTTCCGTTATGAATTCAATTTTACGTGAGCGGGTGGTGAATTTTACGATTATTGGTTTGATCATTTTGGAATGCAATGGGTCTTTCGCCGAGACTCGAGTGGCGAACTCAATTTCATTACTTTTAAAGTTGAGTATGCCTATTTTGTTTGCTATATCCGATACGATGTTTGAAATATTTTCATTTTTATCTTCAGGTATTCCTTTTATTTCGATATTCTGTAGCCTCATCCATTGCTCCCTTTTATTGGAATCTTCTTGCATTTGTTTGATAGTCGATTGAAGGGAGGAAACTTCTTGTTCCAGATAGTCTACTTTTTTCATAGACTGTTCGAAAGCTTGGAATCTTTTAGAAAAATCATCCAATTTTGTGTTGTTGAAGTCGACGGATTTTTTAAGTTCGGACATGTCTTCCTTGACTTGATTATTAAGGGTTTTGAGGGAGGCAAGTTCAGAAAATATTTTTTTTATTTCAGCCATTACATCTTCTATGGGATTAGTTGACGTGGCGGATGATTGGGTTGAAGTTTTGCAGGTAGTGCAGCGCCAAGTTCTCCTTTTCTCATTGTTAGCTTTTCTGAATGTAGTTTCAGATGTTCCTCCACACTCGTAATGAAACTGCTTACTGCAGGAGTAACATGTGATGCCGTCGGTAATAGTTAGTTGGCACTTGAAACAGTTCATTTTGAAAAGGTTGAGCTCCCCTGAATTTTCGGACACCGGCGATGAGGTGGGTATAGCAACGTCTGATAGCGACGAAGCACGGTACACTCGGGCACACTTGTAGGTTGTAGGTAGCACTAGAATATGGGAACGTAGAACTGCACTTTAATGGACTTTATAATATTGGTTTCACAATAAATCAACATCAATCCCTTAGATATAATATAAGAGCTAGTTTTAAGTGAGTACACTGAAGAATTCTACGAGGTTTAAAGATATAATTTGATGTTTTAACTGTAGGAAAGCTACAACTTTGAGAGAGCAAAAAATGACGTGTGTCACACTTGATAGATTGTTATTGTTCATAAAACAAATTTTATATTTCTCATAAAATATAAAACTTCGACGAAGAAGCAGCACGAGAATTATGAGCGAACGATTAATTAAAAACTACCACAATTATTATTGTTCAAAGAAATAAGAAGTAAAAAAGTTGGACATTGCGCAGTTTTTTTTCTCTAAGGTGAAGGCTAAACAATAAACAAAGAAAGTTTTAAAAGAGTAGTTCTGCGCGACCCCGTTCTGGGGATCTGGAACACGGCACGGGGCGGGAAATTGCACAAAGCATCGAGCCCCAACACCAGTTGGCCAAAACATTTTAATGGTAGTCGAATCTCTCCAAAATCACTACATATACACTATTAAAAAATTATAACATTACACACAATTACATCAAAATACATTATTACTTTATAATATCTCTATATACAAAAATCTCGCGTCACGATGTTTGTTCGAGATAAACTCCGAAACTACTTAAAAGTTAGGATAGTTTTTAACTCGATTATTGACCTCAAATTTATTATTGCGAATTAAATGTTCATTAAATGTTTGTTGTACGACAAATGATTTGAAATTATTTGTAAGTTCCATAAGGTTCTGACAGATGGCGGTGTGAGTTAATTGCATTTTTTGGTTACCTAGGTAATGGCGTTGGTTACCTAATACATTATAACTTTCAGTAGCAGTTTTTCCAAGTTTCATAAAAAATCGCTATACGGATTTGTTTACAGAAGCGGTAGGTAGGAAGGCGTTACGCTAAACAGCTGTCGGTCGCTGGGGTTTGGAGCAGGAGTACTTCTTCTGTAGCAGCGTCAGTCTCGTTATTTAATAGCCACATCTCGTATTTTGGCTTCCGACATATAATCTTAGAAAATATATACTAAAAATCTAAAGAATACGTTGATGTAATATGGGGTATCGTACATAACGTAGCTAACGTATTGGAACATGCGATATTAACCCAAGTGGGATAACACTTGTACTTTAATCGTTAAAAAAAAGAAATAAAATAATTAAAAAGCATTTTTGCATGTGTCATGGCTAACGAACGACATTGCTTACGATGGGGTTGCACGGACGATATGATGTTTTTAAAAAATATTAAATCCTTATTTTTAAATTCAGTATTGTATAATGCGCGTAATAATGTATTGAAATGTAAAAGCCCAAATGATTAAAGGATAGTCAAATATTAATAGTTCCATGGACCATCAGGGTCCGCGGTCCCACCCCTAGCCTAAACAGGATAAGGAGAAGAAGATAATTTACGATGATGACATCTAATTTATTTTGAAAATATTTTTGTCGAGCAAAACTTGCGATTGGGACCTTACTGTGTTGGGAATCGGGAACCAGAAAGTCGGGAGCACGAGATTACAAATTCCAGTGCACATTTGTCACCGCACTATGCGGTGTAGGTAATCTCTGTTGGAACAGAGGCCTCGCAGTTGGCCGGTCGACTGGGAGCGGAGTTTGGTAATAAAGCAAGCTATGCAAGCGCCACCTATAACACCTTTTAAGAGATTGCTGCAATCAGATTTAGGAGTCTGTTTGCTCTCGTGTCGGCGGTGTGTGAAAAATAAACAATTCTATTTTATACCCCAAAGCTTTTACAGAAATCGAAGAATGACATTTTTGATAAAATTTATATCTGTTGACACACAAAAGCACATGTCGTGTAATTCTATATAAAACTATTATTTCAGCAAAATGTAACAACTGTTACAGCATATTTTCCCTACATGGATTCTATTATGTTAAAAAAAATCAATGCATAATAATTTAATTACATAATATATAATAATAATGTATGCAATAAAAATTAATAAATCAATGCATAATAATTTAATTTCATAACAGTTTGCATAATTTTGTTATAATTTAAAAAAAAGTTTTTTTGTACTTCGTCGTTGTGCTGTTAAAACACTCGATAACTGAAATTTAAATTTTATTATGAAAAAACCATCAGGGGTTTTTTGTCAGTGAAAAAATTCATAAATTTTGATTAAAACACGGTAGTAATCAGGTAATAAGAGATAAATTGTAAAAGGCCAAAATAAATTGTAAATAAATTAGGCCAAAATTAAGACAGAGCGACAACGTCCTCAAAGACCTATGCACCTTGGAGCTTCAAAACTGGAGAGAGCTGGTACAAAACAGAGATGGGTGGAGGAAGACTCTTGAGGAGGCCAAGACCCACCACGGGTTGTAGAGCCAATTATGATCATGATGATGAAGAGATAAATTGTAAAAAACAGTTATCGCTTCAAGTCACGCTTTATCAGGGCTTAACAAACTAATTACAAACATAAAAAACAAATAGGTAGATAAAACAAGAGTAGATATATTAAAAAGGGAAAAAAACTTAGACAACTCTAGGGAAGCCATTTATTACAAACTACTATCTTGAAATTGATTTTACATCACAAAACGTAGAAAAACTAATAAAACAATACTTCAATAACTTAATTTTAGATGTCTGATAAATAAAACGACCATTTTATGGCGAAAGTTATGCTGTGAGTCACATAAATAATAATTAATGAACAAAATAAACCGAATAGAAAGACAGCAATAATTAATATATAAAAGTATCTCGTGAGGCTCGTGCCTATAACAAAACTAGCATACAAGAAAAACTTCGGTTCGTCGAATTACTCAGCTAATGAAACTGTCACAAAAACAGTTGGCCAACTTTCGCCGGGATTTTCAACAGTTGTTATTTTGATTTCTTTATTAGTTTTGTTTGGAAAAATGGCAAATATCACGGAGTGCGTTAAATCAAATGATTCCCATGGTAACTTCGGTTAATTGGGTTTGATGTTCTGATTTATTGCGCAGTTTAATAAATACTCCACAAACGGAAATCACGTAATTTTTTATTATTCATGTATGCTTTAAAAACTACTTGCGTAAGAACTAAATTTGAAGAAAAAGATATTTGGGAAAAATTGGGTGCGAAATACATAAAATCTGTTTGCGTGTTTGTTTTGAGGCAGCAAAACCGTTAAGCTCTTGCATCTAGGAAAAAAAGTACCTACGGCCTTTTCTTTCTAATCTGAACTATTTGACATTGAAATACCTATCTATTTCACTGAAAAAAAGTCTAAAAGTTTAATTGTTCAATAACAGAAATTATATTGAAAAATTTAAAAAGGTGGTGAGACTCGGGCGTAGGCGGGTGGTAAGTAACTACTAGTATTGAATACAAACGAGAACAAAAGCATAGAGAAAGAAAATCGATAGCGTCAACAAAATTATCGGAAAAATTGTTTTTCTACAAAAATGATAATAGAGAACGAAAATAATTTGAAAGGAAAAATGAAATGAAACTGAAAGAAAAAGAGTAACGATTTTGGTCATAGATGCGTCATCCTTTTTGAATTTGCTCCTTAATGCCAGAGCCTTGTTGCAAAAAGTTTGCAAATTGGGCATCAGCCTTAACTCGGCTAGAATACAAATATCTCAGCAGAGTTTCATGAATGTTTATAACCCGCGGGTTGAGCCGATTCAACTCTCGGCGCATTTTCTCACCCCCGCCACCCCCATCCACCCCACCGCATCCACCCCGAGGGTGGGTTATTGAAAATGGAGACGAGGATAGAATAGTTCACCTCAACGCGAATGTATTTAAAATATTCAGCGGAGCCGCGGCGCGGAAGAGTTGCGGTTTAAACCCGATTGGGGAAGACGCTCAAGGGTAAGCCGGATTATAGACGCGAAAGACAAAATGGAAAATGGATATATTTATGCAAAGTATGTAAAAATAGGAACTGTTTTTACGCAGTACTGTAAGTGGATTATTTTTCCAGGTGGAAAGCAAATCAATGAAAAATTATATGATGTACATTCTGCAAAACTAAATTAAGAATGTAAATTCGTTTATTAGAATAGGACTGTTCAACATTTTTAAATATATACATGGTATCGAAACTCTAGTGGGACAAGTACGAAACTGGTGAATCTACACTAATTACATCAAATTTGGCGTCAATTTTGAGGTATAACTTTTTTCGACTTCAGCTTTCGTTTATTGTTATTATTAAGTTTATTTTGTAGAACTCCATTTCAATTTTTTATTTATTTTATATATATATATATATTATATATTCAATAATTTTATTATTTGATGTATAAAAACATTTTATTATGAACAAATTCTGCTTCGTAATTATTATTATGCGTTATCTGCATTATCAAACTGGTCAAAACCACTTACAAACGATGAATTTATACTAAATCTAGATATATTCATCGTTAGCAAATTCAAGCAAATTAAAAAAAAAAACTAGAACCAAAATGTTTGGAATAATAATATATTCAAGGAACTTTATGACATCGAATTGTAAAAATGAATAAATTGTTTTTATTCTAAATGTTTAGAATGATGAAATAATCGATAATTGGGAAATAAAGATATATATCGATTAGTATACCTCATTAATATCACTAATTGTTCTGAGTTTATCAAAGACCTAGTAGAGCCATAGAAAATCCAAGCATAATGTTGACATAAATAAGGGTTTCTCAGAAAGGTTGGACGGAATGGAATTATGGAAGCACAAACTTCATATTTAATAAATAAGTAATAAATCTGCCTCTAATAAGGAGATAAAAGCAATCTCATGTTTTTCTGAAAATACAATATTCAGATTATTTCAATTTATCGAAAAAAAAACAAATCTTTGTAATGGAAGATGATACCTACACTTTCTGCATTAATCGAAGTTCTATTTCTTAATTTTTCTTTTCACGTGGAATGCTTATAATTTTAATATAAAATACGCTTATTTGGCATAATTTTTACACGACCTGCTTCATTTGTGAGTTCGTAACGTTTTAACATTTTTATTTTAAATTAATACATTATGTATAGGTAAAGAAGCGAGAGTTAACTGTAATAAAAAAGTTTAACATTGAATGTTTTTATGCTTCGACATACTCTTTTCGTAACTGACCACTATGAATTTATAAATTGGTTTTGTGTTTAATTCATAGAACTCAATTTATTATTTAAATTTTTTATGTAAATTATTAAATTACATATTTTATAATGCTATAATTAAATTCTTAGAGTATTTCAGATGTTTATTATCAAAAACTAAAATACTTGCAGAACTTAATAATAAGATTTAAATTTGATTTACCATTTTTTTTTTCGATTTTAAAAATTGAAAAATTGGAAGACACATCTCATAAAACGATGTTTGGACAATAAAATGACATTGAGATGTGAAAAAGAGCTTTCCGGGGAAGGTACCTACTATGACCTTGGAAACCAAAATATCGGTACACATTCACGGAATTATGCAACCCTTATACATAATTTAAGCAGAAATTTTAGGAGTAAAAGAATTGATCAAGATGGACAAAAATTACCTTTTTTTCAAGATTTTCACTCTTCATTAATCTCCTTGAGAGTACGTTAAGAAATTGAAGAAGAGAGAATGAAAACATTTTGTATTGGGATTATTGAGTATTGTAACCCACAAAACTATACTTGTTTGAAACGGCACTGCAAGTTTTTATTTTTTTTTATTTTATACAATACCTCTCTAATTGAGAAATTCTCGTGTTTAGGGAGGGATTTATGTTAGAGATTAATTTATTAACAAAAAAATGAACTTGAATTATATTTTAAACCTCTAAAGTTTGTAAGTAAAGCCTTGGACACACACGGCGTTAATATCAAAAGATATTTTATAACACAATAGCGCTCGCCATACAATCCCATCCAGACACGCCACACGTAAAAATATGATGCGTTATAAGCGCGGTTCAGGTCTTCGCTATTCGCCGTTATTCGCGGTAACCGCTGCCCTCTCCGCCGTAAACACGAGAGGGGGTCATTTTAATTACGGAGCTGCCGTGCTCAAGCCGCTGTCAATTGACAGATCCAGTACAAAGAAATGATATTCTGCGGTCGCTCTCCAATACAGCTGACCCCCTCTCCTGCCTTAGGAAGAAAGCTTTTATAGCGTAGTGTGTCGGTAGAAAATATAAGCGGCGTACGTCGCGCACAATAACGCTAGCGCTTTTAACGCTATGTGTCCAAGGCTTAAAGCTCAATTATATTCCACCAATAGGAGCTGAAAATAGTTGCTTCGTAGAAAATAAATAACGATTTTTTTTATATGAATACCGCACATGAGTCCCAACTGCTCCCGTCTGGAGCCAGTGAGACTATGTCATCCTAAAGTGGGGTATGTTGTGAGGCTGAAGGTAGTGGAGAGGTGAAGGAAATGGGAAAGAGAAAGGTGGGGAAGTACCTGGCTATTCAGATCTGATCACCAAACACTGCTAAAGCCATTTCAAGCTATGTTTCAATTCTGAATGGTGGTCTTACACCAGGGCGATCTTAAGAGTATCTTCCACTCTGGAAAGTGCCGCAAATATACTATATATTATTTTTAATTAATTAATTGTGAAATAACACAAATTAATCAAATAAAACTTATTTGCGCAGAGCCTTACCGCTCGACCACGCCGGCGGTCAAAATAAAAATTAAAACATTCTTTAATATTTTTTATACTTCGTTAATAAAGAACATAATTTCGGCTGTGGTGTGATGCGAGTAGGTACTACCGTAGTAAGTAAAAACACAGTGTTTTCCTTGAGAGTCAAGTACGTAACAATCTAAAATACGTAATTCTATTGTAAGTACATATAACGAATTTATGCCGCCGTTTTTAATATAGATGCTAGTGTAATGGTAAGCATAGTCGCCTCGAACTATGTAGTGGGGGTTAGATTCTCAGCCGTGGAAATTTATTTTATTTTTTATTTACCATTTTATTTTTCACTGATCTGCGCTAGTTAAAATTAATTAAAAATGTATTCACAAGTTTTGCTTTTGATGTCCCTAATAAATGATTTAGACATATTTTAAAGGGGGAGAAGGGTCCTATCACCTTTTGAAGGTCTATTAAATTAGCGAGCTTCGCTTACCTAATTGGTTGCTTACCTTAGGATATATACCTCTTCCTTGTGACCTCCGTAAAGTCGCGAAAATTTACATTCAAAATTGACAATCAAGATAAAACCCGACCAGACTTCAAATAATATACGTAGTGTATTATTTAACTTTAATCGCGATATGTTCGTATATTATAGGACATGATCTACAATGTGGAGCATTCACGGTGAACTCTGAGAGTTTCTAAGAAAAAGATAAATGATAATATCGTTGTTAGTTTTATTGCTAGTTCCCTGAAATCTGTAACAAGCTAGTTCAGCACACACTGTGAGGTTTCAGGTCAATAATATGAGTGCAACAATGGAAAATGTGAAAAATGGTTTGATTTTGTATTTTTTTACATTATTTCCACACAGCCTCATCTGTGGGGATGCTGTGTGAAGGGTCTTTTTTTAGGGAAAGGAAGGAGAGGAAGTTCTGGGAAAGGAAAAGGTACGAGAGGTGGGTAGGAGTCTGGCGAAAAATGTATTCAGGAGTGACGTATGAATCCATTCCTCCTACTGCGGCACAAGGCGATGGGTCCGGAAGGAGAGGTCAAAAGGGCTACCGCAACCAGTCTCTCCAGATCCGGCCCACCAAGCAAAAGGTGGGCAGACGCATCCGCCGCCAAGACCTAGACAAACATCACCCCAAGAACCCGGGCACCCCTGCTAAGACACCAAACGTAGCGAGCGGTTATCCAATAAATAGAATTGGGTGGACGATCGCATTTTTCCAGAGATCTGGCAACATTCCACTTTTGAGTGAGCGTTTAAATAATTTTTAAAGCACTGCTAATTCTGCAGAACACCTCTTAGTGACCAGGGTAGGAATTCCGCCAGGCCCGCTGGCTTTGTCGACTTGCAACCCATTCAAGACCCTGAGAATCTCACTTTTCAGGATCTTTGGTTCCTTCATTAGGAAACCGCAGTGCCGAATGGAAGGGGAAGTCTCTTCGTTATCTTGAAGAGTTGAGTTTCAACGAAAATTTTGCCTAGTAACTCAGCATTCTCACAGGCTAGCCAGCCGACTTAAAACTAACTATCTACTAAATGTAACGATCATCACGTAGCAACAGATAAATTGAAACAGGCACAACATGTACCGGCTAAATTCATTGTTGCTAATAATAATAAAATATATAAAACCGAGGCAATAAATAATACCCTTTAATAAAATAAAATACGGGCGAGTTACAAAAAATAAACATTTTATTTTAGTTCTACTGCGAATTTAACAATTTATTTATGTTATTTATTACAATGGTGGCCTTGCGGCGAATTTTTTAGACGTTTTGATAACAGGGGTAGGTAATCCTTTGTACGGCTGTTTTTAACCATTACGCACCCTGAAGATAAAAATTACGTACAATCCGAAGAGGGGTTACTAGGGTCCCCCATAAAACAATATGCGACCATGTTTCTTAATATTCCTTTCGCCCTTTCCAGCAACACTCAGATATAGTTACTACCTACTGTTTTAAGCGGACTTCGCCCATCTTTGCCCAGCAGTCAACAATAATAACAATTTCATAATTTGTGGAGCGCCGTTTTAGTGAAAAATCATGACAAGGGCGCTGTACAATTTTTTTTAGTGTTTAGGCTCTATTTAAATTTATTTCAATAAGTTATGCAAAACGGTAAAATAGACAGTACGAATGCGAGCATCGCGCAAATAAACATTGTTGTATCCTACTAGTTCGTAAAAATGCACTTTTTACGAACGCAATCGCACCGCGGCTTGTTCGCGGCGCGGAATTTGTTTTAAAAACAATTTTTGGGGTTCCGGGGGTGTGGGGGGTTATTTTCGTAGGAATATCGAAGATAAAAACCTCCTCTCATTAAATACTGAAAAAACCAAATTTATCCCATTCTCTATCAATAAATTTAGATTAAAACCAGAACTAAAAATTATAATTCATCAACTTAAATGTATCGAAGATTTTATTAAAGGTGTAATTTGATATTTTCATTCATCCCCAAGTAACCAGAGTAGCTAATAGCTACTAGCTATACAAGTGATATTCTCAATATGTAGAACGATAACAATTACCATCCATTATGAAAACTTCTCTCGAAATAACCATATTCACATTTTCCCTGGCACACATTCCCTTTTATCTCAAATATTCCTCCCGTCACCCAACACTGTCCTTGCACGGTGTATTCATTTACACTCCCGTTCCGAAGGAGGTGATATAATTACCCCAAACGAGACCCTTGTGAGACATCAAAGTTGTATTTTACGTCACATACTTAATAGTATAGGCAATCGTAGAAAAAACTATTTGGTTATCAATCTCAATTTAAAGAAATAATTGTTCTGATATTATTTTTCTGATATTATTAAATTATTATTTTTTTTTTTTTTTATTTAATATTTAAAGGTTTTTATTACAATAAATATACAATTTTTACATTTTATACAGTGGTAAAATAGTGGATAAGAATAGCTTTTCCTCACCATTAAAAAGAGACAAGGCTCTTGTGTTTGGTGAGGGAATTTTATTTCAATTATATTTCAATTATACAATATCATGTGTGAAAGTAAATACATAATACAATATGGCAAAAAACAAGGCATAATTAAGAAATTGCAAGATTTATCAATAAAGGATTTGAAAGAAATAATAATAATAGTAAGATATAGACTCTTATAGTTGTTTTAGGTATTTTTTAATTTTTGCTGAAATTCCTGAATATTTTCGATAACTTTCAGATATAATGGTAGTTTGTTATAATATGTTATACCTACATAGAGATAAGTATTTTGTGTGTGCTTTGTACTAAATTTAGGGATTTTGATAGTATTCTGATATCTTGCTGATGAATGGAATGGTAAGTTATTTAACTGTACTTCTTTGTAAATTTGTAGAATTGAATATTTTTTATATATTTTGTCTATTGTAGGTACATTGAATATTGAAAAGAGAATTTCAGTAGAAAATTTGTATGGTTTTTTCAAAATTACTTTAATTATCAATCTGAACAATTTTGAGTGGATTTAAAATATTATTATAAGTTCCTCCCCAACCAATAATACCATATTGTAATATAGATTGAACAATTGCATAGTACACTCTTTTTAAGTTTTCTAATCTAAGAATATTTCTTAGTCTTATAAATATATAAATACATTTTCGAATTCTTTTGACAAGTTCACAAATTTGTTTTTTCCATTTAAAATGTTGATCTATATATATATATACCAAGATATTTAATTTCAGAAGTTGGACTAAGTATTGAACATGCTTGATTGCAATTTGTTCTCTTACATTTAAGTTGATGAATTATAATTTTTAGTTCTGGTTTTAATCTAAATTTATTGATAGAGAATGGGATAAATTTGGTTTTTTCAGTATTTAATGAGAGGAGGTTTTTATCTTCGATATTCCTACGAAAATAACCCCCCACACCCCCGGAACCCCAAAAATTGTTTTTAAAACAAATTCCGCGCCGCGAACAAGCCGCGGTGCGATTGCGTTCGTAAAAAGTGAATTTTTACGAACTAGTAGGGATACAACAATGTTTATTTGCGCGATGCTCGCATTCGTACTGTCTATTTTACCGTTTTGCATAACTTATTGAAATAAATTTAAATAGAGCCTAAAACACTAAAAATATCAAATTACACCTGTAATACCTAACCCATCTGACAATATGTGCAAATATTACCTATATATGACAGTGGAACAATAACTCCCAAGGAAGAAGCAGCCTGTTAAAGGAACTAGTGCCATGATCGACTGATTTCTCAGTTCTTTAATATCGACATGCTAAAGAAGCCTCAGTGTGTGTAATTTATTTATTTACGCTCTAGTGGGCTTTTACATGAAAAAATTACAAATTGAATTAAAGTAATTTACAATATATGATACAATATAAGCCTGAAATAGTAAGTAGAAGAAAGTTCGTATAACATAAAAAAGTAAGTGGGTGTGTATACTCGCAATATTAATTGTGTGTTTTATAAACAAAAAAATTAAAACATAAAAAATTGGAGTGTAATTTGCTTGTAAGGTATAGAACATTATAAGATTTAAAAAATATATATAAATGTAAAAGTTGCACCTTTATAAAAAACTAATACAATTTACAAATATATACATACACGTATAATTAATAACAAGATCCGAAATAAAACAAAGTGTAATGATTAAAAATTTGTTAGTAAATAAATGTGTGGAAATAATAATTGGTATCTATTTAAGTAACCTTACCTCGGTCACTTCAATATCGATAAGTACGGAAACTTGTGCAGTTCTTAACTTCGTGGGCCCTCGGTGCCGTAATTTTGAACCTCAAAATAACGTGCTACGGGAAATTAAGGTGAGTCAGATTCCTTTCCAGTGTCTACTGTTCACATATTCCCACTGTTGTGTCATTTTTAAAACCCAAATTTTATGATTATAAACCATTGGTTTTCGCAGTCAATGTATCTACGACTACAAGCCTCAAAACAAAAATTTAGAATCAAAAGCATTATTGAGATCTTTTTTTTCATTTTTACATTAATTTTATTTTCTACTAGTTTTACTACTAGGCTGTGTTCGATTTTTTTTTACTTACATGAAAAACATGCAACAAACAATATGGCGTCATGCTTTTTTTGTGTTAATAAGACATTTAAAAGCGTCATACAAAATGCTTTGGTTTAGAAATTCTACGCAGAAAAAGCTGCGCGAATTGCTTGAAAAACAACCTTCATTACTGGAATAAAAAAGGCTTAAAAATGATGTCCAAATGCCTCAAAGTGTAGCCACTGTGCAGGGATCAATATGCCGGGTTACCTCCGTCAACCATATTATCATATTCTCCTATTAATACCACGTAATCCACACACAGGGCGATCGCAAGCGACGTTCCCCGACTGAAATATCGCGCGACGGTCAAAGGGACGTCCTTTGGTCGTCCACAAATTATCATCGGTTTAATCGCTTGTAAAGTGAATCGAATTATCCACCACCCTGTCGTGCACCACAGGCAAATTTTAATAAATATTGAATATAATTATTAAGATAAATAAAATATGTTGATAGACCGTGGTCAAAGATTTACGATTTATTAAAGCAAATTAAACAAAATATGTTTTTTTTTAAATCTTAGAATACACAACGTTATTTCAATTTAAAGTCAACTATTTTCAGACAACAAAATATATGCTATAACAAACGATATTTAAGCAATAATAAAATTATAATATGTTGACCTGATCTGTTCCTCGGGATTCTCTGTGAGCAAACTAATAACCGACACAGTAACCTCCTTACTTCACGAAAACTTATTGTATTTAAATACACAACCTAACTATATAATATCACAGCAATATTTTCCCTTACTGATGGTGGATGGTACATGGATTTTAACTTGCGTATTATAATTACTGTGCGAACTCATAAATTTATTACATTTTGTAAACTGATAAGTTGAGCGACACTGGAAAACAGAATTTCGGTAAGTTTGAATTTACGAGCACATTGTTCGTTCATTCTTTCACAGCTAAGCCTACCCTCCTACAAGACAAGACAACACCAGACTTCTAGCCTTTATGTAGATATTATTATTCTAGCAATCCGGAGAAAGCTGGTTCAAATCCCAGAGTGCGCAATTTTTTTTGTTTAATTAATTTACATTTTAATTGATTAAAAATAATATATAGCATATTTACGGCACATTCCAGAGTGGAAGAAACTCTCAGTATCGCCCTGGTGTAACACCACCATTCAGAATTGAAACGTTGCTTGAAACGGCTTTAGCCGTGTTTGGTGACCAGATCTGACTAGCCAGGAACTTTCCCACCCTTCTCTTCCCTAAAGCCTTCAGCCTCAAAACATTTTTTTACAATAACTCCATACAGGAGGCTCTGAAGAAACATAATTTCTTCAGAGCCTACGTCATCTTTGAAAATGTGGTCTGGAGGGTCGTTTTGAGGAGTGGGAGGAGGGAACATGGGCATTTTAAAGATCCTCATCATTGTCTCAATCAAGACAGTAACAAAGGTGAAAGTTTAGGCCTCGTTGGCCGGAAAAATAAAATATTTCTTTAAAAAAAAAATTTTTTTCTTGCGGTAGCTAAGCCACTGACATAATCCTGCCACTAAAAGCTCCAGTGTAACCTGTAGAACATATAAATATATATATATATAATAATATATATATAATATATATCAAACATATCAATCAACCGTATGGCTTATACATTAACGGGACTTAACCCTAACCTACTCGACCTAGTTAAGAGCGATTGACCAGGGGCTGAGAATAAAAGTTTAAAAATGCTTGCAACTGTACAGGGAGGTTCCAATGCGAAAGATAGATTATTACCCGTATCAATTTTTTTAAATTAAAAATTTAATATCGATTTATTTAATTCAAAACTTGCTTTAATATATACCTACATTCAAGTAAGCAATGAAAATGCTCAACGCATGATGATAAATTATTAATTATCGTGTACTTCTTGTAAGTATTTTCTGATCATAAGGATTTTTGATTTTTCAATAATGTCTAAACAAAATAATTGTGTAAAAAAAATGTAAAATATTTTAGTTTGTAAGACCTAAATAAATAGAAAAACTGAGGTATTGATGATAATGATTTTAATTTAACTAAAATTCAAATTCTTAAAACTGTGTTTACTAGATTATGTATTGATTTATTTTGTTGAACGATTATATGATTTAAAATTTGTGATATTTAATAGAATGTATCGTTTGAAAATTGAACAAATCTGCCAACGACCAACTGTATAACCTTAGAATATAAAAAATAACTTAGATTAAAAAAAATTTAATCTGCGTGTACCAGATAAAATAACAATCTTTCAAAACCATTTATGTATTTTTATAAAAAAGAGTCAATACGTCTAGAATTTGATTTAAAAGGGACTAATTTCCGGTATTCTCTGGTAACGTGATTCTCTTAACGTGATTGAACACATCATAAAGGGGGCGAAACTTACATAAGTGCAAACTGAATGTATGTAAGTACATAAACCAAACTTAACGTAATCCTCTTACGTTACAGAATTTGCCCGACTACAAATTATAAAGTCGCAGAGAATTATTCAACAGAACTGACGGAGTACCTTAATTGAAAGTAAAATTAACTACATTCTAACCTCCGAAATCCCTCTTATCCTACTTTCAGTCTATTTTCGCCCTTACCCTGCCAGTTTCATGCCTCGTGTATTTAAAACAAAGGTACCTAATCCTTCACAGAATTCATCGACAACCCAAGAGAGAGCTAAACTTAAAATGTGTATTTTCACAAACTACAAATAGGTACCGTTTAAAAATGTGCGGAAGATTCAAATTTTAAGTTTGACTTATATTAAATAATATTAAAATTTTATTTATGAAAACGGTTCTATGACGACGAATTCATTAAAAGTTATGAAAAAATTATTAAAAAATAGCCCGTAACCTAACCTTTTCATCACTTTTAATGACTTTTCAAAGGAGCTGCTGAGTAGTAGTCGGTCACCTTATAATACGGTTTATTCAAGAACGGTGGATTCACCACAGTTTGATATTGCCTTCAGAAGGCGAAACAGCTGTCACGCGTAATAATTACACGACAAAATTTGTTTATAACTGTTTTTATAAATAAACTTATAATATAATTGATAAATATACGATACGATACGATACGATTGTACCACCCCAGCCAGGAGCAATCCTGTCCCGGTGAGACCGGTACACCAGGGGGCACTGATTTGTTAGGACTGGAACACGTGCTCTAAGAATGGGTGGGAGGTTGGAGTTTAATCGACCGGTATACATGGCAACCTAATAAGCCAATATTGGAATGAAGGATGGACAGGAATAAAGGAATGGATTGAGCGTAACAATTTTTTTTTCATTCTTCTTCTTTCCTCTTCTCGGCTATTCTTGAATCTTCCCACCACTCTTTGGCTCTTCTTGTATCTTCTTGCCTCTTCTTGAATCTTCTCGTCTATTCTTTAGTCTTCCTGCAACTTCTCATCTCTTCTTCGCTCTACTTGCTTCTTCAGGGCTCTTTTAGGATATTTTCGCCCCTTCACGGCTCTTCTTGGGTCTTCGTGGAAAGCCACAAGAAAAGTCTTGTCTCTTCTTGCCTCTTCTCGTCTCTTCTGGGGTCTTCTCGTCTCTTCTTGCCTCTTCTCATCTTTTCTTGGCTCTTATTGCATCTTCTCGTTTCTTCATGCTTCTTTTTAGCTCTCGTAAGCCTATTTTTGCTTCGTCTTCGGTCTTCCTGGCCTTTCTCGTTTATATAAAAGAAAAACTTGAAATTAAAATGGAGTTCTATAAATTAAACTTAATAACATAAATAAAAGAAGAGTTTTTAAAATGGGCAATTCATCCTAAGAAGCGTGCTGATTGTACACCGTACTAAAAATGAGTAATTTTAATTTATTGATTTCTACAATCGCACATTCCTAAACGGATCCAACTGGCTACATCAACGTTATTATGACGTAGAATACGCTTCTGGTTGGTAAAACGGTTGGTAGGATGGTTGGCCGGTGTGACGTCATTAACGCCACATCCATAAAAAAAAATAACATGCAGTTTTGGCGGCAAATCAAAAACGTGTTAAAATTTATTCATCAAATACCCGCATAATTTATTAGTTTGCTGTTTTTTTCGTGGCGGTTGAATAGAGGATGGTTCAACTTAAGTGAGGAATCGGTTACATAGCAACAGACGTCATCCTCTTTGTGTCAGGTCATACCAGGTCCAGAGTGGGTTACCGAGTGAGTATGTATCCAGCAGAGGACAAAGGACCGGCACAAGTGGATGGATGCTTCGGCCTATAGTACCTTCACAAAGGCGTTCATCTTTAACAAGAGCGATCACAGGCCGAGGCGGCCCACGTAGCCAATCTCGCCCGGAGACTCGATATTACGCTTAGCGGCGTGAAAATAAAATTAAACTACATTTTGTAAGGCTAGTTTTACTTAGATTAGAAGGTTGTATAGAAGCGCGAGGAGTTTATTTATTTTTTTAAACATTTAACGAGTGTTAACAATATTATTACATTAATGATATTGCCGTTGGAATATGCACAGATTAACACTCTAATTTAAAATATTCACAGCATGCGTAATCAAGTTTTAGTTTTTACTATGCATAGAATCTAGTAGTGGAAAAAACAGAAATAAAAATAAGTTATAGGATTATATATTCAGTAAATGTACTTTCAATATCCTTCAACATATGTCTTTAGTTTAGTTATCCACTGGAGCGATTTCGGTCTCACTTTAATTTTTGTAGGATTGCTTTCGATCCAAAAATGGACCGATTTTCGTACGATTCGTAAAATATTGATTGTAATTATTTGAAACATTTTCATGGCCAGCAAATTATTCTACCAAATAGCTGATAAAATAGACTTTATGTCTATGGCCTTATCGATTGTCTTTGAATTGTAGTGTATTTAATTTTCAAAAAACTGGTTTTCTAGTATATATTTGCATCTGTGGTTATCAAACAGGCCATAGAGAACCTAAAAATGTAGAACATATTCTATATAGATATTAAAAATATCCACTGGCGGCAATTTCAAATCACTAAAGCACAAATTTCGCGCATTTATAAAGTTAAAGATTTTTTAGTAATTTTTCTATTCATTTTAAAAATATAGAATAATTATTAAAATATAGGCGAATTCATTGGCTGTACATCACTATCATTTTTTAATATGTTTGTTTACACAAATCTGGAGTAATGATTTTTTTTATGTGGGCGGAAAATTTTCAAAATTAATTTTCAAAAGTGGCGAGCGCTCAAGACGATTTTTTATATTTCTCTCTGTCGCTCCAGTGGTAGTTTTGGGGTGTCTCAACAGATTTCAGTTAAGAGTACCTTAGAAAAGTGTCGACTACCGCCGTTAGTTTCTTCTATCGAAGTTTTCCCGAGCATATTTCTAAGTACTCTCAATCACTGGGATTGAAATACTTCACAGTGTACACTATATTATAATGTGATATTCCAGACGGGAGGTCAATTGGAAGATAGCCAATTAGCGTAGTGGTCTATGCGTTTGATATTTGAGTAGGTTGGTTGTATTTCGATATAAAAAAAAATGTAAGTTCACGTACTACAAAATGAGACACTACCCTTTTTACACATTTTAAGTAGAACCGCTTCGCGACCTTTTTCATACAAAACTTAATTTTGGATTTGAGGACAAAATCAAACTGAAAAATTATTTTTATTTTCTGCTATACAAACTGAAAAATTATTTTTATTATCAAAGGCGAATTCATTGGCTGTATAGCAAATATCTAGTACTATTTTTTAAAGTTATTTGTTTGTGTTTTAAATGATAAAATACAGGATATGAAATAATTCGATTTTAGAGACAATTTTGGCGATTAGATGTGAATAAATAGCGTCAACCATCCTTCAGCATCCCTTAGAGTATAACCGGGAAAGACGAAAAACGCGCGCCTAACATTTGTACACCGTTGAGATTTGGATCGTTTCTAAGACTCGTTTTTGAGTTCAACGGCTCGGCTGAGGAACGATTTGCTGGGCTCTGAGTTTCCTCCATCATACTTATGAGTTTCTTCAACGCAAGTACACTACATTCTCTTCTCGAAAAGACCCACCATACAGCATCCCTAAAGATAACTGCCCTGAGCGACAATATTATTTTCAGGGTATCTTGTGTGAAGTTAATGATGTTTTTAAAATTAAATTCCCACAATGGAATGCCATAATGTTACTGGTTCAGGGCAATTGGACCTGTTACAGTAGCACACAGAAAAAAGTTACTCTACCGGAATAAGAATAATAATTGAATAATTATTATTCTTATTCGTTAATGTACAGCGCCGTTTTGTGAAAAATCACCTCAAGGGTACTGAAAAGCCGAGAAGGTGCCTCCTAATATCTTCGTATTTATTTTCTTCACCCCACGTCTCACAACAATCCCCAACAAGAGCCCCACTACCTCCTACGTCATATTATTTGATAATCACGTATAAAAAAAATAAAAACAATTGCAGAGTAGATAGAATACACAGAAACCTTTTCATATTCCTTTGATCATCCGCATAAACCATACAGGATGGCGTTATTAAAATTTATTATAGGTATTCGATACATACCGTGAAAAAAAAAGCCATATAAAAGATACTCGTTATATCATCATTCACAAAGGCCGGCGGCATGTTACATTGAGGTTGGCGGACCGAAAAATTTCACGAACCATATGTGAACAAATACTTCAATTTAATAGGTCGAACGCAATCATAAATATTACTTTTCCAAACATTCCGAATGAAATCATAGTTCCACAAAAAACCCATTTATTTTTCATGCTTGAATCGCAATATCGGTGATTTAATCGGTAAAACAATTTATTACGTCTATGTTAGATTACTTAGAAATCAAAAAAGTTTTTCATTTCGAAGGCGATGAAGGTTAGATGAAATGTCGTCTTTATGTTTTAGATAAAGATAGACGTAAAATAGGGAATCGATACGCTGAATATTGTTGATTTTTTTTATTCATTATTTTTTTTACAATTTTTTAGAAGAGAATGTGTCCTTACTGGGGTACCTCGTTCTAAGGTCATATTGTACATGGTGACGTGTTTAAATTAAAGTAAGTACATATGTTAAAATATAAAGAGAAAAATTATAAAACAATTTATAGAATAAAATAAAACACAATATAAGCTTTAATCTTTGTTTGGTTGCAAAATTATATCTATTCCTTCCTGCGTCGATAACCCATATCTTAATGCTTCGGTTGAAGTCGGTTAATTTTATTGTTTACAAGCTTCTGCCATTCACGAACGTGCCGCAGATATACCATCTTTTATTTTTAAATTATTAAATTGCAAAATAACTCAAATCAAATAAAATTTACTTTCACACGCCGGGATTTTAACCCGCGACCTCCAGATCACTAGTCGACCCCTCGACCACGGAGGCCGTCACGGAGTACCTACCTAAGTCGTTTAGACTGTCAGTCGTTACGCAAATAAATATAATATTGACTTTGTCTCGACATTATCTTCCTAATGTACATTTTTGTCTTACGTATTTTCTGTCTATATGTGCTCTCCTTTCGATGTCATCCCTGTTTATTTTTCTTCCATTTAGTAAAAGAATAAATAAATAATTTAGTTTTATTTATATTGTTAGTACTACTCTTATTGAGTTATGTTCAAATTTTATATTATTTCGCATGACAACCACATCGCTTCACGACAACAAACACAAATACAACGAGAAATAAAATTAAAAATCTAAAAAATTATCCAACAACCGAACAAATAATAATATCAATTATTGGTGAATTATTTTCCCATACTAGTCTGGTAGGTTAACATGTTGTTCTTGTATTGTTTTGTATTAATTATACTTATATAATACACTTGCATAGCGTGGATTTACTAGATGATCATTTTTATGGAAAAGTGTGTGAAAGGTTTTTCCTACGGGGAAAACTAAACCCGGACCTAAAAGTCTGGTGCGTTAAAAATAATTTAATAGTTATACAGTACATTTCCATCTACAAGAGAAAATATTACTCTTTACCTAGCTATATAAACTGTGTAACATTTTCAAAATAAACTTTATAAAAATTGAGTTCTGCATGTTATACACTGATATGTATTTTGTGTCTTAATAATAAGAGAAATGAATCCGCATTCTACGTTTGTGTAAATAATCACAAGAAAGAAACTCTTGAATAGCTAACAGGTCTTAAATTTAGTGGAGAAACACTTAACATTTATTACACTCAACGAGCTCGACACAAAGGGGCAGGATAAATAAATATTATACCTAGCCATCTCCTATTTTCACAGACTACTCTCCACGAGATAACCGACAAATAAATCGGCAAGACATACTCAAAAGAAATGTGCAGGGCCTTAATTACTTACAAAAGGCTCGAATTTCGTTAACTCTTCTAATGTAGGTATTGCAAAAAAAAAACAGCAATTACTACCAATTCGGAATAATCTTTAATAATTATACGTTACTGTTATTACGTTGACACCGCTAAAGTCTTCTCCGCACCCACGTCACCTTATTAAGATGATAGACTTCGCTTTTCGGCCCATACAAAAAGGACGCCCGGGAAAAAACACTTTTCTACATCGAAAATTGCACAAAATGAATATATTTTTTTATACTGCCTTTTAGAGGGTGAAAACTATGTCGGTATGTTTTCGAATTTTCGATGCGTTTCGTGTTAACGTAAACATTCACTGTCAAACATGTATGATTTATCAAAAAATATTATTTAACCCGTTTAATCACAGGAGACCATATTTGTCCCAGCTCACATAGGTCTCACAGAAATCGTTGTTTCTCCCTTACTATAATAGTCAGAAATGTTATCTAAACGGTATTGGAAAGAGAATACAACAAACTATATATCCAAAACTAAAAGAAAACCACAAAAAAATTAAAATTTACCCCTTTCTGAAACCAAAGTTTCCGATAGCAATTTGAAAAAAAAAAAATGGAACTTTGTGAATTTTTTAAGATTTTTTTTTACATGAAACGAAAAAAAGCGAGGTGACAGTAAGGTTTATAATTCATTTATCTAATAAAATAAGTATGTGTTTTATTTTTTTTTCATTATCAGTAATTTTAGTTAGAAAAAAAAAGTAAAGTGAGCCATTTTGACACTTTTTAAAGTTTTCGCAAAAAACAAATTTATTTTTAAAAATACATAGTAATTTTTAATATAGAAATTTGAAAGCCTATTTCATCACCTTTCGAAAACAGTTTTTAGTTTTCGAATACGTTAACAAATGTTCCATTTATTTGGATTTTATTGCAAAGCGGGAATATTTTTAGCCTCTGACAAAATACGCCAATTTTTTTAAGGGTTATGGAAAAAGTGCTGCTAACTCAACTCTCATAATGAATTATAAAATTAAAAAAAGCTACCGACGTAGCTTCTTCTTTCTAAAAAATATATTTTTTTTTAAATTTCAATTACGTGAAAGTTTTGGTGTAGAAAAGTGTATTCTCCATAAACCCCTTTTCGAGCGATTTCTGTAGATAAATTTGAGCGTTGTCTCATTCGCATATTTCGCATTCGCATGTATTGTAAGTGTGCGTGAGCTTATTGTGAGCGGGACAGAATGACAGACGCGGGTGTTCCGCGTGTGGTTCAAAGTCTAGCCTCTTAAAACAACTAAATATTGATATTGTAGTAGATACCTATGTAGTTGTTGTAGTTATAGCCACTGGAGTGTCAGAGCAACTTAAATCTTTTTTCTCGGATTGCTAAAGGCAAATTTTCCGCCCACATTAAAAAAATCATACCTCCGAATTTGAATATGGAGACATACAAACTGATTATAGTTCTATATAGCCAATGAATTCACCTATCTTTTGTCTATTATCATATATTCGAAGAATTTATAAAAAAATAAATTATTAAATCTTTAACCTTAAAACATTTTAAAGAATCTAGGGAATATCTATTTTGTTATATTTTGAATGTACAACCTATTATATAAAAGCTTTAATAAAAAAATTAAAAAATAATATAAATTTGCCACATTTTGGCAACAGAGCAATCCGTGGTTTTGGAAATAGTGCCATAATGTGGCAAAAAGCGGTCGAGTGGTTATAAAGATTTCAAAGAAAAAAATAATTCGTTTGTCCATACCACTAAAGTCGCGAGGTAATTACTACACCTAGATAGGCAACTCCGAAGTCACATTTTTTCTAGTTACTCACAAAACCATATCTTTCTTTCCCATTTATCCCAGCGAAGACATCATCGATTACACCGATACATCGATACATCATCGATTCTTCCTTCTCACACGTCTTATAATAAAATGAAAGACATAAGATACAAGGCGATAAGATATTGACGACCGTCCGTGGTCGAGTGGTAAGACACTTGACTCCCATTCGGAAGGCCGCGGGTTCGAACCCGGCGTGCGCAAATAAATTTTATTTGATTAATTTGTGTTATTTCACAATTAATTAATAAAAATAATATATGTTATATTTGCGGCACGTTCCAGAGTGGAAGATACTCTCAGTATCGCCCTGGTGTGAGACTACCATTCAGAATTGAAACGTTGCTTGATAATGGCTTTATCCGTGTTTAGTGACTAGATCTGAATAGCCAGGTACTTTCCCACCTTCCGCTTCCCCATCTCTTTCCCTTCCCCACTTACCTTCATCCTCACAACATACTCCACAATTGGCGATGCCATAGTCTTACTGGCTCCAGAAGGGAGCATTTGGGACTCTTGTGAGGTTTCTCTATAAAAAAGAAAGAAAATTAGAACGATGAACGATGATGTGAATAAGCTTAAAATAATGACAAATAATGCCTGCATATGGAAGGTAAAACGACAATTGGGTTCATACTCTTTTTCACTTCTATTTTTACATGTTTTAATAGCACAAGTTACCATTTTTGCCGTGTTATTTCGTAAAATGTACCGATAAGAGCTCGACGCTAGTCCGCACAAGAATGATGACGTCACATTTTATAGATTCACGCGAACCTATACGCCAGCCCGGCCGGTTCCATGGAACTCAGAATTAAGGAGGGGGAAATAATACGCATTTATCACTTAGGGCAGGTCTATACATATTCATATGTCTATGACGTAAACAAAGGAATGAAATGCTGGTATTGCAATCCCCGACGTAGCTATGGTTATGTATTAAGGGGCCAACAGACCTAGCTATAAATGCTCAAGCGTTATTTGGCTTAACCTACTTCAACATATTTTTTCTTCCCACTGGGAATGTACGGCAACCGATATGCCGAAATACGCCAAACCAAATAACGCTTGAGCTTTTATAGCTAGGTCTGTTGGCCCCATTAAGCTCGGTCTGAGCTGCTTATGACTTCTTATGAAATCTGGGTAAGCTAATTCCCATAAACCCTTTCGCAGTTTAGTCGCGAAGTGCTCCGCGAAAAACAATTTAATAAGACGGAGGGGATTATGGACAACTCGTTTAAATAAGCTTTTAAAAGTTCGGTCGCCGCCATTTTAAATGGCTTTCGTTGGTCCGAGCGCAGTTCTCGGGTGAGAAAGCTCCTTCGTCGTTTGATTCTTCTTTGTCGTCGGACGATCCATTCAATTTAAACTTTTGTTCAGCGGATAACCCAATCTGAAAATTAGTACACCGAGCTAAACTATCGTCTAACGAACGCCGAAAGAATCCCGGACAAAGATACCTAATGAAGCCAGGGAACTTCAAGCAAGTGATAAGTCTTCAACCGATATCGTTATTAACTGACGAACGCTCCGTTTAGCTTCGTTGAGTACTAAAGTAAAAAATTTTGATCGAATTGCAAGTGAGAATATGTGTAATTTCGAACTTAGTACATAAATGTTGCTCTTAAGGTGATGTACCACGTCGTGTAAAATTCGGGATCAGGCCGCTAAAAATAACACTCCTTATGTAGATGACGATAAGGTTTAAATTCCCGTTTAACACCAGCCGACTGTTTTTTGCCGAAAAATTTCCTTTAGCAATGCGAGAAAAAAGATTTAAATTGCTCTGTCTCTCCAGTGGTTAAGATTTATAGATTAATTATTCATATTATTTAACAGAGTGATCGCCAACGTCGGGGGGGGGCTTAATAGGGCACACGAATAAGAAGAAACATTAAGGGTTAATTAACCTTGAGCTACGAATTAACATTACAAATTAATATACATCCTTTTGTTGACACTGAACTCACCGAACCTATTTAACCTAGTTAAATACATTATATTATCCAAAATAAATTACAAAATATTAAAAGAAAACTAAAATAGAGAAGAAAAAAACATTGTATGCACTAATTTTCTTGCAATACGAAGTAATTTTGGTTCTGGACTGATTCCGGAAAAATTCTCCTTTGTGCTAGGAAGAATATGCAATCCAAAAATACGACTATTATTAGTATGTCTTATATCACCACGAATATAAGTAATTAAAATCGCTTGGCAAACGGAGTATAGAAATAGTCAATTTAAGCGCCAAATATTTTGTGAATAATTTCATAAGAAAAATTTTAATCAAGGGATACTGACACAAATAACTTTAGCCATAAAATAGTATTTTTTATAAAGTTTGTTCATAATAAGTTTACGATTATATTTTTATAAAAAATTTAACAATTTATTGTGGTAATTAACAGTTGTAGTAATTAACAATTGTAGTAATTAAAAATTGTAGTAATAAACAATTGTAGTAATTAACAATTGTAGTAATTAACAATTGTAGTAATTAACAATTGTAGTAATTAACAATTGTAGTAATTAACAATTATAGTAATTAACAATTGTAGTAATTAACAATTGTAGTAATTAACAATTGTAGTAATTAACAATTGTAGTAATTAACAATTGTAGTAATTAAAAATTGTAGTAATTAACAATTGTAGTAATTAACAATTGTAGTAATTAACAATTGTATTTTAATTCTAATCAAGCGAAACTACGTACAAAAACTTTAATTTGTCCAAAGAATATTTTTTTATGTTTATAAATTAAAAATAAAATTATAAATACATCCATCAGGTGAAGGGTCAATTTCTCGGAAATAATTGTCCAGTATTTTGGTTGTGACAACGTCCTAACCTATTATTCGGTAAATATAATATAATGCTAGAAGAATGGTATAGTACAATATTATCATAACCTCTAAAGACCAGAACCATATATTTACTGTATAACATATCACAACTTTGAAGATATTTGCATTGTACACAGATTCTTTCGACAACTCTTGTAGCAACTGCAACGTTTCGAAAACTGCTTTCCCAAAAGACTTCTCTGGAATAAAGAGGTCGAAATCCCCGGTCTAAGGGGACTATTAAAGACGAGAGTCGAAACATAAAATTACAAATGCATGCACATGTACACAAGTCTCCCAGGGAAACACAAAATAATACCGTTTTATTTGTTTCGTGAATTTTCGTGGCAGATTTTCCCGGTCAGACAGACAAAATGTCATGAATAAAAAATGTAGTTATCTTTTTTGTGAACGACCTTTGTAATATTTTTAAAGACATCGACGTACTTATGTTCGCAGATGACTTAAAACTTTTTAAAGTAATTCGAAGCCTGAACGACTGTCATATTCTCTCGGCAAACTTGTTAAAATTAGTTGAGTGGTGTAGCGATAACAAGCTATACCTTAATGTCAATAAATGCATAACTATGAGATTTTTTAAAATCAAAAATCCGATTTTTTTTTTTTTTTTTTTTTTTATTACAGAAAAACAGATTTTTTTTTCATGTTAACAATATACCTGCAAAGCTACTGCAAGTAGCTTGTCTGCAGGAAAACAGTGTGAACAAAACATTGTACAATTTAAATGTCTCAAGTATAATACAATAAGAAAAAAATTGCAATTTAATAAAATACATAATAAAAACATAAATAAGTATAAAAAATAATAGAATACTAAGTCTAAAAAATTTTTAAGTGCAAGAGGTACAGTCATTCAATACAGAAAATCTGATTCCAATAGCCATGTTTTTAACAATAGCGCAAATTTAGGTGTCGAGTAACATTTTTTCAAATCATATGGCAGCATATTAAATATAAGTGGTACAATGTATTCAAAAGTTCTCTGGCCATGTTTATTAGAAAATCTAGGTACTATCAACCCTTCATTTTGTGTAAGCCTAGTATTGTACACGTGATCCACCATTGTTTTGTATGGGCTATCTAAGATATGTTGCATACAAATTTTATGCCAAAAAAGAGCTCTAATAGGTAAAACATTTATGGATTTATACATTATTGTGATATTTTGCCGCTGGTCATACACTGCTTTGCTGACAAGTAATTTGACCATGGCGTTTTGAATTGACTGTACATGTTGGATGTTTGTCTTACATGAGTGCCCCCAAGAAGTTATACCATATCTCACATTAGATTCAGCCAGGGACAAATATATTAATTTCATTGTTTTGATGGGCACATAATATTTAAGTTTATACAGTTTGCCTACGATCGCTCGAAGGCGCTTACATAGCTTAACAATATGTATATCCCATTTCATATTACAATCCACCGTTACCCCTAAGTAGACATACTCTTTGACAAGGTCAATACTTCCACAGGCACAGGGTTGTATACAATTATTATGTATGCAGTCAAAGTTATGCGATACTATTGAAGGTGTGATTGTATATCTGGCATGAGGTGATTTTATGTGCATTAATTTTGTTTTTTGTGCATTTATAACTAATCCATAGTCGTGAGACCATTTTTGTAATAATATGAAATCCAGCTGTAGCATATTCATAGCCGTAAGCAGATCCCTATGTGAGATGACAAGTGCCGTGTCATCCGCATATACATAATGTTTGATAAAAGAAAAGACTTTCTTCATAAGAGAGACAAATATTATATAAAGTGTTGGACCTAGGATAGAGCCCTGTGGCACCCCAGTAGACAATGTTTCCACTTTACTCAATTTTCCATTTATTTTGACCTGAATTTTACGATCACTAAGATAGTTCTTCAAAAGATCAAGAAAACGTCCTCGCACTCCTATCGCTTCTAAAACTTTAAGTAATTTTTTTGGATCAATAGTATCAAAAGCTTTCGAATTGTCTATAAATAAAACTAATATTTGTTTTTTATTGTTTAGTTCGTTATTTATGTAATTTGAAAAGTCTTGAAGTAATAGTTCTGAGCTCTTCTTTTTTTGAAAGCCATATTGGTGTGGATCTATTATTGAAAAAGACTCGAGGTATTTATTTAATTTTATGGAGATGTATTTTTCAAGTATCTTTTCTATGGCAGGCAATATACTTATTGGTCTGTAATTTCCTATATCAGTATGTCTACCACTTTTGTATATAGGTCTTATGATGCTACATTTAAGGTCTTCTGGTATTACGGCTTGAATTAATATTGTGTTAATTAAATGTGTCAAAATCGGTCCTAAAATATCTATGTGTTTTTTAATATCAAACATTCTGATGTTATCTATTCCAGGTGATTTTGAATTTTTTAGAAGTTTAACAATTTTCTGAATATCCAAAAGTGTGGCACGTGGTATATAAAGACTGTGTGGTAGCTGTATTGGTTCAACATTTGATGCTCTAAGATCACATTTATGTACTAGTGAGTTTATACTGCCCGAAAAGTAGTTGACGAAGTCGTCCGCCACTATTTCTGCAGATTTATCTTTTAGTAAGTACCTCGAGATTACTTCATCGCAATTACTCTTAGATCGACGTCCTAATATTTTATTAATCTCATCCCATGTACACTTTGTGTTTCCAAAATAATTTTTGAATTTATCATTAAAAAAGTTAGATTTACATTTAAATATTAATTTAGTTACAATATTTCGAAAAGATTTATATTGTTTTTCATAAATCTTATTTTTTGGTGAATTTTTCCAAATTTTATATAAATTATCTCTTTTTTTAATGCTATCCAATATTTTATTTGTCATCCAATGTTTTACAGGCCATGGTCTTTTTCTTGGCTGAAAATTTGTGAATATCTTGCCTTTTTCATAAATATCGTTAAATTTACATTTAATTCGATTATAAAGCGTAATACAATCTTCTTCACAAAGTAATTCATTCCAATTGCAATGCCTAATGCCTGTATCGATCCGTTTTTGAGATAAAATTGACACTTTACTCGTTGTTAATTTCTTATTATTTTTGAGAAATGGAATATTTATCGCCGTAAGAAAGTGATCGGCTAAATTAATCTCACACACACATGATGAAAGCATATCAGTGATTTTGTTACCATTATTGAATCTTACAAAAATATGATCAATGCACGAGCGTGTTATTTTTCCTGCAACAACCGCTTCCCGCGTGACGTCATCGATACATTTAGTAAAATAGTTCATAGATAGTAAGTTTTCATATTGAATAGTTAACGGATCTAGGCAGTTTAACAAGTCAATATTTATATCTCCAAATATTAGTACATTTTCACAGTGATTTGAGGAAAGATTATCGAGTATTGTTGAAAGTTCATTAATGAAAGCTAATTTACTTAAACTCGGTGGTCGGTATATTGCAAGTAAGGTAAGTTCATTATTATTTGGAAGTGTGATTATACCAAAAATATTTTCAAATACCTGAGTTTCCAACTGCTTTTGTGTGAAAATAAATGTATCTCTGATGTACACAGTAATACCTCCACCAGACCTGTGTTCGCGAAAATAGCTAAAACTATTGTAACCTGGAATCTCGTACAAACTGGCATGTTCACTTTTAATAGAGGTTTCACAAAGCATAAGTACATCTATTTTTTTCCAACAGTCGTGTAGGTACACATGTAATACATCCCAGTATTTAGAAATTGACCGAATATTGACTTGTACACATATGAAACTTCCCACTTCATTGTTTTTTTCTATTAATTCTTCAGTCCACTGATCTAAACTATTAGTTCTCTTAAAGTCAACATCACTGTCGTCATCTATGTATTTAGATGCCATAGCTGATCGTGGAGAAGTCCCTCGAAAGCGCTGCTAGGTATGCTGGGCAGTTCTCCCTGTCTCCGGTAGGATGAGTGGCGGGCTTGCCAAATTTGGAGCAGGTGGCGCAAACTGCCTTCGCAGCAGAATTTGGACAACTTTCGCGAGCGTGACCATCCTGGCCACAGTGACCACATCTTGTTTGGTCTTTACAAAATTTGAAAGAGTGTCCAATCATTTGGCACTTGGAGCACACTGTGAGGCCAATGAAATCACGGACGCGGCACACTGTCCAGTCCACAAATACCTTTCCCTGTTCCACTAGGATGTGTCGCAGGTTAGCAGGCACCTCGTATACCCGGTGGCAGGTTGATCCTGTGCGAGCGCCAGCAAGGTGACTGAGCTTGCAGCTCGCTATGGTGCTCCCAATGTCAGTTATCCCAGATGAGATGCCGGTAAGAGCGCTTACACAATGAATTTTCTAATTTCAATTACACAATGAATAACATCATTCTCGAATCTGTTTCCGAAATTAATGACTTAGGTATTACTTTCGACACCAAACTTAGCTTCATACCACACATTGAAAATATTGCAAAGAAGGGTTTAAAAATGTTAGGTTTTGTACTAAGAGTGGCTAAAGATTTTACCAACATTAAAACATTAAAACTTCTGTACACATCACTAGTAAGGAGCCAGGTTGAATATAATTCAACTATATGGTCTCCCCACTATAACGTGCATTCACAAACAATAGAAAGAGTACAAAAAAAATTCCTAAGCTTTTTAAATTATAAACTAAAAATACCGAAAGAACAAAAAAACTACTCTTTTCTACTACGATTATCTAATCTATTAAACTTGAGTGACAGGAGAATTGTTTTTGATCTAATATTTCTATTTAAAATCTTGCATAATATAATTGATAGCCCTGAATTCTTATCGCTCATAAATCTTAATGTGCCAGCCAGAAATACAAGGTCAGTACTACCATTTTATTGTAGTAATACTGCGACCAGGGCCCAATTCAATATACCACTACAGAGAATTCAAAACTTGGGAAATATGTATTCGCACGTAGATGTATGGAATGTGTCACTGATACAATACAAACATGAAATTATTAAATCATTCATGTCAGAATGTGAAATCAGACGTGTTTAATATTAGTTACTGTTATTTAAAAGATTCCATAATATTTTGATGTAGCATATTCTTATAATGTAGGAGCTGTTGCACATATTTTTGTATTATTTCTATTTATCTATAATGTAAAAACTTGTTACTTACTCTCTTTTGTTTTTCTTTATTTTAAACTTTGTCTTGTATTACACATCTGTAAATTTCTAATATTAACTTACACTATATTTTATTATTTTTATGCCATCTGCAATTTAAAAACTGGTTTCAGTTTAATTTATTTTTACTTTTTCTCTTTTATTATAATATAATATTTCTTACTTACTTTTATACTGTTATATTTTATAATGTTAATTGCTATAAGTTTATATTTCTTATTTAAACATACATATATATCACTGTATAATATACTTATTATGTAAAAGCCCATCAGGGCGTTGAAAATTAATAATAAATAAATAAATAAATAAATATCGAAACAATGTAGACAGTCAAATAAAATGCACAAGAAAAACACACAGATTGGATCCAGAACCTTCGGGTCCATTTTGACCAATTTACTTTCAAATATCATTTTTATTCTTTCCACGAGAGTCATATTATGCACTTTTTTAAGGATACTCCCAGGTTAGGGGACATAAAAATTAGATCCCTCCCCCCCCTTGGTGAGATTAAGTAGGATTTAGTGGGATACCCCCCCCCCCCACGTGAGATTTTTTCTTACTCTCGAAATAAATGTTTTTCATAATAGCCATTTTCAGTGGGCAAAATAGGACACTTCAAAAGAAGTGAAACATTTATTTTTATTTTTTATTATCTGTATAATAATACATACTCTTTTAAAGTTGACGGTCTCGGTATATTGAGATTTGGTGAGATTTTACTGGACCCCATCCCTATTTTGCTCACGTAATTCATGTATGCCCCCTTACATAAATGGACAATCCTTGGAAAAACTCTTACTGCCATTATGTGCGATATTGCTTGTGCAATAATGGAGGACTTAATTAGCTGAGGAATTGGCACCACGGCTCCTGGAAAGGAACCCTGCGCAATTTAGGGGGCGGGCATGGGTACTGCCGTCCAGGGAACCATTCGTTAGATAACCAACACCTCTGCCATAATTCACCCCACGTTTTACGGTTCGCTACGTTTTGTGTACAGCGCGGTTGCCCGGGTTCATGTTTTGAGGTTTGTCGGGAGAAACTGGTAGAGGGAGACTTTTTGATCTCTCCATAAGGGGATGGATTCATACGTTCGTCACTCCTGAATACATGGAGTCCCAGATTAAGACCCACCCATCATACCCTTTTCCTTCCCAGAACTTCCTCTCCCTCCTTTCCCTAAAAAGACCTTCTACACACCACCCCCAAAGATGACATACTCTGAGGGATTTTTTTTTCCTGATCGCCTTTTATGTGGAGATAATGTAAAAAAAAATAAGATTTAAATTTCTGACTTATATAATATTGAGTGGTCCGGTACAGCATAGCGGCGCGGCGGGTCGCATGATAAGCACTCCTTCTCGTTTTAACAGCATGGCAACACACGAAACAGCGCGCGTATAACTCGATCCCGTCGCGACGTGTAGGAATGGGATCAGTGTGATTGAAAAATAAATTTTTAATAGAAAAATACATCATCGGACATTTTTTTAATCCAAATATGTTCAGGAATAATTGGTTAACATTCTTCGGGTATGTGGTGTTACGCCCTGAATACAATGATAGAAAAATGGGTATTTCGAGGAGTTGCTTATTGAAAGTAAAGCGGGCGACAAACGCGAAGTTCACATCAAAAAGATACTGCGTTATAAGTATCTTTTCTACCGACACACTACGTTATAAAATATTTCTTCCTACGGCAGGAGAAGGGGTCAGTTGAAATCGGAAGCGGTCGAGAGAATATCATTTCTTTGTACTAGATATGTTAACTTGACAGCTCCGTGCATGCTCCGTGTATTAAAAATGACCCCCTCTCCTGTTTACCGTAGAGAGGGGGTCGCATAACTTTTCTGATATCGCCACTGTAGCGAATACGAAAAATAATTCCGATTAGCGAAGATTCAAACCGCGATCACAGCGCATCATCTTTTTACGTCTGGCGGGTCTCATGGGATTGTATGGCGAGCGCTATTGTGTTATAAATAACTTTTTGATGTGAGCTGCGAGTATGTCGCTACCTTAAGACTGTCGTTATAAGTAAGTGAAAGTCGATCCTACCTTCTCGTATGTGCTCGTAAGGATCGTTGACGTCCTGCTCCCGGTAGATGACCGAGTGGAAGGCGTCCGAGTGGTTGTGCGGGAAGTAGTGTTTGGCCTTCTCCACATAGTAGTGTCCGTGGCGAGCCATGATCTTGCCCTCAAAGATGCCGTCGTTGATGGACCCGAACACAGTGCTGCTGCGGTCGCCTGAATAACAAAATTATAGAAAACAACATTAACAATACACTAATAAATAAATAGAATTAGATTGCCACATATGAAGAAATCCAAATCACAGAACTGCCTAATGTACAGAGGACTAAAGACGTATGATGAAATGCCTGAAAGTCTGAAGAATAAAGGTAGAATAAATGTACCTATTTAAAAAGAAATGTTATGATTATTGTAAAAATATTTAAAGTTACAAAATTAAATAATATCTTGTGTTTATTAATTAGTTTATATTCAAGTTGTATAAACTAACTCAATAAATAATAAAATATTTAATAGGTTTTGTTTTTTTGAATTTTTTTATAGAGAACAATACCTCACAAGAGTACCAACTGCTCCCGCCTGGAGCCAGTGAGACTATGGCATCCCCAATTGGGGTATGTTGTGAGGCTGAAGGTAAGTGGGGAAGGGAAGGAGATGGGGAAGAGGAAGGTGAGGAAGTACCTGGCTATTCAGATCTAGTGACGAAACACGGCTAAAGCCATTATTGCAACGTTTCAATTCTGAATGGTGGTCTTACACCAGGGCGATACTTAGAGTAGCTTCCACTTTGGAACGTGCCGCAAGTATAGTATATATTATTTTTATGAATTAATTGTGAAATAACACAAATTAATCAAATAAAATTTATTTGCGCACGCCGGGTTCGAACCCGCGACCTTCCAATTGGGAGTCAAGAGTCTTACCACTCGACCACGGACGGCCGTCATTTGAGCACAGAAAAAACATAACTTTGAAAAGATAGAATTAAAACCTATAACAATTCAAGGTTAAGCGAAGAGGAAAGTTCTTAATTCAATAAAAACGGTGTTTACGTGAAAACGAAGGTGTCTGACAATTACCAGAGAATAAGAACGAATGAAAAACTATTAAAGATAATTTACCTACATAGAAAGTGAGAATTAAAAAAAAATCTAATGCACCATTTATACATCACATCCCATAACCAAGCTGTCGTGTAGAACCTACTTTTTTATCCACAACTACTAACCGCAAAAGAAAGTGAAAAAATATGATGAATCTCAAAATGAATGTTGTTTACTTCTCTAGTTTGCCATGTGTTCGCGCAAGATAAAGCAAGTCATCGAATTCCTATTAATTTTTTTTGTATGAAGCTTTCTTGGATTAATGACTCCCTTCTGTTGAATCAATAAAAGCGTATCGTCACGCCGTTGATGCGCCATCAGTTGCGTCCCTACTGATGCTGTGGCATGGAGGTTCATCTCTACGGGGTTTTACGGGTTAACGTAGCATTGATGCCACGTACCTAATCTCCACTGGGTTCAATTCGACAAAAATAGTGAATTTTGTTGACATATTTTGTTTTATAAAGTGGGGTTTCATTTGATACTAAGCAAATATATTACAAGCCGAAGTAAATCTTGGCAGAAATATTGAACAGTTCAATGATTTTAAAACACACTCAGTCAAAGTTGACATCTAAAGTCGGTTTGATATGAATGTCGGAAGATTCAATCGATCAGTTGTAAATAGACAAAATCTCATCTCTTCGTAGGAACTCGAGTTTTCTTGGCGGAGCAGAGCATTTTAAATATTATGCTGCTTTTATGTTCGCTCTTCCTATAACCCGCTCTCCATTTTCTTCCTCTATTATAGGTCCTGCATTGTGCATCAAGAGCTCAGCAAATAGAGGCAAGATATCACGAAATGGGAACACAGACCAAGATTTAAAAAAAATCATCTTTATTCAACCAAAAAAATTTTTTTTTCTGTTTATTGTTCTGGCAGGATATTAAACATTTAGCTTCATATTTTGGAAAAATCAGGGGAAAACGAAAATTTTTTTTTTTGTAAAGACAATTCACCCTAAGAAGAGTGCTATTTTAAAAATTTAAACGGTTTTCTCGTTACGTGATTACCAGTTATGTTATATACATGACCAACGATGACCCTAAAAATAATGTTTTGTAAAATATGTGTGTATATATACTTCTGTGCTCTTAGTATTTTGATCTTGTTGATAGATTTACACGTTTTGACATTTATTATTATTTTCTAATATTTATGTATTACTGTGACATTAGCGGCGCTGCTGAAATTAAAACAAACTAGCAGATAAAACTATAGTATAAAAACATCAATAGTTCTATTTGAATATTGCGGATGGCAGCACTTCCGTTTGTATCTAGTACGAAGAGCGAGTGTGTACATAGACGTTAGCGTATTAATAATATAGATTACCCTACATCCTTTCTGTGCTCCTGATATTTTGTTCCTATCGACAGGTTCACGTTTTGACGATTATTATGTATATACCTAGCGCAGACCAGAGAAGAATCGTGGGCTATTATTATTCCAATTTTGAAAATGACTATGGGCCCGGTATATCAGTTGATTTTAATCTCGAATTGGTTGGAATGTCGAGATTAGCACAGCTCGGAACATATTCCGTGTATAGGTCGAAAGCCTAGATCTCACCAATATTACGTGTATTGTCTATGAATTCCATAGACGAATGTATATATCTTTTCCTTTATAAACAAATCTACTGTCTATGCTCTCTACTGTCATCTCTACACATCGGAAAAATGCAATATCACGCACTATTATGATCGCGATCTTTCAAAAACGACCAATGGTTTCGCGTTGATGGAAAGAAGACTTACATAGATATCTGTGGAACCAGGGGACGCCAAACACCCAATAATAAACTTGGCCAACTTTCATACTTACTCCTTGAGACTGGGCTACTATTAAAGGAATAAGGTGAAACATGGAAGATATGCCTAAGGCCTGAGTGCTTTCGGGAACTACACAGGCGCCTTCCATGTAAAAATAATTCTCAAAATGAATTAAAAACTCCGAGAAATGCTTTCTCATGCGGGTTATATTGATGGAAACCGGAATAAAACTTTTAAGTAAGTTGTTAGAAAAACAAATAATTCCAAGGCCACGTTCAAGATCCCAAGTGTTTCAATAAGAGAAGTTAACTACCCGCGAAATTGAAAAGTCTTATTAACATTTATGAGGCCAATTTTACGGCGAGGAAATGCAAAAAGGGTAACGCGTTACATTCCCGTGCATTTGGCGGAATGAGTTCCCAGGTAATTTACGAGAATCTTGCTGGAAACATTATAAATTTACATATTTATTGGCCTCCGAGATGATGAGGTTTCGAGGCCCGAAATCGCGCCGTAACGTAATTACACGCTCCAGATAAATCACACATTTGCCCACGATTGATTACACGAGAAATTTTACATTTCCACTTTATCGGCGCCACATTATGTATGAAAAAGAATAATTCTACTAAGCGCAAACTTCGACATGATGACACATAACAGATATTAATGATCTAAAAAGAGATAAATTCCAATAAACATAATAACGATCTAGTTAGTAGCTTCATTCATCAAAGCTGAAAGGATGGAAAAATAACGCAAATTGCTTCGATCTCATCGGAGAGAATATTCCGTTGTTCCTCCTCATTTTCACGTAACGAAAGCCTCTTTACCTTCTTTTCTAACACAAACAACGAAAATGAACTTCCTCATTAAAGGAAGATATCCTTTTAAAAGTTAGTCGTCGTATTCCTTTGATATTCGCGAGATAAAATGTATCCATCAGATATTTTCATTTCTAAGGGGAAAATTTGTAACGCAGGTATGTATTTATATTTTTCAACGCGACGACCTCCTTCAATGGAATTGAATTTATAAGAAAATTTTAAATTCATACGAAAATATTCTCATCGCTGTCAACTCAATATTGCTCGTTGTTCGATACTACGGATAAATTCCTATGGTATAATGTTGCCATTTGAAAACACGTAAATGTTATCGAACACATTATTATAGAATATTATTCTAGTTATATTATTATAAAACCACACTGGTATTCAAATGCGTTAGTTAAACTACCACTATGGGATGATGACAATGACAATGTCAACAATTGTACTGAAATGCCAAATAAGCGACTCAAAATCATACTGAATTCAATTAATTCGACGATTTAAAAAAAGGCATGCAATTAATGTATTGAGTTTCAGAATATATTTTTTTAAATGTGAATACCTAACAAGAGTCCCAACTGTTCACAACCGCCTGGAGCCAGTGAAATCATGGCATGTTATGTTGTGAGGCTGAAGGTAAGTGGGAAAGGGATATTCAGATCTAATCACCGAACTCGGCTAAAGCCATTTCAAGCAAGGTCTTAATTCTGAATGGTGGCCGTACTAAGAGTATCTTCCTCTCTGGAACGTGCCGCAAATATATATTTTATTATTTTAAATGATTAAATTGTGAAAACACAAATCAATCAAATAAAATTTACATTTACACGCCGGGATTTGAACCCGCGACCTCCCGATCGCTAGTCAAGAACCCGACCACGGAGGTCGTCTTGCCCCTCGATCACGGAGGCCGAATGACGCTTTAAAAAAAGGAAAGGGTAAAATGTGGTCGATTAAGATTAAATACGTTGTGATTTACCCGGATCACATGGAATAATCTTACCTGACAGTTTAGGAGATTTGTATTTTAAATTTATGCTATGACCAATATTACCGTAAAGGGATTCTTAAAACTGACAAAACAATAATAACAATCGGACAATTCTGCACAGCATAGTCTAGTAAAAAAACGATAAATCGTGCTTCGAAAAACGCATAGAATCCAAAACTTCTATTACCAAATTGTCTTACCTGACAGTTCTCAACAGTCTGAGTGGGAATCCAGCGATTACTGCTGTATTTTCACAATTGTCAAATATCAAAAGTAAAAAGATGAGTGATCGCTGTTGTCCGTAATGGACCGTGCGCAATTGTAATCAGAATGTTACCTATCGCAAAAAACTCCGAAACTACAAGATTTTATGATTTTTAACTTGTTGAATAATTCCAAACAGAGATGGTAATAAATTTTTAATTTAATTTTACATAAAAGAAAGACAAACATTCCCGGGTTACGAATAACACAACAACATTTGAAAATCTCCCACTACCACCACACTAAGCGAAAGATGTTGCTTGTGTAGTGATGGAGGACTTAGCCAGCTGAGGAATCGAACACGGAACGCCTGGGTGGGACCCAAACGCGATGCCCACTCAACCACTGACCAGCAATAAATGTATATTTTATCTCGGGGCCTACATAAATATAAAAGTTATACTACATATTTATGGCAGAGTTTTATGCAAATCTACCTGGTCTCCGCTTGTACAACCAATTTATGACGTCCTGTGTGAGGGAGGATCTCTCAGGCCGGGGAGGGTGTATTCTGCAAACCGAAAACATTTTAGTACGGGGCGCTCGCGAAACTATTCGCCCTCATTAAAACGTGCAGCTGAATATTTTGAAAATTTATTTCCAGAAACGCGGAGGAGCACTCGCAACTTTAGTTAAGTGATGCAATGCAAATGAGCCCAATTTCCTAACTTGCGAGTAACTTATGCGAGATGAAGCGTTTGTAATGAAAAATAGTCGCGGGGATGGGGAGGTTTTTTCATAATGTCTCTATACACAGCGCGCTAATTGCAACCGCTATTGTAGGGTACTGTTCGCACAATCTCTGCAAGTAGGGGATGTAGTAAATGTCAATAGATGGATGCAGGAAGAACTTATTGTACACGTATTGTTGAAGATAATGGCAAATGCGTGTAATGGAAGAAAAATAAGGATTTCACCCCAGGCGAGCGTTTCCATTGTGACCTAAGAGAAAGCCTGTAGTACATTTTCTATTGTAACGATTATCCTACAAACTTGCAAATTTAATAATACAGAAAAAACAAAAATTAAAAAAACTAGCAATATACTTTAAGACAATTTAACTATAGTTTAAAGTTTTTTTCTGTAAAGTCCCTGACGAAATATTTTATAAAAATGGTGTTATGATTCAAGTGTTGTTTCGTAGTTTTACAGATAGATGTTGGACGGAAGCGAAACATGCACACTAAAATACGCGAATATAATAGGGGTTTAAAACTGACAGTAACCAACGTAGGATGGAAAGGCATCACCCCAAAAGATAGGCAAAAGAGGCGAACGAATACATAAGCAAACAAAAGTATCCGATATAATTTAATATTACAAAAAAACAAATGACAACGGGGAAGACATCACTCAGAGGACGAATCGCCGAAGGATAGATATCGACATTCAGCGGCGATTGGGGAACAAAGAGAGTTCAAGGCATCCCATAAAACTCACTAAATCAGGGAAATACGCATGTAAAGTAAACACGTGGCAGCGTTTGGCACGAAATCGATAGAAGCAATCTGGGAAGGGTTCAGCATAGGCCAGAGGCTAAATAGTCAGTCACTGATGATAATAACGATAAAGCAAAAAGCCCCGTCTGTGTGAACTACATAGAATTTGTAATTGAGTTGGATATGACAATATATTTACAAGTTGTCAAAATCTGTATCGCTTTAGGATCACAAATTCAGAATAAGTATTCTCGTATAACGTAAAAACTCTCGAAACTTCACGAGCACAAGTTTTGGATGATGTTCCCAAATCTAAAACACTTCTCGGAGGCCAAAATATGTGGAAAAGCTTTCATTGCACGCTCAGCAACCATGGATAGGGGTTGCTCGAAATATAAAACATGTAAAAATGTTTGCATAGGTATGTGAATATAAATGGTAAATGGTATTTCAGTAAATAGCACCTTTGTATTCGGAACAATGTCAAATGAAAGTAACTTTACGTTCATCACAAAATTTATAGGAGCAAGTCTACCGGATTTCCTTGGGCACAACCTTGTTATTTTTTATTTTATTTTTTATTTTTTATTTAATGACAATACAAATTAAAATTAAAATACAATATTAAGTAAATTAAGAATACAAAGTGAAGTATTTTATCCTCAGTCCTCCTCACTAGGTATTCCTGTTCCGAGGTGGACTGCAGGTTGTTGTATGGTGTTGATCATGATTTCCTCATCATTGTTGTTGGTTTTTGTTGGTTTCCACGAAATATAAATAAATAAAGCAAAAAGTGTTGTTTATTATCTTGCGTTGTTTTAAAAAGTGTTTATTATCTGTAGGTTGCGTTGGGGTTACTTAATAATTTTAATTAGTTCCACATCTTCATATTTAGTTAGCCATAATTTGATGTCTTTTTTAAACTTTTGTAAATCCATGGTATTTTTAATTTCAATCGGAAGGGCATTATATAATTTTGTAGCATGGAAATTATGGTTTTTCTGGCCGAAAGCTGTATTTAATTTTGGAATGTTTAGTAGATTTGAAGATTTTGTCCTTGTAATATAGGTGTGTTGGTAACTACGTTATCATAGGGATGCACACCTTTACATCTTCTATTGGTGGTTTATTGTGATGTTGTCTTCTTGCGCTCTAGTATTCATAATAAAATTAGTTTATATCTGCCGAAGGCACGGGCTGTGCTAAACGGATTGGCGTAAATAAAGCGATGTACACAAAGCTAAAGTTTCTGTATACAATTGTTTGCATAATAAGCTAGCAATCCGTCTAATTAGGTAGGTTTGCATTGCACATACGAATTCGCAGAGTTACTAAGGATGCCAGGAAACGTCATAGATTTTAGCAGATTCCAGAAACATCAGCTAAGTACTAGTTGCAAACTACGAACTAACACTCAAAGAGGTTTGCAGCAACACAATAAAGTGCATCCAAGTTATCTTTTGAGTACGTTAAGAATATTCGAAAAAGTAGGGTAAGTAGGTGTATGAATTTCATTATTTGTGATTTTATATTATATAATGTTCAAGTTAATATTAATTGAAATTATTCCTTTACATTTTTTTTTATTTCTTTACTTTGCAAACATATTACAATTTTCATCTAAAAATTCTAATTATTAAAATGGTTTTTGCCTTTTCTATGATGTTTCACGGGGTAGTTGGTATAACAAAGAAGTTCCGTTATAGGGAAAATTCAGAGCGATGTTTTTGTGAAAAGTTTAGGAGAAATACGCATTTTTCATAGCCTTGATTAAAAGTTGTGATTTATAACAAGTACGTATACATTCGTAATTCACAAATAACACGCAACGCTAATCAGTAAATACTGCTAAATTTAACCATACGCGGCAGATGAAAAAATGATAAGAAGGAAACATTTAGGATTTAGGTAAACCATTCAATTCCTAAATTTTGTAAGGTTATATTAAATTAAACAAATGTTTATTTAGTACCACCAAAATAATTTAAGGCGGTAAGGTTTTAAAGGCGAAAAAGGCATATTTTTGAATTTTTTTTGGAGATATGAATAATGTTTTTAATTTTCAATTAAAAATATCAATAAATAAGTCTGTGACAGCGAATCTCCGGAGCCGCCTCGAAAAAAGTTGTTATGCAGTGAACATCGTAACTGGTTACCGGATCATCGGAAACAAAAAAGTCGAAATGCGTTTAAAAGATGATATGTTTTCCTACGTAGTCAGAGGGAGTTTTTTCTTCGATTTTTTTTTATTTTTGGCAGCATTTTTAAGTGAAAAATGCGATTTTGCCAAAAAGAATTCTGTGAATTTGTTATTATAAAATGTAAAAAAAAAAACTATCTCTGACTATCTGTTGATTTATGTGTAGAAATAGTGTACAAAATTTAGAAGGATCGGTCAAGTAGATTTTGAGTGTTTACGAATGGTCACGAACTTCAAAAATATCGTTTGCGAGAAAATCGATTTAAAGTTTTGTTATAGGTACTCGAAAATTGGGTCGAAAATCGAAAAGGGACGGTCGCTTGAAACGCTGTATCTTCGTTAGTTTTACTCCGATTTACTTGAAATTTTGACACAATACTCTCGACATGTTGTAGGTAGATTCAGATTTTATTTAATTGTTAACATTTTTTGTTAAAACTATAGCTCCCTTAAATTGTTTTGTATAAAATTGGGGTGAATTTCTGACGATCAGCTCAATATTTTGGAATTTTGTCATTTCTAAAATGTGACGAAGGTTGAGACATTCCAATGATAATAATTATTATAGAAACCTTTTGAACTTAAGTTAACGTAAGTTTGTAAGAAACGGGGGTACCAACGAAACTGGTTTAAACGACAGTTTAAAATTAATTTTGTACATAGCAAAAAAACAAAACATTATTTCTTTCATATTATAATTATTGAAAGCCAACAAATCACCATATTTATTTATTTTTGAATTTCACGCCCAGCTGGGCTTTTATATGTTTTTTTTCTTTCACACAAATATAATCTAAATGTGCATAACATCAAAAAAACACAATACTCCACCATGCAAGATGGAAAAATACACGATTAGGAAAGGTACAATAAATACATGTAATAAGTCGAAGCAGAGGTAGACAGCTTGTTCAATTAGATTTGTTGTTCTGATTTCCGATATAAATTCTACTAAGACTTGATTACATTTAGTGATTGATACGTTAAATATGTCAACAACATCCTGGTAATCATTAGCCAAATTTGGTATACGGCGAACGGGAGTAGGTATACAATTGTGATTCTGTGTTGGAGTTGTCACAATAAAACATTAGATATTGCCTCGATTTTGATTTGCGAGGTATATGGAAAGAAATCAAGTATTTTCAGGACTGTCAATTATTGAATTTATTATTATAATTTTATTTAAGTTAAGTTATTAAGTAAGTTCAAATAATTAAAAAAAAAATAGTTCACATACTAGATTATCAAAATCATAATTGATACATTCCCTCGTAATACCCATTCTGAAGTTAATAAATCTTAAGAATTTATTTTGAATATTTCTATCGTCAGTGAATTAATAGCATAACTTGGTGCCCACACTGTTAGGGTTACCATCCGTCCGGATTAATCCGGACATGTCCGGACTTCTACCCTTTTGTCCGGACTTTGTCCGGCCCTTTAATTTGTCCGGATTTTTGGTTTAGATGGAATATGAGTAATAAAACTTACATAAGTAATATCAAATAAGTCTTTAATCTTTATTAATTTCCCACTCACTGCCTATATACTACGACATTTGCATTATTTGATTAAAACGTCCGGACTCTTTTTGGACTGTCAGGCTTTTTGCCACGACTTTCCAATTGTCTAAATGGAAACCCTACACACTGTTGAGTTGCTCTATTTGAATCCTAACATCGTGTACATTTTTTTATAGTTATTATTACTGCTTTTAAGAACATTTAGGAATACGAAAAAAACTTTTCTAGAAATAAAATTTTCTCTACTAAGCACATAACAATTCCAATAACTTTCAAAATATGAAAAGAACCAACAACTTTTATTAAAAGTTTCACAAATCGTTTTGCAGTGCTGCATTCGGGTAGCTTATTTTAAATAAATCGCCACATTTCTGTTAAAGAGAGTTATAGAGAAAAATCCGTGAGCCTTTATCCCTCGAAAAGCTTTTAGTTTCAATATGCCCCATGAATATTCATCTCATATAGTCCGGCCAGCATATAGCAGCGGGCGCAATCGAACACGTAGACAGTGCGGAACAATACGGTGAGAGCCGTTTCAACTTAAGTCGGACATTAGTAAGAATGCATATTTGAAAGCTTTGACGGGTATTAAAGGGAAATAAAGAACGTGTGTAGTGTGCACGTTATGCAACAAATGTTTGGACAGGTATCTTGAATACAGATCTCTCTTTGGAGATAACTTTGTTCTTACGATTATCGTGTAGAACTTATTTTGATTTCAGCTGTTACCAATATTCAAAATTTGACTGAATTTAAACGGGCTTTAAAAACTAAATTATTTATGAAATCATACCATTCATCTTAAACTTAAACTAACTAACTAACTAAACATCACGCCGTTTCCCTGCAGGGGTAGGCAGAGAGGACGGGCCGCCTCAAACAACTCGGTCTTGGCACACACTCCTTGCCTCATTCACATTCATACATCTTCTCGTACATACTCTTCTATTATTCTGACTCTTGACATGGCCCGACTCAAGTATCTGATTTACTTGATCGTGCCACATCTTCCTTGGGTGTCCTCGGCTTCTTCTACCATTCACATTCGCGTCATAAATTCTCTTTACACTCCTTTCTTCATTCATTGGCTCAACATGCCCAAACCATCTAAGCGTCCCTTTCTTAATCTTACTTATTATGCTCACATCAGCCTTGCATTCTTTTCGGATCTCCACATTCCTCAAACGATCATACATGGTTTATCACACATACGCCTCAGGGATCTCATTTCTACAGCATTCAGTCTACTTTCATCCTTTCTCTGCCAGTTCCATGCTTCACTGCCATACATCAGGGTAGGTACCAGTACTCCATTGTGCACTGCTAGCTGTTTTGTCCTGTGCTTATAATAGCACCGTTACTTTCTACTAATAGTATCCAGTGCTATGACAGCACTATTATTGTTAATTTTGTTCTCTTGTTATTGCCTTGCATACTCGTAAACTGTAAATTCTTTATTTAAAATTACTTTTCAATACTTTGTAAGGACTCGTAAGGAGTACGGTACGATTATTTTTAATTTTTTTATAGTTAAGCGCACTTTAAGTGAAACATCACAAAACTGCGCTACACAAATGTTTCGTAATTATTATTATATATTATTATTTAAAAAATTTATAATAAAAACTCCTAAACTACAGACTAGACAAAAAAAAATAACAACTTATGGCTAACATATTGCATCCACCGGTAAATCGATCACTAATACAAAACTGTATGTTCATATGTTCAATGCATTTGACCAATGAACGTGATGCTGCGTAAACATTTACGGAGTATAATTTTTTTTAGACATTTGTTTCGTCTTGTAAATGACGTATTTAATTTAAATAATAAAATCTTACTATAAAACAGGAAAAAAAACATATCGGAAATCTTTTATTGTTTACAAAACAAAATGATTTTGGCTTACTATTACACATCTTCTGTAAAGATGACTATTTATTGTATAATAATGACAGCTGTAAAATTTCTCTAACAAGGATCTAAGTCCATTGCATATGTTTTCGATGTATGGCAGTTTGGCAAGACCATTTTTTTGCAAATCATGTATAATTAACATAATTAAGTATATTTTCTAAATCACACTGAGAATGTTGGTTTAGTGGTGACAGCTATTTCGCTTCACGGTGTATTTTAAAACTGAAGAATGTCGTGGAGAAACTCCAAGTTATGATTCTTGAATATAACAAATGATATACGAGTACATTTAGTTAAAGGGTATAAGTATGCGAAACCGTAAACTAGAAAATTTATAGCACAAACACATGGGTTTTTTCTCGCATAAACCCAAACACTACACTTTTATCGTTAAAGTCAAGTGTTCATTGCCTTGCTTAGAGGTTTACATTGCGATGGACGTAAGACGTTCTAAAAAGTAACTTATTTTCTCGAACTTAGGAAAACGGGAGTTAAATTAAGGGTGCTCGAGAACCCACCCCAGGGCGAAGGGTTCCGCCCCCGGCAGTGCGAGCAGAAAAAAAAACAAAACTATTTTCTAATTAAAATCTCCCCTTTTATGCAGCGTAAATATTAAAAACACAATTCATCTGGCCGTGAATCTTTCTGAAAGAGTTATTGCGTTGGAAGAAAAACAAGAACAAAGAAAGCTTATGTAGGATAGCAGCAAAATTAAAATGTTAGCGTGAGACGAAACTCGATCCTGCAACGGTACTTGGTAATTTTTCAGCTACTGGGTGGTTATTCGACCACACGGAGAAAAATGTTATTCTAAAATACGATCATTTTATTCGTAAAAATGGTTAAAAACGGGACTGAAGTTCTTACAAACAAATTAACAGGGTTTCATGTGGCGGGAACATGTAAGAATAAACATTGAAACACTGTTAATTTGTTCGTAAGAACTTCAGTCCCGTTTTTAACCGTTTTTACGAATAAAATGGTCGTATTTTAGAATAACCTTTTTCTCCGTGCATGCTCACAAAATGGCTGCATTTTAAAACGCAATATTTTTTTTTTTTTTTTTTTTTAATTTCAATTTATTTCACCTCTTACAAACAACAATTTTACAATTTTAATCATTGTTTAACTAAATAAAAACAAAATATAATAAAAAGGTATAACAAAAAGGTGAAAACATAATTTTTTTTTTTTGGTTTCTACACCAATTAAGAGAACTGGCTCTTGAGCTTGGTGTAGGAGTTATGTAAGAATATACAATTTTTAGTCCATAATTAATATAATATCAAGGACTAGATTAAGGAAGACATTATACAATATTTTATGGTTTGATTTATATGATTAATATAAATGTACCGACACCCTTTCTTCTCAGCTAGGAAACGTACACAATTTGATATGTTTCACACAGCGGGCCCTGAGGAAAATAATGATGTGCGGAGGGTCTATTCGAGGAGAGGATCTTAAAGAAATCTATGTTGTAGAAGGGAAGAAACACATAGGCCGAAAAATCGTTCCACAGCCGAGCTGTCGAACTCAAGAACGAGACACAGAAAAGACCCGTTTTCATTTGACAAATGTAGTACAAAAGTTGGGCGCGCATTTGGCGTGCTTCCCGACTACTCACTGGTGAAGAAGGGATCAGTGTTGCTAGTTTCTCAGAGCATCATCTATTGAAATACCGACAGAATAAGGACAAAATTACCACTTGACACCTTTTTGTTTTGTTACTGATAGGGGAATCAAGGAATTTTACAAGTATTTTGAAGCTCCATACCAGAGGTGTCTGCCAAATTTAACAGTGGAGCGCATATGTGATTTTTACAGGGTTAGCAGTAGTTGTGTATTATTAAAGTATCTGCGGATCCTGCATAGCACGCTCAACTTCTGAGAGGCTAACTCTCGATGTCTTCGATGGATCCCCGTACCTGAGCTGGTCATTTAAAGCCACTGTAAGTCACTAGAACTTGAGATTCACCCTCCAGAAAGGCTGTACTACCTCAGTTTAACTAATATACTCGTAGTTAAACTGTTACATATATTAAATTAAACAAATAACTTTGTATCAACCACTATTATATAATCACAATTACCTACATGTTTCAAAACTGATGGTTTCTTCGTCAGGGTAGTAATGACATTAAATAACAAAATAAATAATAATAATATTTTTGCCCATAGTTCTTTTTAGTCTATACTTGTTTGTTTATTTTGTTATTTAATGTCATTACTACCCTGACGAAGAAACCATCGGTTTTGAAACATGTAGGTAATTGTGATTATATAATAGTGGTTAATACAAAGTTATTTGTTTAATTTAATTCAAAATGACGCCACAAAGTGATTTTGCGAAGTTTGAAGAAATGTTACATATATTTTCAATTGTTGAGTCGCATTAATATGGCAAAATGGCATTAATGGTGTTGTAGCCGAAAAAAGTTTTCACTGCCAAACTCTTCATACAAAAAATTGATTTTCGAAAAAAAAATCGTTTTCGCCTACAACAACATCAGTAATGCCATATTTTTAATATTAGCACTCTAGCACACCCAAAAGTCACGAGCCGCCACCGGTTGCTTTACCATTCAAAGAAAGAAAGTGTTCTGTGTTTCAATTCTGTTTATTGGAGTGTTTTTAGATACACCATTTTTTTTTCCGTCTGGACATAGAGGCACACGAATAAATCCGAAGGCATATCGACGCGTGAGCAATCACACATAGCTGTCCATGTGAGAAGCGTGAATTTTCCAAATTTACCCCTTGCTATCCCCTACCGCTACTGTGTCTCCTTTGCAATCCCTCTCTCTGCCCTAGGAATAAAAACTTAATTTAAAACAAAAATTAATAAGCACTGCGGCAGTGTGAAAGATTCGTGATCTGATTTATTGGTTCTCCATGGAAATCTATGAAGTCAAAGTCTGGGAATAGGATGCAAAGGAACTTTTCTATGTGCACAGAGTGCGATGTGCGTGCTTTAAAACATTCTGTTTTACGAGTTATTTATGCTATGCCGGCGTAAGCCCACACGGTTCCAGGGATCTCCAAGTATTTAATACGAGAAAAAAGCGAGCTTTTAAAAAGAAACGAGTTTTTTATTGCAACACGACACTGCAAATTGTGAAACCTTTTCATTTATGAATATTTAAATATGTAAATTCCGGAGAGTGATAATGGCTTATACGCAGGTTGGTCTATTTATATGCGGTTTAGCAAAGCCAACTTAAAACCTGGAAGGGTATAAAGCACAAAAACATATTCAATTTTAACCAAATACCTACAATGTTCAGACCAGGTTGAAGAAGAATATAATAAAAACCACAATACGTACATATCATTTTCAAAATATGTATTAAAAAATATCAAAATCAGACCAGACAAACTGAATACACCAGTGAAGAAACAGACCTGACCCCAAATAAATAAATGGATCAAGTTATATTTTTTTTTAAACTGTGTACTTTTATTAGGTATTATGTCCACTCAGAATGTTCTTATTTCTGAACATAAATTGTCTCCTTGTTTACACAATATTTTAGTTTTAATGATCTTATTTTGTCCTTTGTTTATGATTATTGTCCTGTGCCATAACAGCACTGTTATTGTTAATTTTTTGTTCTCTTTATTGCTTTGTTCGTACAGTACATTTTTGTTTCACCTTATTTTATTAATATTATGTAAGGAACACTGCGGGAGTAATCTTATACGACCACTGAATACAAATGTATTATTTTCAACATCTTCAATAATCGCAAATTCAATTTGTGGTGTCATTTTTAATTAAATGAAAACACATCACTTATTTATTATTTTTAAATTTATTATAGTTAAGCACACGTGAAGTGAAATAACACAAAATTGGGCTACACAAAAGTTGTGTTATTATTATAATATTACAATGGAAATCCAATACGAATTAACAGTTTAAAAAATACAAACAAGAACAAAAATAAATTGCATTGTTTTACCAACTGCCACGAAAACTTGAAACGTACAAATTTAATGATAATACAATCCATTAGATTAGCGTAGAGGGGGGTAGGCAACACAACAAACAAGTTTTAAAACATCGTTCATCCGGTGTTCCCCAAGGTAGCTAGTAGTATCCCCTCGAACTGGTATTGTGGGGTGGTTTTTAATAAATAAAAGGCTGTTCACTCACCCAGCAGCTCCCCGTGATATATGTGCGAGGTGTCCACATCCTGAATCTCCCCCGCGGGTCCCTCCACCTGCAATGGAAACCGCACATATTATATTATACGTGTTACATCCGGCATAGAACGTAGAACCGTGAAAGCTGGGATTTCTCATGTACTACTCTTTCTCTCCCGACCATGCGCTCGTGTACTGATATGACATATTTATAAAACACAAATCCCGCGGCAAGATTTATAACGTGAAACTGTTCTTTCTGTTTTTATGCGCCCTGATACAGGTCCCCTAATGCTGGAATATATTTCATCTAGGTTTCCTGCGTGTCAGATGCAAATGGAGAGAATCTGGCTACGCATAAGTAATACCAAGGTTTAGGAATTCATTTCGAATATACTTGCCAAAAACAGGAATTTGCAGTATCTGTGTGATTTAATATTCACATCTTTTTGGCGTAGATTGTAAGGTTAAAATGATTTACGTGGCTCGGGTATCTCGTGCAGTTATAATATTTTTCTCTCAATGATTATCATTTACAGTACATATTAATTATATGACGTCAAATTCCAGTTTTAACAGCATTGTTCAATATTCTCATTATGTACCTATATTGTAGCAGCTTTCATTGTCTGATGTCTCGAACATCTGAATGTGAGATACGTTTTTAGATTTTCACGGCCAAAAGCATTTTCGTTGTTTGTTTTTGGGGTGTTATGCCGTGTTGTGCTACCTCCTTATTTAGCCGACGTTTCGGACAGCGTTGCAGTGTCCATCATCAGGGCAGATCCGGCCCATCGTGTCCATCATGTCCATCATCGTCGGATCTGCCCTGATGATGGACACTGCAACGCTGTCCGAAACATAGGCTAAAGAAGGAGGTAGCACAACACGGCATAACACCCCAAAAACAAACAACGAAAATCTGAATGTGAGATCATTGAAAAGTGCAGAACTTAAACTTTGGAATGCTGGGTCGTCGTAGTAGAGAAAACGATGTCTATAAAATCTTGATCACATTTTTGAACATTCCACACAACCGAAATCTTATCAAAACACGAAGATACATATATTTTCCCTTTTATTATTTCACCTAATTATCTGGAGGTAAATTTTTATTATCTCAGGTCCTTTCACAGATTTTTTTTTTATTTTCACAAAAAAATGAAGTTTGGTATAAATTGCCATTTTTCAAATATACCACATCTACTCTACAACGTAAATCTTCTATACCTTAATATCCTCGTGATCGTGGAGACGTCCCTCTTGTGTTATGCTCACACAATCTGCCATAGGTCACGCCAAATATTTCGTACGTTTGGTGACTAAGCAGAGGTGCCCGAGTTAATGAAGTGAAGTTTGTCTAGGTCTTGATTTGATCTGGAGAGACTGATCTTCATCTGGAGACTATTTGACCCTAAGAGTATGGATATTAGAGAGACGGCATGTGAAGTGTGCCCGCGCGCTCCAAGTGTGCCTTTTCGAGAATTTTACCCAAACGGCTTACATTGGCTGCTGGTTTTTGGCCATTTAATACGTTCCGACAGCAGCCTTTTTACATGGTGACAGCCAATGTCAGCCGTGTGGGTAGAATTCTCGACAAGGCACACTTGGAGCGCGCGGGCACACTTCACATGCCGTCTCTCTAATATCTATACTCTTAGATTTGACCTCTCCAGCAGAACTCTCTTTCGACCCATCGCCTTGCCCTGCAGTGGGAGGTATGGATTCATACGTCCGAAATTCTGGACCCACTGTTCTCCAGATTCCTACCCACCCCTCGTACCTCCTTTCCTTAAAAAGACCCTCTATATAGCATCCATAAAGATGACATAGCCCCCCGAGAGAAATTATTTTCCTCAGGGGCTATAATAACGATATAGCGAATATTGACGAATAACCATATAGCAATAATCCTTTCCACTACATAGAAAATCGTCCATACCTTGATGTCCTCGCTGAAGGTGGAGATGTCCCGCTTGAGTCGCAGATGGAAGTGCTGTCCGTGCGCGCGGAATCGCACGTGCACGGGCGGCGTCAGCGGGGTGGCCTCGAGCGCAGAGCGACGAGCGCGCGTGTGTGCCTCGCGCACAGCTTGCGGCTCGTACCGCAGCGGCTCGTAGTGCGAGATGTACTCGCTGAGCCTTCGACGGGAGACTGGAAAAAACAAAATTATACATTCATTTATTTATTCATTAAAAAAATAACAGAATAATACAATAAAAATCGTAAGGCGAACCCTACACGTCTAATATTGAACAATTTTGTTCAATAATGTAAGAGAGGCAAAATTCAGAGATAAACAAGAAAATAGAAGCGACAAATCAAGTCAAGACCTCGCTAGAAGTGATTAATATGTCTTCACTTGCTCAATGACAAAAAACATTTAGACCAGTGGTTCTCAAACTCTTTTGGCCCATGGACCACTTTTCGTAGTCAAAATTTGTCCATGGACCCGGGGAAGGGAATGCGTGATCCTGGTCAGAATTCCGCCAGACACCCGGTGTACACCATCCATTCTGGAGGAGGGTGAGAGAATTTACGGATATGAATTCTATGTTTTACTTAGGACGTAAAAATCGAAAATAATTTGTGCATCGATATTTATAATAACTTCCATATTCATAAAAATATGTCATAAATTGTTTATTTTATATTCAACCTTGCGCGGACCTCCTGACGTTGTTCAGGGACCCTCTGAATGTTCCCGGGGCCCCTGGGGGTCTGTACGGACCACTTTGGGAACCACTGGCCTACATTGATAGGAGAAGCCAAGACCCAGATCATTTTAGTTCTTTACTATCGAAACCAGATAAATTTTCGTGGACCCCACATACAACTTGTGGACCCCCCATTTTTTTATCACGCTAACGTAGACCCCCATCGAGTCTCCCGTGGACCCCTGGGGGTCCACCTGGACCACTTTGGGAATCACTGATTTAGACTTATACCAAAGAAATCACATCCTGGACAAACCAAGTATTGAGTTGGTAGTAAAATAGGTAAATCAATAATAACATTGAAGAAACAAATTAAATCAATTATTTTCCTATGATTTTCTAAAGGAGAAAGGTATAGAACTAGTTCAATATCATCATACAAGCAATTCTCTCTTTCAAATCATATTATCCTAGTGTTCTCTCATGAACCGATGTTGAACGATATTGTTGTGAGATAGGAGTGAGTGTTCCTGCTTTCCTTCGTGCTGCAGAACATCGGGAAGAAAATGGCAAACACCAACCCACGCAAGAATAAATAATAAAAAGCGGTCTAATAATCACCGGAAACAGAAGAAAGAACTAACCGTTAATAATTCAATAAATGTCACGAAGACAGACCCGAACGAACTTCTCTTTCTAACATTGATTTGGGGAGTTATGCTTTTTAATTCAAGACACGCTTAATCGATTTTACTACGCCAAATCAATTCTCCGGAAATTTTATAGAAATTGGATTTAACCAGCAAATAAAAAGTGTTGGTAGAAAAACGTTCCTACGATTGTGTGATTGTGTACTCATTCGATTGATTAATGGTGGGTTTCAAATTTGATGTCGGTAAATACCGTGCCTTGACAGATATGACAACAAAATATAATTAAATCAACTAATAAATGATCGAATTTTGCCGCATTTCAACAATAAATATTAACTGTTATTCAGTAGCGCTGGTAAAATTACATTTGCATGTGAAATGTAACTCGATAAATGGTTACTTTTGGTCATGGAAGTAGAATTGCTACGAACAACACACACGTATATTGTGTTGTGTTTTTACAAAATTTATAAATATCATTTTAGTCGCCGTGACGACTTTTATAATAGAGTGGTTTTTTGTTGGTGAAAATACATGTATAAAGCCCATATCATTTGTAGTGTATTGATATTCATGCAAATTCAGCTTCCTTCATTAGATGTCAATTGCTTAGATAGTAATACGAAGTTCCGCTACACTCCAACAGATGGCGGTTGATTATGACCTCAGAAGAGTACCATTTATCGTCATTCGTATCTTAGGTACGAACGGTTACGATGATAGCCAAGGGTATCGGTTAGATCGGGCGGTCTCCTACAGCTCCGTCTAGGAAAGACGTCACGTCTGTCCTCTTTAATATTCATTGATAATATTTACGATAACTAAATAAAACAACTATTAATCATTTGTAATTTATGTATTCTTTTGTAACCAATAAAAAAATTCTAAAAATTCAAAAGCAAACAGCAATCTGGCCGAAATGGATATTGCTGCCTTCGCTTTTACACTCCTCTATTATTGTTATTAGCGAAAAAGCGACAATAAGTGTTTACGATAATCAAATTTGAATACATATTAGAAAAGTATTACAGTCTGTTTTTTTTTATTTAAAAAAGTGGGTTGTTATAAATAAATTGAACAATTCATCAAATTTCGAAGATAATTTTCAAGTTCTGTGAAAGTTCCATTCAAGTTCTGTTATTATTTCAGATGTATGTATTTATTAGAAGCAACTGACCTGTAATGATATAAAAACAGAATCTGAATAGACCTTACACAGAGCTTGAAAATTAACTTCGAAATTTGATGAATTGTTTAAATTCTTTGAAACAACCCGTCCCTATTTACCATTTTTGTCGAATTTTCTTTTCTGAAATCGAATAGCAAGTTTGAAAGATGATCTAAGCATGCAATGCTTCTGTGTAAGTACCGTGTTAACTCAACTCTGATTGCGATCCCTGTACATTTGCACGTGAAATATAACTTGATAAATGGCGACTTAGCTTGATTTTACTCAAGTCAGCTACTTTCGCCGTTTCTATTATGGTATTGAAACAGTGCGCCACCATCGGATTCAATAAGCCGCCTGTAAAGTTGGCGATAGAATTATTGTAAATTGAAATACAGGGAGAGTGTGCAGAAACGCAGATAAGAATTGTAGGGTTTTTAAGTAAATTATAGCTCCGATTCCGATACGGGCAGAGCATCACGGCCGCCAAGCAATAAAATGAAGTCTTCGGAGAAATCCACTCAACTACAGTCGCGCGTGTCACACAGGGGGCGCAACAAAAATACCTGGTCAAAATCGGTATAAATAACAAAAAATACGATAGCTGCTTTATTATACACTTGCCCTCTTACTCATAATCGTAATAAAATTAATACGCGTCGTATTACGACGTAACAGTGAATAACTTGGCGTATTATCTCGTGTGCATGGTTAAAACGGCTTTAAACCAGGTTTAAGGCCAACTTTACAAAACCAAGGATGACTCGGCGGGTACCGCTTTTATTAGTAAGGGGGTAAGACTTATTTTAGTCATAATTGGACCAATTAAGATATAATCATTATTTTAATAGGGCCACGTCGAACGAAAGTTGGTTATTTTTCAATCGAGTTCTGTAATTTATTATTTATAGACAAGCATTTTACCTGTTTAAATTTAAATTAAATTAATTGTAGATGCCCAATTTGATAAAATATTAGGTACGGTTAATTATATAACATTCACTGTTATTTTATATACATTATAAATTATGAGACTGTTCACAGATAGGTGTCATATAATTTTTTTTTCTTATTTAAAAAAAAATCTAAACTAAAATTTTCTCTAAAATCATAAAATTTGTAAGTAGGTATTACTTGTAAGATTTGTAAATATCTACATTCACTTAATTACTAAACAGGCCAATTTCACATTTGAAAAAATATTTTTAATGAACCATTAAAACGACAACCATCTTGAAAACGGAACGTAACAAAAAAAATTACAGAAAGTTTGAAATGCCATATGTTCGATTTAAAAAAGGCTACGCTTCGTCAATAAATATTCACAGTAGATTTACAGGTAGTATATCAGAACCAAAAGACGAAGTAATTAGGATTTCTACAGAAATTTACACTTCGTTTCCTTGTATATCTATCGCCTATAAATAAATCGCCAGTTCACGATGAATCAGGCAAAGATCAATAAAATATTTATTTTAAAATTGGCATTTTATAACTTGTTTGTTTTTAGGATCTCTGAGAATTTAGTTTTTTCCTGTATATAATCATTACATAGATAAAGACATACTTTTTATATTGGCTTGGCGAATCGACCCCACTGTGCGCCGTTCGTATTTATTGACATATTTTATGATTTATCCCGACGGGAGTGGCTTGTATTTTCAACGGAGAAATACAATGAATTTGACGGGAGTAAAATTTTATGCTAATAGATTCAGTATTATTTATTTAGTATAATCGTGATGTATAAACTCCGCCAAAACATGGACGCGGACGCAGTTCTGTCTCCATGATTACTTACGGATATTTATAATTATTTGCTCCAGGAAAATCAATACACACAATGCGACTGAAAATTTATGACAGTGAATTTATTTATTTTATTTTACAAACTCAGACTAATAAATTGCAAAAGCAATAAAAAATAGTGTACACTCCTGACGTAGTGAACACTTTTCACGAAATATGTAGATCAAAGGCCGCCCCAGGCACAGTTGGGCGAGGCAAATCCAAAAACTGTGCGAGGAGAGGATGGATCTGCCATGGACGGAGGCCGATCAATCGGCGCAAGACAGGGACGTATGGAGGAGCCTTGTCGATGCAGTGGCTCCCCGGCCCGAATAGGACAAGGGGAAGAAGAAGAAGAAGTATACATAAAAGTAAAGTGATGTAAACTATTAGATATGAAATTAAACAATTTTTCACTTTGTTTGTTCCACACAAATTTTTTTTTGTTTAATTTCATATCTAATACAATGAAATTCCACCATGAATTAACAGTTAAAAAACTAGATGTAAACTATGTTATTTGTTAAATGATTGAAAATAATGAAAATACCAATAATAATTATATAAAGAAATAAACGGTAAAATGTACGTTTTTTTACCTGTTATGTATTGCTATTATTGTATTTAAATTAAAATTTTAAAAACATAGATCTTTTAAAAATTCATCACTTGTCATAACAAAATAGTCTATTTCATTTTGAAGCAGAAGACTAAGTCCATATTGATTTATTTTTGGGCTTTGCATGTAAAATATTTCGGTTTATTTTCTTAATTAAATACAAAACTCATTGATTAAATAATTTTTAAAAAAATCATTAATCAGCATGAATATCTGCAGAAGTTATGAGACCATAATTACAGAAAAAAAACGGTTTTGGCTCTCCTGAACATTTGGCTTTTTGGACTTGCATCCGTTTGCTTCTCGGGTACAGAAATAAAGTTAGCATAATACTGTATGTACCTTACATGCAGTGGCGGCTCGTGACTCTTGGTGAGCTAGAGTGCTAATATTAACAAAAATGGCATTATTGATGTCGTTGTAGCCGAAAAATATTTTTTATTTTTTTTTCGAAAATTTATTTTTTGTATGAAGATTTTCAGGAAATGTGTGCGGCGCACGGCAAAACTGAAATTTTCTGACTGAAACGCCGTTCTTTAATGGAGCTACGTTCAAGCGACGCGATCGCCGCTCGTCTGTGTTTTCCTTACTATTATTAGTGTTTGAAAACGCGCGCCGCTAGGTGCTACACTAGCAAAATAGTATGGCAGGTAGCGGTAGCGTCGCTTGTGAGTAGCTACGTGGAAGAACGGCGTTAGTCGTACACACATAGCAGACAAAACGCGGATATTTAATTTTGCGTTTCTATAACATGGAAATTATTTTCCAATACTATCCTTTGAAAGAATGTGTATAATTTATTCATAGGCTTGTAACATGGCTTTGAAATATTAAAGGAGCTCACAAATGGCACTAAAGATATATTGAATCCGGTGATCAATTCTTACGGCAGAGACCGATAAGAAGGTAGCATTATATTATATACAAAGTTAACCACCATTACTGACTACGCTGAAGGAGCAAATACATATTGATCGCCAAATAGCAATGAGCAGGACACACTGAATGGATATTCCCAAGAAGTTCCATCTATACCAATTTGAAGGAAAACGGATGTCCCCAATATACGATTCCTCATGAGTCTTTTCGATTCCTAGGCCATAAATATTTTATTTTATATTAATTGAATAATTCATATTAATTTTACATTCTAGACAATCCTAGGAAATTGCTGCATATTTGCTCATGTCGAAATTTTGATAATTTAAAATATGTAGCGATTTAGAAAGTACACCCCTACCGCTACTGATATGCACATCACTACTATCCACCACGTGATCGCCAGAACCGGGAGAGGCGAGCGGCACAAGCAATTATGAATCAGTTGGAATTTGGCATCCTGAAAGAGACACACCTACGGGCACTGGGAATGAGAACGGAAGCCGGCGCTATGGAGACTTCAGACGTCCCACGTCGCACTTCGCACTTCGCACTGCGCACTTCGCAATTTCGTAACGTAGATTTAGCTTCATTTTAATTATGGTTTAATTCCTTTAAATTAACTTAAATAATGTTTTCTTGTTCATTCAAAGACAAGATGGCGCTCAACTTATATTTCTTTAACTTAGTTTCTTAATTTTGACCTCTTAAATTCAGTAGATGTAAATTCATAATTTATGTGACATTATTCAGAATATGACCATCATTTGTCTTCTTCGAGCAAATGCCACGCCCTGTAGATTAATTAATTCCTTAATTTAACATTCCTTGATATTTATAAAATAATAAATTTATATTGATGTTAATCTTAACCTTCTTTTATTCAATAGTTGTCTCTTTGCTCTGCCTATATTTTGGAACTCATACATAATAAATGCACACAGGCATTACCATTGACTTTACATAAAATTGCCATTAAACTACTTACTATAATAGTTAAAAATTACCCATTACATTGGCGCACAACGTGGTAGTACACGTGTTTATTCTGTTTAGTGTCACAAAATTCTTTTGTGGGTAGAGTTATTTTTTTGTGTTTCAAGTTTTATTGAGGTTTGCGAGGTTTCCATAGTGTCCGTTCTGATTTCGACTGGTCGTTGGTGAGTCTATTTTAAATTATTGTATTGTACGTAATTAATTTTATTATTTCTCACACAAAATTCGCACTTTCAGAGATCCAAATTCAAATTCATTTCATTGTATTTAAATAATCTGTTACCGTTTATATTAATTGCCATTTAATTTCAGAATGTACTTTTAAATGCGATATCATTAATATGGTTGTGTATTTTGGCTGTCTTTTGGTACAAATTTTACAGGCAAATGTTGAAATTGATATAACATGCTTTCTTCCGCGTCGGTAGATTGTAAATTGTTGCATTGCTGGTACGTGAGGGCAACAATTGTAGTTGTAGGTACCTACCAAGTACACTCCTTAGCGGTCTGATTGCTTGCTACTTGCTACCTACTTCAGCGCACCAAAATGCATCACTCATTTGTAAGTTCCAAATCAAATACGATTTCTATTTACAGTGTCATATTGAATTTAATTACGTTACGTAATTATAACTTCATTTATTATTGCAAGATATTGAGAATAAAATTTGCGTTCGTTTGATATGCGACACAACCTTTTGAAATGCGGGACAAGGGGGTCTATGTCAATGTTACAACTTTTGTTTCAGATTGTTTGTGGTTTTTTTTTTTTTTTTTTTTTTTTTTTTTTAAGTTTTATGGAACTATGTCATTTTCTGCTACTGATATATACTCACTTCATTAAAATTTGGCAATTTTTTTCTTTCATTTGTCAAAAACATTTTTAACTTGATCAATTGGGTCTACATTTCGCCTTACACGTTTATTACTGCTAACAATAATTGCACAGAAATCATTTAAAATCTTTATCTGCGAAACTTATTTTCATTTTAACAAGAATAATCCTTGTGTTTCTTTAAAATAAAATTGTTACAATGTGATTTTCAGTGGTCGCTGGTATTCCTTGCGGAACGTTGAATATGTGACGATATACTCAATGGACTTGATGAGGCATCCAGATTATTATGTGACAACATGGATAAAGGTCGTTCCCATTATTTTAGTTAATTATTTTTCATGTGCAAAAATTGATTAATTTGACTGGATTTATTTACTTCTTGTAAATATTGTATGTCCTTGTAAATTCCACTTGAATTTTTCAATACTTTTCAATATGATTGATATTTGATGGAAGTATTGCATTACTTTTTCCTTGTGGTGATAAAGCTTTTGAATTGTCGTGTGAATTCATTTTATCAGGAGTCTAGGTATTTTGAATTCTTTGCGGTAATTTTGAAATTTTATCGAAGTCGTTTCTAAAGTCTTGCGTTAAATTTAAATGGATTATTTTATTATTATTATTTTTAGATTGGGATGATAATTTATTTTATATTTGATGATGGTTGTTCAATTTGCAGGGATAATTGAGCAAATCATTATATCTATAAATGAAGATTATCGTACAGTAGATTCATTATATTCTATAAATTCAATTTATATTTTGCTTTAAAATATTTTTGTGTTTAATAACACTTATATCAGATATTATTCTATAACATAAATTACATAAATTTATATAACGTACAATCTATTGTTTTACAAGCAGTTATTTTGGGTTTACTATTTAATAATTATTTCATCTCGAATAATAGAAAATTTAATTCATTTATCGTATATATTTATTTCAATTATCTTTTAAATTTTTTCTGGGATTTTACATAGTTCTTCATTGAATAAAATAATTTGCATCATTTTTTCTTTTGGATAATATTCCTTTAGAGGGTTTTCAAACTTATCTAAAATCTAAGATGAAATACAGTTATTTTATTTCGGTAAATTATTTTATTATTTTTAAAATGCATTTCAGTTTTATTTATAATTGCCATTTATGCGAGTTCGATATTACAGTTTTTGGATTTGTGTTTTCGCTATCATTTTTATTAAATATTTATTACAAATAATGCCATCTATGCGGGTGCTGATACACTTGGCTCATTACATAAAATATATCTTTGTTCGTATTTAACGCCATCTGTGCGTCGTCGCGTCATATAAACAATGATCATTATCATAACACAGTTATGCTTCGAAGTTATGCTTACATATTGATTTACTTAGATATTTAAAATAAATTCGGTTTATGTTTAACAACATTTAGTGTTGGTTTGGAGTCACTGTAATGAGATTTAAAAATAAATAAAAATTCTTGAATAACTTATTTTTAATCTTTTCAGTAAATTTACTTTCTTTTAGCACACATGCTTTATTACGGATTGACTGTGGTTGGTCAAGCACGTATTAAGAATTAATTATCAATTGAATGTCTGTTTTCAGAATTTAATTTTTATCACCATCTCGCTCTATTAAAAACTAAAAAAAAAAAATAGTACTTTTTTTTGATTATCATAGTGTATACTCTGGTTCCTTCTTCTTTCTGGATTTTGTCCTCGATTGAGGGATTTAATACATATTTAGAGTTTTGGTTTGAACTAGATCTGTTTATTATGTTAAAAATTTTAACTTAATTTCATTGGTGGTGCGAAGCTATACCTGATTTTTTTTTCTAAATTATATTTTGGGAGTGGTAGTTTAAAAAAATTTTTGGAATTTCTTTCAGATTAATTCGTTTTTTTTCGGTGTTTTCGGGTATTAAGTTGTACATTCCGTTGGGGATTTATATGTCAATTTGATGTCTGTTTGTACCGCGAAGATTCCTTATTTTGACAGTTTAGTCATTTCAATTTTTCATCTTAGCTTGGAAATGGTGATTCTTTTTTGTAATAACAATTAACGACATCTATCGTCGCGTCAATTACCTTTTCAATAGAGTTTATTGGGTTGACACATTTAACTTATCTTTTTAATAAAATTTTATTTATATTCGGCAACTTAAGTTTTGCTTTAATTGAACATTCATCAACTGTCATGTTGGATTCATATGGAAGTTTTTTAACAGCATTGTTTTTCTTGCTAAAATCTTTATACAAATTTTTCTGTTGTTTACAAAATATTTCAGAAGCTATTGAATCATTGCTCTTCGTTATGGCTTTTTTTAAAAAAATTTAATCATATAAGTGACATATTTAGATTCATTTTACGAATTTTTTTTTCGGCAACACAACATTTTTCTCCTTGAAGTGATTTATACACAAATCTTTTTTTCACAAATTTTTTTAAAGTAATATTTTCAGAAGTAATTGATCTTATCGCATCCTTAATAGTTATTCATCAATATTTTGTTAAGTAAACATGCTTAACTTCTTTTGGAAAATTATTTCCTTTCTTCGGCAATACAAATATTTGTTATTAAGTATCAAACTTTTCATCAACTAATTAGGTTGGATTTATATGGAAGTTGATACGACATTGTGGTTTTCAAAAGTTTTATTTCGGATTCTATAAAAATTTTAGATCTGACGTTGGTGTTTGGTTATACATCATGTATTTCGGGATAATTTTATTTTCTCGCTTTAAACTTTATAATATATATATTTTTTTTAACGGTTGCAGACTATTTATTATTTGTTTTGTCTTGGGGGAAGGGCGTTTCGCTTTGTCCGGCACTTAGTGGAATGCATTTCTTCTCAAAAAAGAAATACACATTCGTGGTTCATAAGTGAACACGAGTATGAACTTCGAATGGGTATTTTGTTTTGTTTTGTTATGTTTTGTTTTGTTTTGTCTGTCATGTCATTGCGTCCATCATTTCGTGGGGTAACTTAAATTCGGGCCAACAATTTAAAACTTTCCTTTCGGTGGGAAAAGTTTCCTTATTTTGCGAGCGGTGCGAATAATTACGAGCGTAACATGTTTAGTAACCTCTGCGTGCGTAAGTTTTTAGTAATCGGGTTCTATGTTCTTCAAACCTCTGAGTTCCCATTCGCGATTTTTTTTTTAATTTTTGAAATTGAATCGTTTCGCAGAAATGGTTTTGGGTTTACCCTTTGCATTTCAATCGCAGGAAGACAGAGGACCTGTTGCTGTAGATGATTTCCCTACAGAGGCGGGAGGGCTGTTGTCCTTTTGTATAGCAAAATATGAAGTTTTGGGTTATATTATAACGTTTACGTTATCATTGGGTATTTTCCGGATTTTTTCGTGGTTTTCCATCTATAATTTGAGGATTTAAATGGAAATTTTGTTCATGTTGTAGTTGTTCAACAATCGTTTTGTTCCGAAAACAATACGTATTTTGGGAGTTTTTATATAACATTTACGTTATTTTGGGGATTTATTTAAAGAAATGTTGAATCATCCGATTTTTCCATCTCGTTATGAGGATATTATATGGAATCGTTGTTAAAATATTTTTGTTCAACAGTTGTCTGTTCAGCATTGTTCTGGTGATTGATTTTCTAATTTAAAATTTAGTTTTATTTTCTTAAAACTTAACATTTGGAATGTTTTTATTCAATGGTTTACTTGACGTCATAATTAATTATATGTACGTTTTTGGGTAATTATCAGAACAGTCTTTGTGTTACATGTTTTCGTGTTCACCTCCTTAAGTACTTCCCTTATTTAAAGGAAATTGCTTGACGAGCTTCATAAAATTTAAAAATAATTTTCTATTTCCTTCAGAAAGAAAATTCATTGATTATTGAAATTAATCAATATTATTATACTGTTGGTATCGTTTTTAGAATCAATAATTTTCGTTTAGAATTTTCTTTAAAAAAAAATATATTTATATTTTCAGTGGATTTAACACTTCAATTTTAATGATTGGAAAATTTTCAATTTATTTTGAATTTCATATAAATTTTTGATTATTATTAAATATTTAAATATTTTTTTCCCTTTTAATTTAACTTTCTGTATTGAAATCTCAGTGGTTTCACCACTCATCTTATATTTTTCTATTTTGAAAATCTCTTGCTGCAAAAAGGTTTATATACCTAGTACTGATGATAATATCATTCTTTGATTTAAATATTATTCTTTAAAACTTTTATTCTTATCTTGACATAAGGTCTTTTATACCTTTAAAGTTTTGTAGTTTTCAAACTTTGAATCGTTAGTAATTTTGATATATCATTGCTTAAGTTTAATTGCTTGGTAGCTTTTCACATTTGTTGAGGTCAAATGTTTTAAATAGTTTTTCCTGTATTTGGAAACTAGTTCTGATTTTGTTCTTTAAAAGAGCATTTAAATTTTTTTGTATACTAATAATTTTCTTCGCTTTTTAATGCTTTCATATTCTTGCTGATAAACCATGAGATAGGCAGTTTTAGCTGTAGAGAACGTCAAAGAAGATTGGACTCGTCACACAGCTCTTCAACAATACTGGATGTTCCTCCGCATATCATATCTTGGGCTTCTCAACAAAGAAGACATGGAATACCATTGCAACATTGCATCCTTCTTGGACCTTTCAAGTCAAGAATACGGGTTTCCACTACTTGGATCAGCACCCTTTGATGCAACTTTCGGGATGGATACCTCTGGTATATACCCTGGCCTCAAGGGTTGATGATGGCCTTCTCCTCCTGATCTTATGATGAAAGGGATCTTCATCAATATTCCAGTTGCAGTAATAGGCGCCAGGTGGGCCTACATTTCCTACTGGAAATGTTTTCCATGGAAAGGGGGTAATGTAGCGATTTAGAAAGTACACCCCTACCGCTACTGATATGCACATCACTACTATCCACCACGTGATCGCCAGAACCGGGAGAGGCGAGCGGCACAAGCAATTATGAATCAGTTGGAATTTGGCATCCTGAAAGAGACACACCTACGGGCACTGGGAATGAGAACGGAAGCCGGCGCTATGGAGACTTCAGACGTCCCACGTCGCACTTCGCACTTCGCACTGCGCACTTCGCAATTTCGTAACGTAGATTTAGCTTCATTTTAATTATGGTTTAATTCCTTTAAATTAACTTAAATAATGTTTTCTTGTTCATTCAAAGACAAGATGGCGCTCAACTTATATTTCTTTAACTTAGTTTCTTAATTTTGACCTCTTAAATTCAGTAGATGTAAATTCATAATTTATGTGACATTATTCAGAATATGACCATCATTTGTCTTCTTCGAGCAAATGCCACGCCCTGTAGATTAATTAATTCCTTAATTTAACATTCCTTGATATTTATAAAATAATAAATTTATATTGATGTTAATCTTAACCTTCTTTTATTCAATAGTTGTCTCTTTGCTCTGCCTATATTTTGGAACTCATACATAATAAATGCACACAGGCATTACCATTGACTTTACATAAAATTGCCATTAAACTACTTACTATAATCACATTAAAGTATTACTAATCATACTAAATAATAGTTAAAAAATCTACCCATTACAAATATTATCAAATTTCAGCAAAAAGTAAGGAAAAATTGAGCCTACTTCAGCAACTAGGACGAATGTTTTTTTGGTTCAATGACAAATCACTTTTTGAAAAGTGATAAAAAGGTCATTTAAAGTGATAAAAAACTAGTTAAAAACCTAACCTAACCTAATCTTTTATAATCAGTTATAATATCACTTTTCGAAAGTGTTCTGATTTGTTCGGTTACCGTTTTTTTGTACTATAATGAATTTTGATTTAGAATTAGGACAAATTTGGCACGATGTATGAATGTGAATCAAGCAAGGAGTTTAGGTGAGGAGTTGTTTGGCAGTCCATCCTCTCTCCCTACTTCTGCGCGGGGAAACGGCATGATGGTTATTTAGTATGGTGGTGATGATGATGATGAATGATGATGATAACTACAATCTGAAAAGATTCTCAAGTCATAAAACTTAATAGAAAATTGACGGTTGGAATTCGGAAAATAAAATATTTAATTATTATTCTTATATTAGTTATCTCTGAGAAAAAAATAATTCCGAGAATCGGGACTGAAATTCTTCAGGGTCGGAATTATTGTCAAACATTTGACAAGGCAACACGTCCGGGAATGGAGGGATTCGTGTTATCAAGGCGCGGCAGAAATATGAAAGAAATCACAGTCTCGGGGAGAGGCTTAGTCAAACGAAAAATTGAATATATTTTGAGAGAAATATGTCGGTGTAAACGAGAAAATATTTTTGGAAAGAAACAGGCACCATTTATTTAGCTTTTCCGCAACTCAATAAAGGCTTTTGATAAAAGAATACGTCATAAGAAAATTCCATTGGTACGAAATAGAAAAACAGCCCTCCAACATAGAAATTCTACGTTAGAATTCGTTGAACTTTGTTATTTCGAATACTCTACATACACAATACAATGTATGAATTCATTTTTAATTAAATTTAACAAAACTTGTTTACACCACTATATAATCCCAATTATCGATAGGTTTCGAAACCGATGGTTTCTTCGTCAGGATGATAAGAATATGAAATAATAAAAGAAAACAAACACGTATGGACTAAAAACTAAGAGTATGGATATTAGAGAGACTGCATGTGAAGTGTGCCCGCGCGCTCCAAGTGTGCCTTTTCGAGAATTCTATCCACATGGCTGACACCATGTAAAATGGCTGCTGTCGGAACGTATTAAACGTCCAAAAACCAGCAGCCAATGTAAGCCGTTTGGGTAAAATTCTCGAAAAGGCACACTTGGAGCGCGCGGGCACACTTCACATGCCGTCTCTCTAATATCCATACTCTTAGACTAAAAAGAACTAATCACAATAATTATTGGATTCGAAACATTTCAATAATTGTGATTATAATGCGGTGTAAATAACGTTATTTCTTTCATTTAATTAAAAATGACACCACAAAGTGATTTTGCGAAGATCGAAGAAGTAATTAATTTTTAATTCACCTCGATTGGAGGGCAACATAAAAGGATAAATTCGCAACCTGCGATGGTACTAATCTATGTGTATAATGAGTTGGTAAGGTGTCATCATCCATTTCGCCAAAGTTTCGGCACAAGCAGAATAATAGAAAAAAAGAGAGACGTTATTTGTCTTCATTCCAATGTTTTTACTGCGTAATTCAATCAGATTTCTACTTCATAGTTTTATCAGTTACAACATAGAACAAAGAAGAACACAGTTACAGTATTTTGTTCTTAAACCTCGATTGTCCTAAATAGAAAGACTAACTTAATAACTAAGACTTACTAAATAACTAATTATCACGCCGTTTCCCGAAGGGGTAGGCAGAGAGGACGGACAGCCAAACAACTCGGTCTTGGCACACACTCTTAGCCGCATTCACATTCATACATACCCTTCTATTATTCTGACTCAAAGTCCTGGAAGATATTAATAGAATATCTGTTGAAGTATATAATATGATCGTTAAATAAATCAATTTGTACATATTATTTATGTTTTTATATTTCAAGATATCATTATTGCGAATGATGATAGCTGTTCTTATTGTTTTGAAATCAAATCATAACATCGATCCACCTGGGTTGAAATTACACAAAACTACACCAAATAACGTCTAAACATGTAAATGGTTAATTCAATATTAATCCTAAGTAGTCTGGTTGATTCAAGTCAATTTTGATACCGCAATATCCAATGTTGCAATTTTTATATCAACGGAAAACGGATTTTCTTTTTTTGTTTCTCTCGTCAACATTTACTTGTAGTTTTTTTCCGCATTTGACAGGTCTACATCACTTCAGATTGGCCAAACCTGTCTGGCGGCGGAAGCGTGCCGGGAGCTGGGAATGCGAGACGAGACGAGCTGGTCCGGACCAAAATAAGCTCGTTGCAATGTGCATTAGCCCGCGGCTAAGGGAAGTGGAATAGGATTGCATGTGCACAGGAAGTAATCTGCCCCGGCTCCGCGGGGCTACTGACCGGAAGGTGTAAGTGCAATATAAAATGGTCACGTTCCCGCGCATTCCTAGGGGAGGGTATTACCAACTTAACTGCGTTGAAACAAAAGATAATGTGACAATGACAAACATTCCCGTATATTATTAAACATGTTCGTAAAGTATACATAATAGACCGGTGTTAGTGGTTTCGTGGGTTCGTTTCCTCTTCTATCCAAGTCCGCCATCATTGGATATCCAACATCTTCGCTTAAAATTATGGAAGTAGAAGGAATTGACAGTTATTATAGTAATAAACCTTTTTGTATTGTGTATATGTATATATTGTATTGTGTATATGAATAACGTAAACTAAAATAATGTATTGCTGTATAGTGTGTATAGCAACCTATATTATACTTTTTTTTTTTTTTTTTTTTTTTTTTTTTTTTTTTTTTTTTTTTTTTTTTTATTAATAAGAAAAAGATTTTACATACAGGTGGTTATATATTGACAAGTTATACAATTATACATAATTATTCTACTACTCCATAAGTTGAGCTCAAAGAGCTCGTGTTTATGGGAGGAGTATTTACAGCAAAAAATAACGTTCTAATTAAATTTGTAATCAATAATCAAAAACTTATAAGATAAAAACAAACATTATTACATAGGTTTACAATTTAGAAAGAAATTTTTATTGAAAGACAATAATACATATATATTTTTTTTACATTGAATAGTGCAGATTAAACTAAGCGTAAACTAAGTGTAAATTAAGGTTACAATATATCATTATCCAATTTCAGGGACTTAATTTGTTTTTTGTATTGTTCATATTTCAAAGTTTCGGTTATACTAATTTTGTTTTTGGACAACAATAAATTGTACCATTTCACACCTAAATACAGGTAGTGATGCTGAGCCGTGGTGGTTCTAAGCATAGGGATGGTTATTAAGCCTTTAGTTTTGAATCTATTGCTTATGTTATCTGAGGGGTGAATTTTTTTAATAAAATATTCTTTATAAATTTGATATAAGGCGTTTCTTTTATACAATTCTGTGATAGATGGTACATTAAATTCCCGAAATATCTCTAAAGTAGGGAAGTCGTATGGTTTTCTCAGGATGATTTTAATAATTATTCTTTGTATTGTAATTATGGGCTGTAAGGAAGCCTTAAAGGCCCCTCCCCAACCATAATGCCGTACTGTAATAAGGACTGAATTAATGCATAATAGACGATTTTGATAGTTTTCTTGTTTAAGATGTTTCGTATGTTATAGAAAACGTAGATAAGTTTTCTTACTCTTTCTACGGTGAGATTGATATGATCTTTCCATTTAACGTTTTGATCTATTAAGATTCCAAGATATTTTACATTTGATTTATGATTTAGCTTAGCGCAGTCCGAATTGTTTCTCGCATTCTATTTATAAATAAATAGAATGCGAGAAACAATTTACTAAAAATTCTGCTTCAATACAGATTCGCCTAGTGAGGCAGGCTATGCACAACTTAAAATATAGTATATCGTGCTATTTCTAAATAACCGTTCTTACATTTTTTCTCCTATTACATACTGCTCTAGTGAATCAATTATTGTAACACTATTCTCATAACAATATTATTAACTTACTAATGAATATGTTATTTTAACTGTTTAATTGAATGCTATTGTCATTAAAATATGTTATTAACATTACTGTATAAAAGAAATAGAAGAAAATAAAAGGTAAAAAGGGAAAGTATACTCAAAATGTTACCAATTCGACTATGTAGTAATATGATATTATATTATATGTTCATGTTATTTTTTATGATGAAATAAATATTTTAAAAAATAAAACAATTAATATTGTCAAATTATTCGTAACCCCGGAAAAATTGCCTTCTTTTTTTCTTAAAATGAGGACAAAAAAATGTGGAAATAATTAGACCAAAACAAAATTAGAAGGAAGCGCAACACTACGTAATAACCCAAAAATTAATCACGATAATACTTCTAGCTGCGAAAATCTCAAATCGTATAAGAAAAACTTAAATTTTATCTGAAACAAAATGATTAATTAATTTTAAGTCAAAAAATTTATTTTCACTGTCGATCTGTTTCTTCATTCGTTAAAACGAAAGACATGATTAAAACATGCAAAAATAATGTACCCAGCGGTAAATATTCCAGCGGTGAAATGAGTTATTTAGAGAGTTACTCTCAGTATCGCTCTGGTGAAAGAGAGCCATTAAAAATCGAAATGTTGCAAGAAATGAAATGCTTTACCCAAATTTGGTGATCAGATCAGAAAAGCTAGGTATTTCCGAACCTTTATCTTTCCTATCTCCTTCTCTTCCCCATGTTCTTCAGACCCGAATAGGGAATGCCATAGTCCACTAGCTACGGACGTTTGAGAATCTTATTAGTTATACTCGTAAATAAAAATGCCATAGTCCACTAGCTACGGACGTTTGAGAATCTTATTAGTTATACTCGTAAATAAAAATTGTTGACTGACCGTAGCGAAGTCTTGTTTTAACTCGACCGTTGTGCATTTCATATGTACGTCAATTTGTTTCCACGTTCCAGTTCCGGTTCAAGATGGTGGCTGTTTTAACGGTTCAACAAAGAATTTTTGTTTAAAAGTGAAATCGTGGTGTTAGTATAAGACATTCTTATTCGATTTTTTTTCAGTATTATGGTATCTACGTGCATGAAGAAAGTTTGGAAAAAAAAGAATTGTCATTGAGATGGTACGTTTCTTTGGAAAATTGTATAATTCCTTATTTAAATTCTTTTTAAAGTTACATACAATACAAGGTTTATAATAAAGTAGATAGGATTTTAAGTAGGTACCTACTTTTAAATCTTTTGACTTAAGAGGAAATTTTGATTTTTATTTAATAATAAAGAGAAAATTAGAAACGTACATTTTTGGGTATGAGGTCTATCTACTGTTCATAGAACTATTATGGCCCGTACAGACTAGGCTAGTATTTTAGTCGAGTAAAGAGTATTTTAGTAACTAAACGTGTCTGAACACCATAAATTTAGTAGTTACTAGTAACATTTTGGTCAGTCAAGCGGCGAGTTACTCGCTACTCGACTAAAATACTTACCTGGTCCGAACGGGGTCTTAGTGTAGTCTATCGTTCTATTGAGTAAAAACAGATATTCAGGAATTTCCTGCATTTAATATGTTTTTATCAGGAAGCTTCATTACATCATATAATAGATCTGATGTCATGAAGTCACGTAATGTGTATGGAAGACGATGATCTTATTATTCTCTTAATGTTTTTCATCTCATTCACGTCAGTCACGATCAAATACACAATGGAGCACAATTGAACGCCGTTCCCACTGAAAACAATATTTATAATTTATAACGAACCGAAGATAGGGTTCGTGTCGTAATTATTACTCAATGCGAGTATTCTTGTATGAATGTTTGCTATTTCCGCACCGGAAGAAATTAATCTTTCCTAACATAACCTCACTTTTAGACAGCCAAATTGTGGTGAAGCTCTAGATCAATGTTACATATATTTTCATTGTAGAAGCGTTGGTGCACAATTCGATTATCTTCTTAACTATTATTTAGTAAGAGGCGGAATAGAAAAATGATTGATTTGCTGTAAAAACAAAATACAAAACAATCTTATAATTTATTTAATATTCACCAACAAAGTAATTCTCCATATAACCCAAAAACATTTAATTTTCTAGTGTTTTCATTAAAAATACTTGTATACCACATTAACCCCTCAGGCTGATGTGTTCGCTTTTGAGAACAATTCATATATAGGTCTCAAAAAAATTCTTTTGTCTCCGTTACTATCAAAACAAGAAATATGATCTAAAGGACGATAGAAAGAGAAAACACAACGCTTTATACACAAATGTAAAAAATAACCACAAAATAATTAACATGTACCCCTTAACCCTCGACATGTCGCGTGGGGTCTTTAAAAGCTTAAGTTTTACAGAAATGCTAATTAGGTACATTTTAAATGTTCCCACTGATTCCTTACTTTAATTAGCTTCCAAAAAAAAATACTTGAAGATAACGCCGCCGACATTCAATTTGCGCATGTGCACTGTGAGATACAGACGTGAGTTTCAGTGTGGGGACGTAAATAAAATTGTAATAGTACTTTGTTTTTATTTCTTGTTATAGCTTATTTTACAATTACTTTTTGGTTTCATATTAGTTTTTATAATATAAATATGAACGCGAGACAAAATAATAAATTTTGAGATGGTTAAAAGAGGAAAATGTTTTAATAACTTAGGTCCGGGGCATACGTCATGTGTCTATGTCTACGTCTACCTACGTTAAATTGTCGTGAAAACAAGCTTATGCGCCCAAGCGGTTAAGAAGTAGGTGGTGGACAGTATACGCACTGACTGAGAAAACTACGACTACTTAGATAAGGAAAAGTTTATATATTTTTTCATTGTATTTTGTTGATTTCTTTTTTGTAATAATAAATAATAAGTCTGTATCGATCTCAAGTAGTTATAAATTTGATAGAAGTTGTTTAGATTTCATTAAAAAGTTTACTATTAAAATAAGTATGATTCAAAATTACAAAAAAATATGTTTTTTGTTGATTTTTAAGCTTTTATATTAAAAGTAAATATCTAATTTGTAAATATTTATTTTTATTTCAATGCAGCCCATGGGTATCACCTGACTATAATCAGTTAAAATAACACATAAAATGTATGCTATAACAACAATTTAATCATATTTATTTTTGGGGTCCTTGGCGACCCCGCACTAACAGTAATTTTTGTTCGAAAAACGCAAGGTGAATCATTTGTAAGCCTTTTTAATGTTATTTTTATGCATTAATAAAATATAAAAAAAATAACTTAAACATTTAAAAAATTACATAATTTTGATAAAATTTGAAAGCGTATTTCATAACCTTTCATAAACAGTTCATAGATTTCGGATACATTCAGAAATATTCAATTGTTTGGATTTTATTCTAAAGCGGAAATATTTCGACATTCCGACAGAATATGTCCGAGGCCGATAGGTCCGATTATTATTGCAATGTTATCAGCTCACAAAGCAATTGTTCGTTTTTTGTAACACACAAGCGTGAATCAGCCATTGAAATGCATAACTGAAATCTGCGTAATTTACAATAATTACGCATGCGCTTACAGTTGTCACAATATCGCTTACACAATGCTGTAACTTGCTTCGTTGGATAATGATAACGAAATTCTCAGAAATAATTACGTGTTATTTATTATTATTTGTAACAACGTAACCAGATATTATAAAATACTCGTTTTGAGTTTTTTTCTCTCGTAACATTGTCACAGTCTAGATACGCATGAACTTAGATATACTTGGTGGGGAGAACACTAGAACCGAAGACCATTATTTCATAAAAATAAAAGTTATATTAATATAACACCATTATTTCATAAAAACTTTCAGCCGGTTCTCACCGGTGTGCGATTAAAGAAGAAAACCTTAAAAAAAAGGTTCAAGTCAATTATAACATGATAGGTAATATTGTATCACATTTATTTAGCGTAAGTTATTAGGTATCTTCACTATTAGTTACCATCTACTATCTATCCAGTATTTATTTATTTATTGTTTGAAACATTTACAGAGTGTTAACAAGTATTACATTAATATTATTGCGTTGGGATGTGCACAGATATTAACACTACAATTAAAAATGTTCACAGCATGCGTAATCAAGGTTTAGTTGTTACTAGGCGGTGATGCTAGTAGTGAAAATGACAGATAATAATAATAATAATAAAAAAATATATATAACATGAGATACAAAATACAGAAAGTGTACAGAGAAAGAGAAGATATAAAAAGATAAAGGAAAGATATAATGATAAAACAATAGACGTATCATGGTAGAAGATTGTTAATTTGTTTTTTAAAATATGCGAGACTGTTTGCAAAGATATCTATAAGGTCACATTCAATTGTATTGTATAGACGACACATTCGAGACAGAGGATTGAAGTATGCGATATTGTTATTAAATCTTTCAATATGGAATATATCTTGACTCCTTAAATTACGTCTATTAGGGACTTTAATATGAATATTGCTCAGACAATGAGTGGTAAGAAGTTTATCACGAATAATTTTATATAAACATATCAAGTCAGTAAATTTCCTTCTTTTTTCCAATGTTATAAAATTAAAATGATGTAGTCGTTCCTCATAAGATTGGAGTAAGGCATTAAATCCAAGTTTAAATGATAACAGTCTTAGGAATTTCTTTTGCACAGATTCAATACTTTTAGAATATTTTAAATAATGTGGATTCCAGATAACACTCCCATATTCCAATTTGCTTCTGACCCGTTGGTACAAGATTATAATAGATTGGGGGTATTTAAATGGTTTCGATATTCTATGAATGAATCCAATCATTTTCAATGATTTACTTATAATATCACTGATGTGTACATCAAACATAAACTTTGAATCAATAGTGATTCCTAGATCTCTTACAGTGGTGACTTTATTTAATTGAACATTATTAATATAATATGCGTAATCCTTTCGTCTTCTGTTACGAGTAAAAGTAATAATGTAACATTTTTCAATATTTAAAAACATATCGTTTTGAATGCACCAGTTATTTAGTGTATAAAGGTCTTCTTGGAGCATAACATATCAGAGTCAGTGGAAATTTTGCGGTAAATCTTGAGATCATCGGCAAATAGAGCAAAATCACAGCGTAACATGTGGCCAAGGTCATTAATGAAGATTAAAAAAAGCAGAGGACCAAGGTTGGACCCCTGGGGTACGCCTGATGTTGCAATTACGGGAGGTGATTCGTACCCATTAATAAGTACTAATTGTGTTCTATTTTCCAAGTAAGACTTAAGCCATCTAAATAGATCACCGTGAATACCTATCTGATCAAGCTTTTGTAGTAAAATATAGTGGTTAACTTTATCAAATGCCTTTTGAAAATCTGTGTAAATGGCATCCACTTGAGTTCTTTCATTAAACGCATTACAAACATAATCACAAAAGTCGAGAAGATTTGAGTTTATAGATCTGTTGGGAACAAACCCATGTTGATTAATGCATAATTGGGGTTTAAAATGTGAAAATACAGAAGTATTAAACTTTGACCTCCGTGGTAAAGGATCAAGGCTCTCGACTAGCGAAAAAAGTTCTGTTTTTGAAAAATTTTGTTCAAAATTTTATTTGATTGATTTGCGTTTTCGCAATAAAAAAATTATAAGGTATATTTGCGGTGTAAAATTAGCATTCAGGATATAACCGTTGCTTGAAATGGTTTTAGCCGATTTGGTGCCTAGATTTGATTAACCAGATACTTCCTCCTCCCAATCTCCTTCCCCTCCCACCTACCTTCAGCCTCATAAGATACCCCAATTAGGGATGCTCTCGCTCCACCGGCTTCGGGAGGTTGGGAGCAGTTGGGACTCTTCTGCGGTAATCATATAATTTTTTTTTTTAAATAACTGCTGTCGAGCAGCCTCAATTCTTCACAAAATTTAAACATCACTTGAAAACATGCACATTTAAACCAATGTTCGATGTAGGTATCTCAAATAAAATGAGGTTACACTGACTTCTCGATAAGCTCTCTCAACTGTAAATAATAATTATTTATTGCTTTTGTGTTTAATTCGTAGAACTCCATTTAATTTTTTAATGTAATAAAATTTAATGTAATAATGTCATTATTAAGTTCTGCAAGTATTATAGATTTGTAGTATATATATATATTATGTAAATAATAATTCCCATCGCAGATAAACCGCAATCATTTGAAGGCTCCGTAGGAATACCTCCCTCGGAGGCCCTGATATTTTCCGCCTGGCGCACACTGAATCGTGATAGATTTCCCGTACAATAGGGAGGATTAATACCACTCATTTTCACTGCGACCCACATCCTTAAGTCCTGGTCCGGCCCGATGCTTCTGCCATCTGCCTGCTGTCGACTGTCCTGCTAGTTTCAACGGAAGATGGAATAATAATTCGAGGTTCAGATTTGCATTCTTTCAATGGTCAAAACCAAAGAAATGTTAAACCATATTTAAATATTCGTTTTTCGAGAGTATTTTACGTGTATGTGTGTACGTTCTGGTGGTATTTGAAAATGATAAATTATTATAAATGATTTAAGATAATTAATAAAGTTTTTAAATTTATTAGTTTCCTAGTTTATTGAGTAGAAAGTAGGTACCATTGTTGTTTTCTTTTGAAAATTGAATCAGAAGAAAATATTAGATAAAAACTTTTACTAATTTAGCAAAGCATTTGAAAGAACACTTTTGTATTATCGACCTCAAAATTCATAATATCTAGCTCTATTATTTCGTCTGTTGTGAAGTGTAATTGCGCGAGACGACGAATTTGAGAGTGGAAATAAAGTTTAGCAAGTTTTTGTTAACCCCACAGTTGATCTCCCGACAATTGCCCCCTCGAAATTATATTTATATAATTAATTGTGCATTATTCACCAATTTCAAACCTAAAATCGACTTAAAAAAACCTTTAATAATAAGTTGGTATGGATATCAAACGAATTTATTTACAGTGTCGATTTTTTGTACTTATGTGTTGGTTTTATACAGTACATATATGTACATGGTGTTAAGGCACGTACTTGACTTACAACCAGTGATTCCTGACATTTCTTGGAGTAAAAATGTGAATGAAATTTTTACTCCGGTTATTTCAGGAGTTTTTTCAATTTTTGTCAAAAGACGAGTGACCGCCCAACCTCTCACTCCGACCTTAACTGTCCAATAAATACAGATTTTTAAAAATAATTTAAGTAGAATGAGAAAAAAACATCAAAAAAGTCACCGGAGACCAAAATTTTTGGTGGCCAAAAAGAGGTATTATCATTTGACTTTGAGTCGGAAGGTTGCGGTTTTACCGCATGGACAGTTTGCCAAGGCAGACGAACACAATAATAGTAACTTGACAACTAAGGTGCCTCAGTAACGCACCGCTAGCTGGGAACGGCCTCCTCCAATTGGGTCTACATACGACCAGGACATAATGAAAAGATACCTAACGTAAACCCTTTACTGAGCCCTTAAAACCTTTCACCTCAGCGTACGGTCATTCATAAATAAATACAAAATAACACAAGGTTTAAACCTTCCGTGGAAATATTATTATTATTATCATCAGACCAGGCAGACTCTAAGTGGCATCTTCGTCTCGAGTAAATAGTTGAAGGGAGCAGGGAGCAGGAAGCACTAGGACTCGGCGGAGCACTCGGTGAGGCTTGCCCGCCCCACTCGAGGGCCCTCCACATGACCAGTGTAATGAAGAGGGTGCATCAAAGTGAACCGCACAAAGCCGGGCGGTGCAGGGCCCAATGCTCGGGGTAAGTCATAAGGCGGGGATTGTAATATTACAGGGTTTGGACAGTCAAGGTGCTCAAATTGTAGAAACCTTTGACAACGTACTAATAAAAATGCAGATGGAACTAAATAAAATTTAGAAACCGCGCATTAAGACACCGCATTCCGAATTTCTACCGCTTATGCCCTATAACCCCCCCCCCCTCTTATCACTCCCGCCTATCTATCTATACTTTGAAGTCTATACATTTTTTACACTAATTAATTATATAATATATATGTTTGATGTACCCCCATAAATAAGCAGGGCTTGTGTGTATGGGGGGGGGGGGGGGTGTTATTATATAGTTTTTATTTTATATGATTTAGTTCAGGTTTTCAGTATGATTATTAAGGTGATTTTTAAATTCTTTTATATTGGTATTCATGTTTCTAATTTTTTCTGGTAATGAATTAAAAAAAATTTACTCCATATTGTTGTAATTAGTTTTAAGTAAACGCTGATGAAGCTAATCGTTGCTTACGAAACATGTTGATTTTTTACGTGGTTAAAACTTAGTATTCTATTAATTTTGAAACGATTAATTAATAAAATCAAAGATAAACGAGTAATTTTATATCTCTGTGAGGTTTATAACATGCTTCGCGAATATCGACTTAGAAGCAAAGCCGGGGTATTAAATTTACGGTGGTGTACGCCGAAATCTCTCCTCCGCGATAAGGACAGCCAGGAACAAAGGGATATTTAGAATATTCTCTCTGGAAAACTTCCACCCCGGGGCTGAAATGTGCTGCTAAGGGTGGCTCGTGTGCATATTGCTTGGCATTGTAAACAGACTACGGGGCCGGCCAAGGGCGACACCGAAGAATTTTACGTGTTCCAGAAAAATAAACTGAATAATTTTTTTTTTCATTCAAGCTTGCTTAACTATTAGGCCAAAAGTATTATAGTGATTGATTTTTGGGTTATTATGTATTGTACCTCCTTCTTTAGCTAACGTTTTGGACAGCGTTGCAATGTCCATGATCAGGCACAATGTCTACATCTGCCCTGATGATGGACACTGTAACGCCGCTCGACTCGTTGGGTAAAGAAGGAGGTAAATTATAACCCACAAATCATACACAATAATACTTTTTTATTTTGTCAGCATGGTACAAGTGTAAATATATAAATAGCATCATAGTACCTATAAGCGTTACATAAAAAAAGTATAAATAAACAGTTATATCAATAGTATCTACAGAGATATAGGTAAGTGTATGAGGTAATATAAAATTATACGTTTTAATGTGAATTAGCAATACAAGGGCTTTTTTCACATGTATTTTTCTATGAAAAGCAATTCGCGCATGGCTCATAGCTGTTATCTCCTTACGAATGTGAAACAAATGTTGTTTATTTGTGTGACTATTAAAAATAAAATGATACGAATATAATGATATGATACGAAGTAGCAAAACCTTTTGAACTTTTCGCTTGCGTCATCATTTTCATTACGAGCTACGGAGTGTCGAAATAATTATTTGACTATTAATTAAAAAGTTTTACATTTCAAAAAATGTTAGATGAAGGCCGCGCTACCCCGCTCAAAAAGAAGAAGATGGAGAGATACGACAATACGAACGTGAGAGCGAGCGCGCTAACATTAAAAACCATAAAATTCTTGCGAAAATTGTGAAAATGTTTAATAGAAGACGTCTCGTTTGAAAAATAGCAAAAATCTCGTGGGGGTTGCGTCAAGTAGCATTTAAAGAAACATTGTGAATTTTTTCATACATATTACTTGTAAAATAACAGAACAAACGTGTAAATATAAATTTTTGGAGCATACTTTTGCGATTTATTTCTATCGAGGGAATTTCAAATAATTACCGCTTCGGCATGGGGAATGTATACATACTATCTTAAAGAATAACATATATTTTTTTAAGAACTTAAAAACTTCAAACGTTTAAGGAAAACATGTAAGAAATCGGTAGAAATTGGCAGAGCGGCCCCTTAAGAAATCATTTTACAAAAATAGTGCGCAATTATCAGTTCAGATATGCGGAGAAAGAGAAATAGTAGAAGTGCATCACTTCAATAAAGGTGCTGGGTACATTTTCTCTGCAAGTCCGACCCTGGATTCTCTGAGAAGGAATCCAGACCAAATACCGCCGATCTCAGAAATTGGTTCAGAGAATTCCCGCTCCGTTCCTGGCCATGGAAGGAAGGAAGGAGGAAGCCATCACATCGTAGTATATGATTTACATAATGTGAGATGTGTAATATCTCGTTTTTCCTCCTTATTTGACGGTCTTTGAATTGTGAATTGAATCATAATAGAGATACAGAATTATGAATTGTACATAATTACTAAAAAATGTTATTTCACTTGGCTTATCCAACGCATCTGTCGCCATACGACACAGACATTTCAATATGTTTAGCAATGCCCTTGCCTTGTCTTTCACCATCCCACCCCAACATTAGATTTGATGGGTTTATTTTTAAACTTGTGTATAATTTTGTACATCACTGATTTTCGGCAGTATGCAAAAAAATAGTTTTTCGAGGTAGGTTTATAAAGACATGCAAATACTTAAAATGTTTAATTTTATTCTTAAATACGAGTATAGCCTTTATTTGGTTCACTTTTAATATTTAATAAATAACGCATAATGTAGGTACATAATGTTTTGTTTAACATTAATTAATTCATAATATAATTTGGAGTACCATTGTTATTTTTCACAGTTGGTAAATTTCATCATTTGGCAACATCATTAATTAGTTAATTACGTAGTTTGATTCTGTCTTTAAACTGGGAAAGTTATCAGTATATTTCGTGAGATCCAAAGAATTCATAAAATATACAAAAGAAAGAGTAGCTTCATAATTTAGTAAGGTAAGTGTTCAAATAGGGCAAAGATACGAGATATTTGAATAGGTGTGAAGCGGTAATAAAATGATTTACCAGGAACATATAAAAAATTGGATTATTCATAAAAGATATTGCCTTGATTATTGTCCGACGAAGATAGAGGTTTTCCAAAACCGATCGATGGTTAAAATAAATATAGCGTTAAAACGTCGTCTTTTTAACTCAAGTATCAGCAATTTTGGTAATCTCTTACGGATTATGTTAAAGGCACTGCTGAAAACCAGCTACATTCCCGGAGAAATCCGGAATGTACAGCTGAGCATTTGCTCTTTTGGCAATATAATCATTTAAAGGTATAATAATGATGTGTAAACATTTAAAAATTATTGTCAAATAAACGTTTTTACTATTATAAAAGTCATAAAAAAAGTACTTAAAGTGATAAATATGAAAATCGATAAAACGTTGATAACGTAAATCGAAAATAATCCCAACGACTTATGCACTTCGGCGAGCTATTCGTAAACTGGTAATATTTTCGCTAGTAGATGGGAGAGTCGTTAACATGGTTCGAAAAATACTCGATAGTGGCGTTTGCCGGTTTTGAACACTGGGAACACCCATCACACTATGAAAACTCCGCGCGCACGAAGCGAAAACGGTGTGTATAACGATACGATCGCGGAAATGCATTTTCCATTTACCGAGAATCCATCACGTTTGAGCTGTGCAATAGCGCTTCACACAGCTGCCAACGTTCTTTCTACGACTGCAAATTCCCTGGAAATGTGCACTTTATTTGACCCACCTAGATGCAAACGTCCGAGGCATGCTGCCAATCAATTTCACTGGAAATATATTGCGCGTTGTTGGTTCCTCAGAGTGTTTCGCAGTATTGCGATACCTTATTCTTGTTAAACTTACGTTTCGAAAGGGGATGCGGTGTCCATCATGTTCATCAAAATTGACCCAGGAAATTATCAATGTTGTAAAGCAGGTAAATTTACAGGTAGATTTAGGTACACAAGCCGCATTGCGCTTTATCCTCACTGAGCCTATGTTTCGGACAGTGCAGTAAGTCAGATCATGGTCAGATATATGTAAAATGTACATGTACACAAGACTCGATACCCCAAAAGTATTTTTTTTATTTAACATTATTTTTTTTACATAATTCAACATTAAGTCCCGTTAAACTGATTTATATCAGTTTGTCAACGGGTTCTTTTAACAATTACTTTAAAATTTAAACAGGTACATAAAATATACATTATATATACATACATCCACATATTTTTACATATATAAAATAAAGAGGAGAGGAAAAACAAAAGAAAGAAAAAGAAAAAAGATTGTAATGGAAAAAACATTAAAAACGAAATTTAGAAAAACGGAGGTTAGTACAAAAAAATTCTTTCACATAACCATTTTTTTAGCATACATTTCCTTTTGAAAGTCAATTCACAGCTTTTTATTGAATAAATTAACATGTTGTAAATTATTGGTACGAGGTATTCTAGAGTTCGACCGTATTTATTTAGGTATCTGGGAATAACAAGTCCATCGTTTGCAGTTAGTCTTGTATTATGAACATGTATCACTATTTTATTATATTCAGATTGAGATGTATGCTGATTCGCAATTTTGAACCACAATATAAAACCTCATAACAGCACAACAGGAAGATATGTATAATGGTAAAAAAAATAATCTCTGTAACTTCATGAGTACCAAAGAACAAGAGCTTAAATCGAATTTGTTTGGTGGAAGTGGAAATTATGAAGGTATCGATTATCCTCAATGTATTGAACTTGTCCAGACTCCAGGAAAAGTTGTCCGCGTAAGCTTAATTGCTTTTTTATGCTTTTAGTTTGTAACTACTATCAGACGCAAAAGTTTTTAGTGCTCTCAATATCGGTTTAAGAATTTATTTAATGCATAAATTATCAGAAATTTAGGTTCGACCTCCATATATATGGCTAAAGTTTGCAAAACCAACTAAACATTTTTTTAAATATAAAAATGGATAAATATCGTCGATATAAGTATTTTTTATAACTGGAATGGTTTGAAGGTGACATTCTACGACGACCTTCATGGCAAAGGGGTAAAGATAATTGACGGGACCAGACGTTAAAATCCCAGTGAGAACAAAAAATAATGTAGTGAATAAAATAAAATGCAGTAAGTAGGTAGGATATGTTTTTAGATTTTCACGGCCAAAAGCATTTTCGTTGTTTGTTTTTGGGGTGTTATGCCATTTTGCTTTACATCCTTCTATAGCTGACATTTCAACAGCGTTGCAGTGACAATCATCAGGGCAGATCCGGCAGATCCAACGATGTGTAATTGTTAGTGTTAAGTGTGTGCTTATTTACTCCTTTATCGCTTCCAAGTAAATAAGCACACACTTAACACTAACAATTACACATCGTCGGATCTGCCCTGATGATGGACCCTGCAACACTGTCCGAAACGTCGGCTAAAGAAGGAGGTAGCGCAACAAGGCATAACACCCCCAAAACAAACAACGAAAATGCAGTAGGTAGGTTTGTATCTATTTGAATATCTCAGAATAACTTTGGTGAGTGACGAAAAATACAAGATTTCCATAGATAGATAATCCGACAAACGAAGAAAAGATGACGGGTAGAGACAAGCAATGCTTCTCGTTTCGAAACTTGACTAGTGCGAAGTGCAGTTTCGCTAAGTTCTTGCAGTAAGCAAGGGCGAAGAGTGAAAATAATAATCCTCCAACAGGAGAGGTCACAAAAAATAAAACATTGCGCATTCGTAAAATTCTTGGTACCATAGTAATTGTGATAGTCACATTCAGTTACTAGTGAGTAAATTATGGCCAACTTAAAAGGATGTAAAGGAGGCCGGAAGAACAAATCGTTCTCGATTTGTATCGGTTCTTACTCAGTCCCTTAGGCCATAGAGAATGCGACACTCAGATTACCGAGAAACAACTAATCCCTTTTCAAATAAGCGAATATTCCGTGTCTTACGTTTGTTCATTCAAGGCTCTTTTCAGCGGCAGGAAATCGAGTATCCTGTTTAGTTCGGGGAATAGCGTTACAGTCGGATCGCTGTATTAGGAGCGCTTTAAGGAGAAGTAACGAAGCAGCGGGTCCTGACTGTAACCAAAGCTCCCGCGCGATGGGAAGAAAGCTCAATGTAGGGCAACAAGTGAAACGAGATACCGCCGAGTGTATTTTCGCTCAAAGGGGGAGCAAAGAGGCAAAATCCTTGCGAGGCTTTATTCAGTTCCAAGAAACGTTATTCTACTGCCGATTCATTCGAAATTTAGCCATTTAAGTGGAATGTATTAGAATATTAATATGGTGTAAGATTTGAGAGTAATATTAAAAAAAAAATGTTGTTTACAGCGATTAGCTGCTTTATCTTAGCAAAATGGTAGATGAAGTCGAGGACGCCCAAGGAAGACGTGGCACGATCAAGTGAATCATATACTTGAGTCGGGCCATATCAAGAGTCAGAATAATAGAAGAGTATGTATGAGAAAATCTGGCAAGGAGTGTGTGCCAAGACCGAATTGTTTGGCGGTCCGTCATCTCTACCTACCCCTGCAGGGAAACGGCGTGATGGTTAGTTAGCTAGTTATCTTAGCCAAATTAATAGTAAAGATACCTAAATTCTCCAGTATTTCAAAATAAATTAAAACTCTGCTTTTTCCACTAATCTTCTCTTAAATGTAATATCAAAAGTAATGGAGAATATAAAATCATGCAAAGTCCAGGGTCTCAAATATAGTGTCCTCTGCATGTAGAGTCGTATCTTCTCCGAGCATAATATTTTTAATAAAAGTGTGTCATTCAGAAGTGACCTGCCAATTAAGTATGTTTTCTGAATCTGTTTGTGAATAATACAGTTAAGAAAGAAAAGAACTAAGCTAAGAAACTAAAGCCTAAGAACTCATAATAAATCGCGCCATTGAGGTGATTTAAAAAAACGGCGCTCTAAAATTCTCAAAATTTGACTATTATTGGATATACAGGTAAATCATTTTGAAGAGACCCTTGCTTAGTGGTGCACTGGATGGATTAAAAAGTATGAATTATAAACGTGATCTACTCAACTGAAAAATAAGTGAGTCGGTAACAGCTGTGATATTCAAACTCGATTCGTCTGACTGCTATCGACCAACACATAGCAGACCGCAAACCTTTACCCATCCCAGACCACTAAACCAGACCAATACACCGCGTTATTCACCGTGCCTCCGTTGATCGATTAGTCGAGCCGAGATAATCTTAACGAATGAAACGATTTTATTTTCTGTATAAAAATGCAGAGAAGAGTTTATGTTTGCGAATAATATCACAAAAATATAATAAACAAGATTCTGCCCGCGACATCGTCTGCGTAGGATTAGTACTTCGAGTAATCTATTTTCTTTTCCTAGGTCCCATCTACGTTTATACCAAAATGCTTAACCTATTTATTTAAAATATGTATAATTCTTGATTCGATTCAAAGTATTAGGCGAGTACTTTAAATAAATTCACTAATTTAGAATATTTTCCAAAATAGAATTTTGATTTAACAATCATTGTTTTGCAAAATGTCATTCTCAAATTTTGAAGTTTTCTATTAAACAATAATTATTATTTTCAATATATTGAAAATAAATAGCTAGTTTTATAAATTATAGCCTATATGTTATTCTGATGTATGAGCTATATTATTGTAAAGTTTCATTAAAATCCATTCATTAAATTTCGATTTAAAGAGTAACAAACATACATACATCCATACAAACTTTCGCGTTTATAATATTAGTAAGATTTGTACATAAATTTTTTTTTTTAAATTTTGTGCTAGAAGTTACTACCGGGCATCGCGACACTTCTTTTATCTACTTATTCAACATTATTTTATCGAAATTCTTTATCTCATCGAACAAATGGAAAATGTGGAATAAAGAAAAGATTTTTTTTCTTTTTCGACACTTAAACGGACATTTTAAATAGCTCAAATAAAGTTGAGCGCTGAAAAAAAAACTACGTTGACTTAAATATTCCACACAGAAAAGTCTACGCAAATTTGACGATGCTCTTTGAGAATATTTTCCGCAATAGATTTTTTTTTGCTTTGCAGTTAGGTTAATTACGAATTCTTGGCGTTTGTAATTTTCTCTATTTATTAAATCGAAATTAAAGTTTCTCCTGAAATCATAAGATTTGTAAGCAGGTACTTAAATACCTACTTACTTAATTGTAGTCTATATATTTAATGTAATATTTTTTTTTAATTTTCACAAAACAATGTCAATGACAAATCTTTCTGTAATTTTTTTCATGCAGGTAAGCTACCAAAATATTGAAAAAAAAAGCGAATAAGAGTACAAAAAAAACACGACGATAGAACACAAAAAATCTTTACTGCACCCTAAAATAGTTACCACCTTGAAACAGAAACGGAACGTAGAGACAAACTTACGGAGAGACGAAATGCAAATCGGTCGAATTAAAACAGGAAGCTCAGTCAACAATAGAACATTTTAAAAGGCCCATCTCAATTTGTTTCCAGTTTCTAAGAAGAGATATGACACGAATTTCCGTTACTGAAAATAGTTCGAAACTATAACTAGAAAACGAAAAACTACACGGACAAAAATGTTATTCTACAATACGATCATTTTATTCGTAAAAACGGTTAAAAACGGGACTGAAGTTCTTACTAAACAAATTAACAAGGTTTCAATGTTTATTGACGGGAACATGTAAGAATAATTTGTTGGTATACGTAATTTCGTACGTATACCAACAAATTATTCTTACATTTTCCCGCCAATAAACATTGAAACCCTGTTAATTTGTTCGTAAGAACTTCAGTCCCGTTTCTACGAATAAAATGATCGTATTTCAGAACAACATTTTTCTCCGTGTACGGTAAGAACAAAATAAAAATAAAATTGTCGTCGCAACAATTAAAGTTAATAAAATAGTTCAAAAACGAAATAGTTAATTAAAAACAATTCGAAACTATAACTACAAAACGAAAAACTATGGTAAAAACAACAACCAAAAAAATTTGTCGTCCCAACAATTAAAAGTTAATATCTGATTCACTGTCAATTATTTCCGACAGAAAAACTCAGAACCGATACAAAAATACCGTTTCTATTTAGGGACCATCAATCAAAACGCTGCAAGCTCAATCTAACAACATCCATCATTATGGGCGAGGCCGGTTCTTTTGTAGCGTCCGGACTCAAAGTCCTGCTAACGTCGCGATATCGCGTCGGCCGCGGACAGTTTATTGCGTCACGTCAATATCCCACTGGCCTCTTTCTGCGTGGGTGGGAAAACATGAAACGTGAATGTGACCCCCCGTACCTTACGCGGCGTGGATACTGGACACCCTACCACCCCCCCCAACAGTGGGCCAGGGAACGATGTTTGATGCCCATAAATATTTGGTCAGACACCATGTAGAACAAAAAAAAAACTCAACATTTTAACGACGATATGTACAACTATGCGTCTCCATCTGATGAAAAATCCATTTGGTGCCACTTAACACTTCGACGTGGTCCTTTTTAACTGTAAAAAAATGCAAAATATAAATGATATTTTTTTTTTTTTACATTGGAATTTTTTTCCTCAGAGCCTCTTAGGGCCTATGTCATCGTCATCTTTGAGGATGCCGTGTAGGGAGTTTTTTTAGGTAAAGGAAGGAGATGAAGTTCTGGGAAGAAAAAAGATAGGGATGGTATGAATCTGGGGGATCAACGTGTCCACGAGTGACGGGCGTATTAATCTATTCCTCCTACTGTGCAAGCAGCACTAGCCTACCTATAAGCAGTAGGCGGGCAAAAGCATTCACCGCCAAGACCTTTTTATTTTATAGTGACCACCTTACAAGAGTCCCAACTGCTCCCGTCTGGAGCCAGTGAGACTATGGCATGTGGTATGTTGTGAGGCTGAAGGTTATGGTGTTAAATCAATCATCAGGCCGATGCATTTATTTATTTATTAATTTATGTATTTATTAATTTTCTCACATGTTACGAATATTATTTTTTACATAGAAATTAACCTCACTAGGACTATAATAGCCAGTATTGAGGTTAACTTTAATACATTTAAGTGAAGAAGCATACGTTTAATACAACAACAAAAAAAACAAAATTTACACACATAAGTTAAATTTAAAAAAACACAAAAACTGCAAAAAAAAACACATAAAACTAAACATATAACTAACATTGCGTTTAGAAGTTTAATTAATGCACTATAGAAAACTTTATTCTTTCCTTCATATTCATGTTTTGTCTCTCCGGAATAATTATTGCTAGTGTCACAAAATAAATTGGAAAATTCTACCTAGGAGATATATAATACATATGATATAGGAGATATATCTAGGTATAAGTAAAAGTTAGGGATTTTGTACCTGAAATCAAATAATATTTGTTATGTTTGTGACTCCACAGAGGGGCGCTCCTAATTTTGCGTCTAAAAACAGTGACACATTATCGCTACTCGATTGGGGGACGTCCTGATGCAGTTTAAGGAAGGGGCTGTAGGGCTGATTTGATAATTTTGTTCTTGAAGAGGATCGGATTAGGGGAGGGGAATGTGCGAGGAAAAATACAAATAATATTTTTTTTTATCGTATCATTTAAAATTTATATATTATCACAATGTGACCCACTGTGCGCCGTCTGAAGGACGGCAAGCCGGGCAGGCTGGATGGAACGGTTGCTAAAGGGTAGTGCCGTTTAGTTGGAAACCTTTTCAAAAGCTGATATTGCTATAGATCCGAGTACTTACCCACTGCCGAGACTGAATTGATTAATCTGAACATTGCCAATGCCAATATTTTCATGGGAAACTGTGGGAATACATTTTAAATAATATTCAGCTGGAGTACTTTTTTAGGTGAATAGTAGTCCCAATTAAAGCCATTCCAATTCTGAAAAAAATTAAGTATTTACACATACGTTAAGTTCATAAATAATGTTTTTATCGCGTTTGAAACACATGATGATTTAGTAAACGGTTTCATGTGAAAATGACATTACTTCATTGATCTATAATACATCACCGATATTACGACTTTACTCAACAAACCTCATAAGCCAAGTCCTCCCTTCATTGCATAAGCAACATTTTCGACTTATAATGATGGTAGTAGGGTGAATTCAAATGTTGTTGAGGTATTTCAGGGAATATTTGAGAAGTTAACCATTTCATTAAATGTTTCACTTAGCAGTTAACCCACGTGTGAGCTATTCATTAAAGTTTCCACTGTTATCGGAGTTCGGCTATATTCACGTTTGACCAAAAGATTCACGTCGTAAATAGCTGAAACTATAACAATAACATGCGCTTCATGTCTCCGAAAGTTATAACTTATACCAAACAAAGTTATGAAGGGACATGACATCAGCGAGGTGAATTAGTAGTATGAGAAAGGGAGCTAACTTCGAATGACACCAGTTCAGAGGATAATGGCAGAAAGCACTCAGAGTAATTACTATTGGGCATCGAAGGAAGTGGACAATGGACAAAATGGCGGAGCTTTCGATAGAAAACAACGCAGAGGATAATATCTGGGTTACATTACATTAACTGATGTTATTCAAGGCAAACTGAGCGGAAATAAAGAATTCAAAGTTAACCTTCGTGTCACGCTCACCAAAAAAAATATGTATGTACCTATGTGTATATTAACCGAGTTTTTATAACTTGTTGGTTTTCAGGTTAAGTGTGAACATCTGTAAAAATCATTAAATAAAAATAATAAAACCAAATTTGAAAATTTCTTATAGAATCCAAGATGATACGAAGCCTTGCCGTAATATTTGAGTTATTTATAGATACATATCCCCCTTGGAAAAAGTGTGAAAATAATTATAATATATAATTTAAAATATCTGCAGTTAACCTAAAAATAAAGATGGATTGAAGGATGAATATGATGGTGATATCAGTCTAATTAACGAATTAAGGCCAAATTTACAAATTATAGGCGATTTTTGCTGCCACTGAGGGTAACGAATACCGAGTGGGTATGAGGTTTTCTCACTGTTCAAACCTAGGAAGGTTTCGCTTCCGCTATGGGTAACGAAAAGTTGTTAATTTTCGCCTAGTCTTTTGATCTAGTCAGTAACGTTCGTGCCGTCCGTGAATAAATACATACACTGCAAACGTACGTGACCAGTGAAAAAGCATCTTATTATTCAAATGGATAGCGAATGCGCCTGTTTAAAATAAAATGATCGTATTTTAGAATAACATTTTTCTCCGTGTACTAATACGGTATAAGTCTTTATATATTAAAATACGCGTTTTAGGATTAAGTAAAATTAAATGCCAGAGTTGTAGATATTACAGATTAAATTAGCTAGGTAAAGTCAGATGCCATCTTAGAAACGGGAAGGTTAAACACGACACATCTGTTCAAGTGCAGAACGTAACAGAAAACAGGCTTTTAAAACGTCCTCGGACACATTGGTGCTCCCATCATCGCACTCGAGAACTCTGAGCTAAATAATGACAGAGGGAGGGTTTAGATAAGGGAGGGACTTACTCCCCCTTCCCGGCCTACTGACCTAGAACGTCTCGAATGGAACAGCCAGGAGGGACGCGAAGGGTCGGGGACTAGGAAACGGGGAAACCTTTCCATAGACCAACTAACAACTCACCCTACAATTCTTGTAATTGCGAACAGTTTAAATTGATTCCCGAAGGGAGAGAAATCTACGCCTGAAATAATTGTTTCACGTTTTCTTAAATATTTATGGGTTATAATATTTCAATTAAAGTAAACTTGTTAATTTACAGATGTTTTTAAAATTCTAAAAACAGAGAAGAGATTTAAAGTAGCACATTATATTGTGTGAACGTAACATATTGATTCAGGTAAATAGATAAATAATGTGTACATTGTATATAGGGAAATAGGTTGTGAGAATCGATTTATTTTGTGTTTAGGGTCTCAAGTTTATCATACCTACATGATTATTTTCAATGAAAATAAATTTGTATAAAATATATAATCAAAATGGAATATTTAATAACGAGATTATTACACGTAATCTTGGAATTGGTGAATTTGAGCGGATTTATTTATTTTTACATAATTTAACATTTTTTACAGAAGAATTATACAGTGTAAACATAAAAATCCAATTTAAATTAATCAAACTATAAGAAACAAAATGTAAACTAATAACTGTTTTCAAAAAATATGTGAAATGATTTTTTGTAAATTCTTTCGTTGTTATTAAAAATACCGGAAACTTTTACATATTGGCTACCTAGGGCTACGTTGTATACGGGGGATTATAAATAAATTGCTATTGACGTGTTGCAGTGAAAGATATTTAGAGTTAAAAAAATAAAGTTTTTTCGTAAGAACATTAGGTATAGGTGAGATGACTTAACGTTTACAGTCTATTTTACTAAGAATATCTAGTTTCGAAATTACCACAACAATTCGATCATTGTTGTAACGCTATCAATGTGGCTATATTCAGAACTACTAGTGGTACTCGCAAATTCCTTTCACAAAACGGAATAAAGATCGGAAAAAAAATCCCAGTCAATAAAATGTAAATGTTCATTCTATTTAAAAAAATACTTTTATCTGGTATCCATACCATATAAATAAAATATACGGAAAATTTCAAATATCCACTCTCAAATTTCAACTTGCGATCGTGCCCTTGCAACTGTACAGAGCGGTTCCGATGAGAAATATTGTTGTTCTCCGTACCCAAAAGTTTAACTAATAATTCAATATCGACTTTATTTATTCATTCAAAATTTGCTTTAATATATATTCCTACATTCAAGTAAGCAATAAAAATGCTCAAACGTGTGAAGATAGATTTTTTAATATCATGTACTTCTTGTAAGTATTTTTTGATCGTAAGTATTTATGATTTTTCAATAATGTCTAAGCAAAATAAGTGTGTATAAAAACTAAAAAATAAATAGACTGAGTCATTTTCTTCACAAAACACGTTCTAGGATTTATTTTTTAATTGTTTTAATTGAACTAAATTTAAAAATCTTAAAAAACTTTTACTAAATTATGTATTGATTTATTTTACTATATGATTTGAAATATGTGTTGTATAATATAATATATAATTTCGTTTGAAAATTTGACAAATCTGCCAACGACCACCGATATAACCTTATTACATTAAAAATAAGCTTGGTTTTTCAAAATTTTAAAACATGACTTTAGCAGATAAAATAAAAATCTTTCGAAATTAATTTATGTTTTTTTTTGTAAAAAAGAGTCAATACGTCAAGAATTTGATTTAAAAATGACAAATTTCCAGTATTCTCTGGTTAAACCCTCATAATTATACAAAGCCCGCAGGAAATCGTTAATGTTACAGTAAACAAAGGAAAACTTTTCTTGGAATAAAACTCCAGATATGGCCACACGTGCTGAAAATCCCCCATTGTTATGTACCTGAGACCTGAGAAGGCATAAAAGTAAATACGCATTATTAAAATATATTGACATTATTTCAGAGTTTCTTAAAATTAAGACATTTTAGTACCTAACCATTTTAAGACTAAAACCATCAGGGATATGGGGGCAAAGTGGAACTTAATGCAAATAGCCCAGTGAACTTTTTCTATGTTGTTGCAAATGGTAACCGGAACAAACAGAACTATGGTGAAACAAAACAATGATAAATCAGAACAATTAAAAATGAAAATCTAATTTTTGTCGTAGTTAGATGTAATCTAATAATAAATTTTCTAAGCAAAACAAATAAGTGTTATGTAAGGTCAGGTTATTTGCGATAGAAAAGTTCAACCGCGTCTCCTTTCATACATTCACGAACCACAGTTTCGTGAGCACTGTCTCGGAATATTACGAAGAAGTACATTTGAACGAGAAATTGTGACACTATTGTCATATTTATGTAATTCCCCTTTTAGTTGCTCTCGTAAAACATTTTGTTATTGTTACTAGTATTCTTTCGGGGACTTTTATCTGCACCTTGATACGGGGAATAGCCGAAACCTTTAGATATTATGACGCAGTTACTGTGAAAGCGCCTTTGTTATTATTGCGAGATATGGCCAGATAAATACTTGGGCATAAGCAGATTTTCCACGTCGATGTTGGGAAAAGTATTTTCAACAAAACAATAACACGTATTGCGTAAATGGGGTAAATACAGTGAATATCACACAGGTATTTGACAACCCTTTGCAGGAATGGAAGAAATAATATTTAATAATTAGTACTATTCCAGAAGGTGCGTAGTTAGTAGTGCAATGCAATCTATTACATAATTCAGAGTAATAAAATAAACAAAAAAAGAATAAATTAAATAAAAAGATAAGAGACGTGAAAAAATAATTATTATAAATTATGCAAATAGTCGTTTATGAAAGATATGTGACCACAGGGAATCAATATGGCGATAAGTATTAATGTGGATGCCTATTGGGTGGATATTAACTTAAGCCATATATTATTTAATGTACTTTTAAAAAATGGAGACTATATCATTTCAGGCTTTAAATGTATGTAAATTCGAGAGAAGTCATTAGAAATGTATAATATAATTAATTAAATAAGCTTCATTTCATTGAATCTCTCTCCTATCTACCTTTGTTTCCATGGCTCTTTCGTATGCAGATTTAAAAAGAAAGCTGGTATTTCAGTGAAGGGTAAATTTTCTATTTCTATGAAATAAATTGGTCTGAAAACTTTTTATCTCTGAAACCTTACTTTGTAGTTTAAAAAAATAAAGTTTTCTCGAAATTAAGTCAATTACCAATATAATATTCTTTAATAAACCCATTAAAAAGTTTTGAAATATTTTCATAAACATTTCAAATTTCAAGTTTGTTTAAAATATTACATTTACATAGATTCATTCCAAAAATTCTGAGATTATGACAGCTGTTGGAGAAGTGGAGACATTACTTTTATTAATTAATATGCTAAATAGTCCTCGGGTCTCAGCACATTTACAACACTTTAATTGAATTTGCAGCACCAATTACTAAGGCATTCAGCAAACAAAAAACCACAAGACAAATAATAATAGTAAATATTGCAAAAAAATATTCATCTTCATACAGGTACCTAATATAATATTGTTAAAAGCATTATGGCGAAGGGAAAGGGTATGTGTCTCATTTTGTTTTGAAGACAGGCCACCTTGATCGAGAGGCATTCGAAGATTTTTTTGTTTATAAAATACGTGATAAAACTTTATAACATTTACATATATGATACATTAGATCACCAAACTAGGCGACTGCCTGTTTCATGGTGACCAATGGAATATAGTTATTTTGTGAGGTCTAGTGTAAACATATGGATTAAATATATAAACATGTTGAAAATAGAAAAAATTATAGTAGAAATATTATAATGACAATAGAAAATATAAAATAGAAAAAAGTTAAATGAAAATAAAAAAGAATAAGACATGCTATTATTAAAATATAGGGATTAAATATACAAACATGTTGAAAATAGGAAAAAATATAATAGAAATAGAAAATATAAAATAGACATTAAAATGAAAACCAAAAAGAATAAAAAAAAGAATGGGAAATGCTATTTATTATGCAGGATTAGATCACATACATAACTATTTTTTCTAGTTGTACATACTGTACATGTATGCAAAAACGCGTAAATACGCGCATACATACACTCATCCACAGATGTAATCGAATTTCTTGAAAATGCACCTTTTACTATTAATAAATGCTCTTTTCAAAGGCAACAAAAACAGGACAAGGCAACAAAAATTAGTCATGCTTTAGAGAAAAATTAAACTATGAAAATACTAACAAAGGAGTGATAACAGCATCATTAGAAATTATACCATGGTTATTTATTAATACTCCAACAGAAGGAATGATATTTTATTAGTTCGCGTGACAGACAAAACATCATTATTTTCAAAAACACTCCTATAAACTAGAAAGGACGGTATTTAATATGATAGAACTAAATTAATAATTAAATGGAGTATTATAACCGCTGACATACAACTTGGTAGATGAGTCTCGTGTTAAAAAATATCGTTATTTGGTAATATTTAGTTTTGAATGGAGTTTGATAATAATTTTACTGGATATTATTTTCTTAAAACGAAGGAGTTTTTTTAGAAGTTATAAATATAAATTTGAGATGACAAAGATTGGAATAATATGCGGAAAATGATTAAGAAGAGAAAAGGGAAATATATTATTCATATAAATTACTGATTGAAGGCGATGCGTTAATTATTCAAGCAATTAAATCGGATATTTCAAACAGTTTTAACGATAAAAAGCTTTTAAAATCGTTTTTCTAGCAACGAACTTTTATTCTGCTTTACGGGATACGTAATACAGTAATTGTACGCCTCCTTTTTTGGAAATATCTCAATATTCAATACTAGTACAACTGATTTCAAAATTCTTGGCGAAAATAATCTTATTTGAGGAAAAAGTATTTGTGAATTTCTATGATTTTTAAGTTAGTCGAATTAATTAAATCAACTAATATCACGTACTAACAGATGCGTAACTGACTTATCAACATAGAGATGTTTACCGCGATTCCTGCAGGTTGCACCATCGTTTTTTTTATATAATTAATTCGGGGACCTTAATCAACGTCCCTAAAGTTAGGAATACCTGTATCCCGTATTATTACAATATTCAGTTCGATGGGTCGCCCGGGAGCCCCCTGAAGAAGTCAACCATGTAGGTGTGCGGAAATTTGCATATTTACATAACTCAAACAAATTAGTTTTTCGTAGAAACGGGTCGACATAACTGAACACGGGAGTGTCGACTAATTAGATAATCACGTTAACAAACAACTACGATCATAATATTGATTTTTACATAGTTTTTACAGAGTTTCTACGTGCCTTTCTGCAGCATTCTCTTTCCTTAGCCGCTATGATATTATTCCAAAAAGCAATAAATAATTTTCCGACTTCTACAAAAACGATTTTTTTCGATACCCATATGGCGATAAAACTAAAAAAAATAAATTATTAGAGGTATGATTATCAAAGGGAAACACGGTGATAATGTTCCAAAGGGAAGATTGGCAGGTCATTAAAAGCATAATATTAAGCCCTTCGAAAGCAAAATGACACTTGTGTAGAAGCGAGTAAAGTTTTTTTTTCCACCTAATGGTTGCGAAGTTAATTATGAACAGATTTTTAATGTTTACTTTACGTACGACCGCCCCGGGAACCATTTATTGGATAACAAACACCTCTCAGCAGGGATGCCCGGGTTGGTGGGTGAGGCTTGCCTGGGTCTTGGCGGCGGATGCCTCTCCAGGATGATACTCCACGTACTGCGTGGCGGGCCGGATCAATGGAAACCGATTAAGGGGGGCTTTTTGATCTCTCCATCCGGACTCTCTCGATCCATCGCCGTGTACCGCAATTGGAGGGTTGAATTCAAACGTCCGTCACTCCTAGACGCGCCGACCACTAGATTCGTACACACTCTTCCTTAAACACCTTTTCCTTTTGAGAACTTCCTCTCCTTCCTTTCCTTAAAAATATCCTCCACACATCATCTCCTAAGGTGACGCAGGCAATGAGGAAAATTATTTTCCCCTGGGCCTCACTTGTGGAGACAATGTAAAAAAATTAAAGTAAACTTTAAAAATTGTGTATGTAATAAACATAGAACATACAATTTTAGGCTTAAAATACCATAAAATCGAGGCAAGTGCGGTAAGCTACCAGCAAATCCACGGTGGTATTCTTGGCACTTGGGTTAATATTGTTGATGTTTTTTTTCAACAATATTAATTAACCCCTGAAAATACAACACGAAGGAAGCCATAATACAAAATATTTCCATTGGTTGTTTTATGGTCAGACATTACAGACATTTTCATATACCCGACAAATTCAGTGGAAAGAAAATAGACGAGAGATCAAAGTAGAACGACAAATCGAAGCTGTGTGGGAAATAGGTAATATGCAGCAGGTGGAAAAAATGTCCAGTTATAAAATATCCCCATACAAAAAGGGATCATTCAGTCCACGCCCGACTACCAGGAGCACAAGAAACGGTGTAGGTAATATAGATGTAGTTGCACGAACCCTCCGAAATACTTACTATAAATTTTCCATATTTGTTATAAATATGGAAAACTTATAGTATATATTTAGTATACAAATGAGAATATATTCAGCAGGTGGTAAAAAATTTCCAGTTATATAATAAACCCATCATGCAGGAAGGGATCAATCCACGCCTCGAGTACCAGGAGCACAAGAAACAGTGTAGGTAATGTGGATGTATGAAGTATGAACCTTCTGAAATATATACTACAAATTTTCCATATTTGTTGTTTGGTATTCATCTCGCGCGGTGCTTTGATGTTGGCCATCCTGCCTCTTGCCATTCTGCTACTTGATAGCTCACTACACGAGATGATATCCGCATGCATGGCCGGAGGCAGCTTCTACCGAGCGCTTCTCCTCTAGTCTCTACTACCCGGCAGCCCGTAATAATATTTGGATATCTTCCGATTCTGCTATCTGATCTCCGGGAATTCATATTATTATTACTGAAGGTACTGCTCGACTATTGTTAAATATATATTAGATTCAACGAGGAAATTGATAGAATGCTTTGATGTAGTTATTGGCGGTTACACGGTTTCCGGAATCCATATTAGATAGAGAACCCAAAAAAACTTTAATTTTTTTCCATCTGAACATTTGAAAAAAAATAATCTAATCCTTCGGTCCTAATTCTAAGCCAACTTCGGTCTCAGTATATTTAAAAATGAAAGCACAAACCAAAAAAGGTTATATAACTTGTAACACAAAATCAACTACAAATCTATTTTTAAATACACATTTGTGCTCATGCTTGCCGACTAATTTTAAGTGGAATATTGCAAAAATATATTTGTGGGAAGTGATAAAAAAAAACTTCATAAAAACATGTAAACAAACCAGCATTTTGCACATCTCCCATCTGAAACGATGTGCAAATAACCTGGGTATTTTGAAAATATTTAAATGACATGTAATGCGAAAAATCCAAACACATTTTTTTTTGCATGAGCTTCGCGGGCTTTTGAAGCCTTGACCTCGGGGCCCGAGTCAACCCATCTGCCTAAGACCATCACATGCACAAACGTTAACATTTTGTAAAATGACATTCTATATGTGGGACGTAAAACCATTTGACATATTGATGCGAGCCAGCATTTGCCATGCAGCTATTATGTGCTTTAAAGAGTTTATTATTTGTGAAATACCATTATGTACACCGAATCCATTGCATTAAGTGAAAGTAAACATGGGTCAAACAATAAGAAAAGTAAGAAAAAGCCCGGAGACGCGATTGGCAAACTCCCGAAGAAAGGCCGACACAACAAGTTAGGTCGGATTACAAATAAACCGTCGTTTGCCGAATATTCTGCCAAAACCAATTCGGTTTAATGCAGTAGTTCGAAGGTTCAATTAGCGTGCCTACACACAGCGGGAAAACTGGGCGAACGAAATATAGAGGACTCGTTGACTTTCGAAATGGAGAACTGGGAATAACATGATCAATACTCACCAATATTATACATATAATAAGTTCATTGTAATCTTTCAATGTCATTTCATAAAAATTCTCCAGTCTTAAAGAGTCCTAAATACTCCAGTCTTTTGCAAATAATATTCTAATAATAATATCAATTATTATTAGAATATTAGTTAATTGTTAGTCCTGGAAAATATAAGGGATGTCCAGTGTCTTTAATAAATGTCCTCTGAGTTCAAAATCGTATCTTCTACAAGCTTAAACTTTCTAATAAAAGTATGTTTATCGAAAGTGACTTGCCAGGTAAGTATGTTTTCTGAATCTGTTTGTAAATAATAAAATTAGAAAGATAATACGAACTCATAATAAATTTGAGGAGATTTTTCACAAAAAAACAACGCTTTACAATTATGCAATTATTATTAGATGTGTGTAGAATAAAATGCGCAATCTCCAAAATGCTTTATTTTAAGAAAACCAAAAGAAAACTTTCATTTCAGTAATTCTCATGCATTTATAAGTTAATAATTTTATTCACAAAGGGAAACTTTGGAGAAAAAGTGGAGATTGCTGTATTTGATTCTATACACCTCAATTTTTATTGTTTTAGTATAATTTATACTAAAACAATAAAAAGAAATAATTCTACAAAAATTCAATTATTCATATATGTATATATAGATGTTAAGAGTAACGGCTGCGCGGCCTTTTTTATGCGAAACTTAAATTTGGATTTGAGGTTAAAATACCCAACCAAACTGAAAAATATATTCATTTTTTTTATATAAGAAAAACTCTCTTTTTAACTTTTGAAGGTTATTCCCATCGATGTAATATATCATTGAAGAGGGAGATAACAATAATCATCAAATTTTTAAAAATATGAAAATGAAACAAGACACAGAAAAATAATAAAAGATAATGGTCGCAACTGGGACTCGAACCCAGAACATTACGTCTTACCGGGACATACACCTCTACCAATTGGGCCACTGCCCATATTATTATATTATTATTTTTCTGTGTCTTGTTCATTTTCATATTCTAAACAATTTGATTATTATTGTTATCTTCTTTTTCAATGAATAATATATATATTTAAAAGATAAAGCAAAAATCTAGAACAGATACAATTTTATTTATTTGTATTATTTATATAAATATATAAATTATGATATATAAATTAAATAAAAAATAAGAAGGCATTATAAAAGAAAACTTCTTTGACTGTGGCAGGTATTAATAAATTCATCATGTGTATCATTCATGTTTATCATTCATGTGCTCACACAGCCGAGAAATGCAATAAAAATTATGAATATATAGATTCGCTCTTGATTTTTCATCCAAGTTTCGAAAAATAATAAAAATATTGTAGCGAAGGCGAGGACCCTTTAAACATAAAAACAAATACAGATGGCGGTACTTGTATCGATATCCGATCGTCATGTCTTTTGTAAAACGTTATTTCCGTCCGAAAATTTTCTGAATTACTCGTCATACCGCGCATAAAGAATGTTTAATTTAAAAAAAAACATTCTGATTACTTCCTGTCACTGATCAAACTGAAGCTAGTAGGTACTGCATCCCACAGTTAGATGATCCTCATATAAGCACGCAATACTGTACACGGAACGACCCGGCCTGAAATACAACCCTCGGCGCGGCGGTTTTGGCACTAAGCGCTAAGTACGGAACTAAGTGGGCCGGGGCGGTATTTACACGTGGAACGGGCATTTGTGAACGATTCGGTAAACTTAATTACAAAATGCCAACGGTTCGCTACTATCTCCTGCTGATCAGAGATGCCAAATGTGCTATTGTAGAGTCAGCGGAATACGCGTAGTTACTTAATTTACGCGTGGATTGATCAAAATTTTATAAATTTCCTATGGTTATTTTTTTATGAGCACCTTGTAAACGTTCATTAATCTATACCAGAGATAGAGAACCTATATTATCTAATGTCTCAAATAAAATTTCCAAATATAACATTAGGTTTGTAGCAGATCCTGTAAGTTAAGGCAATAGACTTCGCTTTTCGGCCCATACAAAAAGGACGCCCGGGAAAAAACACTTTTCTACATCGAAAATTGCACAAAATGAATATATTATTTTATACTGCCTTCTAGAGGGTGAAAACTATGTCGGTATGTTTTCGATTTTTCGATGCGTTTCGTATTACCGTAAAAATTCACTGTCAAACATGTACGATTTATCAAAAAATATTATTTAAGGAAAAAGTGCTGCTAACTCAACTCTCATAAAGAATTATAAAATTATAAAAAGCTACCGACGTAGCTTCTTCTTTCTAAAAAATATTTTTTTTTTTTTTTAAATTTCAATTTCGTGAAAGTTTCGGTGTAGAAAAATGTATTCTCCATAAACCCCTTTTCGAGCGATTTCTGTAGGTAAATATGAGCGTTGTCTCATTCGCACATTTCGCATTCGCATGTATTGTAAGTGTGCGTGAGCTTATTGTGAGCGGGACAGAATGACAGACGCGGGTGTTTCGCGTGTCGTTTAAAGTCTAGCCTCTTAAAGCCTCCATTATTGCAGAAGCCACAACAAAAGCTAGCCGTGGCTGTGGCTGTTGCGGTGGCTGTGACTGTGGCGGTGGCGATGTCTATGGCTGATAATGAATGTGACGGTGACGATGATGGTGATGGTGATGGTGATTGTAACGATGACGATGACGATGATACATTGCTCAAAATGTGCATTATTTACTGAAAAAAGAAATCAATTATCGCAATATCAGAAATTATTAAAATTTCCCTTTAGATTGGTTCTGCATTTTAGCCCCATGACGTGTTGCAGTACACAGTTGTTTTTTTGGTAAATGCTGAAATTGTACGAATACATTTTTAAAAGCGTGTTCGAACTTTCAAACGGTTTTATTTGTACCTATTGCGACAAAATACATTGAAAGTGGAAATATTTATAGCTATTCTGGCGAATGAAATAAACAAATTTCAGTTCTACTGTCGCAATTAAAAACACAGCCACACAATTAACTTTCTGTCATCGCAATGCTCCTGTTTGTGCCATTTCCAATTACTAAAATAAAAAAATATTATTTTTTTAAACGCCGTGGAACTTGACAAAAAAAAACTGCATCAGTTATAATTATTATAAAAACTGTGTAAAACGGTTCCGTGATAATTTTAGTACCAAAAGGCGATATTAGATAAAATGTTACAATAAAATACAAGACTAATATATTTTTTTAATTGAGATATTCAACAATGGTTCAATTACTTGGAGTTGGTTATAATACAAATGTATTCTTTGTTTAGTTAATCTTTAGTGAATTATTTTTGCTGTGTGCTGTTGCATTACCTTCTTTAGCCAACGTATCGGATAAGATTACAGTGTCCATCATCAGGGCAGATGTGTAATCCATAATAGTTAATCTGTATTTAATTTGCTGTACATTGGCTGTGTATAATTAGTCCATATGAATACTGATGTATTTAATCATTTGCTTATTGCGGTTTCCCAAACTATTAATAAATTCCCAACATTTAAAATACAAAAGAAAGAGTGAATCATCTAATGATAATTTATAAATACATTTTATTGATAAAAAAATCAACTAACTACCTAACTAACTAACGCAGGGGTAGGCAGAGAAGACGGACCGCCAAACAACTCGGTCTTGCCACACACTTTTTGCCACACTTTTTTCACATACTCTTGACATGGCTCGACTCAAGTATCTGATTCACTTGATCGTGCCATGTCTTCCTCGGCAAATACGCGACATTTAGTTCGCCATGAAATTCAGCCAAGTATTAACTAACTAACTAGCCATCACACCGTTTCCCCGCGGACGGACCGCCAAACAACTCGGTCTTGGCACACACTCTTTGCCACATTCACATGCATACATCGTCTCATGCATACTCTTCTATTTTTCTGACTCTTGACATGGCCCGACTCAAGTATCTGATTCACTTGATCGTGAGCTGTCTTCCTCGGACGTCCCCTACTTATTATACCATTCACACTTGCGTCATATATTCTCCTTACGCTTCTTTCTTCGTTAATTGGCTCTACGTGCTCAAACCATCTGAGAGTCCCTTTCTTAATTTTTCTCATTACGCTTACATCAGCCTTGCATTCTATGCGAACTTCCACATTTCTCACACGATCATACATGGTTTTACCACACATACGCGTCAGGGGTCTCATTTCAACAGCATTCAGTCTACTTCCAACCTTCCTCTCTGCCATAGATCAGGGTAGGTACAAGCACTCCATTGTGGACTGCTAGCTTCGCGTCTTTAGACAGTTTTTGTTAGCGCCAACGGCATTCAGTCCTCCATTAATGGAGTTACCTGCATTTACCCTTCATTCAATATTTCTATCAGCCTTCCCATCTCTCGTAAATACTACCCAGATACACAAACTCATCCACCTGCTCCAAGTATTCATCGTTCACAACTATATTGCACACTGTTTTCGTACTCTCTCTCTTTCAAACACCATGACTTTAGACTTACTTACATTCATCATTAACTCATTCTTCATACATACTTCGCTCATCCTAGACACGAGCGACTGTAGATCTTCCATACTGTTAGAAATCACCACCGCATCATCAGCATACAACAGGCAACAGGCAACAATCAAAAATCAAAAAATCAATAGTTTACAATATGTCTGTAATGGCTCCATCGAATTGTTGAAAAAAGGTATCTCGGAGAACTAGATTCGCTCGCCGAGAACCCTGTTGAATTTAGTATATTTTATTAGAACCAAGCTTAAAAGCTTTTGTAAAAATATTCAATTGCAACGAAGTACAAGGCTTTAGACCAAAAATAAAATCCATGTAAAAGCATATAATGTAGATAGCTAGGTATATACAGTGTGTATCGGTACGTACCCGAAAAACTGTAACCAGTGATTCCTGACATTATTTGGAGTAAAAAATGTAAACGAAATTTTGGTCTCAAGTGACTTTTCCGAAGACGTTTTATATTTTTTCCAATTTTTTTTTCTTTAAAATAAAAAAAAAACTGCATGTCGTCATTGGTCACTCAGCCGAGTAACCGCCCGACCTCTTATCCCGCCCTCAACTGTCCAAAACCTACTACTTTTTTTATGTTTTTGTAGAAAAAAAAAAGCATAAAAAATGTCGCCAGATCCCAAAATTTTATTTACATTTTTTACTTGAAATAAAGTCAAGAGTCACTGGTTAAAGTTTGTCAGTTACGTGCTGATACATCCTGTATAAAGTAAGTAAATATAAGAACTGAGGTCCTTTCAAAGACCCCTCAATAAGCTTATAGCAGTGCTCGGCAACCAGTGTGCCACGGGACATTGGTGAGCCGTGTAAGAAATTTTGCAGCGTTTAAGCAAATGTTAGTGAGATAGTTCCAATGAAACTTTATTATTTTACACTTATAGGATATGGATAATGAATATTTGGATGATTTGTAAAGCTCCGTTTTTGTGACATCATCTCAAAGGTGCTGTACAAATATATAATATCTTTTTTTTATTTATTTTTTTATTTTTTATTAACCAAAAAATACATGTTATGTACATTCTTTTAGGTATATGCCACCTCACTAGGCTGAGCCTGTTCCGAGGTGGCAGTAATTTAATATTTTTTATATCATATATATCTACAATGGTCTATCTTATTACTAACTACAGACTAGACAAACTATTATAAAAACTTATGGCTAACAGATTGCATCCACAGGTTCGTCGACCACTAACACAAAAGTACACGTACATTGAAGTATACGGCTATAGGAATGTTTTGGATAGATTGAATCATAATACTTAAAGGCAAATGACACACATGTAATGTTTTTTTCCAGTGTGAGTCAGGATGAATTTGTTTGTGTACAAAAATATGGAATGGTTTTTTGCTGTGAGTTCGAAAGTGCCTTTGCAAAATGTTTTGGATTGTTTTGAAGATTAATAACTGCAATCAGCACGTGAAATGGTTGTTTTCCAGTATGGGCCAGCACTGGGTTGTTTAAATATGACTTTTGTGTATACAAATAATTGCAATAAGAACACCAAATGTCTTCCAACTTCGGATTGATTTTTACCCCGTGTGAGCCGGCACATGTTTTAAAAACTTTTGTGTACACAAATAACCGCAAGAAGAACACTGTAAAGTTTTTTTGGTGATATTGGTGTTTGTGTAAATATGGCTTTTGTGTACACGAATAGCTGTAACAAGAACACTAGACTGTTTTTTCCGCGTCTTTGCAAAAACGACTATTGTAAAAAAATGTGAATAGCTACAGTCAGAACACGAGAATGGATTTTCTCCGTGAATTCGAAAATTTATGCTCGATCTTTAAAATTGTGCTAAATTTGAATATTCAATTTTTTATAAGTTTTATTTTCGTTGTGCTGCATTATTCTGGGAAGAGCTCTGGTGTGATGAAAGGTTTCGGAGCACTGGCTTACAGAATGTAACATCTACGCTGTCATCCTAATAAATAACGACATGCCGGTGTACATACAGGTATTTCAAAGGGCTGATGTAGATACGTTGTGCCTAAGTAGTGTGTACCGGCGGAATGTTTACAAATGAGGAATACGTAGTACTTAGCCAATGAATAAAGCGGCAGTCGGTAACAAGAAGTAGTAACGGAAGGTCTCGTGTGCCTGTGCCTACATGCTTATGCCATGCAGAGTCGGTACTGCCTATACACAAAGCATCGGGGTTTTTTACCCGGAAAGCTGGTAACTAGCAAGTGCTCGTTCGCGGAGATAAGAGGAGCAGTATATCTACTTGGTAAGAGGATTTCGCTAACTACAGGCGCGGAGTTACATCGCGCTGAAAGGAGGCTTCGGAAAAATGCGTTACTTTGCCCCAATTCTGGAAAAAATTGGTTCGTTTCAGGAGAAGAGCAGCCGTACCCGTTAAGAGGATCTCGCTAACAACGAGCACTGAGATACATCGCGCGGAAAAGAGATTCCGGAAAAACGTAAAAAAAAAAAATATTTAAAAATACCGCGTAAAGGTGGCCTCATCGTGAGAGCCTGATTCAAGTGGGGATAGGAAGAAGATGGGAATGAGGGAGTGGAAGTGCCTGGCTTTTCAGGTGTGGTCATCAAAGACGTCTAAAGCCATTTCAAGTTAGGTTTCAAGACCGGTCAGTGGTTGAGTGGGCACCGCGTTTGGGTCCCATCCAGGCGTTTCGTGTTCGATTCCTCGGCTGGCTAAGTCCTCCATCACAACACAAGCAACATCTTCCGCTTAGTGTGGTGGTAGTAGGAGATTTTCAAATGTTGTTGGGTTATTCGTAACCCGGGAATGTTAGTCTTTCTTTAAAAAATAAAAAAAAATATGAATGGTGGCTTTCACCAGGGCGAAACTAAGAGTATCTTTCAAGTTATAGTAGAAATGAGTTACTTGCTCCAATTTTTGTTCGCATTAGCAGGCTTTTGAAAAATTGCTTTCTTTGCTCCTAAATTAGGAGGCCACAAAAGCTAGGCTTAAAAAGTCGTATTAGCAGGATCCAGCAAAGGATTTTTATTTAATGTAAATTAAATTTAATAATGTTATTTATTATTAAGTTCTAGTTTTTTTATTATTGTGACAGCTGTTTCGGCTTACAAGGCCATTTACAAACTTGGAGTTCTAAACACAAAAACAATAAATAAAAATATCTTATTTACTCCACTTTCAGGTCATTTCGTGGATGTTGATTTTGTTGTTTTGTAAGTAATAAATAAACAATTTTTAACTCCATTCAATATCTCATCTCTTCTAAATCACAATTCGACTCCAATCTTCATTATAATTTTGAAATTTGGCTATTTAAATAAAATTGATTTAAATGATAGCCTAGAACACCCTTGAAGGATGAAAGCCAGAAATATTGGGGAAAAAATGGGTTGAATGGTAACTTTTGGGTAGAGCTGGAAATTTTCTTTCCCACTATGGATATCTTGGAAAAAGCGGTGGAAAATTGGAGCAAAGTAGTTCTTAATAGAAGGTTTGTTTGTCACAGTCACTCGTATTTTCATGGTCGTTTTGAACCGCAGGAATATAATCATACCTACACCTTTCAACCCTTTATATGTGTATTATGAATACAAAATTATAATAAACATAGCTTTATTGTAAGAAATATATAACTTTAGCTAAAAATATATGTTAAGCGTGTATAATGCATATTGGTTTATAAATTAGATAAGTCCATAATATAAACAACAGAAAATAATATTTAAACCAAAGAAAATGTGTATTCTATTACAATAAAAATAATTTGATAATTTGTAGAGCGCAGTTGTGAAAAATAACCTCAAGGGCTCTATATTTTTTTTAAAATAAACAGTGGGTAATATGTAAAGAATAGAAATGTAATGAGTGAGTTAAAATCGAGGTTTCTCATAGCTTTAGTTGAGGCAATAATTTTGCAAACCTATGAACATCTACACTTATATTTAAAAATATTCACTCAATAGTTTGGTGACATCACTAACTTCGAATTTGGGTGAGTTCACCGGTAAAGGCCCTATCATAACTTTTGAACTAAATTTTCATGTTATCTTTGAAAACCTTAAGTGACCTACAAGTAACTTATTTTTTCGAAAGGGGCGTAAGTTTCCCGGGGCACAGCATAGCACATTTACGTTAGATTCAGTATGCGACGACGAATTGAAAAATATAAAGTTGAAAAGTTTACAATTCAAATGCAAATCACTCCTGACGACATGGGATGTTTGTATTTTGTACACGCCCGTGTGGCCTAGATGTTAAATGATCCGCGAAAAATGAACCAAATTCACTATTTTTTGGTACAAGGAAATGTTACTAAAAGAGACTGATGTGCTGACAATAAAAATAATTGTGATACTTTTCGCTGTCGGATTTTTAAAAATTGCTTGTTTACAGGTGCTCTGTAATTAGAGTCAAAATAGAATGCATATCGAATGCAACGGGGCGAGCAATAGTAGGTCACACCGAAACCAGAGTGAATTGGAATTCTCTCTAGAACTGGAGTGAAAGCTCTAGGCATGCAAGTGTTGAGTGGAGAGAATTAGGATGGATTGTTTCATAGAATTAGAATAATTCACTAAATTTCAAAGTTGATATTCAAGCTCTGGGAAAGTCCTATTTAAGTTCTGTTATATTCTAAATACTGTGAAACAATAGCCGCATGATGAAAACATAACAGAACTTGAAATGAACTTTCACGGAATTTGAATTTGAACTTTTAAATATGATTAAATGTTCAAAGTCTGTGAAACAATTCGCCATAAGGGGACATACATTAATTACGTGAGCAAAAAATTGGGGGGGGTCCTGTAAAATCTCACCAAATCTCATTATACCGAAGGGAGGGGGGGGGGGGTCAATAAAAATCTCACGTCAACTTAAAAGAGTATAATTAATAGAGATAATAAAAAACTAAATAGTTTCACTTCTTTGAAGTGTCCCATATTGCTCGCTGAAAAATGGCTATTATGAAAAACATTTATTTCGAGAGTAAGAAAAATATCTCGAGTGAGGGGGGGGGGGGGGGGTCCCACTAAACCTCACTTAATCTCACCAAGGGGGGGGGGGTTCTCTTTTTTTTTAAACTGCTCTCGTATGTAATGTATGTCCCCTAAGAGTATATGATTTTTTTAATATAAATGCATTTAGGTCGGAAATTTATTATGGAATAATAGAACGTATGTCTCTGATGAACGTTTAAATTCCGAATGGTGGTATTAAACTACTGAGACTGAGAGTATCTTAAATTTAACATTAAAAACCTTACATTATTTTTAAATGATTCCATTGTGAAATAACACAAATCAATCAAATAACATTCCCTTTCGCACGCCGCGATTTGAACCCGCGACCTTCGGATCTAGTTGAGAGTCTTACCCATCGACCATGCAGGCCTTCATGGAGGTTGTACATTAATAACCCAAACTTTACTTGTTTGTGTATTTAATTAACATAAAATATATGTATTTTCCTGTAATCTATTGTGAACAACTGACTTATTCAATATAATGAATAAATGTTTAATATATTCTAGTTTGAAATTAACGAAACAATAAAATCCATGCTTGCCCATTAGGCTATACTAACTACTTGTTTACTAATAGTACCTCAATCTTAATTGTTCTGTAATGCGTGTATTTAAGCTAATTACCCCCAGTAATTTAGTGTTAGATTTCCTCCTTCTCGTAAACACAAACGAACGAAATCAAATGTAAGGTACTCTTACCCCTATCGATTCATTTAAATACGTAGATGTTTTTGCCTCGTGAATTCTGTTGAGAAATTATTTAGAAATTCTATTGAAGTTTTAATTATTTGAAATGATGATTTTTAAACATAAATGAGAAGTGTATTTGATAACACAATTTTGTAGTGAATATTAATAAAGATTTTAATTTACTATTTTATAACATTTGAGAACAAATTAAATAATAGTGAGTGCTATGAACTAATAACAAAAACTGTATATTACATGAAATAAAAAGTCGAGGAAGCCCAAGAAAGACGTGCATCGATTAAGTGAACAAAATACTTGAGTCGGGTCATGTCAAGAGTAACAGTAACAGAAAATTATGATACAAAGCACAAATGTGAAAGAATCAATGTGCAGCAATCAATTAAAAAAATTTTAGTGTGTCAATCTTAAATCAATAAGAATTCTTGTACTGTAAATGGATTCATTTATGATAAAATAATTGTAAAAATTAAAATTATCTAAAACTTTTGAATTAAGCTGACAAACATTAAACAATGAGAAGGTTTGGCCATTCAGATACCTAGTGTATATGGGTACCTATTACCAGGGGCTACCTAGTACCAATTCTCCAATAACGATCAAGAATTATTCGTTATGCGTCATCTACGAATGAAAAATTAGCCGCTGCCTCTATACTATTCTTGAATGACGAAGAGATGAATTTTAAATATTTAACAAAAAAAAAACATGAATATATAATATAATATCATATTACTACACAGTCGTGTATTGATTACATTTTGAGTTTATTTTTCCTTTTTTACTTTTTATTTTCTTTCTTTTCTTTTACACAGTAATGTCAATAACATTTTTTTAATTACAATAACACATATGCGTTAGTAAGTTGATAACTAATAAGTTAAATTGTTATAAGAATAATGTTACAATAATTGATGTCACTAGTGCAGTAATCAGTGAACATATCGGCAGTTCTGTGAATATTGCCTATTTTTCTGATGTTGTCGACTTTTCTATAGGTACTCACCTCATTTTCGATATTTAGACTTGAATAACGGAATGCGTGTTTGTTATGAACGGAGACACGGTGACTATAATATAAAAATATACGATGCCTGTCGTTCGATGCCTTCCATCATAGGTTATAATACAATATACTAGAATTTGACAGTTTTGTCAGAGACAAGATGGTGTCGACTGGTTCGACCCGCTCGTTGTTCTAGTGGAATGACTATTGACGTTTGGCGTCGTCCTTCGACGAGACTCGAGAATAACAAATTCGACAAATCTATGTCCTTTCGTTGGCGATTGCGAACGTCCTCGATTAGAGAATCGGTCCCCCGCCCAAGTACATTACGCAGGGTGGGAACGCGAACAATCGAAGTGTTCATTTTGTAGACTTTTTCACACTTCTAAAAATTGGAAATTCCGTGCGGATGGATAATAAAGCCACTTGCGTGCCAGGGGGCGGAAGTGTATCACTATATGAATTGAATTACCCGCTTTGAGGGCTGGGAGAGGATTTCCTGGACAAATCCTATCTATTGGGCGGCGTTCGGTGGAAAATTGAAGGTCATAATTTCTGTTATTGAAGATCGAACGGTTTTTTTTACATTAGCCCCACACAGGAGGCCATTAGGAAAATAAGGTTAGGTCTTTTTACGGAAAGGAAGGCGAGGAAGTTCTGGGAAGGAAAGGGGTATGAGAGGTAGTTAGGAATCTAAGAGTCAGTGTGTCCAAAAGTCATGGACCTATGAATCCTTCCTCCAACTGCGGTGTAAGACGAGAGGTCAAAAGATCTACCCCAACCAGTCTCAATTAATTTGGTCCACCACGCAGCAGGTGGGCAAACCCATCCCCAGCCAAGATCCGGACAAACCTCACTCCACGAACCCGGGCACCCCTGCTAAAACAATACAAGCGGTAGCATTCCAAGCATGTGACACGACCGGCATCGCAAGGGAAGACTAGAACTGTTTCGCTGAAATACACAAAGAATACTTTTAGCTTTCCATGTATCACTTATTTAAATCACACTGGATAGCTACTGAATAGTGCCGTGCTAAGTCACCAAACGTAGCGAACCACACGGGGTGACGTATGACAGAGGAGTTGATTATCCAATAAAGGGTTCCCGGGGTGGCGGCAACCATATCCATCTCGCAAATTGGTTTAAAAGTATATTATTAATAGATAGTTTGAACGGTTAAAAAGATACGTTGGTTGCCAATGGAATATAAATTAAATTAAAACAAATAACTTTGTTTAAACCACTAATATAATCACAATTACCTACATGTTTCAAAACCGATGGTTTCTTCGTCAGGGTAGTAATGACATTAGTAACAAAATAAACAAACAAGTATAGACTAAAAAGAACTATGGACAAAAATATTTTAGAGAGAGGTGATTAATTAATAAAAAATATCGTAAAAAACAATTATTTAAAATTAAATATAAAAATTATTTAAAAAATATGAGATAAAAGAATATTTTATATTATATTTTATATTTTATATTAATATTAATATATTTTTAGAAACAAATCATTCTTTTGATATAAATAAAGGGTTAAAAATTTTACACACAAACTCAACAGATTTACAATTAGCAAACTTAGAAATTTTAGAAATTAGAAAAAGTGTTAATAGCAAATTAAATATTATTAATAACCAAATATTTTTTAAAAATAGCCATCTCTTAAATTTATTTTCTTATTAATAATTATATTTAAAATAATTTATTTTTGTTGTTTAAACATCTTTATTATGTTTTGATAATTTATATAATGTAATTTTTCATATTTTTTAAATAATTTTTATATTTAATTTTAAATAATTGTTTTTTACGATATTTTCTATTAATTAATCACCTCTCTCTAAAATATTTTTGTCCATAGTTCTTTTTAGTCTATACTTGTTTGTTTATTTTGTTATTAATGTCATTACTACCCTGACGAAGAAACCATCGGTTTTGAAACATGTAGGTAATTGTGATTATATTAGTGGTTTAAACAAAGTTATTTGTTTTAATTTAATTCAAAATGATGCCACAAAGTGATTTTGCGAAGTTTGAAGAAGAATATAAATTGTTAACATTCACCTGAGTCACCCCGTAAATCAAATTACACTTTATTGTTTTTTCGGTAGAAAATAACTAAATAAAACTACCAATTGTATTTTTTAAATTAGCGTGTCCGTTATGATTGCATTTTTTTTTATTGATTATGATTGTAGTATTGTATTTTAATAGAAACCAAATAGCTGATATAGTGTTTTGTTTTCTTGTTTTTATTTATCAAGAGTTGCTTTAAAATTATAGCTAAGCAGAATCACCATAAAATATGTTTGAACCAATACGATCACAAGGTCATTACGTAATATTTTAAATACACATAATCCAGGTTTACGAAAAACCTGGAATAAAATCTTGCTTTTACAATGATGGAGGACTTAGCAAGCAGATGATTGAACTGGGGACGCCTGGGTAGGGACCCGACACATTTAACCACTTAGCTACTAACCTTTCTAAAAGATAACAATAACTTTTTAGCGTCTCTCAAAAGAAATTTTAATACAGACAAATCAGAATACGGTCGCATTTAGGAAACCAGGACCTTAGCCTTGCCGGGACTTTGCTTTACAACTGAGCTAATTCGACCCTATCCCGTTTATCCCCTCGGTCATATTTAACTGTATTAGAAATACCAAGATCATTGATTGGCCGCTATCTTTATGTATGATTGCAAGAAGCTTCCTGAACTAAATGCTATCTATATAATGTCTCGGATAAATTCACTTCGATTCTTATTATTACTAATACAACTATTTAAATCAGGGAGACGGAAATAATACACCTTTAAAACACAGCCATTAAAAATACGCCTAATTTGACTATTTTGTTCACGACATGTTTTGACATAATAACATGAAAATTGTTTATTTAATTTTAATTTTTTTTTTTTTATTAAACCTAAACTATAACCAATAGTAGGTTCTTAGTATGGGTTAAATAAAAAAAGAAAAAAACTAACCTTCAAACTGTCGTTGCAAAAATAATGACTAATGGAAGATACTCTTAGTACCGCCCTGGTGTAAGACCACCATTAAGAATTGAAACGTTCCTTGAAATGGCTTTAGGCATGTTTGGCGACTAGATTGATTAGCCAGGTACTTCCCCACCTTCCTCTTCCCATCTCCTTCCTCTTCTCATCTTCTGCCCCTCCCCTTTTACCTTCAGCCTCGCAATATATCCCAATTGGGGAAGCCATAGTCTCACTTGCTTCACCTTTAATTGGCCGTTTGCCCACCGGTTAAAATTAAAATTTAAAAAAAAAAGGATTATTTGTTTACCAGTTTCTATTACAAAATAATATTATTAGTAACAACAGTTGTATAAACTACCAAAATCTGAAAGAATTGTTACCGTAAACTTACAAAATGCGACACACAAAAATTCTGTGACGTTTGATTTTTTTAAAAAAAAAAACCTGGCCCCCGAAAGGTTAAGGCGGTTGTGAGCAGTCGGTATGCGGTATTAACATTAAAAAAAAATCATATAATTACCGCTAAGTGAACAAATAATTTAAATATATCATTGAAGAAGAAGGTTATACTAATAATCTCAACGATAATGTGAAAAAGAACAAAACACAGAAGACAAGAAGCTAATGGAGCTCGACCCTAAGATCTAAAAAAACTTATCTCGAACCCGGTAAAACGGGAGATCCTCGGTTCGAGACCCAGTTGCGACCGTTAGCTTTTTTCTTTTTCTGTGTCTTATTCTATTCCATATTTTCAATTAGATTTATTAGTATTATCTTCTTCTTTAATGATGCATTACATTGATGGGAATAAACTTCAACAGTTATCATAAAAGGGAGTTAGGGGGGTTTTCACCATCATCTTCATAGATTATCCATAGGATGACGTATATTTTTGATTTACGATTTACGGTTTATTTATTAAGTCGGAGTTTACTACTCGGCAATCGAACCTATGAATATGAATAGTGGCTATATATTGGTTTAATAAGTTTGCCGTGTTTTTTTTTTTTTTTAAACTATTGCGAGTATTTTATTTTTATTAATAATCGCCTATAGTATGGATAAGCTACCAGGAGGATGGTTGAATACCCCTTTATTCCACGCAGCATTTATTGCATATGCAGCTGTTGGGAGGGCAAAGCAAACACTAATAGCTGAAGAAAAGGTCAACAGGGTGAAGAAACACCCATCCATAATAAGAATACCACAAGGCATCGTGTTGGGTCCTGATTTATTGTGTTAATATCCCTCCTTGATGGGAAGAAGGCTCAGATATTCGAGGAGTTGAATACAATATGAAGAAACACCCACCCATTTAAATATAATAATAGGAATACCACAAGGCACCGTTTAGCGCCCTTGAGGTGATTTCTCACAAATTATCCAATTATTATTATTATCATTATTATTCTAATAAAGAAGTTAAAAAAATATAAGTTAATCGAAATAACAATTAAAATTCGGTAGTTTCCATCTCCCCAGACGAAAATAGTTACAGCAATTAAGTTAATGAATAGAAAAGCGTTCTTTCAAAAACATATTTGTATTAAGTGTGTCCACTTACTAAGTTAAATTTTACCCAAGATTCTGCTAGATTAAGTCTTATAAATTTTCTTGAAAGTTACAAACGCTGAAAGTCGGGGATAATAACTTTTTGATTTGAGTTTCCTGCTTCCGTAATATTCTATTTAAAATTGCATGCATCTGTGACTGGGATTAAGGTCGCACCGAATACCTGCGCTTATAACTAGATCAAGTTGACTCTTAGGGAAGTAGGTCACTTGCGAGTGCAGCCATAGGTACTTGGTACTAGATACTGCACCCATGCAGTGAAATGCACTCGACAAATTAATAATCACCTCTATACCGTATATTTGGTACCTAAATATAAATCTCTAAATTATGTAAAATAATGCATTTTAGTAGCCATTTCATTAAAAATATGGATAATTTCACGTCTTTTCTTCACGCCTAAACTAAAAAGCGATTTTAATAACTCAGGTACGGGACATACGTCATTCCTATGTCTACATAAGTTAAATTGTTGTGAAACCAAGCTTATGTGCCCAAGCGGTTAAGATTATGGATTAATATTTTGGTTTAAATAAGATAAGAAAGAAACTCGTCTTAAAACTTCGACATCAATAACAATGGCCGCTACGTGAACAACCGATTTTAATTATAACGAAATAACTTTTTATTTTATTTTCCATTTTCAGAAATTGAAATACTTACTTCTCATTATTATCTATCTAATAATTATATTTAAAAAATTTGAACATTTTTTTTATTTGTGACCGTAACCAGTTTCAGCATGTTAAGGCCACCTTCAGACTGGCCCGAAAATGTCCAGTATCCGAACAAGTCCACGAAGATGTCCAGTATCCGAAGATGTCCATTACCAGTCTGAAGGTAGCCTTAATAGGCTGAAACCGGATGCAGTCACAAATAAATTAAGGGGAAAAAGTTTAAAATTGTTTTAATACATTATTATATTAGAATTTCATCACGAATTGTCACTATCAAAAATATAAATATTATCCAACCACTACAGAGTGTTTTTGAAAGAGTACATATTTTTTTTAAATACACATATACCGTATATTTTTACACATTTCAATAAAATGCATCAAATTGAATGAAATGTGAAATTAGTAGGAATAACTATAAATAGCAATATTGCTGATGGAGTGAGAAATCTCATCGGATTGTTGACATTGAAACGTCATTGTAACATACCCACGTACTTTACATTAATACATTTCGCAGTCAATAATAGAATCTTCAATATTCTGTTTATTCATTCTACTGTGAAAATGTCAAATGAAATGTCAAACTTTTTCACTAAATTTAATTCGTGACTGACACCCACAGACATCCTTCAAAAGTTTATTTCACAAATCAAAGCCTTTTCGCAGCATTACAGATCGTAATTTTCAAGACATGTATTTTAAATAGTGAGTAGATAACATTTTAAAATCAGCAATAATTTATTTAATAATTCAACATTTTTATATTTTCAATTTAACTTTAATAATTAATATGTTGATAAGAAGAAAACAGAGTTAGTATAAACTTTATTTCTGGATTTTATACACATATTATATTGCTCTGAAGAAGGCACCGTTGTGTGCAAAACTAGTTAGTTTTAAACAGAATTTAAGTAATCATTTTTTGGTAAATTAATAATACGTTTAAGTTAGGGAACGTACCCACACTACGTGACCCGTTCAGGGAGGGGAGGGGGATCTTCAAAATACCACTCTTAGTCACAATGAAGGGCGGGGGGATTAGGTTTTTTAAAAATATATTTTGACATAAGTTTTATCTTGATAATATTTTTTCCACTTGAAATTATGGATTTTTTTTTTCTGTCATACAGTAAAATATTATAAAAATAAACATTTAAATGTTCTAGACCAATTGTTTCATTGAGTAAATATTGATTTAGTATTTTAACCTACACAACATGTTAAATGATGTAAACATAATTAAAAAAATAAACATAAGAAAGAAAAACATAAAATTAATAACTAACAGAAAAATACGATTTTTCGCATGGTTACACTATTTACTACGTATGATAATAATGTAATTTTCACAAAAAAATAATAAAAAGTTATTTTAAGTGTATGCATGTACTCTTGCCGTCATGCAGCCAGCGCCGTATTAATAAAGACAAATATAAGCCTCATAATTTTTTTTAAATTTCTTGTTAGCGAGAAATGATTCAAAACCATATTTATGAATTACTACGTGGAAACTGTAGGAGGAGAGGGGGGGGGTGGAATATACTACACGTGGTCACCGAGGGGGGAGGGAGAATTAAAAATTTCAAAAAGTGTGTCAAGTAGTATGGGTACATTTCCTTACGTGATATTTAAAAAAAAGCACTGTAGAATAGCCAAAAGCCAAGTACATATTTATATCATTGAAGAAGAAGACAACAATAATAATCTAAATTAAAATGAACAAGACACAGAAAAATAATAAAACATAATGGTCGCAACTGGGACTCGAACCCAGATTTCACGTCTTACTAGGACGGCGCTCTACCAATTCAGCCATTGCGATCTATTATGAGACTGTCGTATTTGTCATTATGTTTTATTATTTTTCTGTGTCTTGTTCGTTTTCATATTTTAATTTCAATTATTATTGTTGTCTTCTTCTTCAATTATATATTACATTGATGGGAATAACCTTCAAAAGTTAAAAAGAAAGTTTTTCTTATAAAAAATGAACATATTTATACTTTCAAGTAGAGTATTAAATAATAAAACATAATGGTCGCAACTGGGACTCGAACCCAGATTTCACGTCTTACTAGGACGGCGCTCTACCAATTCAGCCATTGCGATCTATTATGAGACTGTCGTATTTGTCATTATGTTTTATTATTTTTCTGTGTCTTGTTCGTTTTCATATTTTAATTTCAATTATTATTGTTGTCTTCTTCTTCAATTATATATTACATTGATGGGAATAACCTTCAAAAGTTAAAAAGAGAGTTTTCTTATTAAAAATGAACATATTTATACTTTCAAGTAGAGTATTCACTAACTGTATGGCCATTGTAAGGAAGATCAACGGCCTCCGCGGTCAAGGCCGAGAAAGCTCTCGACCAGCGATCAGGAGGCCGCGGGTTAAAACCCCTAGTACATTTTATTTGATTGATGTCTGTTATTTCACAATTTAACATTTAAAAATAATATATAATATATTATAATAATATAAGGCGGTTCTATCACAACTTAACAAAATGACATTTCAACACCCCTTCAAAAAGTCATTAAAAGTGATGATAATAAAGCCTTTAACCTAATCTAACGTAACCTATTTAAGCTAATTTTTTTTTCTACACTTAATGAATTTTCAGAGAAGTGATGAAGGTGCATATTGTTGAGTTGTCCGGTCACAATTTGCGGCACGTTCCAGAGTGAAAGATACTTTAGTATCGCCCTGATATAGGACCGCCATTCAGAATTGAAACGTTGTCTTAAATGGCTTTCATCGTGTTTGGTGACTAAATCTGAATAGCCAGGTAATTCCCCAACCCCCTCTTCCCCAACTCCTTCCCCTCCCCACTACCTTCAACCTCACAACAAACCCCGTTAAGGACGACTTACAGCCGTTGTGACCAACTTTTCAATTGATAAATCTCAGTATACCGAGAAGCGCCACTCAGTCAAGTGATCCTATAGAGATCCTCAGGAAACGCTCCTATTTGCCTGTGTCCAACGTAATAACTTTGACTACTCGTGTGTGGGACCTTCCTGTTTATAATAGAGAATAAAATGACGTCAAAGTAAACACTTTTCATGTTAAATTAATATTAAAACGTTAATAATTGTATTTATTATTTACATAAATTATTTCTTTTAAATAGTGTAATACATAAACTGACATTTTATATTTTTTAAACAAACGTATTTAATATGTTGAAAATAAAGTGTTGGCTTGACTTTCTTTTGTATTTATTTTACAGTTTGACTATAGTCTGACGTTTAACAGCTGTTCTATTACGATTTTGTTGGACGCGGATGGGCAAATTTTGAAACAGTTTCGATTTCTAATGTGAACATTTCCAGTTGCAGAGAATCATAAAGCTACAAGCAATTGATTTCATGACAAAATTGGGCGCAAAACATATAAAAAACACGTTTTATGTCATCTTAAAACGGTTGGAAAATCCTCCCATTATCTATTTCGATATAATTAATATCTGCCTATTATTGCCTCTTGTGTGACCCTATAATATAATCAACATGCATTTTCGTCCATCCCACAATATCTACTGTAGTCAATATGTCCATAATTCAAATTAAAAAACGCAATTCTAAAAAACCGGCAGGAGTGTGAATTGGTGTAAATGAGATGACATAGAGATGACAGATGTCAGACTCTGTTGGCAGTTTTTATAAGTACGGCATCCTCAGGAAACCCCAATCCACCAGGGTAGCTTCCTTACGTTGAGTAGTGTATGGCAATGATTGTGGTTTGGAAAGAATATATTTATGCATTTGAGTAGGGTTGAGCCGAGATTTCGACTCAGTAGTCGATTATTACGATTGGACACAACGGCTGTTAGTCCCACTGGTTTCAGGAGGTTGGGAGTAGTTGGGACTCTTGTGCGGTAATCACATAAAAAGAGAAATATAAATTACAAAAAAAATATGACAAAAGACAGATATTGATCCCTTTTGATCATCCGTAAGTATTTCTTTTTAGCTAATCGGCTTTATAGCCCGTTAGTTAGTTAAGTACATAGTAATCCTTTTTTAATAATTGTGAAGCTGAAACACAAAAAAACTTTATCCGAGAAGTTCGAGATTTTTTTTTCAATTTATTGTGTCAATGTTGTAGTTTTCTTGCATGTAAATTCTATTGTCCTTGTAATTCTATTGCCCCAGGTAAGTATGTTCTCTGTGTCTATTTGTAAATAATAGTTCTAGTTAGAGCCTAAGTAGTCATAATAAAATGTACAGCGCCCTTGAGGTGATTTCTCACAAAAACGGCGCTCTACAAATTATCCAATTATTATTATTATTATTCCACCTTTACTGTTTACAAAACTTTTTACGACGTGTCCACAACGCATTAGTCGCAGACGTAATAAAAAAAATAATAACAGAGTATTCATATATTTTTTAAACTGAAGAAACTACTCGTACTTCGGATAGAAAGGATAACAATATTTACCAGTCCTTTCGAAGATCGATATTGGGGCCAATGGAAGATGGTACTCACCTGAAAAGAGAAAAAATAAGAAAATTAATAGACGTACATATATTATAATATTATAGGTACTCCATAAATTTCAAAAGTGGAACAGGGGCACTGTATACCAATTGATATAAAGGGGGGCATGATAGAGTTGGAGAATCACCGATGTATGAATGTTGGTGGATTCGTATAAAATATATCACTAATTCATATTGAGTATGTTATTGCTTCATCATAAAATTTTATTGCGGCCTTGATATAATAATATCAACATAATAAACAACATAAAGAGATGAAAATAGAAAAATCAATACAATTCCCAGAAGGTACAACAACACTATAAGTTTATTTTGATAGAGAAAAAAGGTCCATGTAGGTATTTGAACCATTAAATAAACTCAGCTGTTAACAGAGGTAGGAATGAATATAATAGCACAATTAAAATTAAGTATATTTAGTGAAAGGGTTTGGTCAGGGGAAGGGACAAAGGTTTGGGGGGACATTTGAGATATCTATTTGGGAGGCGGAGGGGGTTATATACGAGTAAATGATGTTAAGGGACGTACTTGACATACTTTAGCAAGTAATCCCATCGCAGATAATGCCGATGAAATCTCGATCGATATCGAAGACGGATTCACCACGCCTGGTCAATCAGGAACAGGAAAGCGAAGAAGATTGCGGTAAATTTTGAAATTGTGCGTCACATGTGGATTGTCTACAAGGGGACAGACACCACGATAAAAAAAGCGCCGCTTACTCTACCTGAAGGTGGTGTGGAAATAAGTTTTTTACACAAATCGCATATTGAAATAAATATTGCGACGCTCGTACGTCAAAACTATTGATTTTAGAAAAAATTGTTAATGCGTAAATTGTAGGAAATTTTTTGTAATTTATTTTGTATTGTAAAATGAGTCGAAAAGGAGATATTGTCAAAAAACTGCTATTAGGCGCCATTTTTCAAAACTTTAAAAATTTATTATTTAAATAAAATTTATCTTTGGAGAAAAAAATAATTCCTTTTTTATTTTATTTGGTTATAAAATTTTACATTTTATATCTAATATATTCTATTCTAAGACTACTATAATATTATTTACTAGGTACTTACTAAAATTTGGACTTCACAACATTGAGACATAATAGTAATAAATGTAAACGAAATATGAAAAAGAACAGGACACAGAAAAATAAAAAAGCTAACGGTCGCAACTGGGAATCGAACCCTTGATCTCTTGTCATCGCCTTTACCAAACCTTTTGATTTAATTCGAAATTTGAAATACGAGAAATGATGAAAATGACTTAAAATAAACAGGTCCCAATGGCCGACCCTGGGATTAGTTCTTTTAGAATTTATCTTAAAATTTCGTCTTGTTCTGAGAGTAAAATATTATTAAATTCACACGTGCGAGCATATTATAATTACTTTGAAAGATTGTCCTGAAAAATATGAACCAGTTATCTACAAAACTAAGTACATAATAATATATTACATTACAGGTAAAGAATTAAGCACACCCAACCAAATGAATCTAGAAGGGGTACACAAGCTAAATAAATAATAAGGCTGCCTTTATGAAATATGCAAATAGGTAATCTTGTACGAGGTAGGCACTACGCTTCCGGGGCGGTTTATGCAGGGGTCGCGGGCCAGAGCGGCGGATTAGCGGCTCTTGACGAGGGCCGCGGCCGCCGCTTGGTAATCCGTGATGTCGGCGGAGAGGGATGTTTTCTAATTAGTGATGCAACAAAAGGATTACGATTGCCACTACGATCCCGATTTCGATGCGTAGCGTCACAACCATTGGAACACCTTTGAATTTATATTCGCTCTACATTGTTGGTTGTTAAGATGAAACCCGGTGGTGGAGAAATTTAAAAAATAGATTTTACTAAATAGTTGCTGTCACTGTTGCTCTTACTCCACCGGATATTGAGCGAAAGGGACAATGCACCTCGGGCTACTAATACCTAACTAAAATTGAGGTTTTGTATTCCCCACTTTTCTCCTCCAAAAGTGGACTGATTTTCAATTTTTTTTACCAACTACATTCTATGTCTGTACGTTTTGCTTTTTTAAAAAAAACATTGTCTAGTTTGTATACTGAACGTCTTTTGACAGCGTTTAAACCAGTCAATTTTATTGATTTTTGGAAGGTCATAACTTCTATAAAAAGTAACTTATCAAAAAAAAAAACAAAAAGTACCGACACGCTAGTAGTTGATATCTATTTTATATAAAAACAATATTTTCTCTAGGGTTAAAATCCAGAGAGATAAATAGGGAATACGTTTGTATGGAAAAATCACCGCCGGGTATCCCCTTAAAGCATCCTCTTTTAATTTTTCACATAAAACAGACATGTTACAAAAATCTAAAATTCAGAACAATTTTATTATCCGCTTCCACTATTCACCCCTTTACTGCCGTAATTACTGTAATTTTAATTCCAGTAAAATAACAATAGCAACTGGAATACGTTACAGCTCGCAGTTTCCCCGAGCGGCGAACCGGGTCATATAATAAGGCACTAATGACGAAGTACTGCCGCCGAGCTTTCCTAGCACTGAACATATAAACCGATAGAAAGTTGTTGTGGGAGTGTTCCTGTGCCCGAATACTTCCCAAGTAATTACCCACCTTCCTCTTTCCATAACCACTCCCCTCAAAATCCCCAATTGGCGATGTCGTAGTCTCACTGGCTCCAGACGGTTGGGAGCAGTGGAAACTCTTTCGCGGTAGGTTTTCACTTTGTCAAATACCGTATTTTTACATTATTCAGCATACGGAGTTTATTACGGGTGCATTTTAAAATTATAACCATACAGATGCCCGTGTTGTGGCGGTCGCTTTTTTGCATAGTGCAATAAATGCGAAATCAACAAAACAGAAACGTGTACATACTTACATTAAATATATTTAGGTACTTCGATACCAGAAATAAAGATAAGAATGCAAAGCTAAAGGAATAGAGATTGGTAAGAAATATAAGATAATTGAAATATATTATAAAAAAGTCACTGAATAGTCAACACACACTAGAAATAAATTATACGTGCAATTGACTAGAAACCAATGTCGCCATTAATTTATTACCCTTTGGTTCTATCACATTTAGCATGCGCCGTGTCTCTTACACTTGCCTGATATCTTACATCTCCATACTATTTGAATTTCATAATGAAGACTTTTGGATCACGAAACACATATATGTCGCATATTTGTGTCTTTCTTTATTCAACATTGAACGTCAAATAGATAGATTATATGTATTAATTAATAATTACTACTATTACTATTGTGAACTTACAATCTTCAGAATATTTTTAATGAACTATGTACGTAAAAGTTCAATGGGCGTATAAATAAATAAATAAATAAGTAAAGAAAAAAGAAAGCTTCCACCTTCACAGAAAGCGATATTGTAAATAACTAAATGTGTAAAAAATGTAAGCAACTAACAACTTGTAAGCTTTTTAAGGTAATTTTATTAAAAAAATGTATCCAGTCTAAGAGTCCTAAAATCAGTATTTTAAAATAAATATCAACTCTACTTCTGCAACTAAACTCTTAATAAATGTAATATCAAAAGTAAAGGAAGGTAAAATAGCAAATGTAAAATCGCGTAATGTCCAGTGTTTTTAGTAAAGTAAAATCTTTATCTTAATCCTCCTCCAAGAATAAACTTTCTAATAAAAGTGTGTTTATCGGAAGTGACCTGCCAGGTAAGTATGTTTTCAGTATCTATTTTCTGGTGAGGCTCTCAACTAGCAATCCGAAGGTCGCGGGTTGAAAGACCGGCGCCGCGGCGTGCGCAAATAAATTTGATTTGATTACTTTGTGTTATTTCAAAATTCGTGAATTAAAAATGATATATAGTATATTGGCGACACGCTCCAGATTGTAAGATAGCTTCAGCATCGCCCTTAGTGGTGTTTGGTGAGCAGACCTGAACAGCTAGGTACTTTCTCACATTCCTCTCCCCCATCTACTTAACTTTCGAAGCTTTTTTCAGCTTCACAACATACCCCAAATTGGGGATGTCATAATCTCAATGGCACCAGACGGGAGCAGTTAAGACTCTTGTGCTGTATTCATATAAGTAACCCATTATAATTTGTACAGCGCCCTTGAGATGATTGTTCACAAAAAGGGAGCTCTGCAAATAATCCAATTCTATATTAATAATACGCTATGTCTGTCGTATACACTTGCTCCATGGACGAGATACAAACGGAAGTGCTGCCATCCATAATATTCAAATAGAACTATTGAAGTATTCATATCATAGTTTTCCCGCAGAAGCAGGTTTTTACCTGCCAGTTATTATAATTATAAAAGGTGAGATTGTTTTCTTCTATGACACTTCTAGGGATAAACTGTTCAGTGTTTTGCAGTGAGGCGGACTAGAGTGCAAACTGTATGAAGAACCACTATAGGTAGGTACTTTAATTTCGCAGTTTGGGCGAGCTTTGTACTTTGGAAGGGGAAAATAGAGAATAAGAAATGAATATTCATAAAGAATATTATGGTAAGATTAATGCAGATAGTTTCTGCATGCAATGCAAAACTTTACGGAACTAGATTTAATTCTTTGAATTGAATAAGTAAAAAAATCTTTTCACGTAATACCGGCACTATTTTCTATTCTATATTTTTATTATTTGAAGTATAATAAGAATTTTATTTCAGGAGGCAAAATTAGTTCACCGCGATCATATATTTTAGTGCTAGGTCAAGTTCCTGGTGTTGCCCGGGCTGTACCTACACAGAAATTTTCGAAAACGAATGTAATGTAATCAATCTCTGAAAATCAAATCCAAGCCGTCCGCCTGCCACAAACACTCTTCTTTATATAAACAGTTTGTAACAAACTTTATATAAAAGGTTTTTTCGTTAAAAATGGAGCAAGTGATTGTTGCGTGTTCGATGATATGTGAGAGATCGTATGCATGAAAGAGACAGCATGTGTGACGATATAACCACTGGAGCGATTTTTGGCTTATACATATATGCGTCATTTTAAATGTCTACGATTGATTTTCGGATTATAAAAGCCAATTATCTCTTGATTCGGCAAAAAAATAATTAAAAAATATTTGTAGCTCTCACATTTGTTATTTTGGTCTTAAAACGAAGCTATTGAAATGCTTTATCTATTATAACTATGGATGTTGCAAATCCGAACTTCGAACTTCGAACTTAGAACGATGTTAAAAAAAATCTTTTTGCACCAAATTTCTGATCAGCTGTTTACGCTGATTATCAGCTGATCAGCTGTTTAAGTCCCTTTTTGAAAGATATGTACCTTTCATTATGAAGTATATCACAGACAACATACATAAATCGAAAATATTCTATGTTGATTTGAATAAGTAACTCTGACGGCAGTTTCTAAGTATCAAACACGCAGAATCCTCGCGGTTATAAACTGTATGATTTTTTAATGTATTTTTAATATGTTTTACAAATAGGAGATAAACGGTAAAATACAGGTTAATTCATTGGCTCTTTAATAAGTTTTTTTATGTCTCCATGTTAAAACTTGAAAGAATGACTTTTTTTAGTGTTGGCGAAAAATTAAAAAATTGATCGTCCGGAAATCTCGAGCAATCGAGGCAAATTTATTTATTTCGCGTGGTCGCTTCAGTGGATAAGGGATGTACTTTGTCCATTGTGTCTCTTCATTTAAAATCTCCTCTTGATACACAGCACTTTAATAAGTTTTTTTATGTCTCCATGTTAAAACTTGAAAGAATGACTTTTTTTAGTGTTGGCGAAAAATTAAAAAATTGATCGTCCGGAAATCTCGAGCAATCGAGGCAAATTTATTTATTTCGCGTGGTCGCTTCAGTGGATAAGGGATGTACTTTGTCCATTGTGTCTCTTCATTTAAAATCTCCTCTTGATACACATCGTATACTAGGCACTCGCTTGCTCATTAAAACTCAGTAAGAAGAACCAAACTCTCTTATTTGACCACCACCTATATATAATCTGTGGAAGCTCTCGATAACGAGAACCTTGCACCACCCTAGTTGCAAACCCACCACATCTTACTAATATTATGTACGTGAAAGCTTGTATGGATCTATGTATGTTTGTTCCTCTTTAAATCGAAATTTAATGAATGGATTTTAATGAAACTTTACAATAATATAGATCATACATCAGAATAACATATAGGCTATAATTTATGAAGCTAGCTATTTATTTTCAATATATTGAAAATAATAATTATAGTTTAATAGAAAACGTCAAAATTTGAGAATGACATTTTGCAAAACAATGATTGTTAAATCAAAATTCTATTTTGGAAAATATTTAAATTAAATAATTTATTTGAAGTATTCGCCTAATACTTTGAATCGAATCAAGAATTATACATATTTTAAATAAATAGATTAAGAATTTTGGTATAAACGTAGATGGGACCTAGGAAAAGAAAATAGATTGCTCGAAGTACTAATCCTACGCAGACGAAGTCGCGGGCAGAAGCTTGTTGTATATAAGTTGTTGTGGTTTAAACATACCTATATTGTCAAACAACAAAGACCTTTCTACGACATTATTTGATCATTTCGATTTTTTATGTGAGTATTGCATAAGAGTTTCAATTGCCAGAATCCAGTAGAATTCCTAGGAATTTGTGGTACGTTGTAAAATGGAAGAAAGTGGGGAGGATAAGGAGATGAGAAATGAGGAAGGTTGGAAAGTAACCCGCTATTCAGAACTAGTCACCAAACACGAGTAATTCCATTTCAATCAATCCAAATAATAAATTAATTTTATTCCTATTTTAACATAATGAGTAAAACCTCAAATTTGTAATATTAAACCACTAAAGACAATATTAGCGACTGCCAATCGAAATTTCAAAACAGAAGACCGGTCAGTGGTTCAGTGGGCATCGCGTTTGGGTCCCACCCAGGCGTTCCGTGTTCGATTCCTCGGCTGGCTAAGTCCTCCACCACGACACAAGCAACATCTTCCGCTTAGTGTGGTGGTAGTAGGAGATTTTCAAATGTTGTTGGGTTATTCGTAACCCGGGAATGTTTGTCTTTTTAAAAAAAAAAAAGAATTGAACCCGGTACCGTATCCTTGTCGGGGAGCTGCTCTACCACTGAGCTAATGGTACAGTATCCTATTATACCACCAATCTTGCAATCATACAAAAAGATAGCAGCCAATAAATATTTGCATTAAAAAAATGAAGATAATGTTGGTAATTCTTAGTGGAAGTATGATACAGTTAAATATGACCAAAGGGGTTAGGGGACAAGGCTGAGATCCTGGGTTCAATTCCTAGACGTCACCGTATATTTTTCTGTTTTAAATTTTCGATTGAGAATCGTCAGTGATTAAATAATTTTATTCCAATTACAAATGACATTAATCAAACTCTGCGAAGTCAAACTAAACATTTAACTTATCATATCCATTCAAGAGACAAATTAATGTTTGCCAGTCGATTATTTTCAAAATGTGTAGCAGTTTAAATAGAAATGTGCTTCCATATGGCTTACTTTCGCAAGCCTTTATTAAAATACGGACTAGCGTTCAAACAAAGGAAATTATATTCTGACAGAAGAGCAAACTTGATGAGACAAAATGGATGTCTCCGTGAATGGGTCGTAATAATAATATATTTTAAATTATAAATTTCAAGCAGTGGGTTATAGATATACAGATTAGCAGACATATTAGCTTAGGTGTCTTCATTTTGTGCGTAATTAATAATTTTCAAGTAGGTAGGTACACTTTAACAGATTAGACAAATACGTTTTAAATAGACATGTATTAAATACTAAATTTCACTAGTTTAATATAACTTTTTTTATTTATTAATTATAAAATACGTGATATTTAAATAATACATTTACATAGAATATATGCATTAAATCACCATATCAGGCGACTGCCTGTTTCATGGTGACCAATGGAGTATAGTTACTTTGCATAACGTATAGGGATTTAATATGTAATGTAATGATGCTGAAAATTGGAAAAATCATAATAGAAAGTAGCTGTTGAAAATATTAGGTACATTGTTTTGGTTTTTTACATTAACACCACACAGGAGGTCCTCAGGAAAATAATTTCCTTCCGGACATAAGCCATCTTTGGGGATATTTTGTAAAGGGTCGTTTTAAGGGAAGGAAGCAAAGGAAGTTCTGGGAAGGAAAAGGGAATGAGAGATGGGTGGGATTCTAAAGGTCCGTGTTGGTAGTTCTTAAGGCCGCGCTACCCCGCTCAAAAAGAAGAAGATGGGTAGATACGACAATACGAACGTGGGAGCGAGCGCGTTCATGCGAAAATTGTGAAAACGTTTAATAAAAGACGACTCGTTTGATAAAGAGCAAAAATCTCGTGGGGGCTGTGTCAAGTAGCATTTAAAGAAACATTGTGAATTTTTTCATACATATAACTTGTAAAATAACAGAAACAATCGTGCAAATAATAATTTTCCGAGCATACTTTGCGATTTATTTCTATCGAGGGAATTTCAAATAATTACCTTTTCTATCTTAAAGAATAAAATATATTTTTTTAAGAACTTAAAAAACTTCAAAAGTTTAAAGAAAACAAGTAAGAAATCATAGAAATTGACAGAGCGGCCCCTTAATTGGGCTGGGACTGGGTTGAGAGACCAATTTGAGAGGTCACAGGGTCTCCCTAAACGGCCCTGTCCCGATTCGACCCGCCACGCAGCTGGACACATAGACAGGCGCAACCGCCGCCAAGAACACACCACATCCGATGAACCCAGGCACCCCTAATTAGTTACCAAAGGTAGTGAACTACTTGAGGTGACCTGTGGCAGAAGTGTTGGCTACCCAATAAATGGTTCCTGCGGCGGCGGTATCCACACCCGCCTCCCAAATTGTGAAAACTAAGTAGGTACTTAAATATGATATTACGTAGCTTACATTGCCGTTTGGATAATATTTCATAAAATAATGCGCTACAACTTGAATTATTACAGCAGACAAATTAATTATTATTAAATTAGGTTTTTTGCTAATCTTCAGCTAATGTTTCACCTAAATGAACTCGCAGTGCTCGTAACTCCCTGTTATAAATGAGCGTGCAAGTAATTTCTTAAGAAACACACCTTGCGAAGGTGTACCCTGTAAAAAGAAGATGAATGCACGTTTCTTAGTAACGCCTAATCGCATTAAACGAGCCTTAAAAATATTAAAATGATAAATAAGGTTTCTTTTCGGATTCCACCCGTCGAGGAAATTCTCGCAATAAAATGCAGGAAAAGCGGGGTACAAAGCACTGGGATTATTTATTGTCTCCGTAGCATTCGTATAATCAAATAAATCCTTAGAACCGAAGAGCTCACTTCCCCTGCATTCTCTTCGAAGAAAGAAGAAAGACAAGAAAGAAGAAATAAAAACTAGCCAAAGAGGATTTTGCGTTGAATTGTCAAACCAATTAAATAATAGTTTCTACCAAGTTACCGTACAATCTTGGAGGTTTCATAGATTTTTTTACCAAGAGAGAAATAAATAATTGACCTTCGATAGTTCACTCTGAAATCGAGATAATCAAGTGCCTGAAGAAATACAATGATGCTATGAGGAGGGTATTTATAAGAGGTATTTTTTTTATTTTTTATTTTTTTTATAGAGAAACCTCACAAGAGTCTTAACTGCTCCCTTCTGGAGCCAGTGAGACTATTGCATCCCCAATTGGAGGATGTTGTGAGGCTGAAGGTAAGTGGGGAAGGGAAGGAGATGGGGAAGAGGAAGGTGGGAAAATACCTGGCTATTCAGATCTAGTCACTAAACACGGCTAGAGCCATTATTAAGCAACGTTTCAATTCTGAATGGTGGTCTTACACCAGGGCGATACTGAGAGTATCTTCCACTCTGGAACGTGCCGCAAATATAGTATATATTATTTTTATTAATTAATTGTGAAATAACACAAATTAATCAAATAAAATTTATTTGCGCACGCCGGGTTCGAACCCGCAACCTTCCGATTGGGAGTCAAGTGTCTTACCACTCGACCACGGACGGTCGTCAAGGTACGAGGGTGAGTAAAAATCTAGGGGTTAGTGTGTCCAGGAGTAAAGGACGTATGAATCCATCCCTCCCGCTGCGGATCTGTGCAAGACTATGGGTCAAGAAAGACCAGCTGGAGGTCGCAGCTGATAGGCGCATCCGCCGCCAAGACGTAAACACTTCTCACCCAATGAACCCGGGCACCCCTGTTGTCACCAAACGTAGTGACTACTTGGGTGACCTATGGCAGATGAGTTGGTTATCCAATAAATACTTCCCGGGGCAGCGGTACAATACGAATGCTTCGTAAATTTCTAAAGCGCCATTTTTGTAATTATTTATTACCTAAATAACACTTTACAGAGATATAAAATAAAACTATTGTCATTAATATATTAATAAAATATCATCACTCACTTTTAGCTACTAAATAATAAATCAAAATACTGCATGATAAAAACATTAAGTCTCTGATACTCCGAATTTTTGCAATATCTTCAATTTCCAAACAAATGATTGATGACGTTGCTAATATAATGCTTGAATGTCGTTAACTTATGTTTCCACTATTGCACAGTAGGGGCGGGGCGTAAGGCGAAGCTATTCCGTAAAGACTCGTAAAATACGTCGCGCAGTAAGGGAGGAGGATAAGTAAATATGTGATAAAACTAAAGGTTCGGTATAAAGCAACGTAGGTTTTTCTCATGTTCATGAACAAACAAAAAAATCCAAATCCAATAAACAAAAACTTTGTATTTTCAACAAGACTTGTGATTTAAAATTTCAATGTACACAAGTTTAAGTAGATTTTAAAAACAACACTTATTTTCAATTAAGAAGAGGGAAGAGTTTTTTTTTGTGTAAAGTAAGAGGTAAAAGATAGATGAACGAGGGTGACTAAAATTTTGGGTTGGACGACCTTTAAAAACCATCCAGTAAAACTATAATTGAATGCTTTCAAATTGCACCCTATCTAAGCGGCGGATGCGTCCGCCCACCAACGGATCGGAATAGACTGGTTGAGGAAGACGTTTTGACCCATCCAGCAAGATGGAACATCGCCTTGCACCGCAGTGGGAGGGATGTGTCCGTCACTCCTGGATAAACTGACCCCCAGATTCCCACCCTTATACCTTTTTCCTTCCCAGCATTTCCTCTTCTTCCTTTCCTAAAAAGACCTTCCACACATCATTCTCAAATATGACACGGGCCCTCAGGGGAAATATTTTCCTCCGGGCCTCCTGTGTGGGGCTAATGTAGGAAAAATATTCTAGGTTTCGGAGAAATTCTGAAATAAGCGAATATTAAGAGCTAAAACTGAGATGATTTCAGAGGGTTCTGCTCGGTGGAACTCCCAACTGGACCGATAAATCCTACGGATCCCTCAATATAAATGTATTTAAAATGATTGATTTTTGCATTTTTAATGTTATTATTATATTTTATATTTATATATTAACAAAGTGTTTGTTTTATTTAAAAATATAATGCATAACTACAAATTAATTGCTTCTTACGAAAAAAAGTATTATAGTTCGTTTTGAATTATGTTATATATAAAAAAAGTAACTGTAAGCAATTTTATGTCAGCAAAATTGAACATAAAGGTCACACAAGTGCAAAGTCTCCCGGAGTCGATGGTGTCATGAAAAAATATGTATAATCGATACATAATCAAGACATTGCCGCGATTCTGTGAAAGGTCGTGGTCGAAGCAGTCAGTGACGTGAAACGCACCGGATCTATAACACAGAACATTAGCAACACGAAAATGATGAGTATTAATCCAGCCTCGGTCTGCGAATGAATCTACGGAAGATAATGAAGAAAAAACTGATTGTGTTCATCGCCTTCACGAGAGGTATCAGTTTTAATATAGAAGGGCAAAGATTCATTGTAGTACGTTAGTTAGGTTAGTAAGGTAGGTTTTATCTTTACCGAGCTGTTCTTTGTTTATCCTTCGAAAACTAACTATTTCATTAACTCCCCAATCCAAAGACTACCATAGGCTTGGAAATAAATTTAGTTCAGTTGATATTTTCGTTTATTCATTACCAAAATTTATTTCTGAAATTTCAAAAATTCTGTTTCCCATTTACACAATGATGTAACATAATTTGTATATTATTGTTTCGTTTTCTATTATTTTTGTATTATGTTTGTTGTAAAAGCCATAAGGGTGTGAATAAATAAATAAATAAGTTAATGACAAATTAAAACACTTTGTTTTTACCACGATAATCTTTATTTTAACACATCGACATGTTTCGAGAACGATGTTCTCTTCCTCAGGACATAAAATGTACTAAAACTAAATAATCAAGTATGGGCGTTTTTCAAAAAAAGTGTACATAGATAAAAGTCAGTGTCCCATCACTTTCAGGATCAGTAACTTTTGTTGTGTCGGTTTTAATGACCAACCATATATTTTACCAATATAATAACAAATAAATACCTTTATGGACTAAAAATAATGAATAAATCTATTAAATTTCGATATTATTTTAAAATAAGTAAGACTACAGGTCACTGTTTCTGGTATGTCCTACACCTACCACTACCAGTAAGAGTTCAAAAATTAATGTTATTTAATGTTATCCCAGTATTTATTTCTAATTCTACTAATAGTATATGATAATATTTTCGATTTGCAACCATAATATAGAATAATTATCGTGCAAAATAATTTAAATACCAGATATTGAGTTGTCCTACGAAATAGCGTATGGTGGAATTTCCGCCTACGCCACCACATTATTGACGTCTTCCAATAAAAATATTACCAAATTGATGAATATTTTCGAAAATAGCAACCCTATTTAGTCTATGAAGGGCGGCCATGCTTGGTTTTTTACAGCCAGTTTGCCAAGAAATCGTAACAAAAGTGGTCGTTCTCGGCTGTACTAAAAAAGTGTTCCACCAACGCTTCCGTATTTCTCCAGGTAATTTACCAGAATGTATTAGACTCTACTTTGTATTAAATTGATTCATTTATTGTTTTATGAAATGTTTAGTTAGAACAAACAAAAGTTTCATAATTTATTGATAAATACATTTCGAAAAAATATTGACGCGATTACGCTACTTCTCTTACGCAACGGTGTCGTGAATGGAACTTAAAAGTGACGTAATGGAATTCTAAAGGTCGGTTCACTCTGTCCGTCTTTTAGGGTATTTGGGTGTGTTACAATTTTCTAATTAAATTTATATTTTGCATGTATCTTCAAAATGTAACTATTACATGTAGATATGTGGGTTGAGTGATATATGTAGCATTGAAAAAAAAGAACAGCATAGCTAAAAAGAAAAAATTATTTGATTTTTATGTGTATAATTTTTTTTATTTTTTTTATTAATTAAGATTATTAAAGATTAATTCTGAAAGAGTCGAAATGGTGTCGAAGTACTAATATAGACAGCAATATGAGCAACTATTACTGTAGAGGCAACTCTGAAATTCAGTAGAAAATCAGCTGGTTCATACAATTTTGATTAAGTAAGTATAAAATGTAGCATGATTTATGTTCCTGTGTGTTTTAGTTAATCCTGTACCTAATTAAAGTTGTGTACATTAACAAGTACTTTAATACCCTTTCAGCTTAGTTACCTATTTCAGGCTATACACGGTATGCACGTGTAGCCCATTATTACCTATCTAATTATTTGTGCATTTTTATAAATAATTTATTTTAATTTTATGTTCAAATATGCCGTTGAAAGCTGCAGAAAAATCAAAAAGGTACAGAGACAAAATTAAAAACGACCCTGAAAAATATGAAGCCTTTATGAAAAAAGAGTTACAAAGACAAAAATAACATCAAAATATAATCAGAGAGCTAACCAAAGAAGAATAGAAAAAAGAAGACGTTGGAGAGAACAGAAACGAAAAAAAAAAGAAAAGAAAAAAGAACAAGTGAAAGAAAAAGTACTTGCGCGGGGGGCCTTCCACGGTGGCGGTAGTACGTAAAATCGTCCTTTTTTATAAAGAATACCTCACATGAGTCTTAACTGCTCCCATCTGGAGCCAGTGAGACTATGGAATCCCCAATTGGGGTACGTTTGAGGCTGAAGGTAAGTGGGGACAGGAAGGAGATGGGGAAGAGGAAGGTGGGGAAGAGGAAGGTGGGGAAGTACCTGGCTATTCAGATCTAGTCACTAAACAGGTTAAAGTCATTATTAAGCAACGTTTCAATTCTGAATGGTGGTCTTACACCAGGGTGATACTGAGAGTATCTTCCACTCTTCCCATACCAGTCGCTTGTCGCGCTTTCAGCAGTGTAGCCACAACGTGCGTACACATACGACTGATATTTCGCGCCCGCTGTCGCTACCGGGCAAGCCTCTCAGTCTGGCCGAGGCCTTAGAATTCCTAAACGTTACCAAATTTTTCCCCTTACGCCACTGTCCTGTTATTGCTGTGATTTATTTTCTAAGATCAATTATTATATCTCAAAGAAATTTGTTCTTTTTTTTATTGATATAGTTCATGATTAATTTTAAATTTGTTATAATTAAACATTCGTAAAACAAAAACTTATATTCGTCTTTCTAGAACGCAAAATATACAGTACAAAGTATCCAAAAGTAGCGTAAAAGAATATTTTTATTGAAAAACTTAATATTTAATTCAATAAGCTTGATTATTCATATTTTTTAGGAGACTGATTGTGTTTTCAATTCGTAAATAAAAATCTGAAATAATGAATTTCTTTTAATTTTCTTTATAAACTTTATGATAAAAGTGACGTAAAAGAATTTCTTACCAATAGTATTAACCCCTAAAAAAATTGGCGTATTTTGTCAGAGGCTAAAAATATTCCCGCTTTGCAATAAAATCCAAATAAATGGAACATTTGTTAACGTATTCGAAAACTAAAAACTGTTTTAGAAAGGTGATGAAATAGGCTTTCAAATTTCTATATTAACAATTATGATGTATTTTTTTAAATATAATTTTTTTTTGCGAAAACTTTAAGAAGTTTTAAAAATGGCTCACTTTACTTTTTTTCTAACTAAACTTACTGATAATGAAAAAAAATAAAACACATACTTATTTCATTAGATAAATGAATTATAAACCTTACTGTCACCTCACTTTTTTTCGTTTCATGTAAAAAAAAATATTTAAAAAATCACAAAGTTCCATAATTTTTTTTCAAATTGCTATCGGAAACTTTGATTTCAGAAAGGGGTAAATTTTAATTTTTTGTGGTTTTATTTTAGATTTGAATATATAGTTTGTTATATTTTCTTTCTAATACCGTTTAGATCACATTTCTGACTATAATAGTAAGGGAAAAACAACGATTTCTGTGAGACCTATGTGAGCTGGGACAAATATGGTCTCCTGTGATTAAACGGGTTAAACTTAAATTGCAATTATTTTCGAAGTTTATTGACATTTTCTATTTAAATACTTTTTGTCATGAAGTTCATTCTTTCTTTAATAAATTTACGTATATTTTTAATCGAAATGCAGCATCTCACTTAAGTGGAATTCCTATTACGTCACCGACATCTTTTTTGGAAAACGCCCGTATACAAAGCTATGCGTGGGTAGAAATTAAAGTAGTGGGGGGAGGAGGGGGAGGGAGGTGGTGAGGGGAGGTGCTTAGAAGATCACACAAAATGTACTTTATGAAATATGTTATGATCATTTTAAGTGATTGAGTATTGGATTTTATTGGAGGTACAAACGTTATTTATGTTTAAAATCTCTTTAAATAAATAATAAGTTTCATATGTAATGAGGAAAACCCTAAAATTTGAAAAAGCAACACAATGACGGGCATTCGAGCTTTCGATTTTGATTGCACAACGCTACATAAGTCTATTTCGCAAAGCTAGGACAAATATTCTCCACCCACAGCCTTAAAGTGGATTTCGGATTAGATTATCCTGTTATAGTAACTTTTCGTTGCCTTTGTCCAGTTTTCTATTTAGGAATTGAATCGAATAGCTATAGTAGGTGACCCGTCCGCTTAGTAAACCCGGATTAATAGTAATTTCGACCCTGGACGTGGTCATAGCACCCTCCTAGGCACGTCCCACGCGCTGGACTAATCGAATATTTTTGCGATTTAAATTAATGTAAATTATAATCACGATGGCGACGCTCGCAGCACGGAAGTTCCCTGGTGTTAATTATTTAATAATAATCGACAGTTTTTATGCAGAATTAAATCCTATCCAAACCAAAAGAGAGGAAAACGCAGAAGTGAAATATATTATTAGCATTAAGAAAGTTGTTTCTCACCCTACAAAATAAATTAAAAAAAAACCTCAGGGTGGAAAACAATGTTCAAATATTTCTATTTTTGAAACTGATAATTCGTGGTGGAATTCCATTATAATAGTATAATAAAACAAATTTAAAACTTTTTCCACTTTTAATTTAATGACCGTAACCGGTTTCAGCTTGTCAAAGCCATCTTCAGACTGGTGAAAAATATTCTTAACCTAGGGATTTTATATAAAACATATTAGGGAGGGGGGAGGGGGCGGGGGGAGGGAGGGGTGGTCTACAGGGATTTTATTCAATTATGGATTTTATTACATTTGTTGTTAAGTGGTCTTGAGTGTCCAACTATCTAATTATTTTTTTGGTTATTCCCAGTAGGCTAATTACATAGGGTTGGTAGCTTACATACTTTAGTATTGTTTGGGAAATACCTTACAAGTAATGTGAATTATTAGCACCTAATTTTATTGTTGTCAAGTCTATTATTAATTACAATCTTTATTATATTTATGATGTTATGTTTAAATCATTGGCAATTATATTATCCCGAAAGATTTAATTCAGAGTGCCAATGAGGTGAAATTCAATTGTGTATGCTAGTCGTCGTTACATAAACCATGCAAGAAAAAAAAGATGAAATAAAACAAAAAATAATAACCACTTCTATTGAAGGATACGATACTATTCACTATTCAGTGATTGAAAAAGAGACGCATAATAATTTTGCAACAACTTGCGGCAACCAAGAACTTGGAACCAAGAAGAGAATGTATCTATAAATATCTCGAATAGTAGGTACTTCATAACGAATTCATTTTACTAAGTAAGGCTAATTAGTGCAATGATCTTCAACAGGAATGTCTCCCTGTCTATGGCCTTGTTTACGAACGAACATCAATAAATCTCCCAAAAGGATACACGATAACGTGTACCTATACAAGAAGCCAGATTTTCAACTGTGGTAAAGATCGTATCTCGCAAGAAACATTTACTGTGTTGTCTCTCTTAGCCTATATCTAGCTAACATTATCGTATCGCAATCAAACGTTGAACATAGCAAATAGCTTGTACACTGTACACTCTGCTGCTCGATCTACATAAACCTGTCACAAGATGTCAATGATAACAATAAAGTGAGGAATTTATGCCTCTTGAAATGACAATAACCCGTTGAAAACATTACTGTTATCCATACGTAAAGTTCTATATTATGCAAAGTAAGGCTTAGCTTGTGCTTTGTTGAAACGGTGGAGAAAGCCATTCGTGTGAAAAAGCTTTAAAGGTGAATGTCCGCGTTACAGGAAAATGTTGAAGCGACCGGATGGCTTGTGGAATACCTGTCGAGTCACAGCTTACAAATAATTAAATTGCAGCAAGTTTAAAATAATTTTGTTAAATGCACATTTAGAATTGTAGTTATTTTGAAAATCAAAAAAGGATCACATAAAAATATTCTTAATGCAACCTAAGAATGAAGGAAATGATATCTAGATAAAAACGACACGTACACACCTGCCTTTGTGAATAAATTTGCTGCAAGGTTAATTATATCCAAACATCCCAAAAATGAGGAGGTAGTTAACGATAAACATAATTTTGTTTTCTTTCGCATCAAATTACCAAAAAAAAACTACGAAAGAGAAAATCCTTAAATAACTGGATAATAAAAATAAATGCAAATTTCAATAAAATTTTGTTTCATTTTGAGGTAAAGGAATTTTTGGCGATTTTGTGGAGAATTTGAACATCAATTGTAGCTATTTTAGTGACCCTGCTCCAAAGACATTCGTGACTCCTGTAGTAAATCACGTTTGATTTTTCTGTAAACAATGCGCACGCACAGCTTCCGCAAACTGAAATCGGATCGAAATGAGCATGCTCGTAAGCAAGCCTGTTCACACACGATTAGAGCACTTCCTCTCTCACCAGCGAATTCAGTAGCTATTAATTTATTATGATTATATTAATTCAGTTAATTCGAAATCAACCGGCTGATGATTTGTGAGCATGCTCATTTGAGCGTGTTTAATACTAGCAACGTCGCTGGCACGTGCAACTAAATAGCATTTTCTCATAAGTAGCATAATCTCGTGCTTCTAATGAGCATATCTATCCGTAGATACCATAAGATTTATGTGAAGTTATATTTATGTCTGACAAGAATTGACATGATCGTAGGTTATTATACCTACGTAACTGCATACGTTACCTCCGGGTGATATATTACGTAGGAATATGAAAGCAGCGGTACACGGTACAGAGCTACAGTAATAAAAGTTTCGTTAAAGTACGTAAAACAACAAGTTGTGTTCCGGCGAAGCATTTCCCGCTCGCCACTGAGATCTGTAATTAAACACCGGTAGGGTAGGTAGCGGATCCCTCCCACTTCCCTCCCCAAAGGTTCTAGTTCTAGAACGTCGAGCTTTTTCCAATCGGGGTCAAACACTGTTGTAGTGCCACTGAAATGGTGAAATGCACTCCATCGCTAAGGTGGAACTCGAACTCGTATGAACCAGTAGTTACATCCAGTACATAAATACGGTGTTGTATCTCCGTGTAAATCTAACACAGAGACCGGAGCGAGTTATATTATTGTTTTAAGTGATATAACACAGAATCAAAAGTAATACATTGATAATTCACGCAGGGCCTTTTTGTGAACAATTAATTAGAAGGAAAACAATTTATCAAAAAACATAAAACTAAAAAAAAAAACTATCGTAACGTCAAGATTGGCTCGATCATGTAATAAACATTGCAATCATAAAGACTTGCGAATCCGATTCTAACATTTTTTGATTGTTTATTATTGAATTTAACAGTTTCTTCTACACCATTCAAATTATTATGGACAATCTGACATACGAATTCAATCACTACCACCACTTTATACTTTTATTCACTTTTCTTTTTATACTTTCCCTTTTATCTTTATACTTTTTTAACCCACTTTATACTTTTATTTAGTTTTACTTTTTATCTTTATAATGTAATAAATGTACATATCTCCAGTAATATGGCAGACTGGGATTGAACTGTACTCCAGTCCTGCTGGATTAAAAATATATATATATATCACGTACTCGTCCTCTTGATTCTATGTACTTACTTGTAATTTAAACTAATCGTTGCACAAAGAATATTGTAATGAATAGTGTGGTTACCTATAATCAAACCGTTTCATCGGGGAAATTTTGAGATTTTATTGAATAAGAATTAGCATCTCTCCTGACTGTAGAAATTTATTTATTTATTTATTAAACGCCCTTATGGGCTTTTACATTTTAGTTAAATAGATGAGTATAACAGTGATTTCGAAAAAATCTAAATTAAAACAACAAAGAAAGCATAATACAGTGAACATAAAAGTAAAACAAAAGCATATATCTACAACAAAATATAACAATAAATGCATATAATAAAATTAGATACATAGGTAAAAAATATATATTTCACAAAAAATAAGATATTCAATATAGACAAAAATTGTAGAGATTATAGACGTCAATTTATGTCTAAATATAAAAAAGAATTGAAATAAACAATGTTTATACTGATTGTTTTTAATGAGAAATATATCTCCCAGATCAGAATATTTATTTCCGAGACTGTGAAGTCTCGGTATCGGGGAATTTTGATAAGAGAGTGTCCTGGTGTTATTAAAATAAAAGGGTAGTAAATTTCGGCAAGATATTTTAGGTATGTGGATATTGATTAATTGAAGCAATTCAGGACAGTCAATTTTGTAATGCAGTATTTTATGTAATAGTATTAAATCTGTGATTATTCTTCTTTCTGAAAGTTCTAATAGGAACATTTTATCTAGTAGGTAGTTATAATCAATGTTTTCTACAGGAATATGCAATTTATAGTTTATATATCTCAAGAACTTATGTTGAATCTTTTCAATGTTGGCGGAATGAATATTGTAAAAGGGAGACCATATCGTAGAGTTATACTCTAGTTGGCATCTAACAAGGGTTTTGTACAACATGATAAACGTGCCTAAATTATTAAAGTCTTTTGAAACTCTCAAAACAAATCCAAGAGTCTTAAGGGCCTTATTAATAATATTATTAATATGACACAAAAAAGTTAGTTTGCTATCGAACATAATACCTAGGTCAATAATTTCACTGACGCAATTTAATTTTTTATCATTTAATGTATATTGAAAAAATATTGGATTATTTATTCGATAAAAATTAATGAACTGACATTTCTTTATGTTCAATGCTAGTTTGTTGATAGAGCACCATTCAAAAAGACGTCTCAAATTAGTTTGTAATATAATGCAATCATCTATGTCATTGATCTCCTTATAAAGTTTCATATCATCAGCAAAAAGCAATACGTTTATGTTAGTAAATATATCAACAATATCATTTATGAATATAATAAACAAAATGTGCCCTAAATGAGAGCCTTGCGGCACTCCACTTGTGGCTATAAATTTGTAAGAATTTGTGCCATTTATTTTTACACTGAGACTTCTTTTGGACAAATAACTAATAAACCAATTTAATAAACTACCATAAACTCCAAGTGAGGCTAATTTATTGATTAATATTTTGTGACACACCTTATCAAAGGCCTTGCTAAAGTCAGTGTATACTGAGTCAACCTGGCATCTGTTTGCTAAAGATTTGGATATGAAATTTTCGTATATTAGTAAATTAGTTAATGTAGATTTATTTGAACAAAAGCCATGTTGGTATGAAGTTATAATTTTTTGTATGTTTGTAGATATTTTAGAGAGAACAATTTTTTCAAAAAGTTTGGGTATCGATGATTGGATACATATTGGTCTATAATTTGTAATGTCTGTTTTGTCCCCCTTTTTAAAAATAGGTGTAAGAAAACTGTGTTTCCATGAATCAGGGAAACAACCTGTTTTTAGAGACTGGTTAAAAATTAGGAAAAGAGGAACAGTTAGGCCGTTTAAACATTCTTTAATTAAAACCGGTGGAATATTATCAGGTCCAGCATTTTTTCTAGCATCTAACAAATTTACATGCTTTTTAATATAATTTATTTCTATGCGTATTTCAGATATATCCAGACTAAGATTTTATGAGAAATTGGGAATTTCGTTGCTAGGTATATCCTCTTCATACACAGACTTAAAATAATCAGAAATGCTGAAACGACGTGTAATTTCCTTATTCTGTACCTTTTAAAAGTGCGGCGGTTAGGTAAATATTTACTCTGATGCCTTTCAAATGCATATAATCATATAATGCTTATAATCTTTGATTATTGTTTACATATTTAATTAGAACATAATTTTTTTGCATGTAAATACTCCTCCCATACACACGTGCTCCTAGAGCTCAACTTATGGAGTAGTAGAATACAAATTAATAATTGTATAACTTTGCATAATGTAATCACTTGTAATGTTAATTTTTTTCTTGTAAATAAAAAAATTTAAAAAATATTACCACACAACCTTTTTAGTTTAAGAGGGTATAACCAGACAATACCGGAAATTTGTCCCTTTTAATCAAATTCTAGACGTAGTGACTCTTTTTTACACAATCTTTTTAGTTTAAGAGGGTATAACCAAACAATACCGGAAATTTTCCCTTTTAAATCAAATTCTAGACGAAGTGACTCTTTTTTACAAAAAAAAAACAAATTGATTCTGAAAGATTGTTATTTTATCTGGTAAACCCACTTTTTAATTTTTTTAAACTAAGTTTATTTGTAATATACTAAGGTTATACCGTTAGTCGTTGGCAGATTTGTTAAATTTTCAAACGAAATATTTCATTATACAACACAAATTTCACATCATATAATCGTACAGCACAATAAATCAATACATAATCTAGTAAAGACAGTTTTCAGAATTTTAATTTTAGTTCGATTAAAATCATTAAAAAATAAATCCGATAACGTGTTTCGTTATGAAAAATACCTCAGTTTTTCTATTTATTTAATAACTCAGGTCCGGGGCATAAGCCATTTCTATGTCTACTTACGTTAAATTTTCGTGAAAACAAGCTTATGTGCCCAGGCGCTTAAGGTCTTAACAAACTAAAATATTTCAGATTTTTTTACACTTATTTAGTTTAGACATTATTGAAAAATCATAAATACTTATGATAAAAAAATACTTACAAGAAGTACACGATATTTAATCATTTATCATCATGCGTTCTGAGCATATTTTTTGCTTACTTGAATGTAGGTATATATTAAAGGAAGTTTTGATTGAAATAAATCGATATTAAACTTTTAGTTTTAAAAAATTGATACGGGTAATAATTGATCTTTCTCATCGGAACCTCCCTGTACAGTTGCAAGCATTTTAGAACTTTAATTCTCAGCCGCTGGTCAATGGGTCTTAAGGCAAAGTGTATTTTAAAGTTATTCTTAAAAAAATCAGATGTTGTGACGTTGTTGTATTGAGTTTAGAAATTATTATTTGTCCCGTGGTACGGTCTGGTGATCAATGATTCTAATATTATCGTATCTTTGATAGATTCTATTTAAATGTAAAACTTTAAATTCGTTGAATAATTCACGAGTTGAATAATCTGATGTTTTTTTAGAATAATTTTAATAAGTCTTCGTTGGATTGTTTCCAGTGGGACTAAGTTGGTTTTATATGCTGCTCGAGCCTTTTACGAAAGTATTATCTTTATTGGAAACAAGAGCAGGTACATTTTGCAAGCTGAAAAAAATGCGAACGTAGACTAGTTGTTATCGAACATAATAACCGTTTTAGATTGTTCGAACGAAGTTTTTTTGCGTTATCATGAAAAAATTCAGCCTAATTTTGCCCGAGTGCAATACGGTAGTTTGACTGACAAAAAACTAAAATAACAACGCTAATCCTAAAACGACACAACGAAAGGGAAATTTACTGTTAAAATTGGAAACCCGACGGTGACAATAAAACTAGGAGTTGCCGTGTTGCCAAAAATAGAAGTTTTATTTGTAAGGTGGAAACATTTTCGAACCACTTTCTTAGTGTATGTCCGTTTTATTCGTTTTGTAATACTTTTATATCGTACCGTGGAAAGACTGTATAGGTGACACGGGCTGTATCGTTTACTCTGGCTAAAAATATTACTCGTTGGGATAAAAATGTCACAGAGTTTGCTTGTGTTTGTGACATGGAGGTGTCTCAATCGACGGCCCTTTAAGTGGTGTCATTAAAAAAAAAACAGATAATTTTATTTACATTAGCTTTACACGGGAAGCCTTGAGGAAAATAATTTCCCTCGGGGCGTATGATATCTTTGGAGATACTATGGTGTGTGTCTTTTTTAGGAAAGGAAAAAGATTTTTTTTTTTTTTTAATTCCAGAAAAAAAGAAAATAACATTTTCACTTACTTAACTAGAATTTGCATAACATTATATTATCATACAACATATTATCATACAATACAATACTATTCATTCACTTTCAATATTATTCATTCTCACTACATTGTTTTTTGTAAATAAAAATGAATAATTTTTTTTTTAAATTTACAGACACTTTTTTCGTTTTTAATATCCACTGGAAGGCAATTATATAAATTGCCCCCCTCATAACTGATAGATTGCTTCCCGTAGTTAGTATGAATAGTGTTTAAATGTATGTTATCGTGTTGTCGTGTAAAATGTTTGTGTACTTGGGACGTTTTAATGAATTCTGTGTTTGTATGAATGAGTTTATTATTTATTTTGTTTATAAGGAGACATATATTGTATTCGTATAGTTTTCTCAATGTTAACAGTTTGGTATCCAAATATAGTTTTTTTGTGGATGTTTTGGATTCGTAGTGAAATAGTTTTTTGATTAGTTTATTTTGAATTATCTGTAATTCATTAATGTATGTTTCATACGCATTTCCCCAGATTTCAATTAAGTAATTTAAATGTGAGTGTACGAGACTATAATATAAACTTTAAGTTAATATTAAGATAATATTTAGATTAAGTTCTGGGAAGAGAAAAGGTATGAGGGATGGGTAGAAATCCGAAGTTCAATTGGTCCGGGTCATTCGCCGTCAAGACCTAGATAAACCTCATTCCATGGACTCTAATCTAAGTCACCAAGTGAAACACTTGGGGCAACCTATGGCAGAGGTTATCCAATAAATGGTTCCCTGGCGGCGGTAACTATTCCCGTTAACTCAACACTACCTGCCATTGTACTTTTTTCTTCTCAGAAGATCCCTCTCCTACCTTTCTTAAAAAGGGGAATCATTTTCCTCGGGACCTCTGGTGTGGAACTTATGTAAAAAAAAAGACGGAGCATGGCACACACGGCCTTGTTCCACAAAAGTAAACAATGAAAAATAAATAAACAACATTACGAGCAGGTGAACGAGGGCCTAATGGGTATTAGTAGCCACTACGCATAATAGGCGTATCGGACCTGTAATGTATAAGGTTGTGTCCAATGGCCACTGTGGGGCTACCGTGGATTACATTGGCCGTGTTGCCATGGTAACTAATGGGTTAACAGTTAACCACAGAGGCTTTCCGCCCCAGTTAGGGGGCGGCAGTAAATATGTCAACAATTGCGCATTGGTGCAAATAAATTCATCACACTATCTGCACAGCAGGAGCTATCCAGGCCTTAGCTGATTCTATTATTTTGCAAGCACTTTTATACTGACCTCATTCAGACATGTGCAGATAAACATGATGCTAAAAATGAAACGTTTTTCGTTTGCACAACTGCCTTTTTTTCTTTTTGAAGTAAATACTTCTTTACTTGAGGGGTAAACTGGCGAATGCGTTACGGAAATTACAGCGTTACGAAAAGGCATTGTATCGGGCGACTGTAGGAGCAAGAGAGAGCAGTGCGCGCGTACATTTTCTGTCTCTTTTCCTCTCATGGCCAGTGCATGAAATATCTCAATCATGCGGATGCGGATGTATAGATGGTGCTAAAAAAATATTTACTTCAGTCGTGTGGTCTAAAGAACACTAGTATTTTTTTAAGAAAATAATTTACATCGGGGCCTGTGTCATCTTTGGGGTTGCTGTATGGAGGTACCCATACCCGGCTCCCAAATTGGTAGTGTAGCCTTTGGTACTGTAGCCAGTGGTACTATGACCTTTCCCAAGTGGGGTATTTGGTAAGGCTGAAGAGAGTGGATTTAGAAAATAAGGGGAAAAAGGAAGGTTGAGAAAAAATTAGCTATTCAGATCTTGTCACCATCACGACTAAAACGAAACGTAAAGGAAGTAGTTTCCCGTTCAATAAAAACTTTCAAACAACATTAGTGACACAATGGTAAGCTACTAACAGATACTTTGGTGAGAAACCATTATACAGATTATAAACGTTATTGCTTAAAATATTATAATATACTAATAATATAATATAATAACACTTTTATTCATTTTAAATATATTCTCTTATTATGTAATATTATTTCTGTTATTTTGGCTTTAAATGTATCAAATGTAAATAAATAAATAAAATAAAATAAATACTACAGAATACTTTTGTCAAAGATTCCTCCACTGTTTAAGCGGTTGGGACTCATACGATACGATACGATTGTACCACCCCAGCCAGGAGCAATCCTGTCCCGGTGAGACCGGTACACCAGGGGGCACTGATTTGTTAGGACTGGAACACGTGCTCTAAGGATGGGTGGGGAGTTGGAGTTTAATCAGCCGGTATACATGGCAACCTAATGAGCCAATATAGGAAAGAAGGTTGGGCCGGAATGGGATGGGTTGAGCAATTTTTTTATATATATATATATATTTTTTTTATTTTTATTATAAAATATATTTATATAATACATACAAATACACACACATACACACATATATACATATATGTGTGTTTGGTGTGTGCATGCATTGTCCAATGTCAATGTGCCCTGAAAGCTACACCCAAATTGAGCCAATTGAATCTTTCCGTCCCGCGTGCCGATTTCTACCTTAAGATTGTTAAGTTCTGACGTAATATGTCAATATTTCTGTAAATGCATACCCCAAATATTTTCCAAAACGATAATCGATGCTTTGCTCTCAGATGCGAGCATCACCGATCCGTAAATCAAGAGCTTAAGTGTTCTGTAGACCTGTAAACATGCCCTATCTGTGTAGGTAATATCCGACTGAAATATAAACACATGAGTTATTTATTATAGATTGAAAGTATAATTAAGTTGAAACGATCTTATCTCAGTGTGACTTGTTGCTCCGGTTAGCGCCATTGGTTCAAGGTTGAAAACTTCAGGAATCACTTTTGAACGCGTCCTGCTTCACTTTTAACCTTTTTACCACTTGAGATGTTGCGACGCACCCGTGGACAAATTCCAGAAACAAAGAAATGGAACAGTTGTTTAAAACTTTTACTTTAATCGCACATAACTCCTTTTCTGAGACCGATAAAAATATTTCGCGAAAAGTGGCAGGTTATGTGAATACATATGCGTGTATGTGACAATTTTCAGATGTGTAGCTCGAATAATTCACTGGTTATTTTAAAAACAAGGCAGGAGCTTTCTAGATGCGACCTGTTCAAACCGAACACCACTTAACTCCCTTTAAGCGGTTGGGACTCATAAGTTATAAATCATAAAAAAATGTAAAAAATTCCAAAAAAAGAAAACTTTTTCTTCGTGAGCGGTTTCCTCATTCAACATAAACTCGAAAATTCTCAAAGCGAAATAATAAATCCCAACTTAAGAATGAACGAGTTCGTGTGTGTAAACAATGGTTCATTATAAATAAGAATGGGAAAATCTTAAAAGATTTATCCGCCTCCATAATATATTACGCAATAAATACAGACTTTGTTATTGCTTGCCATATAAATTCCGTGTCGCGCTGAAAAACTTTAACAAGTTTATATGATAATCCCGTATTTAAAATTCCAACCGAACCCCGAGGTAACGTTCAAACTTTACCTGTAAATACTTGCCAAAGAAAGGGCCATTTTTAAGGCATAATTTTAGTAACAAATAAAAGATTGCCTCGGGTGGAGAAATAATAGAAAAGTGGACTGGCCCCTAAGTTCAAATGCCGTCTGCAAATTTCTTTCCCACCGGCTCCCATTTTCAGCGACGCACGGTGTAATATTTTTTTAAATAAAGGACTTTATTAAACGGCTACCACCACATATGTTGCTTAATATCAGCTTAGATATTAAGAGCGATATTGACCAGCGGCTGAGAATAAAAGTTTAAAAATGCTTGCAACTGTACAGGGAGGTTCCAATAAGAAAGATCGATTATTCCCCGTATCAAATTTTTAAAATTAAAAATTTAATATCGATTTATTTCATTCCAAACTTGCTTTATTAATATATACCTACATTCAAGTAAGCAATAAAAATGCTCAAAACGCACGATGATAAATTATTAAATATCGTGTACTTCTTATAAGTATTTTTTTATCATAATTATTTATGATTTTACAATAATGTATAAACAAAATAAATATGTAAAAAAAAATCGGAAATATTTTAGTTTGTAAGACCAAATAAATAGAAAAAACTGAGGTATTTTCTTCATAAAACACGTTCTCGGATTTATTTTTTAATGATTTTAATTTAACAATAATTAAAATTCTGAATAATGAGTTTACTAGATTATGTATTGATTTATTTTATTGTATGATTATATGATTTGAAATTTGTGTTGTATAATACAATATTTCGTTTAAAAATGTAACAAATCTGCCAACGACCAACGGTATAACCTTAGTATAATAAAAAAAACTTAGCTTTTCAATATTTTAAAACTGCGTGTACCAGATAAAATAACAATCTATCAAAATCAATTTATGTTTTTTTTGTAAAAAAGAGTCAATACGTCTAGAATTTGATGAAAAATGACTAATTTCCGGTTCTGGTAATGCCCTCTTAATAGTTGAACACCCCTTTCGCTTGACCTAATTAATGTTTTTCAAAGAAATCGACTGAAAGTGTAAACAAATGGGTGTTGGAATTGCGCTATCTGCGTTGGTCATAGGGGATCCTAAAGAACGTGAATCACCAGCGTTGGTCATAGGGGATCCTAAAGTACGTGAATCACCAACATGAGGGTGGTGTTTTTTTTTGCAGTTTTTGTGTTTTTTTGAATTCAACTTATGTGTGTAAATTTTGTTTTTCTTTTGTTGTTGTTGTATTAAACGTATGCTTCTTCACTTAAATGTATTAGGTTAATTTCTATGTAAAAAATAATATTCATAACTTGTGAGAAAATTAATAAATAAAAAAAAAATAAAATTGTGTGCAGTTATATTTTTCAGAACGGACTGGTACACTTTCTCTGAAAGTGTGAAAAGTGAAGGAAGTATCTGTAGGAATTTGAAAAAAGTGTTAATTAAGCATACTGCAAATACTCGTACACATTATGCATATATTTTTTAAACAATCATTTACATTATACATGTTTGTTTATGTATCAAGTATAAACTCAACAAGACAGAAGACAGTATTAGCTACTCTGAAAAGAAAATTTGAACACAAAAATCAAAAAAATATTCGGTCTTATTAAGAAATTGAACCCAGGATAACCCAGGATCCAGCCCCGGTACGACCCTTGCCGGGGCTCTTTTCTGTTTAAAATTTTCTTTTGTGAGTCGCTAATATTTTCTTCAGTGATTAAATATTACGATTTGAGGTTTTACTCAATAAGCTATTCAAAAATAAAATGTTTAAAAATACGAGTGTGCTTTAGAACACACGTCTGAAGTAAAACTTCTAGAAAGAAAATGTGCGCGCGCACTGCTCTCTCTCTCTTGCTTCTACAGTGTAAAACAGCCCGTTCGCCTCGCCCGTAACGCATTACACTTTTCGTAACGCATTAGCCAGCTTACTCCCAGCGTGGCTAAAGAAGTATTACTTCAATAAAAAAATAAAATGTTAATTCGATTTCTTTACCGCTATGTATTGTCAAATAAATGGAAATGTAATTGGTTGTATTTTGCTATAATGTAAAAAAATATAAAATATAAACTGTCGATTTTCCAAAGATTAATAAATGCGTATAAATTTGTTTTTACGTAACCAAACCAAACAATAAAAGTGTTCTTAGACAAAAGATGGACACTATAACGTTGTCCGAAACGTTGGCTAAAGAAGGAGGTAGCGTAACACGGCATAACACCCCAAAAATAAATAACAAAAATACTTCTGGCCGTGAAAATCTAAAATCACATCAAAATAAAAGTGGTGTACGTTTGATACAATACTAAAGTTTTGTATCTAATATTCTTTGGAGGAATTATACGGAAAATGCAAAGTCAAGAGTTTGTGTAACCGAATAATAATAATAATAAAAAGGTTTTTTGTGGCGCCACTAGCAAAGTTGCGGAGCTTAGCTTAATCTAGACCAGTGTTTTCCTAACTCGTAACGTGCTCGTACCCAGGGACGGATCTTATGGGGGTGTGATTATACGTTGTACCCCTAAATATAAGGTCAATCATAAAATGATCAAATGTAATTATTTTAATTTAGCCGCTCGAATATTCTATTATGTTGAGTGATTTGTAAACTTTGAGGAATCCCAGATAATTTCCACTGAGATTATTCTTTATTTACTCGTAAAACATGAATCCCTGGTAGGTACTTGATTAATACTATTTATATTATAAAAAAAAAAGTTTGTTTGTTTGTTCGTACCTTATGCGCGGCCATACCGTTCATTCGATGTGCGCATACCCGGGATGGTTATAGGATTGTGATAAAAATTTCATCCGATTGCTATTAATATATTTTTTAATTGTTGTGTATATAATACTTCTGTAAATATATATACTGGTGAGCTCTGGCATTAAGAAATTTGCATTAAAAAATAAATAGGTCACGAGAGTTGTTGGAAAAACGGGTGTATTTTATGGAGATAGGCCGCAGGGAAAAAAGGCTAGGTGGAGGGGTATGCGAGAGGGTCGGTTGAGGAATTAAGGAGGGGGGCTTCTTCAGAGGGGACGATGGAAAGGGGAAGGCGAAGAAGGTGGAAGCGGAATGCGTGAGAGGGGGGGGGGTTGCGTGAAAGGGGAGAGCGGGAGAGGAGAGGGGAAACGCGGGAAGGTCAAAAGGGAACGCGGGAGGAGAAGGGGACGCAGGATGGGAAGAGGAAGAGGAGTTGGAAGGTGAACGGGGACGAATGGGAAATGGCACGAAGGGAGAAACCATTTATTTATTAAATTGGCATTCAACGCACGCCGGGTATCAGCTAGTCATTAAATAAAAAATAATATTATTTTAGTTCAGAATGCCGCAGAGATAGTGGAAGTTATGCATTATTTGCGTGATAGCAATGCAATACTTTCCATATTTCTTAAAAGCAATAAAAAAAAATTAGACAAATAATAAGAAAAATAAATTAGACAAAATAAACAACGGAAAAGAGAACAACAATACGGAAAATATTAAACCCAAAAACGTAAATGTATGAAAGCATCCGTTTATGGGGGATATTTGGCCTCCAGAGGGCCATCAGTGGGACTCCATCCAGGCGACCATGGCAGTGGTTACTGTATTCTTCGATTGGCGTAATCTGCGCCATATGTCGTGGCGGAGAAGAGCTCGGAAAGAATGCACTCGTCCTTCCTTCTGGCCGTATTTAAGATGATACCCGGTGGTGCAGAAATAGATTTTACTAAAATGTTGCTGTCACTGTTGCTCTTACTCTACCGGATATTGAGCGAAAGGGACAATGCACCTCGGGCTACTGACACCTAACTAAAATGGAGGTTTTGTATTCCCCACTTTTCTCCTCCAAAAGTGGACTGATTTTCAATTTTTTTTTACCAACTACATAAGAAAAAACTATTCTATGTCTGTACGTTTTGCTTTTTTTTTAAAACATATTCTAGTTTGTATACTGAACGTCTTTTGAAGGCGTTTAAACCAGTCAATTTTATTGATTTTTGGAAGGTCATAACTTCTATAAAAAGTAACTTATAAAAAAAAACAAAAAGTACCGACACGCTAGTAGTTGATATCTATTTTATTTAAAAACAATATTTTCTCTAAGGTTAAAATCCAGAGATATAAATAGGGAATACGTTTGTATGGAAAAATCACCGCCGGGTATCCCCTTAAGGGTGTTAGCATGAGTTCGCTTTTACATTTAAAGCCCATAGCGGTTGATTTGTGATGAATTAAGAAAGTTATCAAAGTTCAATTCATTGATTATATTTAAAAAAAAAACTAACTAACTAACCATCACGCCGTTTCCCCGCAGGGGTAGGCAGAGAGGACGGACCGCCAAACAACTCGGTCTTGACATACACTCCTCGCCTCATTCACATTCATACATCTTATCATACATGCTCTTCTATTATTCTGACTCTTGACATGGCCATATTAACTATAATAATTTGTTTGTTCAACAGGTTTGTGCCTTAGAAACTAAAAGATGACACAAAGGGAGGAAGGAAAACCTTATTTTATGATTAAAAGACTGGTTCGTTCAATTAAACTATTATTTATAAAAGTTATCAAATAACCATTCATTGGTTACTTGATAACTACACAGTAACAATGTATGGTTTACGAGTTAGAAGCAAAATTCATCAAAAAATTTCAAAAAGGGTGGGAAGGAAAACAATTAATAAAACTTAAGAGTGGAGTGAAAATAAAACATTACGTTGATAAAAAGAAAAAGTGCCTTAGTTTTGCCTGGACTAAAGCGGTCGTAAGAGCACCACGAATAACCGTGTTCCTCAAATTAAAAAAAAAAAACTTGTATCTACCCCTTCAGAGTTTGGGAAGTACTGATCCTAGATAAACAATGCGGAAGCGACAAGTCGCAAGGGAAGGAAATAACAAAGCACGTCGCGGCGTTTTTTTTTTCAATACAGATGAGTGAATTTATGGGCGACCTATAATTTTGCTCCGAATCCAACATTATAAAAAACACGTATCGTAACGAGAGACAATTTAACGATAAAATCTATGAATGCTCTGCGTTTTTAAAGTAGTGGGATCATGAAGGGTAATGAAAAACATGTGTTAATAAAATACGAAGGGTCTGGGGTAGATTTGGGATTTTACCATTTTTTAATGTTGGAAGAGCATTTTTAAACTTTGTGAAAGCGTAACGGAAATTAAACTGGGTAATCGGGAAAGGGGGTGGTGCAATTATTGGCCTTGGCATGTTATGGGTCATGAAAAGATATCCCTAGTGAGCCCTTTACTTTACCCTTAAAACTTTCATCTCGTCAGGCATCATTTAAGGATGTAATAGCGTAATAATAATAAGTACCTCACGAGGAAAGGCTACAACACTTTAATTTTCTTACATTAGAAATAATAAGACAATCTATTGACTTACTAATGTTTATACAAAATTACTCACAACAAGCTTGAAACCATTCAATGTCTAATTAATATTCACATTAATTAAAGTTACTAATAGACGTTATTGAAGAAGTCATAAAACATTTCATCTTTAGTTTTATTTATTCAATTTATTTATTTATTTAAAAAAATACATTATGTATTACATATTCCAATGATCTTTGGCTGTCCAATTAGGAAATTTACCTGTTTTAGGACAGTAAAAATAATACCCACTCACCAATATCTTTTGACGGCCGGCGTGGTCGAGGGACAAGACTCTCGACTCCCAATCCGAAGGTCGCGGATTGAACCCGACGAGCGCAAATAAATTTTATTTGATTAATTTGAATCATTTCACAATAATTAATTAATTCAAAATAATATATAGTATATTTGCGGCACGTTCCAGAGTGGAAGATACTGTCAGTATCGCCCTGGTGTAAGACCACCATTCAGAATTGAAACGATGCTTGAAATGGCTTTAGCCGTGTTTGGTGACCAGATCTGAAGAGTCAGGTACTTTCCCACCTTTCTCTTCCCCATCTCCTTCTCCCCACTACCTTCAGCCTCACAATATACTCCAATTGGGGATGCCGTAGTCTCACTGGCTCCAGACGGAAGAAGTTGGGACTCTTGTGCAGTATACATTAAAAAATATATATATTTCTCTTCCGCAACGATATCGCTGCTGCATTATCACACACACTTCATAACTTCATAACAAACTCGCATATATCACCAGATCCCAGTAAATTTATTTGAAATACGTTTATTTATTGCCTTGCGTGAAATTGTTTATAAACCCGTGGCAAACTAGAATAACGGCTTAGCACGTGGATTATGTATGAGCGCACTTAGGCCAGGATTCGGAACACCTTTGAACACCATGGTCCGTACCGCACGCCGGCGGTGTAATTCTCAACGTCGGGATGTGAGTTAGCAGTTAGCACGCGTTATAACAGGGATCCTGCCAGATGTGGGTAACAGGAATAATGAAACGTTACTAAGCCAATAAACAGTAAAATTTATATGTCACTTATAAGTCATATTAATATGTAGTAATATCCCAGCGTCCCGACCCGTCTGTAAATTTAAACAGTCACTGAATATCTGTCATAGATTCTATAACGACGTCCTTTGTAAATCTTTATTTAGAAAAAAAATGTTGTGTTTTTTTTATTATTATTGTACTATGTGGAGTGTGGAGTCTCCGGCGTTGCCCGCGCTTTACACAGAGTTTTCGAAATCAGGTATAAGACATACATTTTCTTCTATGTTTGAACAAGTTTGCAAAATTTCATCAAGTATAAAAAAACTGCTATAAGGGTTGGAAAAGGGAAAGGGGGGTAGTTTTTCTAAATCTCAGGAATCAAGTGATTTCCTCTTGTTTTGAAGATCAAGGGTGCAAAATCTCCTCAAACTCGGAATAAAACTGTAGAATTGCCACAGACACTCTTCTTTTTTTAAATACTCGTAGATACATTCAATTATACCTTTGTGCACCTTGTTCCAGAGTGGAAGATACTTTCAGTATCGACCTGCTAAAAAAAACACCATCCACAATCAAATTGTGGTTTTAAATTACTTTAGCTATGTAAAGTAACAACATTAGAAAATACTAGTTACTGATTTTTTGTCAAACACTTTCACCTTCCCCAACAGCAACAACACGTTTCTAATTCATAAAAAGAGTTAATAAAAATCCAAATCATTGTGTGTTGATCGTTCTAAACTCTAAATCATAAAAAAACTTATTATAATAGTGAAAGTTCTATGAAGAAAACGTCTAAAAATTACCTATATACTGCAAAAGGTGGAGGAGCTGAATTTGAGTAAAAATTGTAGGGGTGACGTGGCATTTTCCGCCCTTTGTGAGCTGTCAAGGTCCTCCTGGCGGCGCGCGATACATTTTTAACGGAAATTACTCTCCCGAGGAAAAGTAAAACGAAATGCGGTCAGGTGAAATGTGTCGCATTGTACACTTGCAAGTCGCGTATTTCCACGGGGAACCTTCCATCACCAGCGGGGAAATAGAAACTAATAACACACAACTTCCTTCAAAGCATTGCAAGGAATAGCGCTACGTGTCTGACATAACTTAAGTGACAGACAGCTTACCCTAAGGTCAGCAGGAAAATTCGTTTAATAACTCATTTAATTTCTAGGTCAAATCGAACTATTCCATAATCGTTCTTTTAGTGTAACTGGCCCGCTCATTTGGAATAAACTTATCTCAGTTCTTACTAATATTTAAAATTTGGCTAAATTTTAACGGGCTTTAAAAACAAAATTGTTTTAAAAAATCCCACCGTACACGAATCTTAACTTATTTTCAATATATTGTAAAAAACAATATTCTCAAGTTTCCGGTAATTTGGTTTGGTTTGGTTTCGATTTCCTCTTTTTTGTACTTTTATGTTTAATGTTAACTTTGGTGATAACTTTGTAATTAAATTTGTTATCAAAATATGTTATTAACATTATTGTGTAAAAAAAATAAAAAAATATATATACTCAAAATGTGACTAATTCACGACTATTTAGTGATATGATGTTATAAACCTATTCATGTTATATTTTTGATGAAATAAATAAATTAAAAAATGTCGACTCAGAATGTTTTCTTATTTCTGAACGTAAACTGCATACTGTTTATTTTTATATTTTAGTTTTATCGTTCTTGTTTTGTCCTGTGTAAAAATAGCACCGTTGCTGTCTATTTGTTATTAGGGTCGGCGTAAGCTGGGAGTCAGCATGTGTCGCGCGTGCAGACGACGCAGGAAATGAATGGGCTTAAACGAAGCATGTCACATAAGTCCATACATTTCCTGCGTCGTCTGCACGCGCGACACATGCTGACTCCCAGCTTACGCCGACCCTTATTGTCCTGTGCTATAACCACATTGTTATTGTAAATTTTTGTTCTCTTGGGATTGCTTTGTATATACTGTATATTCTTTGTTTCATATTATTTGATCAATATTTTGTAAGGACACGTAAGGAGCACTGTAGGATTATTTCTAAGTCTATTATACATAGGTGCACTTGAAGTGAAATAACACAAAACTGCGCCATACAAATATTACGTTATTATTATTAAAACTAACTTTAATTGCGACAATCCCACGTGCTTGCCATTCATCAGGAGCGTATGACGGGTCCGCGACCCACTAGGCTGATTAGGGCGGGCAAACAGCGGCTAAGCCCTCGCACGGAAGCAATCAGGAGCTTTTAATTACGTTACACGTATTATTTAATTATACACTTGGAATAATTATTATTCTGCTATCGCCACAAGCCCTCTTCCTCTGTCTCTTGCCGGGGAGGCTCTGCTGTGATGTTTACTGTGCCGTGAATTTAACGTGATCACTAAGCGGGAAATATTTTGAACGTGGTACCATTGATAAATAATGCACAAGGTAAGTACTTTGAATTAAATAATATCACCCACGTGAGAAATAACCTGTCAAATAGAAATTCGGTGTTTAGCATAGATGGGGGAGAAAGGCAGAATGGATCTACACGGCTATTCAGATGTAGTGAACAAAGAACAAAGTTTAAGCCGTTTCAAGCAAAGATTTAATTGTGTGGTTTTTCTACTCTAGGCTATTTTGAATAATTTAAATTTCTGAATTGCTTGTTCTGACTAAATGCGGTAGCATGGTTGACATTCTATGTTACGTCAGATCGGTGGTCGGCAAATTCATTAGTCAAAAGAACCAAATATCAACAGTACAACGATTTAGATTTCTTTTGAGAGCCAAATGTCACTACAAAAATCCAATTTTTTAAAATTTGGTTAAAACTAGGTAAAACCATAGTAATGTTTTGACTATTTTAATTTTCGAAGAAAAAATAATTTTTGATTTATGAAAAAATACTAATAATTAGTAAAATAAATGTATTTTAAACATGTCATTCGTCGAAAAGCCGTACCCATGTACCAAAGAGCTGCAATTCGCGACCACTGCGTTCGGTAAATCCAAATAGGAATTTAATATTAAGGACTAAATTTAAAAACCATATTAAACACTAATTTAACCAGGATGCAGCTGAGAAGCTACCTTTCATTCCGGAAAGAAATTATTCCAGTTAAAAAAAATTATTTATTTATTTCCTTTTCCTAATACATATTATTTATTAAAGACTGGCTTATTGTACATAATTTCTACCAACCAACCCTTTGGTTTCGACTTCTAAGCAGGATCTTACCGCGGAGGTCCCCGATATTTTTTTACACTATTTTGACGAGTGTTTCAAATCAAATATAGGTAATCAGTAGCAATCTTTTTTGTTCTTGAATAAATCGACATCCTTTAGCATGATCGCTCTTTCTACTGGAGGGCTCATCTAGAGATGTCTATATTGTTGGCAGAAACTAGGCCAAACACGTAAACTCCCAGAAGGGTTATCTTTAAAGTGTGCCTGTTTACATAACTATACTATTGGTTCAATGTGACGGGTTTAAATCTAGGTTTACATATCATAAGGGAGTTATGTACGTTAATAATTAATTAATGGTTTCATGGGAATTCATCGTTTTGATTCACTGATATTTGGTGTCACTGTAATGATGCATCATCGGTTGATCATTGAATGAGCGCATAGAATTCTAAATAATAATGACTAAAAAACGTATCGGTGACGTAAGTGCCAATGGTGAAATAAATGGTTTTATAATATACTAGCTGACCCGGCAAACTTCGTACCGCCTCAGAATCAATAAATGTTGTGTTTAATTTATTAGCTGAAATAATTTTTTTTTTATTAAGTTAAAATAAATACTCTTAAGTTCAAAAAATGAAATCTAGCTGTTGACTAAGCACGAAATGTTCAGCACACTACACCATTGACAGTTCGAATTGATTCAAATTATGTCGACCAACGCCCATTATTTGAAAAGTCGTTCCATTCAAAATATATGAAAAAAATAATTTTCTTCATAATTATTTTTCAATAGTTATTCTTTTAATCGGGACGGAGACAAATACAACAAATCAAAGATCATAAAAATCGGTTCAGCCGTTCTTGAGTTATAAATGGTGTAACTAACCCGACTTTGTTTTATATATTAAGATTTATTAGTGTCCTAAAATTTACACAACTGATAAACAACCATTGATAAAGGGTAAATAGTTGTTTATCAGTTGTGTAGTTTACGTAATTAAAAACACGTTTATTACTAAGGGGGTAAGCATTTAATTTATTAAATAACAAATACGTGATTTCCTCAAAGGACGAATTAAAAATATTCGTACGGTTCATAAAATAAAAATAATTTATCCAATATTATTCGATTGGTTTCTATCAGAGGCATGCAAGAATTCCATTGTTAAAAGTTTTGATAGTAATGATGAATGATGTAAAAAGAGTTATTATTCACAATTACAATATTTGGGAAGAAATGGAACGTTGCGAGACAAAATAACAGAAAAACTGAAAAATATACTCTGGTCTTCAAGTGAAAAATACCTAAAGAATTTCCTACTGTGCAAATATGTACCGAAGGGAATTGAAAACACAATGTAACTTAACCTTTCCCTTACTGAGCTGAAAAAATCCGCGCGCTCCGGTGCTGTGTAATCACTACACAAGCAGAAATGGTCGATTTAAAAGCCGAAAAAAATGAATATTTATAGCAAATTGCTATATTTCATTATAGTAACAGTCAAAAATGATAATAATTGATATTTAATTGCTGAAAACATGAAAAAAACATCGGTAGCTCAAAGAAACGATGCTCATACAACATGCGAAGAGACCACCCCGAATGAATGCCGGGCGGCGACTGGCGACCCGCGTCGTGTTGTCCGCGGCGGAAACCGAAGGAACAAACACGATTGACGACTGACCAGTAACCACACCATTCTCTTTCTCGCGCTTACTTATATCGAAGTAGGTGAGAGTGAGACGCGCATAGTGTCGCACTAGCCGCACGCTTCACACATTTGTACGTATTTACCCGCAGCGCTGATCGTATTGAGAGACGTTTGATTGTATTGGTGAATTTATTTTCGATTCTCACAAAATACCTCTGATGTGCCCGATAGGTACGGATTATTATTTTTTAATTTTTTTTATTTAATGGTTAAATGTATAACGGAGGATTACCTAAAATCTGAACCCAGAATTTTCCATATTTACGGAGATATTAAAGGTGCAAAAGGCAATGTGTAGTAGATACACATCGCAGGCAAGGGAGGGTTAAACACAACTCTACTTCCAAATGTTTGGGGTACCTACGTCCAATAAAACCACCCCCCTGAAACAATATAATCAAATGAGTCAACCATCAAAGTAGCAAGTACCTTCATAATCTGATTAGTGTTTAATTCAGTACTCTGAACCAAACGTGGCACTTAATGCAATACGGCGGTCGGTGTTCGAGATACCGTCTTCACCAACCCGTCCCACCCCGGACGCCAACCGCTCGCATAAAACTGCATTATAAACGCAGTAACGACGTTTGATACTGCTCGAAGCAAAGCGCTCGTAATAAAGCTTCATGTTACAACTGCACGTGTCGGGAGGGGTAATTTATAAGAGGTGTAGTGAAATAAGGGTGGATTTTCAATAAAATTTATATATTAGGTCATTACATATGAAATTGGTGTTTTGCCGTACTGGCAATTTTGATCTCAAATATCTTCTCTTTGGTTAGGAAATCCAAATTCAAATTTATACAGCTATTTACTCATGTATTTGTTTTTCGAAAATTATAATTCATTTGTTTTTTACTTAATTGGTTTTGTTCTTTGCGTCACTTAGTTTACAAAATGGAAAACTTGAAATATCGCGTTATTTACGAGTACGAGTTCCACCGTGGCACAAGTGCTGCAGAAACGGCTCGAAGGATTAATGATGTGTATGGCGACGGTGCCGCAAAAGAAAACACAGTGCGTTTTTGGTCCCAACGTTTTCGTTCTGGAAATTTCGACCTGCAGAACAAACCCCGTGGATGGCCGGAGAAGTTGATAACGAAGAATTGAAGGCTACCGTGGAAGCGGATCCATCGCAAACCACGTCCGAGTTAGCTGCAGGCTGCGGTGTTAGTGATAAAACTGTTTTAATCTACTTGAAGCAAATTGGGAAGGTGAAAAAGCTTGAAAGGTGGGTACCTCACGAATTGAGTGAAGCAAATCAACAAACGCGCGTTGACTGGTGCGTTGCATTACTCAACCGGCACAATAATGAAGGGATTTTAAATCGAATCATTACCTGTGATGAAAAGTGGATCCTGTACGATAATCGGAAGCGCTCGTCGCAATGGCTGAACCCTGCCGAACCAGCAAAACCATGCCCCAAGCGAAAATTTACTCCAAAAAAGTTACTTGTGAGCGTTTGGTGATGTAAAGAAAAAGCAATTAAGGAAAAAACAAATTAATTATAATTTTCGAAACACAAATACATGAGTAAATAGCTGTATACATTTGAATTTGGAATTCCTAACCAAAGAGAAGATATTTGAGATCAAAGTTGCCAGTACGGTAAAACACCAATTTCATGTGTAATGACCTAATATTTTTTAGAAATTTTGCGATATACAAGGTTTGTACAGGTATTGCTATCGCTATAAAATGATTTTATTGCAACTACAACTCTGAGAATCGTGGTAAAACTTGCATATCAACACTTCCAAACAAATTTTTCCATAATTTTGGTAGTTATCTTTTTAAAGACGACGGCCGAGGACAGAGGGCGGTGGAGGCTCATGTCGATGGAGGCCAAGGCTCGGAATGAGCTGTACCGCCATTAAAGAAGAAGATCCTTTTAAAGACTTTTGGTAAGACAAGTGATATTGAGTTCGATTCCCAGTTGCAACCGTTACCTTTTTATTTGTATTTTTTTTTTTTTTTTTTTTTAAATTTCAATTTATTTCACCTCTTACAAACAACAATTTTAATCATTGTTTAACTAAATAAAAACAAAATATAATAAAAAGGTATAACAAAAAGGTGAAAACATCATTTTTTTTTTGGTTTCTACACCAATTAAGAGAACTGGCTCTTGAGCTTGGTGTAGGAGTTATGTAAGAATATACAATTTTTAGTCCATAATTAATATAATATCAAGGACTAGATTAAGGAAGACATTATACAATATTTTATGGTTTGATTTATATGATTAATGTCACATGATTTTATTGCATACAGTTTTTTAAGAATAGTTTGATCTTTTTCTGGAATAATGCTAAATCTCTTATTTTTTTTACTTCTTCGGGAAGGCTATTGAAGTAAGTTATCCCTTTATATACATAATTATTTTGCATTTGTTGAGTTGAATATAATGGAATTTGGATATTATATTTACGTCTTAATGATGAGTTAACTTTATTATTTTTTAATGTCTTATCTTTGAATATTTGTAATATTGAGTCTTTTTTATAGAGATCTTCAATTTTTGGAACTTCGAAAATTTTGAACAATGTTGCAGAAGGGAATGTAGGTGGTTTTTTTAAAATGACTTTAATAATTAGTTTTTGAACCACATTTACAGGGTTTACAATTTTTTTATATGCTCCTCCCCATCCAATAATTCCATATTGAATTTCTGACTGTACTAGTGCAAAGTACACCTTTTTAAAATTATTAACCTTTAGAATATTTCTTAATCTAATAAATATATAAATACATTTCCTAATGCGCTTAACAAGTTCACATATGTGTCTGTTCCATTTCATATGTTGGTCTACAAATTACACCGAGGTACTTTATTTCAGTTGTATGATTTAATTTATTACATGAACTATTACAGACAGTTTTGTTACATTTATTATTGTGTATAATTATATCGATGTTTGGGTGAGTTCTGAACTAATTTATTGAGAAGGGAATGTAAAGTGTCTTTTTTGGATTAATTGAGAGCAGGTTTATGTCGAAACAGTTTTTTTTTTATGTGTCTTGATCTGTTTCGTGTATCGTTTAGTATTATCTTATTGTCAATGATAATTTTATATTTGAAATGGTATTTCATTTTTATTTTAAAATTTTGGAAAATTTCGCGATTTTTCACGGGATTTTTCACGGGTGTTCATTCTAAAGATAAATTTATATCTCTCTCTGATTTGCCCACATAAAATATGATTATATTAAATTGACTAAAATATCTACTCGACTTTCTCAAGGTTCTCTCTCACATTTGACATTACGCAAGTACAAAAAAAAATCCTTCGTTAAAATTCTAGAAAACTCATTAATTTCGGGGGAAATGTCGCACGCTTTTTCACAATCGCATTACATTTCTGTCAGAAAAACGTAATTAATGTTAAAGATAAACATTAATAATTATTAATATTAACGAACAATTTATTAGAACGAAGGTTGAAAACGTAACGGGAGCGTTCACCCCAAAGGAATGACACTAAAGGGTTATACATAGGGTCTGGAAACAGGTGTATAAAGTAACATTCAAAATAAATTCTGAAGCGGACAATTTATCTCAGGTTAAACGAACACATGTAAAAACCACAATCATTTATCAACGATCTTAACTCTCCCAATGTAAGAACTTCGCAGAAGAAGTCTAGTCTAGTGATATGTCTAGTCTCCCACGCAAAATAATAGTTTTTTTGACAAATTTACTTTTGAAGTGCAGTAAAATCAGACAAACAAACAGCCGACTCAAGTTTCTACATTTGTTTAAGAAAGGAAGGGAATAAATCTTTAGATTTAACTTATAATTTTTCAGTAGGTCAAATAAAAAAATAAATTAATATTGAAAAGCGCAAAAATAGAACATTTCGAAATACATCAGTTCCTGTTTAAAACAGTATTTCCCGGAAACCGTGCACATACGTTTCTATATAAGTTTTCAGTGAACCGTTTGTGGAATTCATAACAACCCTTAACAAATGAGTAGGAGGGGAAGAAGTTGGGGTTAACACGCGCCGTAGGGGAGGATGGCGCCTGTGAAGGAAGCGAGTTCAGGTTGGTGCGGCTAGGAAGCATTTCCGCATAGCATTCACCGGGGAATACGGAATTAAGAATCCAAAGCTATCGATACACATTTTTACGCAATTTACAATAAACACCGCAGAAATTTTGTCGAATTTAAGGCGAGAACGCAAATGTTATTAAAAGCCGTTTAAATTTTGCCGGTATATCGTGTTTCTTTGAACAAACAATTTCGAAATTAAATTTTCAGATGTAGCAAACACTTTGTGGGAATACATAATTATAATAAACACAATAATACTTTGTTTTAATTCTACTTTATTAGTATAATTGTGTTTATTATAAAATTCGAAATTATTAACTTTAGATTCATATTAAGGAAACGACACTTGGACACTTGACACAGGGTGGAAAAATGAATGGTTTAACAGTTTAATAAGGGAAATTGAGAAAGGGACAATTATACGGTTTTGGAATTGATGAGCAGAATGTATGACGCGCAAATGATTTGACAGAGTTGTTGTTCCAGGGACAACCCAGTGATGACTCGTGACAGCAGTCGAAATAACCGGAGAGCAAATAAAATCTTAATTAATTATAATTGAGAGCATACGATAAGGTCCGCCATACACTTTCAAGTGTACACGTTTGATCAAGCTTGTGCAATATTCATTCAAACTCCTTCAATTATACTTGCACAAGTTTCAGCTCAAGTATACTTAAAAAAAGCGAACTAATTCCATAGTTTACTAGAGCAAAAAAAGGGTGAATTTCCTTTTTTTAGGTTTAGTACTAAAAGCGTAGAAAACGTGGAAGGCTTCAATAATTATTACATACGTTGAATGGGAGACCAATAAAAGTATAATAAATCTACGATTTTTTTGTTTAAAAATGACCACATTGGCAGAACGATAAGCTCTGAATAATATGAACATTGACTATTTCGCATTGGTACAAAAATAAAATAGGATAGATATATTTACATCTTTCCAGATTGGAATATCGCACTTGTGAGAGAACTCCATTCAGAATCAATGGCACTTGAAATGTTTAGTGATTCTATATGTTTTTGGCTAGATCTGAATAGACAGTCCAAGCTTCTACTTATCCCATTCCTTCCCCGTCCCCACTGTATCTACTTCACAGCTGAAAGCAATGGAGATGCTAAGAGCGGAATAACATAAAAAATAGTATTAAGACGATAGACTTCGCTTTTCGGCCCATACAAAAAGGACGCCCGCGAAAAAACACTTTTCTACATCGAAAATTGAACAAAATGAATATATTTTTTTTATACTGCCTTCTAGAGCGTGAAAACTATGTCGGTATGTGTTCGAATTTTCGATGCGATTCGTATTAACGTAAACATTCACTGTCAAACATGTTCGATTTATCAAAAAAATATTATTTAAGGAAAAAGTGCTGCTAACTCAACTCTCATAAAGAATTATAAAATTATAAAAAGCTACCGAAGTAGCTTCTTCTTTCTAAAAAATATACATTTTTAAAAATTTCAATTTCGTGAAAGTTTCGGTGTAGAAAAGTGTATTCTCCATAAACCCCTTTTCGAGCGATTTCTGTAGGTAAATTTGAGCGTTGTCTCATTCGCACATTTCGCATTCGCATGTATTGTAAGTGTGCGTGAGCTTATTGTGAGCGGGACAGAATGACAGAAGCGGGGGTTCCGCGTGTCGTTCAAAGTCTAGCCTCTTAATTTGTTCAAAGTAAATGTTAGAATGAGTAACGATTAATATCCTTAGCTTGATAGATAGTTAGCCAATATTATTTAAGTGCTTTGAATTTCATTGGTGTAATATTATCATGCTTCTTTACTCAAAGAGATTTTTAATTGCGCAACTTTATTACTCTTTTATCAAAATCCTTTCAGTCGCTTTTCAGACAACCTCAGAGTTTTAAAATTTTTAATTTGTAAATGGATTTTCTGAAGTAATGAATTAACTTTGAAGCTCGTCGATCTAAGTAGGTACAGATAAAATGTTAAAATAGAAGAGTTTAGGAATTTTTTTAAATGTTCTTAGCGAGGCAATAAATTATTTCGTTTCTAGAGGTTTAACTGACTTTAATGAGAGCTTTGGGTAGACCTTAATAGCGATCTAATTCCATAGATTTATTCCAGAAAGAAAGGGTGACTTTCCTTTTTATAGATATAGTACTAAAGGCATAGGTTTCCTGGAAGGTTTCAATGATAATAATTCGCAGGCCGGTAAGCTATGAATGATATGAAAAAATACTATATCACACAGATACGGAAAAAAAGAAGTAAGGTATTTGCCTCTTCCCAGAGTGGAATATCGCACAGTCAAAATCAATGACACTTATGTTCCGTAAGTGACATTCCCTTCTTCAAATAAGTTAAAAATTATTTAATTATTAATTACTACTTACAGTACTTTTCATGTAACCATATTATTATTAATCACTTTTGAATATATGTAATACAACAAAACAATGTACACTCTTCTTCCAGCCACAACCTAATGCTTCTATGGAAGAGTAGTTAAAATAAGTGATCATAAAAAATAAAAATAAATGTAAATCATACATATTATGTACCTACTCACCTTTTTAAATAAATTAAATGTTTTGTGATTCTACGTTTATCGACTAGACTTATCCGACTCCTACCACATCCCCGCTATATCTAGCCGCATATATCACTGCAATCCTTAATTGGGGATGCTATGGGCGAAATAACATTAAAAAATAAATAGTTCAACAATTAGCATAACTCGTAGGACAATAATTACAGGACATGTTTAAAGAGAACTTTCCCCTTCAAAGTGTACCTACTATATTTCGAGTACGAAAGCAAAAGCGATGCACAGTCACGCATTTGGCAGAGTTTCAGAAACAAAAACTGTTTTCGCTGAGCTTTTAAACAAGTAGTGACGACAGAGAGGCGAAAGTTGACTAAGTAGTTTTAATATTGTGACTGAAATGTTGTTACCGAAACGTGGCCAAAACGCGAGGGTATATACTAACCAGCCAGCTAGTAGGGGGTGAGGGCGGGGGTGGAAATCTGATTATGCCATTGCTGCCTTGAAAACGGGCGGGATAAAGAAGATATTAGAGATTCAACGTTGAATTCAATATTGAAACTCAATACGCGGAACATGGGGATGGCCGGACCGAATTTACCAGTTTATGTCTCTGAACACCTGACATTTCGTGGAAATCATCTATGGTACCTGGCCCGTCAGGCGACAAAGGGAAAAAAGTGTAAATATGCGTGGATCAAATCAGGTCAGATTTATGTACGTCGAGATATCGGAACAGCTGCTATTCTGGTATCTAATGAGGAAAAACTGGCACTACTTTCTGAAAGCAAAAACATTTAAAATTAACTCGCTTAGAGTATATTCTGAACCCTATATATTCCCGCATAATACTTATTTCTCTAAAGTCAATGTTAATAACAATAACTACTACATTATTACTACTAATTATACTTGGAAATGTAACTTCCATAAATTACATCTTATGGAATTATTATTTATTATTTTTAACAATATTATTAACATAGGGAAACATCGTATAAATGATCTAATAACATGCCGTACCCGCCACATCATTTCTTTTACATTTTCTTATAGTTCCCGCTACATCATATACACTGCATATTACTATCACCTTTGTAAAACTTTGATATTCATTAGCAGATATCATTATAAACACATTAATTGTCTATGTAAACACATTGGAACCGTCCATACTCCTATATTAATCGAACAGTACTTGCTCATTATGTCTTATGCAAACCTACTTACAAACCGTTGTTTAAAATACATACTGTACTATGCAATTTATACTTCTCAAAGTGTAATTGTGAGTGTGTATTACCGGCGACAATCTAATATCGTATTTACTAATTATACCTCAAAATGAATGACTTCATAACTAGCGCAATCGATGATTGCTTTATAATAGATGAAAGAATTTTTGACACCATAAATGAAACGAATTATATTATAGATATAAAACCGACATCCAGTCTAATAATAATGCACATGAACATTAGAAGCTTGGAGAGGAATATCGATGAATTTATTTGCACAATTAAATCTTTAAAAAGACTTGACTGTATAATATTATCAGAAACGCATTCATCGAATGAAATTAATTACCATATACCGGGTTTCTCGTATTATGCAACGGCAAACAAAATTAACAAAAACAGCGGCGTCGCCATTTTCATTTCTAATGTTTACGCTGTCACAAATATAAATGAAATCAAGATTAATAGTGTAAATATATTAAATATGGAGATACGTTTTATGAATAATTCTTTCAATATCATTGCTATTTATCGCACACATGCGTCGATCATAACTGCATATATAGAAGAAATAAAAAATATACTACGACATCATAAAAATAAAAAAACCATTATTATAGGAGATATCAATTTAAATATCGCTAACGACTACTCCTCGAACGACAAAGATAATTATTTAAATATGTTTGCGGAATTAAACTATATTTCATGTATAAATTCATATACTAGAAACATTCTCGGCCAACGACCGTCATGTATCGACCATTTATTTACAAATATCAAAGATACACAAAATATAACATCGGCTGTAATAAAAACAACTATAACGGATCATTATGCATGTGTATTTAAATACAACTATAAACAAGAAAACTCTCCAATACCAACTACAACGGAACTAAATAAGACAAATAAATGCAATTATAGAATCAATATAAACTCTCTCATAAAAATATTAAATAACGAAAAAGAATGGCAAGAAATATATCAATGTAACGATGTAGAAGATTGTTGCAAAATATTTTATAATAAATTGAGTCTACACATAAATGCCTGCAGAAATACCTCACCTCAAAAAATATCATCGAGGCTTAAACCAATTAAACCATGGATAACCCATGGATTAATCGTTTCAATTAGACACAAAGAAACACTTTACAAACAATGTATAAAACAACCGGAAGACATAACATTACAAAAACATTTTAAGGATTATAAAAAAAAACTTGCGTATCTAATAAAAAACACAAAAGATAATTACTATAAACAAAAACTAGAACTTACTGAAAATGATAGCAAAAGGACTTGGTCCATCATAAACGAAATTATTGACAAAAAACCATTCAAAAATAAAACAATCAACAACATCAACCATCACAATTCAAAAATTTGTTGTAAAGAAAATCCCTTTGAAGCCGCTAATGTATTTAACGATTTTTTTGCAAATGTAGGGAAAAACCTTGCTAACAAAATACAAAAAGACCCGTGTCTCAATGAACCCAACTCTACAGTAAATAATGAGCAAAAAATTGAACTATTTCAACCAACAACACCAGAAGAAATCGAACAAATCATTACAGGTATGAAAGGAGGTTCGGCTCCAGGTTTTGACGAAGTCACAGTCCCAATATTGAAAAGCATAAAATCACTAGTATCAAAACCTTTAACTCATATCGTCAATACAAGTTTTCAAAGCGGAGTATTTCCATCTATATACAAACAATCTGTAATTATACCAATATTTAAAACCGGCAATCCGGAAGAAACAACCAATTACCGCCCAATTTCTTTACTATCTAATATAGCAAAGATTTTTGAAAAAATTGTAAAAAAAAGAATAAATCATTTCATTAAGACTAATGACATAATTCATGAAAACCAGTTTGGTTTCATGGAAAACAGAAGCACAAAAGATGCTATTGCTAAATTATCTCATACTATACAAGACGCATTAGATAAATCTTTGAAGTGTATTGGTATATTTGTTGATCTTCAAAAAGCTTTCGACAGCATTTCTCATGTCAAATTAACACAAAAACTAAACGCTGTTGGTTTTAATGGCAGAGCCTTAAATTGGATAAAAAGTTATCTTAATAACAGATCACAAGTGGTAAAAATTAACCATACATTGAGCAAACCTCTTACAAGTGATTTTGGAATACCACAAGGTACTGTATTAGGGCCATTACTTTTTATCATGTATGTCAACGACATTTTTAAACAAAACCTCAGTGGATGCGTTATTTCTTACGCGGACGACACTATCATCATAGTTAAGGGTCAGGACTGGAATATTCTAAAGAAAAATGCAAACAATGACATGCAAATCCTAAAAAACTGGTTCGACACAAACCTGCTCTCAATTAATGCAAAAAAGACACTTTACATTCCCTTCTCAATAAATAAGTTCAGAACTCACCCAAACATCGATATAATTATACACAATAATAAATGTAACAAAACTGTCTGTAATAGTTCATGTAATAAATTAAATCATACAACTGAAATAAAGTACCTCGGTGTAATTGTAGACCAACATATGAAATGGAACAGACACATATGTGAACTTGTTAAGCGCATTAGGAAATGTATTTATATATTTATTAGATTAAGAAATATTCTAAAGGTAAATAATTTAAAAAAGGTGTACTATGCACTAGTACAGTCAGTAATTCAATATGGAATTATTGGATGGGGAGGTGCATATAAAAAAATTGTAAACCCTGTAAATGTGGTTCAAAAACTAATTATTAAAGTAATTTTAAAAAAACCACCTACATTCCCTTCTGCAACATTGTTCAAAAATTTCGAAGTTCCAAAAATTGAAGATCTCTATAAAAAAGACTCAATATTACAAATATTCAAAGATAAGACATTAAAAAATAATAAAGTTAACTCATCATTAAGACGTAAATATAATATCCAAATTCCATTATATTCAACTCAACAAATGCAAAATAATTATGTATATAAAGGGATAACTTACTTCAATAGCCTTCCCGAAGAAGTAAAAAAAATAAGAGATTTAGCATTATTCCAGAAAAAGATCAAACTATTCTTAAAAAACTGTATGCAATAAAATCATGTGACCTTAATCATATAAATCAAACCATAAAATATTGTATAATGTCTTCCTTAATCTAGTCCTTGATATTATATTAATTATGGACTAAAAATTGTATATTCTTACATAACTCCTACACCAAGCTCAAGAGCCAGTTCTCTTAATTGGTGTAGAAACCAAAAAAAAATGATGTTTTCACCTTTTTGTTATACCTTTTTATTATATTTTGTTTTTATTTAGTTAAACAATGATTAAAATTGTAAAATTGTTGTTTGTAAGAGGTGAAATAAATTGAAATAAACAAAAAAAAAAAAAAAAAAAAAAAAAAACGATGTGTCGGAGAGGGTCAAACACTTTTTACAGACAATTTATTTTGAAACTTGATAAAGTTACAAGACAAAATTTATAATACGTAGAGCACCATGCTGAAGTTAACGTAACAAAACGAAGAAATGTTTTTTTTGTACTTTTAATTCTATGTAGATTTTTAGACCTAGCAGAATTAATTTGTTTATAAACTCTGCAAACGGGTTTAAAACTCGGCGTAAATGTAACAAGAATTTGCCAACAATATGGAGGCCTATCTGGCAGGGAAAACTTGAAACGAAATAACTAACTAAATAAATTACAATAAAATATATAAATTTGTTTTAGACCACTTTAATGTGATTAAAGTGGTCTAAAACAAATTTATATATTTTATTGTAAATTATGGTGAGCCACAAAGTTAATGCTTATTACGAACATATAACTAAATAAATATTCAAAATACTCATTGGTCATTTACGGCTTCCTCCGAGAACAAATCGTTAATCTCATTTGTTTAATTAATTGAGAATAGTAAGGTGTCTAATTTTATGTCTTAAATTAACGACGTCACTACGATGAGGCAAAAGGAAAAACGCTTTTTCGGAAAACAATTTACTGTGTTAATGTTATAACTGTATTTATCCTTGCCTTCACACCAAAGTGCCTATTTCCATTTTGACTGTAATGTGACTGTTAAGCTGACATTTATTTCCCGGCAGTTCAAAGTAATATAATTATTCATGGTTTCTTACACCCCTGGAACACGTCCCGCTTGTGCTCTGTCCATATTACTTTGCAACAGGAAAAGCTCGACGTTTACTGGCTGCTAAGAAAACAGCTGTTAAAAATACACGAGTAGATTGAATAAAAAATGAATAAAAGTTTTACTGAGAAAACTGTGGAACGGTCTTAAGGATGTAGCGTTCTGACAAACAACGGAGGTTACGGTTGCATTTTAACATCGCCTTGGGAAGGGTGGCTATTGGATGAATGAGCACACTGCCACCCCACTGCCACCCCACATTCCACCCCTTACGTATAAGAAGGTACCTGGACTCTAATCCAATTTGAATTACAAGCGAAGTCGGAAGGACTCGCTGTTGTCTTCATAAATGGGAATGCGGAAATATTACTCATTCTCATTTCTTTGAGCTTTCATAATATTATGCTCGTTGTAAACGCTCCAAATAATGGAAAGTTATACGTAAACCTACAGATAATTATTATGCACTAAAGTATTAATTAAGACTTGTTTTTTTTATCTAAAAGTCATAAGGGCGTAAATAAATTAATTCATTAATTAACTGCTCAAAGAATTAAGATTTAAATTTCCATATATTGAAAAAAAATTATAATTGAATAGTTGTACATTAATCATCCCTGATTATCCGCAGTTTCGTTTATCCGTGATCTAGTGACATTGCGAATAAAATAATTCGAAGTGCGAAAATATGTTACTCATCCAGAAGTTCTAAAAGCTACTTCAGAATAAATGGGATTGTTTTATTGGCAGGACAGCTAAAATAGGAAACAAATAATCTCTTTAACAAGTTACTCTTCACACTGTATAATTAGTGTTAAACTTAATTGGAACGTTAATAACAATAACATCACTTAAACTCTAAGTTGTTTCTATATTACTTTAACAATTACTTTGACAACTTGTAATTCCTACTTATTTTTCTGTACTCTTGTTATTATAATATTTTATCATAAACACATCAAACTCATTTGTACTTTACATGATACTGTAACCACTTTACATTATTTATATAAATCTGTTATTTTGCATGATAGCAGTATAAAACATTTAGTTTTTAAAATTTAAAATTCATAAAACCAAATGAAGTTCTTACGATTATACAATTGTTTTATACTAATTTTTAACTTTAGATTTATGTAAAGCGGTTATGTGTTGATAATGTTTTTATCTTTCTTGTGATGTATTTGGCATTTGTGAATTATGTATTAAGAACTCGCATCATATTAATATATGTTATATTTTATGCTACCTGCAGATCTAAATCTGTTTCTTTTTTCTTTATCTTATATGTATTTATATCATTAAAACATATATTTAATTGCACCTCTACACCTACCTCTTGTTATACCCACCTCGACTCTGTGCAGAAACGGGCGGTCCGTTTGATAGATTCTCCCGTCTTAACAAACGGATTGCAATCTTTAGAGCACAGGCGTCGGGTAGGAATGCTATCCTTGTTCTACCGGTATTTCAATGGAAGATGCTCCGAGGAACTAGCCTCATTGATCCCCTCGGCACCGGTGCATAGTCGGGAAACACGCCAAACGCTCGCCCAACATATGTACACGGTTGACATTTGTCACATGAGAACGGGACGCTTCTACGACTCGTTCTTGTGTTCAACAGCTCGGCTGTGGAACGATTTGCCGGCCCCTGTGTTTCCTCCTTCCTATAACATGGGTATCTTCAAGACCCACGTTCACTCCTTCCTCTCCTCAAAAAGATCCTCCTCACAGCATCTTCAAAGATGACATAGGCCCTGAGGGAAATTATTTTTCTCAGGGCCTCCTTTGTGGAGTTAATGTAAAAAAAAAAATAATCTTTGTATTTTTTTTTTTGTTATCTAAAACTTTACCTGATCTGTTTACACTAAATCACAAAAACTGTATAAATATGTAGAAGCCCATTAGGGCTAAATAAAAACAAATAAAAAATATCTGAATTGACTGAAATTGTACAGAATCTATGACTTTAATTTGATCTTAGTGGTTTAATTGGAGCTATACTGGATTCTAAAAAAACTTTTAATCTTTTTTTTTTTTTTTTTTTTTCCGTAAGAAGCAATCACTATGTGGTTAGGCATTATATTTTAAAACATTTAATCAGTCTACACATCGAACAATATTGATAATTCCATTCATCGAACGGTTTTCCACAAACCGCCCGGGGTTGAAAGATACCACCCGAGAGCAAAAAAGGCATTTCAACCAGAATGGAAATGAATGTACATCATAATAGGATTCCCAGAAGTTAACTCATCATCATCATCATTTCATCCCCCTTTGAAAGCCGGCTCGTGGACCCAATGCTCCTTGAATATGAACGAATCTGATGAATATTGAATTAGTACGCGACATTGATCCATCCGATGTCTGATGTTTTAAGGCTCAAGGATATGGACAATCTGACGTATTGCCTACAGTGCATTTTTTCGTTATTTAATAACTAAATTCAATTTCAGTGCCGGCAACCCGGGCTTTTATTATGGTAATATAGTATTTTATAAACAAGTAAGTTACGCGCCTCGCTAGACGTTGTCTGTTCTGAGACAGGTAATAATTAGAACATTAAAAAAGATAAAAGGTGTACAGGAAAATAGTCAGAAAATAAACATGAAAATACAAGTTGTATTAATCAAGAATAATAAATCAATAAGAAAGATTCAGATATTTGATTTTTTCAGATAATTATTTGATTTGAAAATATTCAGATATTTGATTTTTTTTTACATTAAGCTCCACACAGGATACCCTGAGGAAAAAATCTCCTAAGAACCTATTTCATCTTTTGAGATGCTGTGTTGAGGGACTTTTTAGGAAAAGAAGGAGATGAAGTTCTGGGACGGAAAAAGGTATAAGGGGTGAATAGGAATCTGAGGGTCAGTGTGTCCAGGAGTGACGGACTTATGAATCGATCCCTTCCACTGCGGTTAGGCAATGTTGGAGAGATTAAAATGTCTTTCTCAACCTGGTGGTCGTAAAATCCAAAAAATGTATTTAACATTTTATTGAATAAAGAAAAAAAAATAAAACCATTATCTTCCGATACGGTTTACCACGCAGTTGGTGGGCAGACGCGTCCACCGCAAATATCCAGATAAACCTAACCCCTTGAACCCGGGCACCCATGCTAAGTCACCAAATGTAGCGAACCACTTGGGGTGACCTATGGTAGAGGTTTTGGTTACCCAATAAATGGTTCCCAGGGCGGCAGTACCTACCCATTCCCGCCGCCCAAATTGAAAATGGGTAGCAAGATAAATTAAAGTACCTTAATCAAATTTTAAAATATTATTATTATTAAGTTCTACAAGTACTTTAGTTTTTACGACAGATGACACACAAAAAACAAAAAATTAAAAAAATAAATAAAAGAAAACCATAATTATAAAATACAAACTAATATAAAACAAAAATAGTTCGGGTTGCTATAATAATTAATTTCAGGTAATAGAAGATGCGGACTGGTAATTCAAATGAACTAATGCGGGATCATTATTTCCACGTATGGTTGGTTACGGACGTTTCGTGTTTACGCCAAAAGGCTTGGATAAAGTCCGGCCAGTGTTGCCAAGTCCTGACAATCTGAACTAAGTCCGGTCATATGGCAAGCTTAACTATATTGCATCTTGTAATGTCCGTCCGTTGGCATAGAACAAGCTTTTCTTGTTTTTGAGAAGAGTGGTGAGCTTTGGTGCTACGTACAAAAAGCATATAAAAAATATCAATTTTAAAAAAGCACTCTATTTCGCCAGAGTTTCAGCACTACTTAAAGGAAATTTTATTGAATAATCGAGAAATATGTAAAATGACTTTCCCAATTTGCAACTAAAATAACTTTGTATTCTCGTTGTCAAAAAAATTCCCCCCCAACCCATTTTAAAAGTAACCCCATATTACGCTAAATTAACATTTCAAAGCTCCATGACTGAAAAAAGGTGCATTGACCGAAAAATTCAAATTGTACTCGCGCTAATTGACTACATGACGTCAAAAAAACCTCAACGTCATCAGAAAGCATATCGTCATTTGTTTTTTTTATTTTTTTTATTTAATATACAAGTATTAAATTTAATATGTAAGTATTAAAAATTTAAATATAAGTATTATTATTATTTAATATATAAGTATTAAATTTAATATATCAGTATTAAATTATAATAATGCTGTTATAAAGGATTTTAGTTTTTTTTTGTTACTGTGATTTATTGTGTGAAATCAGAGAATATATTATCACAATGATTTTCTCAATAAATCGGTTTAATCGGTAATAAATCAATTTAGACATCTTCAAAATTATATAAGTCGTCTCAAAGTGGATTAACCATAGTTTGAAAATGTCATTGTAAGCCGAAACAGCTGTTACAGTAATAAAAAAAACTAAAACACTTGCAGAATTTAATAATAAACTCATTAATAAAAACAATTAATATATCTCGTCACGTGTTTGTCTGCTTCAGCATCCTGAATCTGGTGTTTTCTCCTTCCTTTTATCTGCATTTGTTCGAGAACCAGATTTATAACTCCTTTAGTAAGGCTTTTTTTAGTCTAGCTTCTAGACTCTTAAGTTAAGAGAAATAAATAAAAGAAGAATTGAGCATCTTATCATTCAGACATTCGAGTCACGCCATTGAAAATGATTAGATTTGAATACAATACGCTTTGATTCGCTTCTGCGAATTATAAGCTCTGCCAGGAGTTCAGAAGGAGTAGGCAGGTTTGTTGGCTGTGGGCGGGTTATTAGCTGAGTGGAAATCCGGTGTGAGTCACGGCCGTGGCTACTACTGCCAACACTCGAGTCCTTCCGTCTCCGCCCGACCAGAATACCAATGAGTCACTGAATCACCAAGTCACCGGCGGGTATCGAACGGGGGACCCGGTGCCACGGGGCGACAGGGGAGTCTCATCTGATAAACCTCATAATATTTTAATAGAATTAGAACACAGTGCGTCCTATGTATTGAAATGATAGTAAAAAAATTGTTACAGTTATTGAATTAAGGATTGATTAATTAAATACGAGAAATAAGGAATTAGATTCAAGCTCAATGTTTGGGAAGGGAAATGGTTTCATTTAGTATTAAATTTTTGTTTATGTTTATACAGTTTTTTTAGATTTAGTATAAAAACTACAAGTAAAATTAGTTAAGTACAAAATATCTTAATTATTGTATATTATGTAGAAATTGATGAATTATTTTAACATAGCTTTTATCACACGAGTACAAATTTTCAATTAGTTTAACGAATTGTTAGATATTCTTTACTTTATGTGAATACCACACAAGTGTTACAACTGCTCTCAACCTTCTGGAGCCAGAAGGACTAAGGCCAACATCTCCAATGGGGTAAGTTGAGATGCAGCGGGTGGTAGAGGAGAGGGGAAAGAGATGATAAAGAGGAAGAATTAAATTAAATTTCCCAGTTTATAATAATTACTCTTCTCTTTCGTCACTCTTTACTCTTTTTTCTCATTGAACAATCTTCTTCATATAGGTGGGGAGTTGATGGTGACTAATTATGTGGCTAAGGTTCTTGGTTCATTAGCATCCAACGTCAATTAAAAAAATGTTAAAGTATATATCAAAGCCCTTTAATTGTTTATTAACGACCTTATAATATAATAAGTTGTCCTTAGAGTAACAAGAAAGAAATCCATAATTGATTTTATTTGGATATAAACAATACAAGTAGGGATAAAATGTAAACCGTCGATTTCCCTAAAAAGAATAAATAAATATATTTACCGACTCCTTATGACCACCGACTTCTTTGCAATAGAATTTGTTACTCACCTGAAACAAAGGGAAATAAGCAAAATTAATATTATGAGAAATCAATGAGCTTGTTTAATTGCATTAAGGTAGTCAAATGATAATGGAAAAATAGTGCGAACATGCTAGAACTATAAATTAGTTAACCAACATAGCCATACAGTACCAATTTTGGTTCCGAACAAAAAATAATTATAAGAAACAAAGAAGTTTAAAAAAATAACCTTTGTCTATGGCTTGTGTTACTGTACATACATGCCTTTGCCAAACAGCATTCTTGTTGTTGTTATTTGATAAAAAAATTTAATCACACAATTAAGTTATCACAAAATCGAAAAACATGTATTTTAGAACGTAAGTAAACGTCCCTTACAAAACTTATGAAAAGTTTATGAAAAAATATGTTTTATATCAACATACAAACTGCGTTTTTTTATATTGCAACAAAAATCATATGTAAGGAAATTTAACAATACTTTTTGTGTGTGAAAATTTAGTGTTCCAATTTTGGTACGGTAGGGCTGTGGGTGTCTAACGTGTTTTCTTTAAAAAATAAATCAGTCGCTTGTCAGTGCAATAAAAACTGTCTTTTCTGGAAGAAAGTGATGACGAATGCGACCAAATAAGCAAAATTTGCACATAACCACAAGTGAAGGCCAATTCTGACCACACCGATCTTGATTTTGGTGAAAAAATGAGATACGAATTTAAAATATTCCGGGGCCACATTTTCAAAGTGAAGCATTTTTGGAATATTTAGATGATGACGAGTGGTCATGACAATGCAATATCATCATCAGTTAACCTTCATTTTCTACATTTTGAAACTGTGACCACGGAAAATTTTCAATTCGAACGACATTTTCATCACCAGAATTTAGATAAGTGAGGTCAGAAATCAAAATTGGCTTTAACTGGTGGTAGTATCAAATCTTGCTTATCTGGTGGCATACACTATCACTTTCTTCGAGAAAAGTCAGTTTTTGGAGCACTGATAAGGAATTGAAAATGAATTTAAAGAAACTTGTTGGACGCCTGTAACCCCACGGTACCAAAATTGGAACACCTCCCCCCTCGCGCAATATCACATGAATATTTTAATAGTACTTTGTGATTTTTTTAATGATGAAACCAACAAAAAATATTTTTTAAAAACATAAAAAAAGATTTCAGGACTATCTAGGTTAAATTCGAATTTATAAACAACAATTTCTCACGAGGAAATAATATTGCGATCTGATATTATTAAAATAATAATTGCGATGAACTATAAATTCAGACAAAAAAGCGGTGCTGATTTCATGACGCCACAGCTCAGCGTACTAGAACTTTTGCAGCTTCTACAGATAACTGGCTCAAAATGAATAAAATAAATTGATCATAAACTTTTGCATTAGCTTATTCTATGCCAAGAATTCAAAATTGTAATTCTGGAGGTTAATGCTAGAAGTGCCTATGTCAGTATTTGATAATTTGATGTAGGTGCCATAAAGTACTCTGATACGTCCCTTATTTGAATTATTTTAATACCTATGTCAGGTGTTCTAAATTTATGAAATTGTGGCCCATCTAATGTAGAAGTAAAAATATTTTTTCAGCTTTTTTACGCCAAGAAATCGAAAACAATCTTCTTTCCCGAGTGATTCGCAAATTTGACATATGCACTTCTAGCATTAAGGGGATACACGGCGGTGATTTTTCCTTACAAACGTATTCCCTATTTATCTCTCTGGATTTTAACCCTAGAGAAAATATTGTTTTTACATAAAATATATATCAACTACTAGCGTGTCGGTACTTTTTGTTTTTTTTGATAAGTTACTTTTTATAGAAATTATGAACTCCAAAAATCAATAAAATTGACTGGTTTGAACGCTGTCAAAAGACGTTCAGTATACAAACTAGACAATGTTTTTAAAAAAAAAGCAAAACGTACAGACAAAGAGTAGTTTTTTTCTTATGTAAAAAAAAAATGAAAATCAGTCCACTTTTGGAGGAGAAAAGTGGGGAATACAAAACTTCGATTTTAGTTAGGTGTTAGTAGCCCGAGGTGCATTGTCCCTTTCGCTCAATGTCCGGTAGAGTAAGAGCAACAGTGACAACAACAATTTAGTAAAATCTATTTTTCAAATTTCTCCACCACCAGGTTTCATCTTAAGCCCCAGAATTAAACATACGCGAACTTTGAAGTAAGTACATTTTTGTATAGATACTGTTGAATTGACATTTGAAGCTAGTTGGGCATATTATTAGAATAGGTAAATAAATTAAAGTAGCAGAACCAGAAAGATATTGTTTGTAACGTTTGAATACTATAGTATTTATACTATATGTAGGAATGTAAGTAACATCAACTTTTCCTACTAGCTATAAATATATCAATGTTTTTAACGATGATTTTTAAAGAAACAAAAGTTCAAATGGCACACCGCACTCAACGAGGAAAAATAATTGTCTACGGAATTGTCGGTGATAAATCTCGAATTCTCAGAAAGGTTGTTAGTATCCTCGTTGCTGCAGTTCAAGTGGAAAAATAATGACTTATTGGCACCTTATTGCCTTGCAATAAAGGTCAACTGCACAAGAGAATTCTGGCTCATTTATAACTTTTACTTCGATGAACAAGGATTTTAATAAACCTTTATTGCAAACAAATTAACAACATCTTATAAATAAATCGATCAGAAATTAGCTAGAACTAATTAAAAAGGATAATTCGTCGCAAAATTTTGTGAACAATTTTTTTTCATCACACTACTTTTACGAACAAGTCATCCGACTTCGATACCATCGTGCCTTTACGCCAATTATAAATAAATCTGACTAATAAACGCGAAAATTTATATGGATGTATGTGTGTTTGTTACTCTTTCACGCAAAATTTACTAAATGGATTTTAATGAAAATTCACAATAATATAGCTCATGCATCAGAATAACATATAGGCTCTAATTTATAAAGCTAGCTATTAATTTTAAATTTATTGAAAATAATAATTATTGTTTAATAGAAAATGTCAAAATTTGAGAATGACATTTTGCAAAACAATGATTTTTAATTTAAAATTCTATTTTAGAAATTATATAAATTAGTGAATTTATTTGAAGTACTCGCCTGATACGTTGAATCGAATCAAGAATTGTAGATATTTTAAATAAATAGGTTAGGAATTTTGGTATAAACGTAGATGGGACCTAGGAAAAGAAAATAGATTACTCGAAGTACTAATCCAACACAGACGAAGTCGCCGGCAGAAGCTAGTATAACATACAAGCTTTACGAGAAAACATATAAACGTTATTAAACGAATTCAAAATCTACTCTTTCACAGGTGGCGCTAGTTTAATCATTTCGGATTGAATCACCGACACAATATTGTATTTGTAAGCCTTTCTTGAAAGATTTGAGTTTCTTTAAGGACATATTCATATTGCGTATACCGGCGCAAACAATTAATTCATCTTAATATTTTATTCAAATATATAAAAGAGCAGTTTATGAATTCTTTTAAGCATCAACATTAAGAGGTTAATAGCAAGTTACTGCGATGGAAATGATTTTTTAAAATGTTTATTTTTATTTTTTACGAATACATTAAATAACCTTTTTATTTTTTATATAAATAAAAGTAAAAGAAAATTATAAAGGTGTTACATAAAAAGACATATTACAATGAAATTCCACTATGAATGAAAGTGCTCGAAATTAGAAATAATGAAGTTATTAGATATTCTTAGGTATTAATTTTGCGTGTCGATTGAAAAAAACAATAATAAGCTAGATACGTTTTTAGATTTTCAAAAAAAAAAAATAATAATAATAATAATAATATTCAAAAATCTGTTTCTGAAAAAATAAGAAAGTATACAGATTTAGGAAATGAAATTAAAAGAATTTGGCATTCTCAGACTATAAAAATATTACCTTTTGTTATTTCGGCTACTGGCATTATACCTAGCTCTCTTATTAAAAATTTAGGCATATTAGATTTGTCAAAGAATTTGTATATAAAAATGCAAAAATCAGTCATTTTAAATACATGTCGAATTACGAAAGATTTTTTTAATATTTATATTGAGGGATCAGTAGGATTTATCGGTCAAATTAGGAATTCCACAGAGCCGAACCCTCTGATATGAAAATATCTGGAGACGGTGAATTATATTCCCATTTAATAGTTTGGTAGATTTACGTGTTGTTCTTGTATTGTTTTGTATTAATTATACTTATATAATACACTTGCATAACGTGGATTTACTAGATGATCATTTATATGGAAAAGTGTATTCCCATAGGAAAAACTAAACCCGTTCCTGAAAATCTGGTGAATAATAATAGCTCATTAATATTTGTCCAATCGGGGCTTAAATTCCCGATACAAAACTGTGTTGACAAAATTCAAATGGGATGGAGATTTACGATGTCAGCCGAGTGTAAGTGAGACAGAGCGCTGGACTACTGGGATAAATGGAACATTTTTTTCCATTTAAATATGGACGGAAGGCACTTCTAGTTTTCTTCTATGTTCTATGGTAGTAAGTAGTAACGATAATCGGCGACGCATCTAAATTTATTGCTGCATCGGGGCAGCTCGTTTTAATATTATGGTCAAAGCAATGATTTTCTCAGCGGAGAAATCGTCTTATTTTCTTACGGCATCCGGAGGTTAATTTAAATATTATAGGAAATGTGATTATATCTCAGCAATCTTCATATAAGCTTGGTTTACCAGTTATGCAGCTTTGATAATATCCTAATATTGACTGAATAAAGATGGCAATAAACTCTCGCAGAGCTTTAGCTTCATTGATGATACCATTCTAATTTCGATGATCCATTGATATTAGCTCCCGGACTCTCCAGAGTCCTGGTTTGCTAAGGATCAGGGCCCCTAGAACACTCGATAGGTAAGGATTGTATCGGTAACTTCTCATCGTTCCCTAGCATGACTACAGATCGTCAACGAATAAGTGACAGTTCACAATGACTAAGTTTCCTTAATATATTCGACATCTACTGCTGTTTGTACGTTAGTGATCTGCAGTTGTCCTAGGGAACGATGAGAAGTTACCGAAAGTTATCGATACAATCCTTATCGATCGAGTATCCTAGAGGGCCTGGTAATAAAGTTAAATAGTTGAGTTTATTGTTATCAAGTTCAATTTGTACATCTCCTTCTTCATTTTAAGTTTTTATTTGATATATTCATTACCTACTATTAATATTTAATTTATAATTTAAAAAAATAGTGATACGCGTGACAACTTCCATATATGAAAATCTGCTTAAATTAAATTTGAGTTTCTTTGTAAGTAACTATATAGAAGAATTACATAATACAAATAGATGATCTATAACTGCTTCATATATATGAATTGGCAAACGTATTGTATTATTAAAAAGGAACTTGGATCGCATTACTTCAAAGAAATTACGTAAGTGAGCCCTTTGAACACAATCTATACTACTCGTTGTTGCAAACATACCAACTAATCGGTGCAGATTAAATTTGGACATATTCGATACCACATTTCCTACCTAAAGATTATTATTTCAGGATTCAGACGAAATATTTAACCCGAAAACACTCATCCGCTTTGTTCCACGGTTATCTTCAGGGGAATGTTTACAGGAAACTTATCAAGTTTAAAGTAACTCACCACACGTGGAGAGTCGCTAACGAATGTCATATTATTCAGATATCAAACCATTGTACTATCTTGGAAAAATTGTACTTTCTAAAATATGTGCAATTGTTGCACAGTTTACATAACATTTTTAGGAAGCTGTTAAATAACACGGGAGATATAAGATCGCCTTGCTTTGACAACACGCTTGCCGGTATACACATCACTACAAGCTCAATGAACGGTAAGGGTAGGCAGATAAGATACGCCACAGAAATCTGCCACGATGCTTATTTCTTTACCTACATTATTATTCTTAGTTACATCTACTCGCTACTCTATACATCTCTCTACAGTAGTATACATTGGAAAAAAATCTGGATCACATTTATACTTGATAGTGAAATTTGTTCCAGAAACATCCCCTTCTTCATTCACTCATGCGTCATATATTTTCCTAACACTCTCATAATATTTATTATGATTTTTTTCGTCGAATAAGCTAGTGCAGTACAAAAAAATATCACCAAGGCATGTCCGTGTCTCTTTTTTGTGAGATTACCCATATCTGTTTTTTCGTTTGTCCGAATTTTCTCTCATAATGTGTACAGAGGAAAAACATCCCCTTTAAAAAGCTTTACGACCGGCTAATATTCACTTTTGTCACAGGCTTCCGGAAAAGGCTTTTGTATTTCCGGTACAGGCTGCACAGCACGTGTACGCTGTACATAGGTACCGCGGATGGTAGGCACCGTAATGAACGTGACATGAAAATCGCTTCGCGGAATGGCCGCGCGCTGTGATCGTGCGAAACAATGGCGTTTCAAACGCTGACAATGGTTTGTTTGGCGTAAAACTTAAAAGGAAACGGACATTATGAGTTACGCCACTGTACAAACCGTGTAAACATCGACCTCGTCCGAATGTCAGTGGCAACATCGTTGTTTCCGCGAATGGAAACCGAAATTACTGTATCAAGGTTTACTGATTATGTTAAAAAAGAGAAATCAAGGTTAATAAAAAAAAGGCCATGAGAAAAAATGATATATCAGCAAACAAACTGAAATAATAAATAAACAAGAGAATTCGTTTTGTTCACAATAATTAGTAACTACAACCAAACATATAACTAAATACATACTTGTGAAATTTCAAAAATGTTGCAGTATTAAATAATGTGTCATAAATTCAAAAAAAAAAAATACGCGTGAACAAAGAAAGAAAGACAACCAATAAAGACTAGAATAAAATGAGGCGAAAAAAACTAGAATAATCTGCTCAGTATCAAAATTATAACATTCAATAAAAAGATGTCGGTTGATTTTTTAATGGTGCATGATCACAAAGAATTCTACAATCTCAAAAATTTACATAAAAATAACCAGTTAGTGATAGTGGATACGAGCAAAACGGGCCAGAAACGTGTTCGGAATTGCAATAGAGATTTTCATCCCTAAGTTAACTAGCCTTTTTATCCTCGGGGTTAGCTGTAACATTTTTGTATTTCGAAACAAAACAAAACGAAAAGCACATTATCTATCTTTCGTATGCGCTATGGTTAGGCTAGGTTAGGTGTAGTTTTATTGTTTCTTCCTGTGTACCTACAATCGTAAGCGGGAGAGGGTGGGTGATTCAATAAAGTAATTACAATTACTAAACTTTATTAAGTTCCACCCTTTCAACGGGGTGACTGAGACAACACACTCGAGACAGTTTGCAAACAGACAAGACTCAAAGTTTATTGCAACGCCATCGCAAACATAGTAGCCGTATAATATAAAATATACAAGGTGTCCGGAAACTAATATAACGAGCGAGAAACTGGTGAATCTACATCACATAAAGTAGATTTTGCAGAATAACGTTAAAAAATTATTTTAGCTTTCATTTTAGAGTAAACAATGTCAAAAGTTGGAATTTTTTGCTATAATTTTAAAAAAATCGGTTGGCAGAGGGTTAATATCAGCAATTCCTTTAAAATGCGTCGGAACATATCGAGTGCCCTCTATCAGGAACAATACTCAAATTATTCGCAAATCAATTATTCAACAAAGACAGAGTGTGGCAAAAGAAACATAGGCTATGAGGATATAAACATATATAATCTCCTTCCCCGAGCCTGACAACCGAAAATAAAATAAATATATTTAAAACAAAACTGTTTGCTCTCAAGATTAATGAGCAAAACCAAAATGTTCTTACTTAAAAAAATGTGTTACTTGGTGTTAGGTAGTAAACCATCATTATTAATATTATTTGTATCAATGTATATTTAAGTTAACAAAGCGAAATATGTACATTTCTTTTAACTTAATAAATTTTTTTTTAAAAATGTAGGTTGGTTCTGCCTTTTAGAAAGAAAAAAAATTATATTGCAGAAAAACGCATAGTGAAATTTAAATAAAAATGATGTTTTCCTTATACTTCCCGGTGTTAATTTATGGCATATTTAGTATGTAAAACACAGATACGTGTAAATAATATTTGATTCATGGTGAGCATTCGAATATTGTTTTCCCCATTATCTCAAAACTTAGTGTTTGGAGTTGTCAGACTAATCAACCGAACGATGGATGTATCCGGGTCCAAAAGTATTTTTTAAAAAGTATTTAAAGGCAAAAAAAAAGTTTTTTGGGAACTCTATGTGAGGTAGATCCACCAGATTTCCGTTTGTACTACTAGTTTCTGGACACCGTGTATATTGTAGCTTTACTATCCAGCTTCTCCCCACTGGATTTGAAATAAAAAATAGTATATAACTCATAAGTTTTTTTTTTTTACTTTTTCCGCTGAAACGTCTACCACCGTAATATTCACCTTTAAAAAACTAGGAGAACTTGATAATGATAACATTATTCAAATTTTATTAAATCAAAGTTATGAGGTTCTGCAATTTATTTATTTTTTATTTATTGAATCTATATCATAAGGTTTGCGATAATTTATTTATTGACGCCCTATTGGGCTTTTACATATCTTTATATTTTACAAATTTCATTTAAAACAACTGCATAACATAAATAAAAAAGATTACAAATTACATAAATAAGGCATAAACACAATATAATCAATAAGAATATATGTAATGCTAAATACAGTTGGATGACGTTAGAGAACTCGTAGGTACAATTAATTAGTAATAACAATAAATCGAAAAAAAACTATCGTGCTTTATGTCCTGTATTTTTTTTTAGAGTTACATGGACATCTTAAAGCTATGTATCTCATGATGGAAACGATGTTGAGAGCTAAAAATAGTTGCGTTAGAAGACATAGTTACTCCATACATAAGCTGTGGAAATTCCGTGACGCCGAGCTTTTTGAAAGAAGCGAGAATTTTGAAAGTTTTGCTCCGAACATATTGCTGTATAGTGTCAAAAAAGTGATGACAGATGGGCACATTAAGGCTTGAAAGATACAACAAAACTTGAAGATTTTATCATGATTCATACCGGCAGTTTTGTGCAATCTGCCTTGGCATTGGCAACAAGTGGCACTGGCGCATAAGCACCTAAGACCAAATAAACAAAACGCCAGAAATAGAGGTCACAGTCATGTACTGATACTGTTTTGAAAACATGTCAAATACTTTTTTTTAGATTTTCACGGCCAAAAGCATTTTTGTTGTTTGTTTTTGGGGTGTTATGCCGTGTTGCGCTACCTCCTTCTTTAGCCGACGTTTCTGTCCGATTAACCATATTTGGGATGCTCACTGGCTCCAGACGGGAGCAGTTGGGACTCTTGTGCGGTATTCATATTAAAAAAAAACTCACCCCATGAAACCGTACACACAAAGGTTCCCGGAGCGACGGTATATGAACTCTTAGGATTTATAAAATTATTTTATTAGATAAAACATGCAAACAAACAAAATATCATGGTGTAGCAAGCATAACATTATTTTGTCTTAGTCCTCCTTACTAGAGGACTGTGGTGAGGTCGACTAAAGTATTTAATTTTATTAGGTGAGTATTCTGTGTTGTTTTAAGAGCGATTGACCAGCGGCTGAGAATAAAAGTTTAAAAATGCTTGCAACTGCACAGGGAGGTTCCAATAAGGAAGATCGATTATTCCCCGTATCAAAATTTTAAAAGTAAAAACTTAATATCGGTTTATTTCATTCAAAACTTGCTATAATATATACCTACATTCAAGTAAGCATTAAAAATGCTCAAAACGCACGATGATAAATTGTTAAATATAGTGTACTTCTTGTGAGTATTTTTTGATCATAAGTATTTATGATTTTTCAATAATATCTAAACAAAATAAGTCTGTAAATTTTTTTTAAATATTTTAGTTTGTAAGACCTTAAATAAATAGAAAAACTGAGGTATATTTGTTACAAAACACGTTCTTGGATATATTGTTTAATGATTATAATTTAACTAAAATTTGAATTTTGAAAACTGTGTTGACTAGATTATGTATTGATTTATTTTGTTGTATGATTATATGATTTGAAATTTGTGTTGTTTAATAGAATCTATCGTTTGAAAATTAAACAAATCTGCCAACGACAAACGGTATAACCTTAGTATATTTCAAAATCGAATGAATATGCGTGTACCAGATAATATAACAATCTTTCAAAGTCAATTTATATTTATTTTGTAAAAAAGAGTCAATACGTCTAGCATTTGATTTAAAAAGAACTCATTTCCGGTATTCTCTGGTAATACCCTCTTACCTAAGTGCCGTTTGTAGAGCTTTTGAATTGGTCTCTTTCATCTACATTGTAATTCTTGACTTGTGCTCATTAAACTTTTCTATTCGTTTTATATCGCAGTGAAGGATATATAAAGTTTTGTTGCAAAATAAAATGTTTCTTCGTCTATTTTGATTTCATAACTTGGAATGTTATTTTGATTAGATCTCGGCTCAAAATGCTCGAAGCTAGTAAGAATGAAAAAAATTAGGGGTCCGAAATCGCTGCGAGCCAGATATCGAGCCATGAGTTTTGCCGTCCACGCAACACGATGATACTTACTTACTCGATATCGAGTAAGACCCTCGAATGAGAACGAACGTGCGCACTAGGCTTTAGAATCAATAACACTTACAGCAATGTCAGTCAGTGGTTAGAAATCAGTATAAAAGAGATTCTAGATTCCACTTGAACATTATATGAAACACGAGATGTCAATCACTCGTTTACCTACATAAGGTGAGGAAACTAAAAAAATCATAACAAATCATTTCCTTATAAAGATGCATTGATTCCGAAGAAGATTGATTGTAAAGATATTGAGTGACAATCTATAAACTTGCTTTACTCATTAAACCTATCGACAATGTTTCAGTGCAAATCCAAAGCAAAACTTAGATGTTTTTTGATTGTGTCAACTTTAATACGGTATTATTTCTAAGGCTCCCTTTACACACGTAAGTTTTTTTCCCGTAAGTTACTCACATAAGCGACTTCTAGCCAATGGGTACATTGGATTTTGGCACAGACGTAAGTTGCTTACGTGAACTTACTGAAAACTTACGTGTGTAAAGGCAGCCTAATACCCATTATCTATTCTCGTCCGAACCATTTTCCGGTAACATAATCAAAACAAATTACTTCTCGGTTGGCTACTAACGCCAACGCATGTATTCAGTTCTGTTTTGGTAAACAAATCAAGTTAGTTTATCGATTATGCCTTCTTGAACAAAACGGAGATTTTTATTCATAACGTCATTCTTTTAAGATTACAAAATTAGGTTTAACATTGAATTTCATAAATGCAAAAAGGCATCGACAATAAAAGTGGTATTTACAATTAATATCATTACAATTAAAGAAAAAAACTAATTAGCTTCGCTACAAAATGACGTTGGTGGAGAGACACTTGACAAGGGTAAAATGAACAAACGATACAAATGATGTGGATTGGACAAGTGGGTGGCATATTGGAAAACGTACGAAATTCTATCGGCAATTTTCAGAGCAAAGAATCTGGATTATTATTAATCTATTATATCTGAAACTGTGCAAGTGAATATGGTGACCGTGAATTCAACTCAACATCTCCTTTGAGGTCACTAAAAGTGAAGAAAAAACATATTGGTTAAATAGGTTATTAATGTTAGGTTAAGGGTTTGGGATAATTTTCAATTTTTTTTTTCATAGCTTTTAATGACTTTTCAAAAAGGTGTTGAGTTGAGTTGATTCTGAGTTATTATGGAACCAGTAAATATATATGATGATACGTTTTTAGATTTTCACGGCCAAAAGCATTTTCGTTGTTTGTTTTTGGGGTGTTATGCCGTGTTGTGCTACCTCCTTCTTTAGCCGACGTTTCGGACAGCGTTGCAGTGTCCATCATCAGGGCAGATCCGTCGATGATGATGATGGACACTGCAACGCTGTCCGAAACGTCGGCTAAAGAAGGAGGTAGCACAACACGACATAACACCCCAAAAACAAACAACGAAAATATATATGATGTTTGAGATGTACATGTTGACAAGTCCATAAATGACGAGAATCAAAGAATACGAACGACTGACTGCTGAGTTTTCTAAACATCGGTCTATCAAATCACAACTAATAATAGTCAAAGATACTGAAATTCTCTCCCTGTTGTAGTACAAATTAAAGGAAAACAAATAAAAATGTAACACTCCTTAAAAGTTTCGCACCAACATAAAAATCAATTAAAATTTTACCAAGGTTCTTCAGCAATCGACGGAGGAGGGAAACTGTGGTTAAGGACTAAACAAAAAAGCTTTGAAACTTTGGGCCCCGTTTACAAGCTTATAAAGCGACAAAGACCTGCCGCGAAGCGCCAAAATTAAGGTAGGCAAATACACTGAAAATATTCATCGTATGAATAAAATACGAAGGTTCGGGTTTATGTGCTAACGCTGAAACCGTAAAAAAACTACATAAAAAAGTAAAACTTTGGATTACATAATATACACACATAAGGTTTGTGGAGTGCTTTCATAGAAATAATGACCTCTGGAGCATCCGGTGTTCAATCTACGGGGATCAATCAAATCATTTATTATTTCATACCGGTTGGAGAAATTATTACTTGGTAGTCTAGTTAGTTAAAGATTGAAGTAAAATGGTCGCAAGATCGTACACGAGTAAACGATGTCAACTTAAACCATAGCAACGGTGAAGTTACCGCCAATTATAATGAAATATTCTTTAGACCTAATATTTTTCCATGACCCGACTATTTTTTAAGTAAATACTTCTTTACGCACGTTTGACTGAAACTGGCGAATGCGTTACGGAAATTACAGCGATACGAGGCGAACGATAATAAATTAAAATTAATTTTGAGGTTCATTCCTCACAATCTAATCGTAACAACAGTACTCAAATCCAGGGTAATAACGTTGGTGAAAAAATCTATATCTAATATCAACCTACGGAATGCCATCGTTAATCATTCCAATATAACATCAGACTCAAACCGCAAAGCCGAAGGCGAAACTATCTGTATATTTATTACAAACGAAATAAAGCCACCAAGTAAAGAAAAGTTTTAAGAGGCTGATATAAAACATCAAAGATGAAGAAAAGCGTCGCAAAACCTGTTGTATTTTGCAAAACAGAACGGATAATAAATATTTTAATTATAGCACCTAGGATTTTTTTCTGAGGCTTTTAACCACTGAACAGATAATCCCGAGAAGTACGATATATACGGATTTTAAAGAAAACTGATGTCGCCAAATTACGTAAGACCTTCCGACTAGCAAGAAAATATTGGTCTTTCTTCGGGCATATGCATAAGTTCGAAAATGATGAGAAGGTATTTCCCAAGCCGTTCGAAAAATACATCAGAGCCAAAAGAGGTCGCAAACTCCATTACTATCATTACTGAACTATCTATTGCCCCACTGAGGGCGTTAAATTTCACTTTCTTCTATAAAAGCCCCTAAAAAGGCGTTAATAAATTAAATAAATAAAAACTGTTAGTCATCGCAAATTAGAATATTTTTTCTTTATCAAAAGTTAGAACCGTGCTTGATGATGCATTCTGCTAAAGAGCCCGCATATGGCAACTTTTTATATTAGAATTATTTACACGTTCTTATATTATAGCTTTTTTGCTGGTATAAACATATAATAGCAATCGTTCGTCCCCCCCGTCCCCCCCCCCCATTGAGTACACAGGGTGTCATTCGTACCATTGGACCCGTTCTAAGTCAGGAATTTTGTCAGAAAACTCATTTTCGGATCTGGCAACCCTAGCCGTGTGCAACACTGGAGTTTTTGTGTATGTAAGTTTAGCCGTTCGGCGAATACTCGACGGAATAATTATCTTTAAGACGACCGTCTCGGGAAATTATTGTGAGGGCGAAATAAAACTTTGATATAATGCTGAACCGTACGAAAATAGTACAAAAAATAATCGGGAAGTAATTACTCTGGTTTGCTGTTTGTAAGCATTGCCTAATTTTAAAAAAACTAAATATTATTAAAAATGCTTATTTATAATACGAAAACGATTTCCAATTCATTATAAATGAATGTTTATGATTTAACATTGTTGTGTCATGTTGTATCTGACTTTAAGTACAAGGCTCTCCTAAAGAGAAACCATATCAGTGCTCGTGTTAAAATATTGCATCTATAAATCGCACTATTCCAATTATACAGAGTGTTAAGGGATGCACTTGACTCAGTTGAACCAGTGATTCCTGACATTATTTGGAGTACAAAATGTAAATAAAATTTTGGTCTCCGGTAATTAAATTTTTAGGATGTTTTTTTTTTTCAATTATTTTTTTCTTATAAACCAAACAACAAAAAAAGCAACCTTTTAAAACTAAAACTACTTTTTATGAATTAAGCAGAAAAAACATTAAAAAAGTCACCGGAGCTCAAAATTTTGTTTATATTTTTTTCTCCAAATGATTATCATTTTTACACTAAGTATATCCCTTAACACCCTGTATTTATACAGTATACCCAATACATTATACATTAGCGAGACAATACACATTTTTATGACCATAAAAACCCACTTTAATCTAATTCGCAATTATTGTTATATATATTTTTTTTATTGAAAAGATTAACTTTCAAATAAAATATTAGAAAAGTCACAAGTGAAATATGTTTTATGTATGGTTTGTTCCCAGTGTGATTTTTTTTAGCGTTAACGATAAAAACAATCTTATTAAATGAAATATGATAACATAACGGTTAAAAATAACAGTATTTCATGCATCAATAAGAAATTCAGATTGCATTTATGTTCTTATCTTTATGAGAAGCGCATAAGGTCGTAAAAGGAAGATGTTAGAAAAATTCATAAATCACAAACACATAAAATGCGTTTTAGAGCCCAAAATATACGAACAACACCTTTACGGGAAGGGAAAAGATACACATTTTTAATGTGTCCTTTTATGTGTAGACAACTTGAATTAAGTATAAATTGAAATTAATTTCGGATAAAATCGTACCATCCTTTAAGAGTGTTTTACCAGAGAATACCGGAAATTAGTCATTTTTAAATCAAATTCTAGACGTATTGACGGGTTTTTACAAAAAAAAACATAAATTGTTTTTGAAATATTGTTATTTCATCTGGTACACGCAGTTTTAAAATTTTGAAAAATTAAGTGTATTTATAATATAATAAGGTCTCGTTGGTCGTTGGCAGATTTGTACAATTTTCAAACGATAGATTCTATTAAACAACACAAATTTCAAATCATATAATCATACAACAAAATAAATCAATATATAATCTAGTCAACACAGTTTTAAAAATTAAATTTTTAGACAAATTAAAATCATTAAGAAATAAATCCGAGAACGTGTTTTGTGACAAAAATACCTCAGTTTTTCTATTTATTTAAGGTCTTAAAAAATAAATATTTAAGATTTTTTTTACACACTTATTTTGTTTAGACATTATTGAAAAACTTTAAAGTATTATGATCAAAAATTAATTTTAAGAAGTATATAATTTTCATTAATTTACCATCTCCCGTTTGATAATTTTTATGGCAGTTCGAGACATAAATTCTCGCGATTAATTAGCCGCCGAGGCGCGGCTGTGTGAGGTTGTCTGTTCGCGCTGCTTATTTTGACAACATTTCGCAATAAATTTAAAACTAATACAGTTTAGCTTCATGGTTGTAAAAACATCCGCGCGCAGCGCTGTTAACAAAAACGGAACAATGGATTGCTGGATATTAATTACCTCTTAACAAACTAGATCTGATTTAACTTATAACGCTCCCGCGTTCTTGTCATCTGTCAGACGCACGGGATATGTCCGCCAAGTAGTTGGAAATAGCTCTAGTAATTAGATACGTATAGTCAGGTGCGTCAACCTTCATTTCCTGCTCGTCATATCCCTTATCTCCCATCCTTCACTCAGATTCACAACCTTCAACAAATTAGGTATTTCCATAGACATCCAAATTGATAGACTTGCCCTATCATTAAATCTGGGAATCATTTCGACGAGCTGGATGCAAACCACGTGATCATAATTTTGGCACCAAGAGGATTCGAGAATGCTTTAAATAAACTACGACAATAGCCGTACATTGATCACCGAAGAACGCACATTGAAATATCTAGACCTTGCGCAGAAAAGTAAAATTCGCTAGTGAGGCAAAGGTTTGCATCGCAGTCCATTGTTGGACTTACAGGATCTGAATGTTCGTTTTTAAACGAGGCTCCTGAGGATTGAATGAGTTGGGTAAATTATAACACACAATAATAATTTAATTTCAAAATTTAGGCTTAGAATTTATACATAAAAATGCAAAAATCAGTCATTTTAAATACATGTTTACGAAAGATTTTTTTAAATACTTATATTGAGGGATCAGTAGGATTTATCGTTCCATTTAGGAGTTCTACCGGGCCGAACCCCCTGTTATGAAAATATCTGGAGTCGGTGAATTATTTTTCCCACTTGGTCTCTGTGGATACGTGTTGTTCTTGTATTGCTTTGTATTTATTATTCTTATATAATACACTTGCATAGCGTGGATTTACTAAATGATCATTTATGGAAAAGTGTGTGGAAGGGTTTAGTTTTTCTGTGGGGAAGATTTTACCCGGACATAAAGTCGTAAAAACATTAAAAAAAAAAAAAAAAAAAAAAAATTTTTAGAGCGCCGTTTGTGTGAGAAATCACATCAAAGGCGCTGTAGTGCTAAATAGTGTAAAAAAATTTAAAATTTTTGAAACAAGCCCGAACTTTTATTTACCCGATTTGGGATTTGTTTTAATCAACCAGCAATTTGCGCGCCATTGTAAAAAGGACTAGTTATTCGTAAGCATATTTTATTTTTGAGATCTAAATTGTGATAATGCTGCTATGCGAGTTGCCTGTATACCGATTTATTTATGTCAATTGTCAGTAGGTCAATTTTACAATATTAATATAATACTCACATTGTCACTCACAAATTCATTTATTGACTAATCACAGAAAGGAAGATTGTCACGCCGCGCTCCGCCCGATTTGGTTTGTTCCCCTTTTCTTTATTGTCTGGTATATCAATTTGAATGACTGTGGGGATTTCATAATTTACTTATTTTAAATAAACCAAGTATCTCATTAAAAACATGATTAAACATAATAAAAAAAAATCGCGGATGCATTCCTGTTAAAAACAATTTACAGCACTTCGAATTTAATTCCGGGAACCGCAGACGAAGTAAAGATAAATGCATTTTTTCCATCTCCTCTTGATTTGTTAGGAACGGCTTCCAGTTTCCAGTAAAGAGACGGGAGTTTGCAGCTGGCTGGCTGGCTCGGTGGCTGCAACGGGATTGGATTCATCCCATAAAGCTGATGCGGGACCGAAAGCCCCGTCGGCGTCGGCGTCGGCGTGATCAGTTACCCGTGATTCGGGAAGACGTCTCGTCCATTCGCAGCCGTCTGGCAAATCGGATTTCACGCTCAGGCAGCCAAGGTTTAACTTTAAACACAGGAATGTTATCACGATCGATGATATATATGGGGAATTTTGTACATTACATGCTAAATCACATCGCGAGCGGATCTTAGATTGTCCCTAATTGCGGTTGGATTTTATTCCAATTTCTCAATGACTTTAGACGGGTAGTTTAAAAAAAATTTTACAATTCATAAAATATTTGAAGTTAATTTTCACATTCTGCGTAAGTTCTATTATTATATCATAATAGACCAGTTGCTTCATAAAACTAAAACAATCACAGAACTTCAGTAGAAAATTCACAGAACGTGAAAATTATCTTCAATTGGACAAATTGATAAAAAAATTTAAACAACCTCTCCTTAGACTCTCCAGGAGAGCAAACTTGACAAAATAAATGTTCCATTAATTCCTTCTCTATTATGTATCCATTTACTCACAAATCAAACAAACGATAGGTAATACTAAAATCAGGTAAAAGGTCATTTATTTTATTTTATTTATTGTTTTTGTATTTAATTCGTCGAACTCCATTTAATTTAAAAAAAAATAATTTAATAATGTTTATTATTTTCTGCAAGTGTTTTAGTTTTTACCATTGTGATAGCTGTTTCGGTTTACAAGGCCTTACAGTTTGAAATGGCCTTGTAAGCCAAAACAGCTGTAACAATAATAAAAACTAAAACACTTGCTATGAATCTGTAAAAAATTCTCATTTTAATGTTAATTTATATGTGTGCTATATCCTACAATCTGCCTTATCAAATAAATACAATCACTCAAGATTATTATTGTTAGTAAAACATTTAATAATAATAATTATTAGACATCTACTTACTATATGCAATAAAATGTCGAAATCAGTGCCGAAATATACACTAAAAATGGCAAAATTATAATTAAATCCATAATTAGAGTCATTAGGCGTAAAAGTTCTCTAGCGATGAGCTATACAAAAAAATGTATGTACTTGATGTTCGTCAAAACTACATAAAAATGGTAATTATCCACATTTACAAAAATCTAGAAAATCTGAGGAAAATTGACCATACACATATGACAAGAAGTCACCAGTAAGGATCTCGTAGTCCCAGGGAGCAAAACGGCAAAGTACCAAAAGACGTATACAATCTTTGGAAAATATATGATATGATAAAATCCCCCAGAATTAAATATTAAAACATGCAAAATGTTCCACATCTGTCAAATAATAACTAAATGGTTGATTGGTTTGGGTAGGAGGGAGTCTGATAAATTGTTAAATGAGGCAACATAAAATTATACATTGTTACCTATTAATGACACATTTAGTAAAAACTTAGTATATAGTTTAACGGCCTTACTAAAAAAAAAACACTCCGCGGCCGTTAAACGGTGTTTTACATGTGGCAACGCTGGAAATTTTACTTGTAAATTGGAGTTTTCATAATAATCCGCTAGGTGGTGTGATTGATGCGCCTGCGCATTGCCGAAAATATAACCGCGTACGCTAACACTACGGAAAAAAGTCGGTCGCGGATTTTTGTCTGATTAATATGATCTTTTAGTTCATTATTTCAATCTTTATGACTAATTCGCACTTACATTCATGTACTCAATATATTTGCTATTAATTTGTGTTGTTTTTTGTTAGTTTAAGTAAAATTGTGGCACTAAAATCATGTGTTCTAAATTAAGCTGTCAGAAAATGGTTCATAGGTTATGTTCAGAAATAATTTGCATTTTAAGATCTTTATTTTATTATAAATTCTTGAAAGTGATGTTTTTTGGTGACTAAAATGTCTAATACATATTTTAGTAAACGTATCAAAGAAATTAATGCCTTAAGATGTGCAAGCAACGTATTCAAACGTGAGTTTTTTTATTGTAAATTTTTGGATATGAAAAGCGAATTTCAAGATTTTTTAATATTTTTTTATTGTTTAAAGGAGTAAAAAGTGAGGTGACAGATTTATTTTAAAATCATTAAATAAAAGGACTGTGTTTTTTGAATTTTGAATTTTTCCAAATATTTCAATGTTTTAATAGAAAGTATTTGGGGTAAGTGAGTTTTTTTTCCAACTTGATGTTTGAATCTTAAAATACTACAGTTTTTAAACATTTAAGTATATTTTAGATATGAAAATCTTAAAGGTAATTAAATTTTGGTTCTAAAATGGTATTTGTTTTTACGACATCTCAAAAAATAATAAATACATAGGACATTAAAAAGAAAATTCGAAATTCGTTGAAAATTACAAATGGAACAAATATATACAACAGATAAACTACCCTCCTTGGCCGTGTAAGCAATGTACATATCTTTCCATGAACAATTTTTTGTCAGTTCTTAATTAGTAAGGATTCTTCATACATGGTTGTTTGACCATTGTACAAATTTTTCAGAAAGTTTATTAGTAAGGCTGGTAAAATGGCGACGTTGTCAGATCAAAACCATATATTTTGTTTAGTAAGAATTTGAAAAACGAAACGTACAGACTTTACACAACGTGCTACAGAAACACCGTTTAACGGCCGCGGAGTGTTTTTTTTTAGTAAGGCCGTAAAAGATTACACCATAATTCATTTGGCATTTTCACAAGCATTTGGTTCCTTAGAAAAAGCAACCTGCATAGCTAGGAACTTATATCGATCTAACAAGACATAATAACACTTGTATCTACACATTTTAAATATTTTCCGTTATTATGCAATATTATTATAGTGCTATATACGTGTATGCAATATAATGTAATAGATAAATAAAACATAATGGAGAAAGCGTGTTTACTATAAAAATGGGATGGCTAAAATCTGCATTAATGATACGATACGATACGATACGATTGTACCACCCCAGCCAGGAGCAATCCTGTCCCGGTGAGACCGGTACACCAGGGGGCACTGATTTGTTAGGACTAGGAACAAGTGCTCTGAGGATAGGAAGGAGGTTGGAATTTAATCGACCGGTATACATGGCAACCTAATAAGCCAATATTGGAGTTTAGGATGGGCAGGAAGAAGGGAATGGATTGAGCGTTATGATTTTGTATTTCTTTTCTTTATGTCTTCCTTCTTCTTGCCTCTTCTCGGCTCTTCTTGGATCTTCCTATCCCTTCGTAGTTTTTCTTGTATCTTCTTTTCTATTCTTGTTTCTTCTTGTCTCTTCTGGAATCCTTTCGTCTCTCCTTGGCCCTTTTTACTTATTCTTGTCTCTTCTTGCCTCTTCTTGATTCTTCTCGTGTCATGTGGACTCTGCTTGGCTCTTCCTGCTATTTCTTGTATCTTAATGTCTCTTCTTGGCTCTTCATGCATCTTGGATCTTCTCGTCTCTTCTTGCCTCTAGTTGTCTCTTCTTGCCACCTCTTGGATCAACCTACTTCTAATGGTATTAGTGGGATAAAATTGACTTATAAGCATAAACAATGATAAACCTTTAACAAAATAAAATTGAAAATATCATTTCTCAAAACTTTTACCTTTGTAATCCTGTGCAAGTCACACTTGTGCTGCGTAAATCCTTAAAAGCATTCACTTAAGCACATTGATCAACTCGACACATGCAATAAAGTTGAACAAGTACTTTCAAATAATTTTTGTCGTTCAATAGAAGCTGATAAACAAAATAAAAAAACGAATTCATCAGTAAACAAATATACGGTTATGCGGCGCCATCCGTGTGTAGCTATGCTGTTTTAATATAGCTTTATTATTTTTTATTTCTTATGATGTTATGAATACTCATCTAGCGGCCCAAAGCAGTAAATGAGACTGATTCTGTCCAAATTCTAAACATGACCCACGTATGTCAACACGTGGAATTCGAGTTCAGTGCCTCCCAAACCTTTCTTACCAACTGAAAGTGTGAACAAAACTGCAAACTGAAATTAACAACAATATATGTACTACGTCAAATTTAGTGACACAGTATTTGAACACCGCTGCCCTGACCGCGTGAGCTTCGGGACATAATTGTGTTAAAATAAACAAATCGTCAAGCAATATAATAAGTGAAATATGAGTGAGTCTTATCTTTTTTGATGTGTTCGTCTGATGAAATCCTTTGTGTCCTGTCGAATGCACTTGTAAACTTTAAACTCATTTTACCGCTATTAGCACAATGCAAAATCAAATGTCACTAACAAATTATAAAGCTTTCACTAAAATGCGTGTTTTGACACGTTTTCAAAGGTATTAGGCCAGAGGAGCCGACGTTAGAGAAATAAATACACGGAGCGGAAAAAACACAACCTGCCAGAACAAACTGCCGCAGCGTCATCTGGCTAAAATCTGCATTAATGGTGAAAAAAGTCGAAAAATGCCTCAATGGCCAAAAACGGCCCAAATATGCACTAGCGACCAATAACGCTTAAAAATAAATTATGCATATAAAAATGAATATTATAATCCAATGTCTAGTAAATAAATCTACTAATAAGTAAAAATAAGGGAATTTTCTAGAAAGGGCGTTGAAGAAAAATATCTTTGAAAATGGGGCGTCAAGCCAAACACGTTTGGAAAGCTCTGATCTAAGTTACAAATCGTGGCCCGACCAAAAAAGTGTAAAAGACCCCGCATTCAGCTCTCCACTGGCATCGTTTTTCAACCCCTTCCAGCGACCAGCCTCTTACTCAAGTACGAAGTGCGGCGGTGCGGTGGTACGGGGTGGTGCAACGGAAGCCGGCCTTTGCCCCCGAGACGTCCAACTAACCGACTCTCCAGCGCTAAAGTGATAAAATCTAGGAACGACGCCCCCTGAATGGGTTGTGCCAGGGAGCCGGATGAGGAATTTGTCACGGCGCTTTATCCTCGCTGATAAAAAATGTACGCCACCGCGGGAATATAAAGCGCGGGGCAAACCCGTCAAATGGGACGGAGATCGGAGAGCGGAGACCCGAGAGCTGGGCTGGAGACCACGAACATAATAAATGCGAGGTAAACATACTCTTATATTATGTATAAGTAAACAAATAATTTAATAATTTCACATAGGCAAAGCGCTTCGAAACGCGTTCAAACCAATTTTAAGGGGTTATTGCAGTGCTTTGGGAATAATCTTGGACTGCCTCCGAGGGCGAGGGGAAAGGCTCTCGTCTATATATCCGGATGTCGCGAGTTAAACCACGTCATGTTCAAGTAAATTCTAATTAATTAATTTGAGTTTATTTTTAATGTGAATACCGCACAATAGTCCCAGCTGCTCTCGTCTGGAGCCAGTGAGACTATGACAACCTCAATTGGGTTATGTAGTGAGGCTGAAGGAAGTAAGGAGTTTGCCGCGTTTGATGACTGAATAGCCAAGTACTTCCCCCAACTTCATCTCCCCATCACCCTAATCTAATTGGGGACGCCATAGTCTCGCTGGATTATTTGCAAAATGCACCTTTTTTAAATTGTAACATTCCTGAACATCGAAATTATTAAAATGTTTCGACAATGAAAGTCGGGATTGCACAGTGTCATTAATATAGTAAATTTATATCACATAAAATTTCAAAACTAATTAAAATCCACATATTTATACACATAATATCTCTTAATTGGTGTAGAATAAAAAAAAGGTGTTATCGCCATTTTGTTATACCTTTTGATATTCTTATGTTTTATTTTGTTATTCTATTGTTAAACAATGATTATAACTCAAGTACGGGACATACCTCATTCCTATGTCTACCTACGATAAATTATCGTGAAAACAAGCTTATGTATCCAAGCGGTTAAAATTGTAAAATTGTTGTGTATAAAATTGAAATAAAAAATAAAATAAAATAAAAAATTAATTGTACAACTAGAGTATTTGTTCAGAAGTAAAACATAGGCTGTATAAGAACTTTAAATTTTTTATTTATTTTTAAAAATTTATAATTTATTTATTTAAAAGGGTGAATTATACATAATTAAATTAGGCACAGTAGGTAAACCAAATTCAACTGTGTCATAAATGAAGAATCATACATGATATAATTTTGTAGTCACACGGGTAGTAAGTAGGTAGCTACTATTAAAAATATTTCAATATCACCGAATAATTTGTTTTCACATAACAATGCCTCGCGGTACAATGGCGCCATTGTTTTACCACCAACAATTGTTTATCGGTATTTTAATTTTCAAGGCACACAGCCTTCTTTTCGGCATAAATTTAATATTAATTCCACTTTCTGTTTTTTAATTAATGCAGTGATTTTTGAATTTTTTTACAGTATCTCCACTCAGGAGGCCCTGAGGGGAAAAAATCTCAGGTCCAGTGTCATCTTTGGGGGTGCTGTGTGGAGGGTCTTTTTAGGTAAAGGAAGGGGAGGAAGGTCTGGGAAGGAAAAAAATATGAGGGGTGGGTAGGAATCTGGGGATCAATGTAACGGAGCGACGGACCAATGAATTTATCCCTTCCACTCCGGTGCAAGCCGATCGGTGGGGTGTCCATCTGGAGAGTTCAAAAGGTCTCTCTCAATCAGTCTCTCCTGATCCGGACCGCAACCCAATCGGTGGGCAAACGCAATCACCGCCAAGACCTAGGCAAACCTCAACCCATGAAACCAGGCACCCCTGCTAAGTCGCCAAACGTAGTGAACCACTTGGGGTCACCTATGGGAGGTGTGTTGGTTATCCAAATTGTTCTCGTGCGGCGGTACCCTTACTCGCCTCCCAAATCTATGATAATATGATTCATCCGACTGGTGTAATGGACATTAAGTTAGTAAGATACTGAAATAGACAAATAAAGGCATTCGCATTGTTTTACTTTAATTGACTAAATCAAATCAATTTATGGAAATGAGTAATTAGGCTGTATCTTGGAACATATAACATATATGCATAACAGTGAAGGATTACCGATTAAATAATTAAACTAATTAAAAAAAAATCAGTTCTTCAAATTTTGCAAATTCACTTTGTGGCACCATTTTATTAATGAAAAATTAAAACACTTTGTTTTTACCACGATGTCTAAATAGCAATAATTATTCGGAATTTGCTAACCATCTAATTGAATTTAACCATTCATTTGATATAAATACTGGTTTTAAAATTTTACATACTAACGTTAGTGGTTTTCAATTAGACCTTTTAGAAATTAGGAAAAATGTCAATAGAAATTTAAATATTATTAATAATCAAATCAATTTTGTGAATAACCCTATTTTAAACATATTTCCATTGTAATTTTTTTGCCTTTGATGTTCTAAGCACCTCCCCTTTCCACCTCCCCCCCCCCTCCACGCTCTTCCCTGTTGATCTTCTAAGCACCTCCCCTCACCACCTCCCTCCCCCCACTACTTTCATTTCTACCATAGCTTTATACTTGATTATTTAGTGTTAGTACATTTTATGTCCTGAGGAAGAGAACATCGTTCTCGAAACATGTCGATGTGTTAAAATAAAGTTTTTCGTGGTAAAAACAAAGTGTTTTAATTTTTCATTTAAAAAAATCAGGTACTAACCCAGACTCGTAGAGGATTTCACCAATCAAACCCGAACGAATGAGAGTGATGGAGCAAACCAAATTCAATATTGAAAATAATATTTGAAATAAATGACAGACTTCTACAATATCAACTTTTTTACTTTAGAATTATGACGGACAATAACAAAATGCGTTAAAAACTTCTAAAACATAGCTCTGCATGCGCACATGCAGAGCATCTGTGGGTATAGTCGTGATTTCACTGCACTGCTATTGTAGTTAGTCATATCCTAGGAGTTAAAGTACTTAGGGGGTTTCTCACCATCCTCCCAATAGCTTATCTACCCTAATAACGAATATTATTAAAAATAAAAATAAAATACTTGCAGTGGTTAGTAAACTCTGCCAACTTATCCAATATATAATCTGCATACTTCACCCGCCATAACACAGGGACATCCCTAGCATGGCGGGCGAAATAACACAATATGTACACTATGTATAAAATTCTTTAATAAATAAATAAATAAATAAATATAGGCACTATTCATAGGTTCGAGTTCCGAATTATAAACTCCAACTTAATAAATAAATAAACCGTAAATCGTAAATCTAAAATATTCGTTATTAGTGTAGATAAGCTATTGGGAGAATGGTGAGAAACCCCCTTAGTCATGTAAGTAATTTTCTAATAAATAATTATTACAAAATTATGGAATTAGGAATTAATAATTTTTTAAATGACAATTTATCTCAGGGGTCTGAAAAATTTCTTTATTATTTATTATAAGCCAAGTTTCAAAACTATCAAAATTATTTCCACCTAAAAAGCTACAAGGACTACAGGAAGTAATAAGTATTATCACAAAATAACAATGTAGGTACAAGTACATAATAGTGCGTTTTCTCCTTCTTTAGTCGACGTTTCGGACAGAGTTAAACTGTAAATCGTCTGTCCGACATCTGCCCTGATGATGGACACTGTAAAGTTGTCCGAAACGGCGGTTAAAAAAGGAGGAAGCGCAACACGGCATAACACCCAAACAAATCACGACAGTAATATGTATATTATCCATAGTGTATAAATCCTTTTAAATTACTAATTTTCGTTAGACAAAGCGTCTTCCATCTTCTGAATGCATATGCACAAAACATTTCTTAGCAACAGGCGCGACAAATCCCCCGTAATTCCTTCAGCATTCTGTTTCAGTGACAACATTCTCCGTCTCCAGATTGCGTGAAAGCGTAGCATCCAACTGCGGCTGTGTCCGCTCTGAGATACTAATAGGTGTGATATAATTCTCAACCAGCGACAACGAAGTACCAACTAATAATGATAAAACTAGCTGTAAGAGCCGAGAGCCACCTCCGTTCTGATCTCTGAGAGAAAACATCAACCGAGAAAATAACCAAAGCGTGACAATCGTGAAGTAATAAACGCGACGCAACAGGGAAAGATCAAGTAAGGCGTTTTGATGTAAACATAGATTAAGATAAAAATCATTAAAAAAGATACAAAACCATAAAAAAATGCAAACTTCAATTAACACAGAATTATTAGAATAATAAAAAAATTACTTTTTTCTTTGAATTGCGTTATTGCGTGATTATCACCTTTACCCCACGAAACCCGTTTTAAAGTTCACTCCATATGCGCGATGTCGGTAGTGTCTCTTTTCGACGGGACCGCTTGTTTCATCAAGTATCATTTGTTTTCGCTCTTCTGTAAAATTTACTTTTTTGACTTACGACCCTTTTATGCGGGAAGTACGATATTACATATATATATATTAACGTACTTTATTATTATTGTGTTAAATTAGTAGAACTGTATTTTTATTTAAAGTAAATCAAAGTTTTAAAAAGTTCTTAAAAAATATACACGGGGTGATAAGGGACGTACTTGACTTACTTTATTTATCCAGGTGTTTCCTGACATTATTTGGAATAAATTAAATAAAAATAATTCTTTTACATATCGTCACTGGTCATTCAGCCGAGTAACCGCCCAACAACTCATCCGACTCTAATTGTCAAATACCAATGAATTTTTTATGTACATTATATAAATGATACTTTTTTTTTTTAATTAAAAATATCACCGTAGACCAAATTTTATTTACATTACATTTTTTATCCAAATAATGTCAGGAATCACCGGTTGTAAGTCAAGTACGTCCCTTTACGTGGTACATAACATTGTTTATTTTTTAAATGATTTAATAAAAATTAACAATGGGCTAAAAGATTATTAAATAATTCATAAAACAATACAACGTGATATCAAGTCCTGCAATCAGACAAATCGTGCAAATAAATTATTTATCACGTTTAATGTCGGTAAATATTTATGTAGTGCATGAGTAAACAGCATTAATAACGTGATTGTGAACAAAATATCGTTAAACCAGCATTAAAAGAAATAACATTGAAACAAGTGACAGTAATGATCTCACAATAAAATCAGTCACACGAGACGCAGAATAAATATCCAGCAGCGATTCATATTCAACCGGAACGTTTGTTTCATTAAAAAATAAAGGTAAATTTTAAGGCAAGTTTTTAGAAACTTACTCAGGGAGACGTGAAGTAAATCTAGATAAAGATTGCAATATTATCCGCTGTTAAAACTGTTAAAAAAATAGGGTAGAGCAAGGTTATCTGCCGATACAGGTAATGTGGTGAAATATATGTAGTAGGTGACATAGGCCATGAGGGTGTACAGTGTACACATATATTATAATCTCCTTCCTGATAGCCTAACAGTAAATAGAATGAATATATTTAAGAAAACAACTGTTTGCTCTTAAGATTAATGGGCAAAACCAAAATGTACTTACTTAAGAAAAATGTGTTACTTAGGTAGTAAACCATAATTATTTTTAAAAAAATCTCAATGTATACTTAAGTTACCAAAGCGAAATATGTATGTTTCTTTTAACTTAATAAATAACTAAATAACAGTAGACTTTTGGCATTATTATTATATTATTATTACAAAAATCCTATTATGTTTCATTATAGTATCAATAATATTTCTCTTAAAAAGATGTCTCATATCAAGGATCTGGGTATCGTATTTGATGAAAAATTAACGTTTGTTCCACACATTAATGAAGTTACTAATAAGGCTATGAAATGTTTGGGATTTATTTTAAGAACAGTCAAAGATTTTACGTCGCTTTATTCATTTAAAATACTCTTCACTGCCTTAGTTAGAAGTAATTTAGAATATAATTCCACTATTTGGTCCCCATACTATAAAGCACATCAAGTAAAAATTGAGAGAGTTCAACATAAATTTTTAAGATTCATTAATTTCAAACTCTCCATACCCATTGAACAAATTAATTATGATATATTAATGAAACGACTTAAATTAACTGACTTATCTTCTAGAAGAACCAAGAGCGATATGGTACTTTTATTTAAATTAGTATATGGCACAATTGACGCACCTGACTTAACTAAACTAATAACATTCAGAGTACCAAATCGTAACACGAGGCTTCCAGAGCTGTTCTTTGTTTATCCTTCGAAAACTAATTATTTCAATAACTCCCCAATCCAAAGACTACATAGGCTTGGAAATAAATTTAGTTCAGTTGATATTTTCGTTTATTCCTTATCAAAATTTATTTCTGAAATTTCAAAAATTCTGTTTCCCACTTACTAAACAATGATGTAACATAATTTGTATATTATTGTTTATTTTTCTATTATTTTTGTATTATGATTGTTGTAAAAGCTCTAAGGGCGTGAATAAATAAATAAATAAATAAATAAATTATTCAACTTACCATGCAGTATACGGTTTTGGAATTCGAACCAGAGATGAACAACAGTCCTGTGAACCATAAAAATTCAACTTCGGAAGTTTTTGCATGGCCGGTAAAACAGCCGGTAAATCCTCTATTTTATTCACAATGGGAATTCCCCGTTAGGTGCATTAAAAATCCAAAGAAAAATACATTATAAAGTGTTCGAGATTATGTTTTCTACTTATAAAAATAATAGATGTAAGCAGTGCACTCTCGTTTTACTATACCAAACAATCCAAATAATACAATTTAAGCTGGTTTATTTTTAACGTAAGTTCAATGTTAATTAAAACTCACGAATGAAATTAACTAATCAAACTAATAATAACGTGTTTTTTTCCAGATTAGAATAGCTAAGAATTATAACAGAAGATCCAATGAATTTCACAAACTGGAACGACGCACGTTTCGGTCATCTCTTTCTAGTTGAATTAACACTGAGAGAACTTATATATCCAGTCCATAATATATACTCACAAAACGCTTAACCCGTTTAATCACAGGAGACCATATTTGTCCCAGCTCACATAGGTCTCACAGAAATCGTTGTTTCTCCCTTACTATCATAGTCAGAAATGTGATCTAAACGGTATTGGAAAGAGAATACAACAAACTATATATTCAAATCTAAAAGAAAACCACAAAAAAAATAAAATTTACCCCTTTCTGAAACCAATGTTTCCGATAGCAATTTGAAAAAAAATTATGGAACTTTGTGAATTTTTTAAGAATTTTTTTTACATGAAACGAAAAAAAGTGAGGTGACAGAAAGGTTTATAATTCATTTACCTAATGAAATAAGTATGTGTTTTATTTTTTTTCATTATCAGTAATTTTAGTTAGAAAAAAAGTAAAGTGAGCCATTTTGAACACTTTTTAAAGTTTTCGCAAAAAAAAAATTATTTAAAAAAATACATAGTAATTTTTAATATAGAAATTTGAAAGACTATATCATTACCTTTCGAAAACAGTTTTTAGTTTTCGAATACGTAAACAAATGTTCTATTTATTTGGATTTTATTGCAAAGCGGGAATATTTTTAGCTTCTGACAAAATACGCCAATTTTTTTAAGGGTTAAAATCGTTCCGGTGGAAGATTGAATATTTAGTGATCAGATATGTACTGTTAGGTACTTCCCCAATGTCCTACACTCGTTATTTCTATTAGTCTGACAAGGAAAAAAATGAGTGCGTCTAACCTTTATGTGCGGTTGAAGTAAGACTCCTTTGATTAAAAACTAAATAAAAACTTACAATTTTTTAGACGGCGGAACATGATTAGATTGTTGATTTTTTCGTTTATAATTATTTATAGACGAAGGGGTAAAATTTTTCTTGCGATTCAGCCATTTGAATTCTAAACAAAACTATTTTTATTGTCACACTACTGCCACTTTTTACTTCAATAGCTAGAATTCACAAGAATCAGAGAGAAAATTATTAATATTCATTGTAAAAAATAATACAAATCAAAAGGTCCAATTAAAATCTTTAGTTAAATCATATTATTATCAACAAAAACCTGTTGAATTAACCTTATACATAAAGTAAATAAAAATATATAAATAATATATTTTAATATAAACGGGTGACGTCTGACGTTTGAGTTTGCTTTGAAGTTTTGTTATTCGTTGCTAGGCTTCGGACTCATTGTTGCCGTACCTACGACGTTAATAAGATTAAATATACATCGTCAATGTTACTTCCGTCCAAAATATATTTGAGTTGTCCATCGTAGCGCCCCGTAAATGCCCCTAAAGAAATTTTACTTCAAAAAATGTAACTGTATAAAATAATAGGTTCGGTTGGGAAAGGCTAAGTTAGGTTATGTTATCTGTTTTTTTCTATCTTCAACGTTCTGTTTTGCCACTGTTATGTGTTGTCACGGAACCGAAAAAATATAGGTTCAGTAATCTGTAAGCACGAGATCAGTTTCAGCTCAGTACATCCCGCCAGGATTCAGCGTGAAAAGAGCCACCGGAAGCCACATGTAGCCGGAAGTGCCTCACGTCCTTGCGGTTAGTGCCGCGGGACGAATTTGCCGGAAATACGAAGGTGCACGTCTGCAGTCTTGTGTGATTTGATCATCAAATATTTAAGCACCAACTTGTATGGACGTACACAACATAAATTAAGAATATTGTTACCAGCAAAACGTTGTAAAATATTATTTGACTTTTTGGGTTATAAATAATGATGGATATTAAATTGTTTCAGTACTGATTAAGACGAACTTGGTTATAGCGAGCTCGCTTCTCACGGCTGTCTCGAACAAAAACCCACAACGATTTATGTGTATTTAACCCTATATAATTGCCGGCAATAGAAGTAACCAACACCGCTCCCGTCCTGCACCGTCCGGTATACGAGCGCCAATAGAAACATATTATGAAACGAAGCGCTCTTGGACCATCTTTTCTTACTGCACTCGGTTTATACCGATTCCTTACTAACCAGTGAGCGAACCCACTAAATTCAATCGCTCATGGTTACGTTTCACGAACGTACCGAACAACATTTGGTGCTAAGCTCCAGAAATGCAAAACGTCTTAAAATCTCGTCATTTATGGTTGGATTTTTCTCGTTCCACAAGACAATAAGACATTGGAAAAACTACTCATTTTGCATTCAAATTTAGGAAAATTTTATAAAGATGCTAATATAAAATTTATTGCATAATTATTGACATACTAAAATACATAAACCTGCCGTATTAGGGTTCTTTACGGTAAACTTTAGTTCTTTTGTTAAACGCACTTAAAGTGAAACAACACAAAACTGTGCTAATTTTTTTAAATTAATAATTTTAAATCGCTAATTCTCTTTCTAACAATGTTTAGATCGTATTTCGTACTATGATTGAAAGGGAGACACAACGATTTATAATAGGCTTTTATGAGTTGTTTCCAATTGGAAACAACATTAGCCCGAGAGGTTAAAGTATTATAATTATTATTAAACATGACAAGTTTATTTAAAGAGTAGGAATATTTTATCATACGTTATCCTCTACATCTGTTTACTTATATTGCTGAATTACAAAAATAAAGACACAAAAATTAATTTTAAGATTAAATACTTTACCTCTGAAATAAATAAAACATGACATAGGTGTTTTTGTTCTAAAACTTTAAAGATGGGTTGTTTCACAGAATTTGAACAATTCATCAAATTTCTAAGTACTGAAAAACAACCGGCCCACGATTAAATAATAAAAAAACATTACTTTAGAAACTAGCAGTGAAAAACCCGCTCCGCGGGTTTTTGCTGCTAGGCCCTGCGGGTGGCTTTTCGTTCTGCTTCGCCCAGTTTAAGTGTTGGTGACTATTTATAAAGCATCACCCTTTTGCAAAACTTACTACTATTATTAACATTAAACTACAGAATACTTATATTTAATAGGTAGATATATAATAGTAGACATTCTTACATTAATACCGTGAATAATGAGAGGAACCTAAATCTTCTTAATATTGAATAAAAGCGAAAAATGTTTCCTCTTCTTCATACTTTTTTCCTTAAATATAGTATTATAGATGGCGCCACTTCCGTTTGCAAAACGCGTATGGGCGAGATCTAAGTGTGTATATTACGGCAGCAGCTCCGTGGAAAAATGCACGTTCACGGACGGCTCAGAACAATGTCCATACAGTGTGGCGTGGAGATTTACTCGGAGCCGGGTTCCTTAATTTGAACCGTATGGGCATTATCGTATTAATATACTCCGATTTGACGAATAGTTCAAATTCTGTGAAACAACCGGCCATAGGTGGGTCCTTTTACAGATGATGTCTAATCACTGCAAAATAAATACAGTTAGTAGTAAATAACAAATATTAAAAAAAACTTTAATAGTCACTTCGCCATTTGGAGAGTCTAATAGGAATTCTATTTAAATCTGATTCGTGCGGCTTACGGCAGAGAATAAGCTGACGGTATCGCATTTAAAAAATTCAATTTAAAATGAAAAGCATGCATGAAATTAACCCAATTTAAGAGCTTATTAAAATTCGTCTTTATTAAATCATGCAGCCAACCTAATTTCCGGCCAAATAAGGTTACTACTAAAAGGTTTCTGAAATCCTCCAAAGTACCTAACCTGCAAAATTCCCCGGTAAGTTAATGAATAAATAAAAAGCATTAATATAATCGGTGCGTTTCCCTTTAAAATAAACAAAGGTCGAAAAACACAAGTCGAATTCCATTAGCAATTTAAAAATGGCAAACGATATTTAATATGCATGCGCTCGGGGCGGTTTAGCAGGAAAGCCGATGATTAATTTTAAGTAGCAGTAGGTACTAAAGTTACCCACCTCACAGTACTCACCTCACACGCAACTCACGACTCCTACAGACTAAAAACGATTGGAACTGGTTTGTACGAGTATAGAACAACGTCAATAGCAAAGCTTTCAGATTATTTTCCATAAAATGGGGAACATTTATTGAAACACCAAAAAATTGGATTATGAAGATGTTTTATAGAAGCAACGTAGCAGTTGTACCCGATAAGGATGCTAATCTCACATCTAAAAAATTCTAAGCAGATTGATTGATTTTTCAAGAACCAAGTATTTTTTTAAAACAATATAAGTACTAGTAAAATCAAAAACCTATCATTGATTTTAATGATTAATAACATAAAAAAAACTAACTATCGTATATAAATATAAACAGCGTGTTAAGAGGCGTAGTTGACTTACTTTAACTAGTGATTCCTGATATTAGTTATCAGTAAAGTTATTAACCCTTAAAAAAATTGGCCAATTTTGTCAGAGGCTAAAAATATTCCCGCTTTGCAATAAAATCCAAATAAATGGAACATTTGTTAACGTATTCGAAAACTAAAAACTGTTTTCGAAAGGTGATGAGATAGGCTTTCAAATTTCTATATTAAAAATTACTATGTATTTTTTTTAATAGAATTTTTTTTGCAAAAACTTTAAAAAGTTATAAAAATGGCTCACTTAACTTTTTTTCTAACTAAAATTACTGATAATGAAAAAAAATAAAACACATACTCATTTCATTAGATAAATGAATTATAAACCTTACTGTCACCTCACTTTTTTTCGTTTCCTGTAAAAAAAAATTCTTAAAAAATTCACAAAGTTCCATAATTTTTTTTCAAATTGCTATCGGAAACTTTGGTTTCAGAAAGGGGTAAATTTTAATTTTTTTGTGGTTTTCTTTTAAATTTGAAAATATAGTTTGTTGTATTCTCTTTCCAATACCGTTGAGATCACATTTCTGACTATGATAGTAAGGGAAAAACAACTATTTCTGTGAGACCTATGTGAGCTGGGACAAATATGGTCTCCTGTGATTAAACGGGTTAATAAAAATGTTAATGAAATTAACATGTTTAAATTAACAAAAATTAAAATGTTTGATTTCCGGTGAAATTTTTGAAGTTAAAAAATCTATTTTTTTCACTGTCGTTACTAGTCTCAACCCCTTCTCCCCGACACTACCCGTCTAATAACTACTGTTTTTTAATGTTTTCAGTGGATTAAAAAATGTATCAAAAATGTCATCGAAGGCCAAAAATTCATTAACATTTTTACTCCAATATCATCAGGAACTAGTTAAAGTAATTCAATTACTTATAAAAAGTGTGCCAGTGTGGTTTGGTTTTTTAAAATATCTACAGCGTTATTTAAAGATTGATAAAATTTTGAACACTTGCCCTTCAAGATAGGAGAAAGATCGCTGTAGAGAAACCACCCCTTTACCCACCCATCAAAGCAGAATTTTGATATTTTTTATGAAATTTTGTACACCCGACGTTCAAAATAAGAGAAAAATTACGTCGAAATCTGATTTAGAAAAACTCTGACCGGGCAACGCCGGAGACTTCGGCTAGTAACAATATAATGACACGAGTTTGATTGTAAATTTGTGTTTATCCTAAATTATAAGCCACATACATAGCCGGAGGTATAACTTAAGTCATTTTGTTGAGTGATAACACTGATAAAAGATAACAGTCCCGTAAAACTGGCGAAAGTATGCACGATTCTTTCATCGCTTGGCAAAATTATTATACAAACAAGACAACTACATTGGAATTATACAGGGTGTTAAGGTACGTACTTGAGTTACTTTCACCAGTGATTCCTGACATTATTTGGAGTAAAAAATGTAAATGAAATTTTGGTCTCCGGTGACTTTTTTTATGTAAAATTTTTTTTTTTTCAAAATATTTTTTCTTCAAAATCAAACAAAAAAAAAATTCTTTCACATGACCTTATTGGTCACTCAGCCAAGTTACCAGCCTACCACTTAACCCGCCCCCAACTACCCAACACCTGCTATTATTTATGTTTTAGTAGAAAAAAGAAAAAAGAAAAAAACATCAAAAATGTCATTGGAGACCAAAATTTCATTTACATTTTTTACTCCAAATAATGTCAGGAATCACTGGTTAAAGTAACTCAAGTACGTACCTTAACACCCTGTATAGGTAATTCTGGAAACATGGAATGATACAAATATACAATTCTGCGAAATTCTACTGTGAACTACTAACAGCGTTTATTAAAAATGTAATTTATGGACACCAACAATTAAATAGACAAGGTTGATAGATGAGAGACCTAGACCTCCACCAATCTTCCCCAGCTCTATTTTCATTTCACTAGACAACTCAACAAATGGCAGTCCATCACTCCATTAAAAAGTCATAAAAGTAATGAAAAAAAACAATTTCTTCAATCTTTGCAAAATTACTTTGTGGTATAATTTTAATTAAATAAATAAAAAATACTTTGTGTAAACCACTATAATCACATATAACATGTATGTGATTATAGTGGTTAACAAAAAGTAATTTTTTTTCATTTAAAAAAAAAAACTAGGTTAAATAGATTGCGTCAGGTTAGGTCATGGGCTATTTTCTTCACCACTTTTAACGACTTTTAAAAGGGGTGATGAAATTTCACTTTGTTGAGTTGTCATGGAACCATTTTCATAATGTTGCGAGTTGAAAATTTCAGATAGAAGAGCTGAGAACTTTCACGAATCCGGAATATTCCGTTCAAGAGTTTTTGCTAAGACAGACAGATTTTCTGCTTTTGTACACTGATGAAATATAAAAATATTATAAATAGGTAAATAAATGACGTACGTAATTCGATTACCTAGAGCTAGTGAGACTATGGCAGTGGGGGGGAGAAGATCGGGAAGAGGTAGCTCGGGAAGTATCTGGCTATTCGGTCACCAAACACGGCTAAAGCCATTTTAAGCAACGATTCATGGTGGTCTTCCATTCCGGAACCTGCCGCAAGTATATTATATATGTAGACCGTCTTGAGCATGAGAAGATAATAGGTTGGTTTAAGTTAGGTTGGGTTAGGTTAAGTTAGTTTTTTTTTATTACTTTTATCAATGAAAAATTGTGTAAAATTACTCGTGTATTGATATAATGGGAAAAAATAAAGAGAGAAAAAAAAGAGTTCAGTTTTATCACTGTTCTGTTTGTCATTAAACTACTAAATTCGTATTCATATCTATTTATTAATTAATTGAATTCTTTCTTTTAAGGCGCTGGTTTTACGGTAACATTTTGGAAATTTATTCAGTAATGAGTGGACATTTGAGGGGAGAGGTCGCGCGCTCGCATTGCAGTTCCGTCAAGCAATGAATGAGGAAATGGGTGTTATACAAGCAAAGTAGAAATTAAATAATTAATTATTTTATCGTATAAAAATGAATGTTTCTTTGTTTGTTCCTCGTGCGGAACCTAAAGCATTTATCCGATAGCGATTTGTCGTGTATGAAATTATTTCCTATCTAGCGTTATGAAATTATTTCCTATACCATTTATCCGATTGTGATGAAACTCTGGTGAGTTGTTATGTGCACACCCGCCAATGTTTCTATAAATAATAGTGAGCTCTGGCGTCATGAAATTTGTAAAAAAAATACATAAAAAATTAATGTTTCTTTGTTTGTCCCTTATTCGGTACCTAAAGCATTCATCTGAGTGCGATGAAACTTTGGCGGATTTTTCGTGTACGTGTACATGCCCTTGAAAGTTTCTATATATATTATAGTGCAAGTGAGCTCTAGCGTTATGAATTTATTTCCTGTACTGTTTATCCGATTGTGATGAAACTTTTGTAAGTTGTTAAATGCACACCTTCGTAATTCCTTATACGGTACCTAAAGCATTACTCCAATTGCAAAGAAACTTTGGTGATTTGTTGTGCACATACCTGTAATGGTTTCTATATGTAGTGCTGAGCTCTGGCGTTATAAAAAATTTCCTATACCATTCATTCGATTGCGCTGAAACAATAGGTGATTTGTTGTGCACACGCCCGCAAAGGATTCTATATACATATAGTAGTGAGCTCTGACGTCATGAGATTTGTAGAAATAATTACAATATTTCCTTCTCATCCCCATTCACCTTCAGCCACACAACATACCCCAATTGGGGATGCCATAGTCTCACTGATTCCAGACGGGAGCAGGTGGGACTTTTGTAAGGTATTCATATAAAAAAAGGAGTGGCGGACGTATGAATCCATCTCTCCCACAGCGGGGCAAGGCGATGAGTCGAGAGAGTCAAATAAATTTCTGGGTAATTTGTACACGAGCTGCCAATAAGAAGGAACAGCCTCAGGAGCACACGTGCTTCAAGAATTATTCAGGGTCGTCTACCGCGATGGAATCCTTGTTCTACCGTTATTTCATACATGGAAGATGCTTCAGAGAGGAACTAGCGTCTTTGATCCCTTCAGCACCGGTGCAAAGCCGGGAAACACGCCAAACGCGCGCCCAACATATATACACGGTCGAAATTTCTCACATGAGAACGGGTCGCTTCTACCACTCATTCTTGAGTTCAACAGCTCAGCTGTGAAACGATTTGCCGGCCTCTGTGTTTCCTCCTTCATACAATATGGGTCTCTTAAAGACAATTTTTCTCCGGGCCTCCTGTGCGAAGTTATATATATATAAAAAAAAAAAAAGATTCTACTATTATTGTTGAGAGGTTTAAAAATTCCGTACGACTGACACTGTTTAACACAAGTACTAAAGATAAAATTAATATCATTCTAAAATCCACAAGTCTTGGCAATTTTTGTAGGATATTATGCTGAATATTTGCATACCAAGTTTACATTTAGTTGATTTTATATCAATTTGTATTAAATTTTGTGATTTTTCGTTTATGTGCGTCATTCTACTTTTTGTTTATCTGAGCTAATATTTTGAAATATATTCTTTCTTGAGTACGAAAAAATTTGTCGAAATAAACTTTCAAAAACAAAACCACCTTTTGTCATTTCTATTGCACGTACTTAAAAATATTTGTCTCAACTTTATTTTATGATCTCCCTTTATTCACACCCATTATTTTCCGGTAATATTATAAATACAGTTATTACCATTTTATAAACCATACAATCTACGTCAAAACACCATTAGATTCAAAGTCTCATTGAGTAAAAAACGGAGACGTCAAAAAAGGTTCAGGGCGTAAAAGATGTTTCTATCTATCCATTCCATTGCTAATATGATTTTTTGTCTGTCTAGCTGTATCCATTATCTAGTAAACAAATTTAAATTTTATAGAGCAAGTGTATTTTTTATTTCGTACTTTATCAAAATGCTAAATGGTTTACCAATTTGGTGTCAATCTTACCCGAGTCTGCCCCATAGACGGCAAAAATTGTGGTTCGCTAGCGGGCTGTACAAGTACCAAAAATACCTAACTGCAGTGAAGCCGAGTTTTGATATCCCCCCCTTAAGAAAATTATATAAAAAAGATTTCAAATTCCTGCCACCTCGGAACAGGAGAGAGATAGAGTATACGCCTAAAGAGAAATTGCACTTAAATGTATTTTTTGGTTAATAATAAATAATTAAATATCAGAGTACTTTCATACAGTATAATCAGATAATTAGTTTCCAGATGAAAGCAAAAAGCACAAAACGTCGGTGACGAATGTTCTGCGGCTTCCGCGGAGTTCAACGCCTCGGAGAGTTCAGCCGATGGCTAAGTGAATCAGCAATTTACTGCAATATGTCATCTGCATTGTATCCGATACCATCACCAGTATCGGATTACTCGCGGACACTTCCCCGAGAGATGACATTTCTTGTAAAACTGTACTGTAACTTACTGAATTACTGAATACAGTGCAATGAAATGTTAATTAATAAATTGAATACCAGATATCCAGTGTCCATTTTTCATCAGAAATAATATTAAAGGCAGCAAAGCAGAAAAATTATAAGATATGAATGTATTACATTTACCAGTTTGAACTTCTGTGTAAGGGATTTTGTAACTTACCTGAAACAAAGAGAAATGAACAGGATTAATGTTGTGAAAATTCAATGCGGTTATGTAAAACTAAAATATATAATGTAAACTTAAAATATGAACATTACATAAATAGTAGGCATGAAGGTAAATTAAAGTGAAAATAATATATTATAGGAAAAAGAAGGAGAGAAAAAAAATAAAACAAAACAGAAACCATTTTTTCAATTGTAGATAGCATAAAAATAATAATGCAATGTAGGTTAAAATATAAAAATTTTATAATATTTTAATTAATGAAGATAATATTAGCGAAAGTCAATCGAAAATCCTAATATTATCTTCATTAATTAAAATATTATAATTTGAGGTTTAACTCTTTAAGTTAAAAAGTTAAAAAATAAAAATAAAAATAAAAATTTTAGCTGAATAATATATGATATTGAAAAAGAAAGGAAAGGAACAAGTTTTTACATTTTACATAGATGAAAAAAATACAAGAATATATCCGACATCTCGTATGTGATGCTCCAGTTTTAAAAAGATATGGTACATAAAAATATCATTCAGGTATCTCTTAAATAATAATAGATTTTGAAAGATTGTTATTTTATCGGGTACACGCAGTTTTAAAATTTTGAAAAACTAAGTGTATTTTTTATATACTAAGGTTATACCGTTGGTCGTTGGCAGATTTGTTCAATTTTCAAACGATAGATTCTATTAAACAACAAAAATTTCAAATCATATAATCATACAACAAAATAAATCAATACATAATCTAGTCAATAGTTTTCGGAATTTTAATTTTAGTTAAATTAAAGTCATTCAAAAATAAATCCGAGAACTTGTCTTTTGTGACAAAAATACCTCAGTTTTTCTATTTATTTAAAGTCTAAGGTCAAACAAAAATATTTCAATTTTTTCTTAAACACTTATTTTGTTTAGACATTTTTGAAAAATCATAAATACTTATTATCAAAAAATACTTACAAGAAGTACACGACATTTAATAATTTATCATCGTGCGCTTTGAGCATTTTTATTGCTTACTTGAATGTAGGTATGTATTAAAGCAAGAAATAAATCGATATAATTTTTTTTATTAAAAATATTTGATACGGGGAATAATCGATCTTCCTCATTTGGAACCTCCCTGTACAGTTGCGAGCATTTTTAAACTTTTATTCTCAACTGCTGGTCAATCGCTCTTGATAATTATTGAACACTATATTAGCGAATCTAAATCGAAAATTTGAAACCGAAAAATCATAAAGATAAGAAGATCGCATCTAGGAAATGAATATATCGACTGCTCCAAGGAAGACTGCAGTAACTCACTATTTGGTGTTTTTGAGTTAGTTACATTTTCGGGTTTCATAAATAATTATCTACCTCCCAATAAGACATTCTGTACTCTAACATTTATATACCCCGAGAAAAAACCATTTCAAAATAGTCGTAAGTCACGAAGTCATTAGTTGTCCATGTACTAAAGAAGTAAGTTGAGTTACTGCCCTTTTCTTCGGAATTTTTTTTTTTGTCTACGGTCGTAAGTCAGACTTACTTCTTTTATCCACGGAGAAATATCGATATTATCATTTAAATTGCGTTTGACCGTTGATTTTACAGTCATTGCGGTTTGCCTATTGCAGTGATAAAATGGAAAATATTTATTTATTTATTGGTAAGAGACAAACAGTTTATAAATAAAATATAAAGATAAATATATACATTGTTAAATGAAGTCTGGCTAAAAAAGTCTCCTATGTTAAAGTTGATTGGAGATGGAGTTTTATTACATATTAAAATTAGTTTTCGGGTGAGGAGGAGAGAAAGAGGAATATAAGATGAGGATAGGAGATGCTCCGGATACATTCCACACTCTTATATTAATTTTCGATCGTACGTGTTACTTCTAATCGATAATTGTGAAGTGTATTGTTAAATATGTCTATATTTTGAAATTTTGTGTTATATTGTGCACATACACGGGGAATTGGTGATTTTTTTCTAAAGTTAGTTCTATATGTAGGCAAATGAAACAAATGGGATTGCCGTGTTGATCTTGTCGGAATATGAATATTTATTAAGTTGGTTAGTTCTGGCGAGTCCAGGACATTATTAAGAATTTTAAATAAAGGGAGTTGAAGTTATGGTAATTAATAGATTCGGTGTAATTTGAGAAGTTTAAGTTTTGTTTATAATTTATGTGTTTAAATTTTTTTTAATTATTTTGATTCTTTCAACCTGAGCTTGGTAAAAAGGAGTCCAGATCGGCGTGCAATGTTCTAAGTGGGGACGGATGAACGCTGTGTATAAATATAAAGAGAATTATACCGTGAAAGTGTTAAACATGAGAATATGTAGTAGGACATTATTAGTAGGTAGAGCATTATCGTCTACAATGCAGTCTGGTAAGTCTAAACATACAAGTATGTCAGACATAACCAAAATTTTTATTTAATACCAAATTCTAAAGCCTCAAAAAATTGGTTTGTTAATTCTTATTCTTTACATATTTTTTGTTCATATTATAATATATTATTAAAGAGTCTGATGACTTACCAGGTTATTCATCAGCAAGACTTTAGTGGAGTGAATTCTGATGACTATTGGAAGCCTGATGAATGTAGTAATTCAAGATCTATAGAATTGAGTGTTTGTTGACTAACTTCTCCTGATTGCATGTTGCTTCTTAATTAGGAAGGAGGATTGTTCTATCGTTCTACTAAAACAACTGCTAATATGGATATTCCGAGCACCGTATGTAATTCATAAAAATGATAACGTTTTCAAATACGTAAAAAAATTATTTCAATGTTTTAATCAACCTACTTTTTTTAAGAGCGCAGCAAATTTAAATAATACTGCGGATTAAATACAACCACATTCGGGAAAATGGGATCAGGTTGTACATCAAACTGCCGCTTTAAATGCAAGAATACTTTGCGCGAAGAATCGCGAAAAAAATGTTCTGGAAATTAGGATGTCATGCCATGCAGTCGAATTTTATTTGTCAATTCGTGGAATTATTGCAAAAAAAAAATCCTGCTGCAAAGCCTAACAACTCCAGGCGTGGATTTCGTGAGAATATCATTTAAATGTGAATCAGAGTAATGAGTAATAAGCAACATGTTTGCCAAACAATGTTTTTGCAAACATTAGGGATCTCTGATAGAATTATAACCACTGCATGTGGAAAAAATGTCGAAGGAGGTGCAGTAATGCCTGATCAGTCTGAGAAACATCTCACAAGACCTAATAAAATTCTCCCTGATATCAAACATTTGGTACACGAACACACCTGAGCCTTTCCTGTAGTGGAGTCACGCTACACCAGGAAATCATCCGAGAAGCTTTACCTAGAAAGAGATCTGAGTATTTCCAAAATGTACAGGCAGAAAGACAGAAGCGTTGAAACATCTGCTTCACTGAGACAGTATTTAAATGTTTTTAATTTCCATTATAATTACGCTTTTCACAAGCCTAAAAAAGACCAGTATGAGGTGTGTGAGAAATTTAAAATAGCCACAGAAGAAGAAAAAATACTGTGTGGAGATGTATAAAACGCATCAGAAAAATAAAGTTCAGGCCATAACCGTCATTTTAGAAACACGGACAAGAGGCAGGCGACTGTACAGATTAGTTGAACCCGTTGCTTATTATAATAAAAAACAAAACATCGATATACTTAAACATAAATATCTGCTAGCATTATGCAACAGCCTACTGATTCCAAAGTCTTACCATAATTTCTTTCACTGAATTCTTCCGTTGAAGAAACATTGGAGATTCTAATGCTAGAGGGGGTATCTGATGATTCAGAAAGCGAATGAAACTTGATAATGTTCTTTTTATTGTTTCATTTTAGGTAATTACTTAAGAATCTCTTCTATTTTATACAGGTAATAAGTTTCTAAAAAAATATATTATTTTTTCAGTTGATTGAACTAAAAATGTTTTTTATAGTGCTTTAAAACCCTGAAACACCGTAACTAGGTAATGATAAACTCTCAATTGTGTATTTTTATAAATTATGTTTTATACTGTTAAAATAAAGCAGCTCATTGCTCATTGCTACTTCAATAATTTCTTTCATTTTTCCCTGTAAAAAAGAAGTAACTCAACATACTACATGCTGATATTATATAAACCCCGAGGAAAACAGCAGTAAGTCCTAAAACCCTTAAAATTAGTGTGAATTCGAAGAAAATACTGAGAAAATACTATACAGTTAGAAAGAGTATAAACCAACGATATTTATTCAATTTAAATAAAATTCAAAACCCTCATGTTAGATTATGCAACATTTTTTTAACTTTAAAATCGCTCTCCTGCAAAATGATAAAAAGTGAGTTACTGCAGTCTTCCTTGGAGCAGTCGATATGACCTTAGCCTTAAATTCATGTACTACTCTGTATCGCCCATTAATTAATTTTGCTTTTCCCAAACACGTTCATTAAATAACATAATATATATTAGTATTAAAAATATACCAGGATCAAATAATTACTTTTCCAACAACATGTGTTCGATATTATGTCCTCTGCGCGCAAACTGTATATAAATAAACATCTTTTAACTTTAATCTCAAGTGACCTACCAGGTAAGTATGGTCCTGTACATTTTCATTGAAAAAAAATATATATATAATAATAATAAATAAAAAATAAAAAAATAAAATAAAAATACATGTACACTTACATTTTTGGGCAGCACCGCGCTGGTTGTTCAGATGCATTGTACATATAGTTTTGTATCGCTGATCAAAGAACCGGTGGATTTGCATCCATTGTTTTAGCCATAGGTTTTTTATATTTTCTAGTGTGTAGTTAGAAGTAAGATTGTAGAAATTATTGAAATTTGTACAGCGCCCATTTTTCACAAAAACGGCGCTATACAAGTCATCCAATTATTATTATTATTATTATTATTAGCCATTAGCCTCTGTTCAGCTGGGTTCAATTCCTAAATGCGACTGTATTATCGTTTTCGGAATTTTCTGTTTCGAATTTTCGATTTAGTCTTCAATTAGTCTTTAGATTATTGTCTTCAATAATTAAATATTACTCATTAAAGTTATTCCAAAAAAAAGTAAAACTTTATAATATGTACATATGTAATCTTAAACCAAAATGTCCCAGTCTGGCAAATATGAAGATGGACACAGCAAGGCTTCCCGAAAAAACTGGCTAAAGAAGAAGGAAGCGCAACACAGCTTTCTATCACAAAAATCAAATCACAACAATGAAGGTCAAAGCAAAAACCAAAATGCTTTCTTGAGAACATTTTTAGCATAATTTACAGGGTTAGACTGTTCCCCAATATGCCAATTGTTATATTTTCATCATTAGACATTGTATGCAAATATTTAGCTTATGAACGTTGAATTAATCTCTATTTGTAAGATTTGAACGTTCCAGCGGATCTATGTAAACGACAGATCATCGACCGGAACGGCACAGAATGGAGCGGCGATCTGCCGGACCGAATGTGATGCTAACGATATTATTATATGGTATATTGTGTTGCCTACATGGAGCGAGGGTCAACGCCACAGGCACAGTCCACAGGCCGAGAGTTCACTCACTGAACTGCCAGTGCTAGAACATCGGCCACATGAGATTATTATAACGCGAATATGTGAGAATAGCGATAGGTCAAACATTAAACGTTTGGGCACAATCGATCTATTGATTTACAAATGTAATAGTTAATTATTTTTGGAAATATCACATTTCGTAATTATCGACGTTTATTTTGAGAATCCAAATATTGACAATTATTTTCAATACATTCTTAGCCAATGGAAATGTCATTAAATCATATTTCGCAATATAAAATAAGAATAAGTATCTCAATTTATTGAAATAACTGTTGAAGTTTATACACATCAATGTTATATGGTATAATCATAAGAAGAAGATAATATTAATAAATCTAAACTAAACATGAAACAGACCAAGAGACAGAAAATAAAAAGGCAGGTTAGGGTCGCAATAGGGAAGTTGAGTGAAAATTAATTTTACTAGTTTGAATTTTATCAAAGCCCGCGAAAACGCCCTGTTAGAAAGGGAGAGTGAGAGGTCGTCTTACGTCATCTGGTCCCTTGTTTGTGTAAAAAATGAGGGAAAATATTTACAAAATCGGGACACGCTTAATATCGACGAAAAAAATAAATTGTTTTATATAAAAATAAATGGTTATTTTTTAAATTTAAAAACACGAAATGCCATTTTTTACCGACTGCTATGTTAGGAACTGTTGCAAGTTTCGGTGAAAAATGACATTTCATGTTTTTAAATTTAAAAAATAACCATTAAAATGCAATTTCATATATATCATAAACGCACAAAATATGTTAAGTTAAAATTGGTTTTTTTGTGAACAAATAAATATGAATTCTTCAGAATAGGATCATTTTAACGCTAATTAATAACTATTTTTATAAGAAAGCATGTACCATAAATATCCTGTTTGTGTCTCAAATAAATAAATAGATAAAGGTTTAGATTAAAAGATTTCTATTCTCTTACAGCTAAGAGAAAAATTGACTAGATTAAAATAAATAAAATACGCGACCTCAAAAGTAAAGGACAAATAAAATTTAGGATAAATAAATATATACTTGAGAAGGCCATCCATGATATTCTTAGAAACTTTACTTAAAATTCAAGCAGTTTGGTGCGGGGGCTATTTGCGATTCTAGCTGAGTATCATACATAGCTTTAGAGACAGTAGAATATAGACGCAAACCTTATTCACAGACAACTAAAAGTTGACATTGAACGTACAAAGCGAAGACACAGTCAAAGAGACGGAACTCTATCCGGACCGCCCGAACTTTTTGACTCGCAAAGATAAAGCGCAAATATTTTCACACTAAATTGGGTTTTCATATCGAAATAGAATTTATAGATGAATGAAGATCAATTTTTTTGTTAATTTTTTTTTCAAAGTTTTCGTTTTCTTATTGTAAAACGATTTAAAATATCAAATACCTACCTTACCTACGATTTATAGGTTATATAGATTTTTTTTGTATTTCTTGGGCATTAACTATGTAACAATTTCTAGACATTTTGTTTTGAAGAGTTTTAATTTTCAATGTACTATCGTTACTGAAATTTTAATTTTTCTGCTACCGGTTTCGACACATCCGTGCCATTCACTAGCAAACGTACATTGAAAATTAAAACTCTTCAAAACAAAATAGTTAAATAGAATTTAGCGCGATTGGAACGATTTGCCGGCCTCTGTGTTTCCTCTCTTCTACAACATGGGTCTCTTCAATATCCACACGGAGAAAAATGTTATTCTAAAATGCGATCATTTTATTCGTAAAAACGGTTAAAAACGGGACTGAAGTTCTTACGAACAAATTAACAGGGTTTCAATGTTTATTGGCGGGAACATGTAAGAATAAATTGTTGGTATACGTAATTTCGTACGTTTACCAACAAATTATTCTTACATTTTTCCGCCAATAGACATTGAAACACTGTTAATTTGTTCGTAAGAACTTCAGTCCCGTTTTTACGAATAAAATGATCGTATTTTAGAATAACATTTTTCTCCGTGCATGTTGACTCCCTCCTCTCCTCAAAAAAACCCTCCACACAGCATCTTCATAGATGACATAGGCCCTAAGGGAAATTATTTTCCTCAGGGCGTCCTGTGTGGAGTGAACGTAAAAAATGTATTTTAATTGTAATAAAAAATTGTAATGTATTTTATTATATTTTGTATCTCCTTTCCTTTGATATTACTCACTAACGGCCGTTGTTCCCAACTTTTCGATCGATCAATCCGAGCATTTGATCAGTGGTTTTTGGTAACGCTCGATTCACCCATTGGTCGGAGAGATGCGTTGGGAAGGGCGTATTTGTGCATTTGAGGAGTGTTGAGCCAAAGGTTCAGCTGAACAGTTGATCAGTAGGATTGGGAACAACGGCCGTAAGAACAATATGATTTAAGATTATCACAACTAAAAATTTTAAGATTAATTTTTGAGGTAGTAAATCGTGTTGCGCTTTCTCCACCTTAAACCAAAATGTCACAGTTTTGTGTCTGGCAAACATGAAGATGGACACAGCAAGGCTTTCCGAAAAGCTGGCTAAAGAAGAAAGGAAGCGCAACAATATATAGTATGCGGCACGTTCCAGAGTGGAAGATACTCTTAGTATCGCCCTGGTGTAAGATCAACATTCAGAATTGAAACGTTGCTTGAAATGGCTTTAGCCATGTTTGGTGACCAGATCTGAATAGCCAGATACTTCCCCACCTTGAGCATATATGATTCACTCGATGGTGCCACGTTTTCCTAGAACGTCCATGACTTAATATTTTATCTACTTATATCATCACATTCTACAGATTATTCATCTATCCACTCTAGGTATTTAAAACACAAGTGTTAACGCATCCCTTTATTAGACATGTTCATTACACTTACATCTACTGTGCTTCCTTTTAGAAGCTCGATCGGCAAATCCGTCATAAATGTTTTCACAATACAACTTCCTGAATGATCAAATTTCTGATTGCTCTCATTCATAATTTTGCCTGTTTCATACACATAATCATCATTGGTATTAACCTCATAGTGGACTGCTAGTCTCGTGTTTTTTTTACTGCGTATTCACGGAATAAAAATATGGACTCCTACAAAAACAATACATTACATAAGTAGCATAAATACCTGGACCATTAAAATAAATCATATTAATGTATAATAGCGTATTAAATAGTACGTCCTTAGGGAGAATATTCTGATAACTTTGAATGTTTTTTTTTTGTATTTCTTGGGCATTAACTATGTAACAATTTCTAGACATTTTGTTTTGAAGAGTTTTAATTTTCAATGTACTATCGTTACTTAAATTTTAATTTTTATGCTACCGGTTTCGACACATCCGTGTCATTCACTAGCAAACTTAAAACTAAACTTAAAATTTAAAACAAGTACAGAAATGAATTAGATGTTATTAGGTGGGGGTGGTGGGAGGGGTGATTTTGGGGGAAGGGGAGAACAGTGGGCGGGGTCAATATCACACGGGAACATAGTCAGAAGGGGAGATTTGCAGGGTGCTATTATTTTGTTAACTAAATTAATTTTTGATGTACTTGTTTTAAATTTTAAGTTTAGTTTTAAGTTTGCTAGTGAATGACACGGATGTGTCGAAACCGGTAGCATAAAAATTAAAATTTAAGTAACGATAGTACATTGAAAATTAAAACTCTTGAATGTTTTTAATACTATACTGAATAACACTTTCAGTTTACCACTGCAATAATGCGGATTCTGAAATGTGTACTTTAATTTATGTATGCTTCCTAAATTTCAATTACCCGTGTCTGGTTTGTATCTGAACAAAATAAAACACACGAATTTCGAGAAATTATGCATGAGTTTCAGTTTCAACCAACAGCGGTCGGGGGAAAACTTTCAGAATCTGGCGGTAAATAATAAGATCAACGTACTGCAGGTCGTTTACGTGCCAGTATATTCGTGTGCCGAAATCTGGTGTCGTAAAATGATGACGGTCAAACTTTGAATTGAATGCCGTTATCATTTTGTCAATTGCGAAATGGTGTAACGATAAATAAAATTAAACGAATTTAATTATGAAACCTACATGAATTAATTTTATACTTTTGATTTATGATTATATGTTTGCCCTGAGGAAGGAACGGTTGTTCCGAAACCGGTCGGCGTTTAACTAAATAAATCAGTGGTTGTAGCTAAGTTATATTGATTCATTTAATTAATGAATTTTATATTCGCTTCATTTTTTTTCTCTTTATTTTTTCCCATTAATCCCAGTAATTTTACGTAATTTATAAATACAGTAAGATGTAAATCATAAGGTACAGGCAATGTAAAAGTTAGTAATAGGTAAGTATATGATTAATATACTTACCTATTAATATAATAGACAAAAGTAGGTAATGGTAACCCACTAAGACACTGCCTGTGTGTGGGTTATATAAACAAAAATGCTATATTACATCATAAGTACAAGTAAAAAATGTATTTTTTTAAGTAAAGGTTTAGAAATATAGGTATCTGTGAAAATATTGTAGTAAAACAGAGCAACATAAAATTATATTGATTATTTTGTTTAGTTTCAAGAAAGTAAATAAAGTTAGTCTTGGAGTTACCAAAGAGTTCATAGGAAAAATGTGTCATCATCTGTATCATTCCGCCATAATTTAATTATTTTATTAAAGTGATATTTTATCTGCCATTTGAATGTGTTTAGGTGGAAGATTTAATGTGCGGGCCAATGTAACTGCTATGTGTTTGCTTTAATTTGGTATGGGTTGGGGGGGTGGGGTGTAAAACATATTATTTCTTCAAACTTCGCAAAATCATTTTTCAATAATTGTTTAATACAAAGTTATTTGTTTAATTTAAAACATATTATTAGTCCTTTTGCCAATTCTATTTTCATTTTTAACGAAGCAAGTTTTATTTTTAAATTTTACTGTATTATAAATAATTTACGGATATTGAATATTTTAGTCTCTGAAAAATAACTCGGTCGAGAATGTTTTGCTTCTATTATACATAACTTTAATAATGCGTTTTTGAGTAGTTTGATTAATGAATGCATCAAGAGCACCCGGTTTGCCGGTTGTGTTTTTTTATAAAAAAGTACCATTTGGCCAGAATATGAAATAAGGATAATTGAAAGCAAACAAGTGGGCGAAAATAATAATAAAAGAGTGGTTCAATAATTGTTATTTCATGAATAATGGCTTAAGCCACAAAGTGGTAAATTAAATTGATAATATTAACAATGCACCCATTTTAGGCTACCTTTTCCCTATAGAATAGGTTGAATTGTTCCGTTATTTCCCTAACAAAAGACTAATCAAATGAAACTTTGCTTCGATGATCAACCTTTGTAAAAAAATAAAGAATTATCAAATATATTCACTTCTCACATCATAGTTATTCTAATGTCATTAGTCATCTCAAAAACACCACATAATGTATATTGTTATCCCAACAACATTTAATATACATTGACACCATAGTTTATTGAGATAAATAAAAGTAATAAAACTATGAGAAATTTAAACTTAAACATCTCGAAGGATATACACATTATTTCCTCAGACAAAGAGGGTTGAGGATATTTGCATACCCCCGACTGAAAGTCTCGAGAACCGAGACAAGAATCGAATACATTTTTTATACGAGAACGAGGGAATCATACAGATTCATATTTTTTGATTTGTTAAGTGAGGATGAAAAGATTTTTTTTTTAACTATATGTATTATCTTTCTAGATATATATCCATAGGTTTGAGGTTGGCAGACGTACCGACACAGATCACTTTTTTTCGTTTATTGTCTTCGTTCTTTCTTCAAACAAATTTCAGAATATTTCACTGGAAACCTCAACGACACAAAATACAACTCATTTATGTATATATTATGTACACATTAATCTTCGTAACCACAGCTTCATACAGTCAGGTCAACAAAGCTTGTTGGTTAGGCAAAATCAGGATGTTGCGGGCGCATAGATAAAAAAAATTTGTCAATGAGTTTATTATTTTTTTTATATATTAGGAGATATTATATCATATTAAATTCACATAGGTTTCTTATTATCTTCATATAATGGAAATTTGTACTCGCTAAGCTACTGCAAGGAGCAACATAGTTCAATAGTATTAATAATACAAAAATATAATAATTATCAAAATAGCTGAACAATAATATAACAATATTATCTATTTTCTATTTATTTTGAACCGTCGAGTTTGGGTGTTGGGCTATTGATTGATGTTTAAAAAAATGGCTTTCTTTATAGCACTTATCGTAAGTAATATCGATAATAGATGTCCTTAAAAAGTTTTCAGTTCAAGGTTAACATACATTATAGGCACGTGATTAACATACATTATAAGCCAATTAGAACCCCTTCTCTTGCACATAATCAACACATACCTTTTAGAAATATGAGTCACAAAGAACCTCTCAGCGGCAAAACCATAAATAATTACATGTCCCTGTCCAGAACACTGTGTAGGTACATTTGATGAACATGAATAGTGCTGACATTAATTAATTTATTCAACGCGTATCCCTCAAAGTAAATTACAAACATTTTAATTCTGGTAGTACAGGTGGAGTTCATTACACAAACTGATTAGACTCCAAATGTCTTGTCTTGCTGGAAGTAATAAAAATTTCCAGCACGTAAACACGTCACATTTCCTGAAACGCCACCGAGGTTCGGTCCACACTACACCAGTGGAATACGATGACCCCGTCCGTTGGCACAAGCCAGGAGCGCAGTTACTGGTTAACGTGGAGACGAGGGTAAGAAGGGAAGGATTAAACATTAAATCCACCAATCCGAGCACTTAAAAGGAAGGATACTTTTGCCAAAGTGGTTTTGGGATGAATATAGCTAATATGCATTATTTATAATGACACGAGCTCAGGCTCCGCTAGAAGAAGGAATCACTATTCATTAAGATATAATGAATGCATCACTGAAAAGTGATTGCACCTTTATTATTTAAAAATCTGTTAGGTATGTATGACGACTAGGGAAGCTTTTAGTGCAATCTTTGCAAATCGGCTAGAAAATAATTCCCAACTATACTTATATTACCTTAAAACACTGTGCTATTAACAAAAATTTAAAGGGCAATATATATAATGTGATATTTTTGTTCATGTTTCATGCTGAACTCAATTAGGTAAACGCCATAAATATATAATTTATACATACGCCTATCCATAAAACACCACAAGTTAAAAATGATTGGCGAAGATCGAAGAATCTTATGAATAATTAACATTATCCACTTAACGTGGTCTTACATAAATAATTAGCGCAAAAAATCTAGTTTCCGAAGAAGTTAAAAAATAATCCGATCAAATTAAAGAATGGTTCACATCAAAACAAAACCCAATCAAAACCTTTAGAAATGAGAATAATAACTTGAAAGAAAAAAATCAATGAACATTTTTTTTTCAACTATCAAAGGCGATTAAACCAATTACGAGATTGTTTTTAAAAACATTTAACAATCTATCGTTTTCTCCCATGAGAACAAAAAATAGTACTCAACAGTCAATAGAAAATCTGACAAAAAAATACCATTACATCTAATGAAGCAAAGAGGCTAGACACTGAATACTAGCCCAATTGTATTTTTTACTCTGCTTAGTCAAAGCATGACTCAATCTTTAGCAAATCTTTTTAATAGGGTTTTACCGAGCTGAAAATAAAGTGATTAAATTAGTAAAATACACAACCGGTTATAATTTGTACGTACAAATAATTTATCATGACACGTAGTGATAACATCAAATAATTGAATTTAAATCAATTAGTATTTAATGTAATGGAATTGTTAACATTTTCAACCCTAGAATAAAGAATAATACAAGAAGTGCCTCTTGGGCTTACAAATCTTATGATTTCGCAGGAAATTTTGTTTTTGATTAAGAGAAAATTAGAAACATAAGGTTTTTGACGCGAGGTCTACTGTTTACATACACGGAGAAAATTGTTATTCTAAAATACGATCATTTTATTCGTAAAAATGGTTAAGAACGGGACTGAAGTTCTTACGAACAAATTAACAATGTTTCAATGTTTATTGGCGGGAAAATGTATGAATAATTTGTTGGTATATGTACGAAATTACGTATAGGTACCAACAAATTATTTTTACATGTTCCCGCCAATAAACATTGAAACCCTGTTAATTTTTTCGTAAGAACTTCACTCCCGTTTTTACGAATAAAATGATCGTATTTTAGAATAACAATTTTCTCCGTGTAACTACTAATATGTAACTGATGTAGAATCGCTAGTGCAACCTTCAGATGCAAAGTTAAAATATTCTGGGCACGGGTTTATGGGGTGAAATTTGTCTAGGTGTTACCAACTCTGTGACGGGCAGGATCGGGAGAGACCGGTTGAAGGAGATCTTTTCACCTTTCCAGCAGAAATCCCTCAACCACTGTGCAAATGCCCCGCGGTTGAAGGGATGGATTCATCCGTCCGTCACTCATGGACACATTGACCGCCAGATTCCTACCCATCCTCATATATTATGTTTCTTTCCCAGAACTTACTGTCCTTCGTTTACATAAGAAAATCTCCACACAGCATTCGACAGATAACACAGGCTCTGAGGGTTTTTTTCCCGGGGCCTCCTCTGTAGAGCCAATGTAAAAAAAATACTCTTATTAGCATTTAATGAAATCATAAGAATGAAAATAAAATATCGCTGCCAAAAATGTTATCTCAATAACATATGAACAAGCGACCGTTTCTCCCAGAAAGTCAAGTGTCCGACAAGCAAATGGCGTAATCTGCCAAAATGCCCCAGCACGCTCGTTCGAATAATGGATGTAAATAATAATATTGGTGGACCAAGCTCCAACCACGTGGGCAATGCAGCAGCCCGGTCTAGACGCATTCATCTCATCTCATGCCATAAACGGTGCCACACAACGACAGGGCTAGCGGTTGTACATACTAAACTAAACGGTGCCCGTCTGTGTTGACTTTAGCCTAAAACAGAGGGTACTTCCTAATACTGAGAAGTAGACCGTTATGCGAGGTTTTTATGACAAAATCTGACAAAAATATTACGTAATACGATCAAGTCTTCTCTTTAATATATTTGGACATTTACTGAAGTCTACTGTAGTCCAACGGTAGGGCGTTAGACTCCCATTCCGAAGGCCGCGGGTTCGAACCCGGCGTGCGTAAATAAATTTTATTTAATTGCTTTGGGTTATTTCACAATTAATTATTTAAAATAATATATTTGCGGCACGTTCTGGAGTGGAAGATACTCTTAGTATCGCCCTGGTGTAAGACCATTATTCAGAATTGAAACGTTGCTTGAAATGGCTTCAGCCGTGTTTAGTGACTAGATCTGAATAGCCAGGTACTTCCCCACCTTCCTCTTCCTCATCTCCTTCCCTTCCCCACTTACCCTCAGCCTCATAACATACCCCAATTAGGGATGCCATAGTATCACTGGCTCCAGACGGGAGCAGGTGGGACTCTTGTGAGGTATTCTCTATAAAAAAAAAAACAGACAAACAACTTGTCAAACTCTCAATAATTTTATATTTGTATTTATTAACCTTTGTGAAATCAATAGTTGATTTTTATAATTTTTTTACATTATACCAAAAGTACAACCGATTATAGATTTCCGTCCTGTGTTAAGAAATGAAAAGTATGATATAAAACAAAAAACATATTATTTATTATTAAACAAGCGAGTAGCAAATACAGGAAAATTCGTTGCAACGCCACTCAAAAAAAGAAAGTGGTTTTTTTTCTTCTGTTTATTGAAGTTTATAGACAAACATTATTTGTTTTAATCTGGTGCGTACACGAACAAATCAAAAGGTTTTACGACGCGTGAGCAGGTCCGTGTGAGAAACAAGGATTTTTTTCAAATTTACCCCTGCTATCCCCTACCGCTACTATGTCTCCTTTACAATCCCTCCCTCTCCCTCCCCTGCGTGTCCCTTCCCATGCATCTCCATTCCCCCCCCCGGTTTCCCTCCCGCTTCATTTCCCTTCTCGCGTTCCCCTCCCACCTTTCCCGCATCGTCCCCTCCCGCGCCCATCCTTCCCGCGAACCTTAATAAAAAAGAAAATCTATGACAGGTTTTTCTTCATCCAATGAACACTGGGTGGCCGGCATAATGTTTTATGCGTGTAAATTTGGGAGACGAAGATGGAATTAATGGAAGATGAATTAAACAGTAAAAGGTATGCAAAGCTCGAAATTCAAGAGTGAAAGGGTAAAACGTCGAAAAACAAAAGGATTTTGATTATTATGAATTTTCATTGATTATTATTTAAGAACTAAATAATGCGAACACGAGGGGTGAATGATTCAAATGCACCTAATAGGTAAAAGACCTTCGTAGAAAAATACCCTGTCATGCTCGTTATTTCGGAGCTTAAAACAACCATTAACCACAACATTTATTTAAATATCAAACAAAACAAATGTAGTGTAGAAATGTATTTAATTTTGCCGGAAAAACCGCATAAGTTATTATTCAGGGGAAAAAGATAATGTATCGACAACAGAGCAAAGAGCACCGGAAGGGCTCCATTTGGATTATTGTATCATTTGGCATAATTTATAATCGGCAACTAATTTGCATGGAAATAATTAATTTTAAGCATTTTGATTCAATGCAACCGGATGCAAAGTTGAAGTTCAGCATTGATATTGTATGCAGTATGCATTATTAAAATATAAGATAAATTATATAAAGTATTGGATATTTTATTGTTAATTGACAGTGTATCGTAAAACATGGATCATAATGAACTATAATGCTTTTATTACTTTGCTAGGATGTGTTTAATGATGCTAATTAAATATAGATAATGTAATCAACTACAAAGTAGAAAACGATTTGTTATTTGAATAAGTAATTGAATCTGTACAACCCTTTTCTGTCTTGAATTTGAAGTCCAACGTAATTGTTTTCAGTTGGTAACTATATTAAAACCATGAGCTCTAGACCATTTTTAATAATTTACCATATTTTGATTTACCACATTTTTCAAACCTCAAAATAATAATAGATAATTTTCAAACTAAAGATGTTTTGAAAGAGAGATAAATAAATACAAATAATATTTAAAAATAATCAAAATTAAAATACTTTAAAAAAATTATAATTAAAAGTCGTAAACGAAAATATTTAATACAGCGTGACATATTTAAAATAGACCAAACATATCTAGACAAATGTCTAAAGTAGCATTTAAAAAAAGACAATGAATTTTTTCATACTTTTAAGAGATTAAATAACAGAACAAAATATATGTTTTTAAATCATTTTCAAAGCATACTTTGCATTATACTACATAAAAATATTTTCTCCGAATATAAGTAGATTTTGCTACAGCACACGACGGGTTAATGGTTCAGTAAGGCGCTCCGCTGACGAGGCAACTGAAAACCAACTAAAACCGGCTGTTTTCTCTGTCTTGATTGGTCAAAAAGCTTGTTTAATCATAGACGAAGAACAATCAGCTGACAGCTGGCAACTAGCAACGGCCGTCCAGGGCAATCAGCAGTGCAAGTCGCAACATCGCTTGCGTTACCATTGACAACGGGTGTTTGAGTGATTGTGTAGTGTGCGGGCCATCACATTGCCATACAAAGACAGTTGGCAGTTGAGAATTTTCAGTTGCCTCAGTGGGCGGAGGCGCTAAAGGTTACAATTTCAAATGTGAAAACGTATATATATAAAATTAAAATAATAGTACTCGAGGGTACTTAATTAATAAACAACGATATTTAATTTCCTATTTACAAATCTTGATGGAAATTTTTGTTTTGATTTAAAATAAGAGAAAATTAGAAAAACTTACTTTTTGAACGCGGGGTGTACTAATATGTTCTAGTTATTTAAGTGATTACATCGTTAGCAGGGCAGGCTTCTACCTAATAACGCATTTTTTTCAAAACATATGCGGCTTGAAAAAGAATGATGGCCAGACTTGCACTCTAGTCAACTTTAAGGCGGGGCTTTATTCCGAGTAATTAAAATTAATTGAGATTAATTGAACAAGGTTCGGAGAGGATGCAAAGTTGCTACAAACAAAGGGGTAAGCGATGAATAGACTAAGTGTCGCTCAGTAATAATATTATCATTAAAAAGATGCATAATGCTTCATAAAAGACATCATTATGTTGTTTCATTATGAATATGCTCGCATAGAAAGGAAACTATTCATATAATTATAATAGTGATGGTATACACGGTGTTCCGAAACTCCTAGTACACCGGGAGACTGGTGAATCTACATCCCAGAGAAAACCCTTTTCTTGGATTTTTAGAAGAATTTTATTTTTCGATCTTAGTACCGATTTTAATTAAAAAAAACTTTTTTTATTTCAAATTTAACCTAAAAAATTTCAACGTCGGACTCGAAAACGAGATTTACTCGAAATTAAAAAAGTTATACCACAAAATCGACTACAAATGTTATGCAAATTCACCAGTTTCCCGCTTATACTACGAGAATCCGAACACCGAGTATTTACATGTCTTCTTCTTATTATAGTATAATATTTTGGTTTCTGTTTTATATAATTATTAATTATGTTCATTTCTTATCACAAGGAGGAAACCTACCAATAGTTGTATTTTAGTTTGTATTATTTAAAATGTTTAAAAATTTAAATGATGATTTCCTAAAGATAATCAAATATAACTTATATTATGTTCCGGATTTATTTCACGACCGCGACGCGGCAGTTAAATTTTCCGAAAATTGTGCACATAATTTTGTACCTGATTTTTTTTATTGTTGGTGAAACAACCAACTAAATACTTTAATTCCGGGTACCTGATTTTTTTTGTTGTTGGTGTAACAAAAAAACTAATTACTTTAATTCTGGAAAATAGAAAAAAAAACAGTGGTATTTCCGTTTTTTTATTTTTAACTTTTCCTTTTATTAACGCCAGAGTGGGAAAACACTCTCAGTATGGACCACCGTTCAAAACTGAAACGTCACTTGAAATGGCTTCAGCCGTGTTTGGTGAACACATCTGAATATCCAGGTAATTCCCCCACCTTCCTCATACCCTTCCCCGCCCAACTACCTACAGCCTTACAACATACCCAACTGGGGTGCCATAGTCTGACTGGTTCTAGAGCATTTTAGAGAGTACGCCTCAAAGTTTCCCTCGAACCCTATGTCATCTTTGAAGATGCACTGAGGAAAAAAGGAAAGAAATGAGTGCCGATGAGTCTGAAACCAATGTGGTAGAAAACAACAGCCGAGTTGTAAGAAAGAGTATATTTACAAAACGCTGATAGCTCCTTCTTTTTCTCGAAAAAGGTCAAAAACAAGGCACGTGACAGAGAAATATATATGTTAAGACAGAGCTCTCAGTGGCAGGACCGTGAAAACATGAGCTATTTTTTATGACACCGAGATAACGTATAGCTATAAGATTATATTAAACATTCAGTGGCGGCTCGAGCACTTCTTTGATGGTGGGGACCGATTTTTTTTACATTTACCTACTACCTGCTGTATTGTAATCTCACTACCCGGAGAATATAATATAAAATTTCTCAAACAAAAAATTTCATGGTCAAATCATGTTAATCAGGTGCCTAAAAACAAAAACAAAAAATGTCTATAGATATACAATTTTATAATACAGTATAATAAAAATAAGGCTTTGTCTTGCAAGATTATCATAGAAGTTAATTTGAACGTGAGTGATTCCCGCCCGAAACTACCAAACTTTTTTACCTGGGGATTCGTAGGATTATCCCCGCGGTATTTGAAACTCACAATTGCGCATGCGCGGGTCTTAGATTGCGTACGATCGCGAACGAAACTCAAAAAGTAAACCAAAATGCTTAAAGGGACAGTTCGAATTGTCCCCTAAGTACGCAGTAGGTTCTGCGCACTGAGAAATGTACTCTTATGGTTCGTGCGCTGATCAGTTGTCCGCTGGTCAGCCTGGGTGGTGGTCAGATTGCTTTAATTCGTTGTATTTTAGTTCTGCAAAATGTTAATCGCTTTTACGTTTAAAAAAATCAATTATTTTGGTGAAGACTGTTATTTCTTTTAGTAGGTTTCGAGTATAACTAACGGGGACTGTCCCCACTGTCCCCCTGTGAAGAACCTGTAAATATTGATGTATAAACAAATAGCTGAATTTACATACCAGGAATATTGATTTAATGCCATTGATCCGCATTTTGGACTTGCATTGCATATTCTACAGGAAATGCTAGTAAATGAACGACAGCATTGTTAATTATTGTGCGTGGGGTTAGTAATTTGCACATGGCGTACTGTGAATACTATAGCAGTCTGTAATGTCGGTACATTATTATATGCCACTATACGGGCACGCCACAGCACCGTACGTCTGCAAGGGTAAACGGATAAAACAAAACAGCTACAAAACAGAACACGATAAAAAATATGGTCATGTTAGCCTAGGTAATTTATATCAGGTTATGTAAGTTTTTTCATTACTTTTCTCCAATTTTCTGTTTTGTCCAATTCTGTTTTGTCGTGGAACTGTCTGTAAGTACCCGGGGTCCGCAGTTCGACCGACGCACAGTGGGCTGAAATTCGCCTTTCATAGACATAGAGACTTGAATTTTCAAGGGTCTTTTTTTGGCTAGAAATGGATTCTGCTGATCATTACTATGCTATAAAATTTCGTATGAAGCAATTGCGTGTACAAATGAAGGAGTTATAAATTTTTAAAGAAAAAATTATATGGAACTGACATTAAAAATGAGGCTATCTCTGGAATCATAAGGTTGGTCATTACATCCTTACACACAGGTATACTACTATTTATTTGTATTTTTTTGACATTGTGTATTGTGGCGCAACTTCGTATTGTGGCGCAACTTGCGCGTTTTTTTTAAATCCTCAATGTTGAAAAAAAAACTTTTTTTATGTTGATGATTCATTTTAATGCTTTAATGCAAAATTTTGGTTTACAGTGTCAATAAAATATTGTAAACTAGACAAAGCATACTCATATGTAAAGCATTTAAGCATTAAAATGAATCATCAACATAAAAAAAGTTTTTTTTTCAACTTTGAGGATTTAAAAAAACCGCGCAAGTTGCGTCACAATACGAAGTATGTCAAAAAAATACAAATAAATAGTAGTATATCTGTGTGTAAGGATGTAATGGCCAACCTTATGATTCCAGAGATAGCCTCATTTTTAATGTCAGTGCCATACAATTTTTTCTTTAAAAAATTATAACTCCTTCATTTGTACACGCAATTGCTTCATACGAAATTTTATAGCATAGTAATGATCAGCAGAATCCATTTCTAGCCAAAAAAAGACCCTTGAAAATTCAAGTCTCTATGTCTATGAAAGGCGATTTTCAGCCCACTGTGCGGCGCCGGCGGCAACTCCCCTCGGCGACAATGAATTATTTACCATAAAACACACCTTCGCAAACACACGCAATAGCGATTCCGAATACATAATGTTAATATTCAGAATTTATCAGAATTAAATGAATGCGAACGAAGTGTATTCAATTTTTATTGTCTTCGTGACCGAAATATTGGCGAAATAGCGTGAAAACAACATAAAGCATTTTGATATGATTTGTGATTTCACGGCCAAAAGTATTATCGTTAATAATTTTTGAGGTATTATGCCGGTCGAGATTTCTCCTTATTTAGCCAAAGTTTCGGAGAGCGTTAAAATGTTACATAAACACCCCAAAAATATCCCGTAAGCAAAGTATTTTGTTTGATTAATTTATCTGTACCTACATCACACAGGAGAAAACAAAATTATGTTAAAAAGCAGACCTGGATACAAAGAAAAGGAAAATAAATTTCAAGCAAAGTTTCGATTCTGAATTTATACCCGTCATTATTTGTGAAAGCAGGGTTTCGATCCTGTGACCTCTGGGTAAAGTACCAAGGAACTATAATATTTTAATTAATGAAAATAATATTAGCGAAAGTCAATCGAAAATCCGAAACAGAAAAATTAGAAAAAGATATGGATACATCTGGGACTCGAACCCAGGACCTCTGGCAATCCGCGCCAACGTATCCCTTTCCGATTCGGTCATTTTTAACTGTATCATACTTCGACTGAGAACCATCAACATTATTTTCATTTTTTTCTTAACGCAAATTTTTATTGGCTGTTATCTTTATGTATGATTGCAAGATTCAACTCGAACTAAATGCCATCTAGATAGTGTCAAGATAATTTTTATCACTTTTTATTAATATGCGACATCTATTGACTTTTTCTGCAAGTCTATGATGAAATATTATTTTTTTTTTTACCAAGGAACTCCTTAGCTGCGGCACATAGGTTGTCAATATTTCCATATAACAACCAAAATTTCACGACGCCAGAACTCTTTTTCGAGAGTTTTTGCTGTTTAAGAACAAACAAAAAGATACCCTGATTCGTAGTTCAAGTGAAATATTAGCAAGAATTAATAATTTGTATAAGCTACACGCGATATTTAGCAAAATTGTGTATTTCAACATGGCATTAAAAACACAAACGCGTTTTAGTTTAGTTAGGAGGTATTGGCAGTTCACGATCGATATGCAGATTTGTGTTTTGACTTCGGTGGGAGCTTAAACTGAGAGCAAACATAGGCTTGTATGCCTGTACTAGCGGGTAGCAACCCCACCTGCATAATAACCTAGCGTGCAAATATCCCAAGCGGGAAGGTCAGCAAAGGGCGAACGGGTTAGGGTTGCAGCCCTCTACCGGATGCAATATAAAATATAATGTATACTAAACTCCCCTAGGGGATGCTCGTTCCTGCGATTCGCGAGGAAATAAAAATGCATAAGGGAACATAACCTATTCTCCAGCGGAATATTCAGAAATGCATTCGATATTCCGGGCAAATATGCACGGATAAAAGCAAGCAAGCGGTTCAATAGAATTGCAAATGTCTCCTCGCGTGGGACTCAGAGATTCGCGTGGGTGAAAAGTTAAAAGGCTCGTTCCCGAGTGACACACTCCTTTCTCGGCAAGCACTCCCCAAGAACGATGATATTTATAAAAGTAATCGGAATTCATGCAACACAATCGGAAATGGACTATATCTTTGTGCATTCTCCTGCTTTTATTTACCTAAATATAACCCATTGTAAAACCTACTTCAAGGCGTGTATTATTCCTGTTCCACAAAATCACTTTACACCCAATGTACTAAGTATTATTACACACATAAACAGAAAAGGTCGAAAATAATAGACTCGAATAATATAGACCTAAAACGGAGAATACTCCTCATCAAGACCTATGTTTGGAGTATCTTAATGTACGGCTGCGAAACATGGTGCCTATCCGAAGGAGATAAACGGAGACTACAGGCTTTTGAGATGTGGTCCTATAAAAGACAACTAAGAATTTCCTGGAGAAACCACATTACAAATGAGGAGGTTCTCCGAAGAATCGAAGGAGGAAGGAACCTGCTCAGCACCTTGCCCGAAAGGCGTGCAAGATGGATCGGCCATGTAATACGTCAAGAAGGCCTCTTGCATGCCATAATGGAGGGTATGACCGAGGGGACAAACTCTAGGGGACGCCCACGCCGAGAGTACCTGGACGACCTGCTGGTGGACATGCGCTGCTCATCATAATATGCAGACTTCAAAAGAGCCGCACAAGACAGGGAAGAATGGATGAGAAGAATAGAGGAAATTGCTGCAAACCAATCCCAGGATTGAAACCAGAGAGAGAGAAACAGAAGGTTTATGAGCGTTATAAAAATATATGTACCTAAAACAGTAAATATATGTACCTAATATTGTAGGTCAATAGAATGCAGGAAATTGTAGGTAATAGAATAGAGGAAATTGCTGCAAACCAATCCCAGGATTGAAACCAGAGAGAGAGAAACAGAAGGTTTATGAACGTTATAAAAATATTATAAACTCTTGCTGGTACTAAATCAAATTTTAAATAATAAAAAGTAAATATATGTACCTAATATTGTAGATCACTCTTGTAACTAAAAAAAATACATTTATTGAAGAAAAACAAAGAGAGGAAAAATTTCATTTTCCACGTAAGTTATCTCTGAAAGCAAGGCCAGACACAGGTAAAATCATTTTAAAGAGACTATTTGCTTTTGTAGTGGGTGGTGTACTGTATGGATTGACAATAATTTTGTTTTTGTTGCGAAGCTGAAGAAGCAAACCAAAAAAATTTAAAAGCCCAGTATCTCTGGGCATTTGCGGGATAACAGGGGACCACGAGCAGGTTTTCAAAACTAGTTACGAAATCTAACTATGGTAGATACTTATTGGTTACTATCAGCATGCACAAATACAATTTTACAAAATTCGCGTGTAGTTTTCTCCACTGGACGAAAAGAGCCTAAACAAGGATGTTTTATGTGACACCTCACAATTACATTAGACTGGGGAATATCGCCACCGGGTTGGGCCGTGTTGTAAAACGGGTTAATATAGGGGCTGTAGGAATATATTATAATTAGGGTATTAAAAAGGGTCGGACTATATAAAGGATGAAAAACAGTTGCCTGTAGCTCGTTTCAATTTTTCTTTTTTAAAGTCACCGGAGACCAAAGTTTTATTCACATTTTTTACTCCAAACCTCCTCGGACCCAGAGAAAAAAGAGTTTCGAATTCATTTTTTGTTTTTTTTTAATTGTATTTCTAAAAAACTACACAAATTAATTTTATTAAAAAAAATTTTTTAATGCTCAGTTTTTCCAGAATCGAATGTCTCTTGTAGGAGACGTTGGGTCTCTAGCAACTCATTTAAATCTTATAATAATCCAGGAATCACAACACTTTTTTTATGTCGCCCACAGAAGACGCTGGGACCGAGGAGGTTAAATGTTAGGAATCATTGGTTAACTCAAGTACGTCCCAACACCCTGTAGGTACAGAGTAAAAACTTTCAAACTAAATGTTATGAACTTAAATACGTCACGGTGCAAGGTTTCATTTCTTTTAAATTGGGTAATTACTTACATAAATTTTAAAATGCGGACACATTAAATTTAAAAACTTTCTTATCAGCTTTACATCTACCACTGTAATGATTATAGGTATGGTAGTTAGTTAGGCAAAAATTTAGCGCATAGCGTGCATACAGCATGCGCTGGATTGTTAAACTTCACGAGTAACCGCTGCCAACCTACGCAGATTTGTAGTAATGACCAGATTAAGATAGCTTTCATGTTTGGACGAATGTCAGACCGTAACTTATTTCTTGCTACAGGACTAAGAAAACTATTTGTTGGTGAAGATTTTCCTCAATCTTTGCGAAATTCTAAAACTAATATAAATTTATAACAATCTTAAGCTTACGATGTATAAAGTCACCTGTTGTCACTCGTTATTTATTTAATTTTAGGACCAGAGGGCTTTTACATAAATATAGTTCATAGTTAATATAAATATTCTACTTTTTAAAATATATAATAACATATATGTAAATAAGTTTGAACACGAGAAAGAAATAATACAAATTAAATTAAAATAGATAAAAAAAATCGACTAAATAAAAATATAAAACTTTTTTTTTAAATATAGTGTTCAGATAGCTACAAAGAGAAAACAATACGATTGGAAAAGGTTTTTAATATGATCCACAAAATTCACAAATTTAACATTAAACATGTCAATATGATACATGATACATACTTTGAGACTGGAAAATAATATAATGTAGGCAGACCGTGGTATCTATAATTTCAAAAAAAGGGTATTCTACCACCCCTCAGTAAACTACTCGTCGAGTAGCGAATATTACCTGTTTCACCGCCGCTGACTAACGCTACCAGTCAACGCACGCCTGTTTTATTTATCACGTGATAGTTACATGATTAACATAATAAACACTAGGTGCTAGGTGTAATACCTCCTAAGTAAAAGTTATTTTGTTACATTGGCATTGGCATAAAAATATATCGGGCTAAGTAGAAATAATACTATCGTGATATTAAATCTAAGTTTTTATAACAGAAACACGCCATTAAGGTAACGATTATTTTTTAAAAAAAACATACTAACGTCTACTGCAGACCATTGCATTATTATCTAACCGTATTTTTGCGAAAAAATAAAAGGAAAAAAGCAAAAACAAACAGAGGGGAAGGATTTTCTCAGCCGGGAAAACAGGAATTCATCGGTTAGTAAATCACGCCGCTAACAGCAAGAGGTAAACAAAACATCAAATAAATAAAAAATACGAACACACGGAAACGAAACACGTATCTAACCTAAACCATAAAATAAATTGCAATGGAAAGTAAATACATTTCAGGCTTCTAATTAATATTGGATCATTGGTGCATGTTATCATGGCAAAGTAAACAAACACTTATATAAACAGATAGTTAACTAAATAAATAACCAATTAATTAACCACCAAACTTCGATATCGAAGCCATCATCATTTCGCCATAAGGGGTCAGTCACCCAGCTCTGTAGTTAACACACACTGCTTGCTAAATTCACATTCATAAATACTAAAAAAAAATACAAGTTGGAAGGCGTATACGGGTTTCGCCGCCCCGGGAACCATTTATTGGATAATCAACACATCTACCATAGGTCGCCACCAGTGGTTCGCTACGTTTGGTGACTTAGCAAGGGTGTCCGGAGTCATGGGGTGAGGTTTGTCCTGGTCATGGCGATGGATGTGTCTGCCCACCTGCTGCGTGGCGGGAGAGAATTGTTGAGAGACCTTTTGACCTCTCCGGCAGGACTCTCTCGGAACATCGCCCTGCACAATAACGGGAGGGATGGGTTCATCGTCTGTCACTCTTGATCTCAGGGATCTAAATTAATAATTGTATTGAACGTAGATCGGAGTTCTTTTGAATAATAAGTGAACGTATATTTGATTAGTACGACGCGAACGGAGGACATAAAAAGCAAGTTTGCGTGTCAGAAGTCCTCTTTGCCTTTAGATCACCACCGGAGTAGTACCTTTGACATAATATTCGGAGACTATATTTAATTGTACCGGTATCGAATAAAACTACACATTAAACATTGTCGCGGCTACGTTTTAATGGGGCAGCCACCCTATGTGTAACAAACCTAAATGTGTAACAAACCAAATCACCCATGTGATTACAAAATTTGCAAGACCTTCATTTACAAAATTTGCAAGACCTTCATATGTCTACAGTTCATTATTCTTTGCGAAAACTAAAATAAAACATCAACTTAGAATGGACAGGAATGCCTTTGTAAGCCTTACAGACACGGGGCTTCAAACAATGGCTGTTTTAAAAGGGAGTGTCGCAATAGTAGCGCTAAAGATTAAAAGTATCTATGTGAAAATAAATGCGCACGGATACAGATAATAATAGTGAAACGAACGAAAAGCAACAATGACTATAATTATAGCACTGTGCGTAGGAAGGCAAAACGCTGACAGCTCCGTTGTTACCGATCCCTCTCTCATAAACCACGCATGCAGATACACAGAGGTTTAGACGGAGCTTTTGATGGCAGGACTCTAGATACTGTCGGAATATTAATATCCACGCAATTATTATATCGTCGTTGCATATTTAATATGAAAAGTGTGACGATTTTTACGAAAATGAGTTAAATACACATTTAGTTTTCTTTATTTTTTCTCCGTCTTCTACAATATAAGCCATGTAATAATATCAAATATTTAAGGCGATAGAAAATAAACCATGCGTGGACAGTCAAAATAGTACACAATAATTTATTTTTTAAAGTCATAACCTCTGCGAACCACTACAAAATGCAATTGCCTGGGTAGGTACATAATATTCATTTTGTGATGCCTAGCTGTCAAATTTGAATAAATTTAAATGAAATATTTCGACATAATTCGGTATTTAAAATTATGACAAAAACTGTGTATAGAATTTGAACCATGTGAGAAAAACTGTGCATAGAATATGAAGCATGTGAGAAAAACGCATTAAAATTCAATTTTCTGGTATAAAATAATCAATGTTTGCCATAAATATATTCTTATAATGAAATAAATAATATTTTCCTACTTTGTCCATAAATAAAATGGTTTTTTTCGGTTTCGTTATTTTTTTTCAACAGTTTTTATCGATTTTCTCAGAATGTTTTCAGTATCACATGCTTCATAATATTCTATATGCAACGACGATACGGCTTTATTTAATTAAAAAGGATCAAGTCCACGAAAAGAATATTAGTACAGTTACAGTAGTCTTTCTTTTTATGGTGCTTCACGACATTAAAAACGAACACACACCATTTTTTCAGAATAAATCAATTTTTAATATTAAAATAATAAATTTATGAGTAGAAATTTTATACTCGTAATAAAAAATAATCAGCCAATTCTAGATGCATTGGGAAAAACTATACAAATAACCAAATCAATGGGCAGGTGTTTTCTTCTCCTAATAAATAGCCAATTTATTCTAGATGTATTGACAACTCAACAATGTGCAACTTCACCACTCATTCGAAAATTCATTAAAAGCCTTGAAAAAACTAAGTTTAATAGTTTATGTTAGGTTAGGTTATGGGCCATTTAAAAAAATATGTCGTCACTTTTAATTACTTTTTAAAGGGGTGTTGAATGGCCACTTTGTTGAGTTTTTGCGGAACCGGGAAAAACGTGTAAATTAGTATTTTTGTTGTTTACGATTTTGTTTCAGTTTAGCGTGAACTGGATCCCTTTTGCGTAAAATACATACTATTATATATGGACTGAATCCTTTCTGCATAACTATATCCTTATTATGTATGGACTGGATCCTTTCTGCACAACCCCACACATGTAATTTATGTAACTGCCTTCGCTCTATGGGTGAAGGACCTCGGAGGCAAATGAACGCGTATGGACATGTGCGGCGGAGTATGTACGTAGTGTGTGTAGTACTTAGGTACTATGAACTATTATGAAGTGAATGACTGGAAGCGGCAGTCGGTTCGCCGCCAGCCGGAGGAAATAATCAGGCGTATCCGCGAGACGAGTTGTTGTCGGGCCGCTTCGAGCTGCCACTCTTCACTCTTCTTCTGAACCATCGACAAGTCGCCGCAAATTCTAATCATTAAGTTTGCCTATCAACTTTGGAATTTATCGTCAGTTGGATGTGAATGCTAGTAGCTGGTTTAACTCGTCGCTTGAGCCTTTGACATAAACTAGCTAGCTGAACCAGTCAAAGACTGAAAGAACCTGAAAGACGCGGCTTAGAAAGTACCAGACGGGTAAGTGGTTATATCGGTTTCCGCAAACACCATTCAAGTATGATTTCAATAAAATAAATTGAAAAAAAACTAAAAAGCTCATTTTTAAAACTACACGGAGAAAAATGTTATTCGAAAAAACGATCATTTTACTAGAAAAAACGGTTAAAAATGGGACTGAAGTTCTTACGAACAAATTAACAGTGTTTCAATGATTATTGGCGGGAAAATGTAAGAATAATTTGTTGGTATACGTACGAAATTACGTATACAACAAATTACTCTTACATGTTCCCGCCAATAAACATTGAAACCCTGTTAATTTGTTCGTAAGAAAGTTCGTAAGGATGATCGTTTTTTCGAATAAAATTTTTCCCCGTGTACAGTTGCTCCAAATATATCCAATGAAGGAAACTTTAACATGCTAAAAGTTAAGCGGGCGACAAACGCGAAGTTCACATCAAAAATATACTGCGTTATAAGTATCTTTTCTACCGACACACTACGTTATAAAATATTCCTTCCTACGGCAGGAGAAGGGGTCAGTTGAAATCGGAAACGGTCGAGAGAATATCATTTCTTTGTACTGGATATGTTAACTTGACAGCTCCGTGCATGCTCCGTGTATAAAAATGACCCCCTCTCCTGTTTACCGTAGAGAGGGGGTCGCATAATTTTTCTGATATCGCCACTGTAGCGAATACGAAAAATAATTCCGATTAGCGAAGATTCAAACCGCGATCACAGCGCATCATCTTTTTACGTCTGGCGGGTCTCATGGGATTGTATGGCGAGCGCTATTGTGTTATAAATAACTTTTTGATGTGAGCTGCGAGTATGTCGCTACCTTTATACGGAACAAAGCCATGATATGTATACTGGAGAAAGACAAATACGCAAGGTTTAATCAAATGAAGCATAAGCTAAAAAAATCGCATGTAATTAAACTTTAGACAGATAAATAAATAAATAAGTTAGATTATAATAAGAAAGAGACTGCTATTTAAGAGCGATCGACCAGCAGCTGAGAATAAAAGTTTAAAAATGCGTGCAACTGTGCATGGAGGTTCCAATGAGAAAGATAGATTATTCACTGTATCAAATTTTTTATATTAAAAATTTAATAGCGATTTATTTAATTCAAAACTTGCATTAATATATACCTACATTCAAGTAAGCAATTTTTTTTTTTCAAAACGCACGATGATAAATTATTAAATATCGTGTACTTCTTGTAAGTATTTTTTGATGATAAGTATTTATAATTTTTCAATAATGTTTAAATAAAATAAGTGTGCAATTTTTTTTTTAAATATTTTAGTTTGTAAGACCTTAAATAAATAGAAAAACACGTTCTAGGATTGATTTTTTTATGATTTTAATTAAACCAAAATTTAAATTTTTAAAACTGTGTTGACTAGATTATGTATTGATTTATTTGTTTGTATGATTATATGATTTCAAATTTGTGTTGTTTAATAGAATCTATCGTTGGAAAATTGAACAAATCTGCCAACGACCAACGGTAAAACCTTAGTATATTCAAAGTACACTTAGTTTTTCAAATTTTTAAAACTGCGTGTATCAGATAAAATAACAATTTTTTCAAAATCAATTGATGTTTTTTTGTAAAAAAAAGTCAATACGTCTGGAATTTATTTAAAAAGGACTAATTTCCGATATTCTCTGGTAATACCTTCTAATGTGATAATTTTGTGCATAAAGTTACAAAAAACTAAATGCCAAAATACTTTACGGATGAAATTGTTTTTAGTAGAGATATATATACATAATTATGAAACTAGAAATATACATAAATAGAGTGAGATTGCCAGTAGATGAGAAAATCAGGATCACAGAACTGCCTAATGTATAGGGGACTAATGATGTATGATGAAAAGCCTGAAAGTCTGAAGAATGAATGTATTTAAAATGGATGTTATGATTTCTGTAAAAATAAAATTTCATAAAGTGAAATGTTACCTTGTGCATATTAGTTTACATACGAACGTAGTATGATGAACTCAACAAATTAAAAAATGGAATTCAAAGCTAATCCAGTATTTCGTTATGTCAAGAACGAGAATGGCCCAAGCGATTCTTACCTTGTTCTTCATACAATTTCTTTATACATAAGGGGCAAAATCGCTTCAAAAATCCGGACCCGCCGGGGGGACTGCGGCTTGCGAGAGGTTAACGAAATTCTTATTCAATAACGGTCCATGATTTGTTCTCGGTGTTGACAGCATTACTGAATTAAAAAGATTCTACAAAAATATATGTACGATTTTTAAAATTCCATGGTTGGGAAAGAACAGCAGATTGTCTACAGATTGGCTGATGATCTGAAGAGAGCTGCAGGCTTCGAATGAGTGAGAGTTGCAAAGCTTTGGCAAATCTAGAAAATTATTATGAAACTATTTATATATATATATGAAACTATTTATATATATATATGAAACTATTTTTATATATATATATATATGAAACTATTTATATCCGAAGCCAGACGACAGGACGCACACCAAAAAGAAGTCACAGGCGAGGTTTCGCAATTTTCTGATGCTCCAGGTTATCTAGATATGATTTTATAATTATTGTACGATATTTCAAATGAATCTCTGATCAATTTTAGTAACAAAATTTGGTTTCTTGATTTACAAAATGGTGATACTGCCTATAATCATAAAGATATTTAATTTTTTGAAGAAGAAACAAGCCCCAAAAAGAAAAAAGTAACATATTTTAACAAATTAATATACTGTTGTAAAGGGCTTTCACTGGACCGAATCCGAGGAAGTACTTAAAAATTCCTGTTATTATTACTATGATAATTTCCAGATTTCCAAGTCCATCCCCACCATGTTTTAATGATGCGGGTTAGGTAATACAATAATAATTAGTAATTAATACAATTGAATGATTTGTATAGCGCCGTTTTTGTGAAAAATCCCCTCAAGGAGCGCTGTAGTGCGGAAGGACCTTACTGTATCGTCTCTGTGTTGGCCATAAAGGTTAACACTTGTGACACACAGCTCTATAAAACCGCTAACGTTATTTGGTTTGGCGCATAAGGCTAAGATAAACTAGTACCTCTGTGAACAATTGATGCATCATAGAAACAACAAAGAACCGGTTTCGAAACATGCTTTATATTAGTCACTGATCGATTTTACCGAGAATACCGACAAAAAAATAAAGCTTACATTAACATTACTTATCTACTTATTTAATATTGTAGATATGCAAATTTTAAATTTGTGAAAAATTTGCACTTTAGATACGATAGGACCGTGTGCTTAATAATTCACCGTGGCCAAAACCACACAATTCGGAGAGTGGTTATACATTTGCAGTGTCACAGGCTCAGGTGTACGTAATAATGAGTAATCTAAGTATGTACGTATGCAATAAGTACCTACTCATAACATAATTTGAAATAGTAAACATGATTACAATTGAGCTACGATAATTTATTTAACATTCATATTATCGCAATTAGAGCGGTTTATAAAAGCACTAATAAGAAAGGTTCCTAGTAGTAGTTAGTTACGTATTGCAAAAGGAAACTAAATTATTCAGTTTTTCACATTTAGCAACCTCGGAAACGAATTCTGGTTTTTCAGGAATTCTTTGCCCCCTTTGCCAGTTCAGTATTGCATTAAAATCAATCACACTATTGAGAAATAAAATTTCAACGTAGGTACCTTTTACAATGATTTGGGATGTTTCTTGAATTTGGGACTAGGATTTAAATACTAAAAAGGTAATATAAATTCAACTTTAAGGTTCAAGTTTCAACCATTAAAGCATAGATATTCTGTACCAATATTTTCTCAAATTATGGTTTCATAGTGCTTTCACACAAATGAAGTTTTGAATTCCGTAGCGTGAACTTAAACATTAGGTTGCACAGTTTATACCAGCACTGTGCAAGCGGGTTCCCTACAGAGCGTCGGACCATCCCTATGCAGTTTACCTAATGTGAAAGTCTTAATTTATAAAATAAATACAGTATTACAGTAACTTTTTTTCTTCTATATTTATCAAAGTAGCCATTTCTTTGAAAAATTAAATTTTCTTTTGATACACTAGCACACATATTCTTTGTACAATTTTATCGATATTTTTTATTAACCTCTTGTGATTTTTCCTCGTCGTGTTTTACAGTTCTATTCTATTTTACATTTCTTTGTAGGAACTTACAACAATTTCAAGAAATATAAACCACAAATATACATACATAAAAGTACCATGGTCGTATATTCAAAGGTAGAGTCAGAATAAAAGGTATTTTGTTGGAAATTTCATCCACAAACAGCATCAAGTTTTGCGATAGTGTGAATTTGCATCCCAACAAAGAAGTTCCTAGTTAATAAATACAAGGTTATTATTTCGTCTTCAACGGGGGACAAAGGAAACTGTCTGGTGTCTGGCTTATCTCGACCTTTGCCAGACAGGGTCTTATCAAGAGTTTTAAAGCATAAATTTATGCGCCTGCTTACAAGCGCGCTCAGGTAGGTACTCCTGTATACAATAAAACGTGAAAGTGAACGCGGCATACGAAACGCAGGGAGATATACTAGTAGTTCTAAATCCTGATCTTAGACAACATTTACTACCTGTTAACAGTGTTAATATTATCAATTTCGCGATTTTTAATCGGTTTAATTATATTTCTTCAAACTTCGCAAAATCACTTTGTTGGTCATTTTGAATTAAATTAAAACAAATAACATTGTATTAAACCACTATAATGTAATGACATTACTACCCTGACGAAGAAACCATCGGTTTTGAAACATGTAGGTAATTGTGATTATATAATAGTGGTTTAATACAAAGTTATTTGTTTTAATTTAATGGTTTAAATTATAGATTGATTTTTCAAACGTCAACCAGTGGATAAATGCAAGGCAGGAAAGCGGGTTAGTAACAAAGTTTTACATGAATGAAGCTTTGATCACAGACTAATCATTAGTCATTTCATTACAGTTTAATCAGAGATTTCCTTAACCGCGATATATGACTAGAGAACGCATTGAATAAATTCTATAAAAGGTATAAATTATTGTATAATAACGCGGTCATTATCATGCGGAATATCCTAATGAAGGATTTTATCTTTACTAGTCCCGGCTACACACACCTATAAAATACATACACCTGTAAATAATATAAACATGTGGCATGCAGCACGAGAATCAAAGCTGAAAGAATTTTTTTCTTCTCCGGCGATATTCTCCTTAAATTATATTACCGGAGCCAATTGCGAATCAGACTCTTCCGCTTCTCAATGTCTGTTCTGCATGAAGAGCGTAGTAAACCGATTTGAATGATGTTCGGAGATAAGTTCAGAATCTATGATCTTCCCTTCATTTTTTTGTTATACCTTTCACTGTTCCATGTATCGTAAGTGTTTGGAGTTTGGAAACTGATATGGACAAAATACGGTGGAACATTTTTAAGTTCGCGGAATGGGGGGGGGTAAGGAGTAAAAATAAAAATCCAAATTTATTTTTTCCTTTTCAATATATTCACCAGCTACCCTAATACATTTTTCGAATCTTTCAATTAACTTATGTATACCCTAAACATTTTTTTCTTTGTCTTAAAAATACGCCGAAACTGCATCCTTCACTTCTTCATCGCTTGAAAACATTTTTTTTCATGAAGTTCTTTTTTGAAGTTTGGAAAAGGGTAATAATCACTGGGAGCCAGGTCAGGACTGTAGGGTGGGTATGGCAAAATTTCGAAGCCCGTTTTCTGCAGGGGGCAGTCATCGCAACACGGCTCTTGTGAACAGGGGCGTTTTCGTGCAGAAGGAGGACACCTTTGGTCAATTTTCCCCTTCTTTTCTCCTTGATGGCTTCTTTTAATTGCTCTAGGATTGAAGCGGAGTAATCTCCGGTTATGGAGACGCCTTTATCTTTGTAATCGATCGACAGGATTCCTTCTGAGTCCCAAAAGACTGTCGCCATGATTTTCCCAATTTGTGACACCTTAAACTTCTCGGGTGGTGGGGTGCCTTTCTTGTGCCACTGTATAGAGTCCTGTTTAGACTCAGGTTCATAATGACGAACCCAAGTTTCATCACCAGTAACAATTTGAGCCAACATTCCATCTTTGTATTCCCTACAGAGGTCCAAAATGTACGAGAACACTCAACGCCCGATTGGCTTGTTTGGTCGACGATAACTCAAAGACTAATGACCTAATTACGATAAAACCCGGCATTTATACTAATAATGAGTTGCTCAATTAGTACCTAATTCAGCGACACCCCCACTAAACACCTACCTACCCATTCCGCGAACTTAAAAACGCACCCTCGTATGTTAAGTATAAATCTGTAAAACTCTGACTAAAACTGTGACTATAGAACCCAAAGCTTGGCAATGTTCACGTATCCTCTACAGCTCTTCCACATTCGACGCACATTTCCAGTTCCGACTTCTACAACCATTTAACACGCAAACAGCGCGATCACAGATTAATTTCAATGGAATGGGGTGATGTATATTTGCTAGCAATGATATAAAACTCACTACATGAGCCATCCTCCAATATCTCGAAAAAAATTTCGATTTTTGATTCAACTTGGGTTACAAATTCTTAAAGCATTCTTGATAAAATTTGTTTAAAATAATGACACCCAAAAATGGTTCACGTTTTCAACCTATATCAAGTGCGTCCGCTGACGAGGCAACTGAAGAAAAAAAAAGTTTACAACTACATATTTATTTCTTCAAACTTCGCAAAATCACTTTGTGGCGTCATTATGAATTAAATTATTAATTTAATTAAATGATTTGTTTAATTTAACTACATATTTATTTATTTATTATTTGAAACATTTAACTACTAAACTCGCTATCCTATGTATGTCAATGTGATGGTAAGCACACTACACAACTTCTCAAAAATCGTTGTCAATGGCAACGCAAGCAGTGACTCAAAACTCGCCATGCTAGTTGCTACGATGACAGCTGATATTTCTTCGTTTATGGTTAAACAAGTTGAGATAATTATTAGGCGCTCCGCTGACGAGGCAACTGAAAACCAACTAAAACCAGCTGGTTTCTAGGTCTTGATTGGTCAAAAAGCTTGTTTAACCATAGAGAGAACAATCAGCTGACAGCTGGCAACTAGCAACGGCCGGCCATGGCAATCAGCAGTGCAAGTCGCGAGTCACCGCTTGCATTACCATTGACAACGGGGTTTTGTGTGATTGGGAAGTGTGCGGGCCATCACATTGTCATACAAAGACAGTTGCCGGTTGGCAGTTTTCAGTTGCCTCAGTGAGCGGATCGCCTTAAAATCGTAAAATTGAATAGCGCCGTCATACAAGTTTGGTTGGAAACCATAGCAACCAGGAAGTTTTAGTTTAGTTTCAGTTAATCCGGTCAGCGGAGCACCTAAAAGGGAACATGGCGAGCTGAAGTTGTGAAGAAGGTTGTGTGCTCGATTTCCGATGAACGCAAAAAAATATTGACATTATTTATCCACGCATCTTATCATTTATTTAGCGGAGCCCGTGTATGGGGTTTGGGTTCCTATTTAATTAAAATTTTATAAAATTGCTCTACGAAATGTTATGTAGGAACATTGAAAATGAAAATATGAAACGAAAATACTGTATTTCTCAGTATTCAGTATGGATACTTATTAAGTGGCTGGCATAAGCATGATGTCAGAGAATTTTGCAGATGACCAATTGCAGCACTTATGACAACAATGGTCTCTCCTAATTGACAAAAACATGATGCCAGACTGTACTAACTGTACATATATTTATATAATAACAGCTAGACGTCCAACTTAGGTAGTTGGCGGTAAGGTGATACTAAAAAAGGTATATTTCGTACCAAAAGGGTAAACCTTGACAATATGGTTGCTTTTTTGTTTGATAGAATGTATTCATGATTAAATTGCGTTGATATTTTATTTGACTTTTGGGTCAAGTAAGCGAGAACGATAAACGTAAATTGACAATAAATAATAGAGACAAAAATCTACGACATAGTTTACAGCCAGGCCATAAGCGAGTGACAGTTAGTTAGAATATAATTATTCTAGCAACTCCCCTGTAATAATTCTCCAGAAATTGAATTTTCGTCTGTAAACGTGTTCATGTTGTCCAAGGGCATTCGTGCCGTAAAAGATTTAAAAAAACCACGTGCCACATCTAAAAAATATCATTTTTTAGAATCAGTAACTAAAAACACTGTGCTGTCACAAAAATCTTTCAAACTTCTGAACAAAAATAAAGATATTTCTGTATGCCCATTAAATATAAAATGAACAAGGTTAAATATATGGTGAAAAATTGGCTATCGGAAAAAAATATTTATATTAATATGTATGAAAAAATGTATGAATCTTTATAAATAAGATGTAAATTATTATTTTTAAATGTATATGATGTAAAATATAAGCACCTGTTGACAAGCCAATTGAATTGGTTTAGCAGGACTTGTTTGTTAATACTATGTATTCAATTACTCTTTCAATAAAAAAAATAAATAAAAAAGTCTCTTTCACAAATCGAATTGAACGAATAAGCGCAAGAAAATACATTTATATAAAAAGCTTTAAAGTAGTAATTCTTTCGTATAATTAAACATTGGTGTCACATTCGCGCCGGCCGGTTACAATGTCATACTACTGTCGTACGTTAAGAGGGTTTATTTTCTTGGCCTTTGAGGGCACGGAGAAGATAACCCTTTGAGCAAACATGAACATTACACAAAAATTGATAAAGCGTAAGAAGAATAACTTTTAACATTTTCATAGTTGTTCGAAAGCGTCGTTTACTAAATCAAAGATATGGTATTGAAAGCAGATACGAATAAGTTACGGACAAAATCAAGATTTCCGTTTCGAAAGAGTTCGATTCTAAAAATTTATCCGAATATTTACATTCTAAACTGAGTTCGCCGTGACACTTCGATTCCCCAAATAAAGATATAAAGTTTTGGCGTAGCTGGTTTTTGTAAGAACATCTTAGACAATTCAAAACAAACTAATAAATTAGATTCGAACATCATAATATGGCCTCTATAACTATATTAAATCACACTTTCTAAGTATTACTTTTATTCACAAGAGTGACTTATTCGCTTTTTGATAACATTGTTAAAATTCGATGAACCTTAGAGCCTTAGATGATTGTATTATAATACAAGATTACCCAAATGATGAATCAGGGCAAGAATGATGGTTTAGGAAGGAGCTACCCTTGGTGCCTTTAAAGCAGGCCTGGCCAACACAAATTGCACCACGGGCCGCATTGACGACCTAAAATATTCCTAAGGCCGCACAGGTTATTCTGTTACTGGGGGGGGGGGGTCTCAACCTGTCGAACTCCGTCAAAACTAAGTAGTTACAAAAAAGACACGCGCTTAACGTTAATCCGTTAATATAGTTAGGGTGCAGGCGAATTCTATCTTACTATCAAAAATTGTCGTGGTAAATTGTGTCTGCATCTTGTTATCTCCAAATAATAAAAAAAAATAACGAGCGAGAAGTTATGCGCTCCATCTGTTGTTAATCCGGAAAACGATTTTTCGAACGTGGAAGTCATGCGCGGGAAACAAAAATCAGCACAATAAGAACATTTGGTGTAATTATAGATACTATATTGGTTTTAATAATTTAAACGTGATTTTAAAGACATTCTGAAGGGTTTTTAAAGCATATGTAGGAATGGTAGGAAAGCAGGGTATACTCGAGTGGTAAACCTGTAAAATGAATATTTTCCGGATGATCGTCAACCTCTGAAGGAGATGGCTGTAAAAGAAAGCAAAAAAAAAATCGGTATAAGTTGCATTTTTTAACTCCGTGTTATTTTATTGTGTGTTATTATTTTTTGTGTTAGATAATCTAAACCGCAAAAAAGAAGGAAAATTCTAAAACTACATAATCAAAAATCCTTTGGATAAGATAAACATAGTATAAATATAATGAGTTATGAAGAATATAAACTTTTTTTTACTTTTAAGCAAAGCTTTGGTTGAATAAGCGCGACAATACCTAGAATAACTTAACTGATAACAACGTGTTACAAAGTAAGCAATATTTAGTTATGTGTTTAATTAGCAGGGTGTTAGTGTAATAACAAATGCATTATACAAACTGAAACTCAGTGTTTAGTGGCTACATTTTCATTTAGCTACACACCAAAGGACAGACGCATCGATCCATACCCCAGCCACCCACCAGGGACCTCAGGGCTGCTGGGGGGAGGGGAGGGGGGGTCGCGAATGCAAATCTGTCGGGAGGCACTCGCAAAATATACACAAATTATTTGAATGCGGCAACACTGTAATCTCCGCTAGACAGAAAAAAATACGAGAGGACAAATTATTTTGAAGTTAAAATGTTCTGCAATTAAGTTGTTCCGCAAGCTGCAGATTTTAAAAGCAAGAAGATTAGGAATAAATTATGAATGAACACGTCGATCGTCCAGTTGAATAGTCTTAATAGATTGGGAAGAAACTTTGGGAATATGATATGCGCATAGGATAGTGAGTACTGGCGTTATGAAATTATTTCCTTTACTATTCATCCGATTGCGATTAAAATTTCATCCGATTGTTATTTTTTTTTAATTGTTGTGAACATGCCCGTGAATATTTCTATATATATATTGGAGAGCTCTGGCGTTATGAAATTTGCATAAAAAATGAAATAGGTCACGCGATTTGTTGGAAAAATGGGTGTATTTTATGGAGTTGAGGCAGGGAAAAAAGGCTGGGTATGCGGGAGGGTCGGATAGGGAATTAAGGAGGGAGGCTTCGCGGGAGGGGGACGAGGGAAAGAGTAAGGCGGAGAAGGTGAAAGAGGAAGGTAAAAGGGGAACGTGGGAAGACAAGGGGGTGAGGGAGGGAAAGAGGAGGCGGAAGGGGAACGGGGACGAATAGGAAATGACACGAAGGGAGAAACAAATTATTTAACGCATGCCGGGTATCATCAAGTATGCTATAAAATAACACAGGAGCCCTAACCGTCTGGTACTTTAGTATGACATTTTTAAATATCCTACTAGTGACCCAAAAATTCAACATTTTGTTTAATTCACTACAAGTTTTTCTGCAATATAATTGATTTGCTTGTGTTTATGAGTAATCTGAGTATTGTACCAGATGGTGGGTACACTTTTACTTATAACTGCATACTTAACTAAAATTTCGATTTTTTGAGAAGTCTCACTAATCACCTGGAAGATCACGTGATGAATAATAATGAATCAATAGGCGTTTTTAACATTCTCACGCAACGGCGACGATACAAAAAAGGAATAAACGTACGTTTCTTATCACAATAATGCTGGAGCTCTTTCTTACACATTAAATAATGGAGATACAAAAGATGAGACACAATATGCGAACGTTCCCAAAAGAAAAAAAAGCGAGTGTGCTTTAGAGTACACGACTGAAGTAAAACTTCTTTAGCTCCATCTATACATCCGCATCTCCTTCACTAATTTATATCTCCCTCTCAACTTCCGTTCGCCTCGCCCGATCACCACTTTTCATAGCGCATTCACCAGCTTACCCCTTACATCAAGCGTGCGTAAAGAAGTTTTACTTCGAAAAAAGGTTTAAAATTACTTTGGGAGGAAATAAACATAGGTACATTGTGTGTCTCATCTTTAATCTCACCATTATTAAATGTGTAAGAAAGGGCTGCTAAATTATTGTGACGTGGAACGTACGTTTATTCTTCTTTATATCGTCGCCGTTCCGTAAACGTGAGAATACTAAATGCGCCTAATGGAATAATGAAACAAGGTTTAGGGCAGTCTTGTAGTTTCCATCATCAGGACAGATGTTGTTATATAGACCGTGAAAATTTTAAAGTAACCATTTCAAATCTACTTCCTCCTAATTCAAAGTTTTGTATTCACAATACCTATATTTAAATTGTAATTTATGAGAAACTTGGTAATCAAAAGAGCTGGGGCAGTTCTCGCACATCAGATCTGTCAAAATATGCGGCTTATGGTCACGGTAACGCGCATCCAAAGATGGAAACGTAGGCCCCTAATTACTGTGATTTATGCTTGCACATCTGATGCATGACGACGTTTATTAAGGATCTAACCACAGAGTAAAGCCAGGGACATACACAGCGTTAAAAGCGCCGGCGTTATTTGGCTTGGCCTACTTCACCATATCGCTTGCCATACATTTGCGATTGGAATGCATGGCGAGGAATATGCTGAAATAGGCCAAGCCAAATAACGCTAGCGCTTATAACGCCGTGTGTGTCCCTGGCTTAAAGAATATCCTCAGAGGAGCACAAGTCAGAATTACGAACCTCTCTCTATACGACAGGATCTAGGATACTCAAGTACAATGAAATACCATAAGAGTTCAATACCAAGATCTTGCTCGTGCAAGCGAAATATTTATATCGAGTAGAGTAATTTTTTGTATGCTACATACAATTTGGGTGCCGGTTATGGGTACCGCCGCCCGGAGAACCATTTATTGGACAACCATCAAATCTGACAAAAGTCACCCCACGTGGTTCGCTACCTACTAGTTAATTACTACAACTTTTTTAATTAATTTTTTTAGTCCATATAAGCGTGTCCCGGTTTTGTAAATATTACCCTTAGGAGGGTTGTCCGGGTTCATGGGATGAAGTTTGTCTAGGTCTTGGCGGCGAATGCGTTAGCCCACTTACAAGGAGAGATTGGTTGAGACAGACCTAACCTATACCTCATGGATTCATACTGAGTCTGTCACTCGTAGACACATTGACCCCCAAATTCCTATCCATCCGGTTCTTTCTCTCCTTAATTTCCCTAAAAAGACCTTTTACACAGCATACTAAAAGATGACATGGGCCCCGGGGAAAATTTTCCAATACAAAAAAAACCATGCGTCAAAAACCACCGTAATAAACCTCAGATGTAATACATGTATAATGGTACAATTATAAAGTATCTTTATTTATTGTTATTCCTCCTTCAAATTTCTTTCTATTTTAATGTACCTATACTTTAATCCAGCGTTTCCCAAAAGGTGTTCCGCGGAACCCTGGGGTTCCGTAGAAGCATCACAAGGGTTCCACGCTCCGTCCAGATTTAACGTATGTATACAGAAAATAACAAATACAGAAACAGACTGGATGCAGCTCCAGATCTTGGTATTCAGCTGTCTGACATAAAGCCTGATTTTAATGCTATTTTAACAAAAAATGGAAAAAATATAACTCTTCACATTAAAGTAAGTTTTACACAAAACTTTTGATCTTTCTTTTCAAGGTAAACATGAAAGTATTATAACTACATCTTTTTCTTATAAAAATAGGGTTCCGCCTAGAAAAGTATGATCGATAAGGGGGGTTCCGGGGCGAAAAAAAATTGGGAAACGCTGCTTTAATCTCTTTCTATTGTAATGTACCTTTCTTCATTTTATTGTTGTAAAATATTGATCTATTTCCTTCTTTTATTATTTTTCATATTTTATTGAAATGCTATACCAATATGGATTACATTGCATCGGACAATCCCTGTATGTTGACCGGAATAAAAGTATTATTACGAGTATTATATTGGGACGTGGGAAATTTGGAACACGAGGCGATTATTGATGGAAAAATTATAACGAATAATTTACATTCATACACAAACAACATTTAATATTCGTAAATAAAAACTCATAAACAAGTTTATTTGGTACTTTTTTTAAATTGAGGGTGGACCATCAAATTTCATATTTTGTTACCAAATAATAAATGATAATCCTAGCCAGAAAAACAGTCAATGTAATAATAAAGATCGATATATTTATGTTTTTATTTTCGATTTTCGCCTTTTAACAATTTATTTATTATTTTATATTTTATTAAATCACAGTGAATTAAAGTAGCCTTTCATTTTGTGGTGTAGAATAACCATGGAAAACGACGAAAGCCCCGAGGAAAATAATTTCCATCGGTGTCTATGTCTTAGAGGATCGTATCTTTGAGGATAATGTGTAGATGGTCATTTTGAAGAGAGGACGGAAAGAACACGGGTCTTGAAGAAACATGAGGGAGCAAACACAGAGGCCGGCAAATCGTTCCATAGCTGCGATGTTGAATCCAAAAAGCTGGACCTGGTGAAAATGTAGGATTTCTAAAAAAGTATTGTGAAGAAAAGAATACAACGGCAAATTGAGCTTGTAGATGTAGAATGATATATTTTTTTGACCAAATTTAATCTAAGTTCACGTGATAAAATCTGAATTATGCGATTATATAAGCGGCGTCTCCTCGGGACGAAAATGTGTACTCATTTTATGGGTGGTTAGGTCCGGGCCACAATGTTTTTGTTTTCCGTGACCGATAGAAACTAAAAAAACGTTGTGGCTCTGCCCTAATGTTTTTGCTTTTGTCGGATGTTTTGTTAAACATTTTGTCGCAAGATACGCCGCTTTAGGTCGGGGCCACAATGTTTTTGTTTTCCGTGACCGATAGAAACAAAAAAACGTTGTGCCTTGTCCTAGTGTTTTAGCGTTTGTCGGGTGTTTTGTTAAACATTTTGTCGCAGGAGACGCCGCTTTAACTATACAGAAGGCATTTTGTAAAGAAGTATCTTTTATTACTACTGTTGTTCATTTTTTTCTTAAACATGGTATGGTACCCTACATCACCATAATACACGGAAATAAGTGGTGCGAATTGAGACTAGTGTTTTCATTAATGTATATTTATACTAACTTCGTTCTATGGTTCCACCGGAACACAAATGAATCTAACGAAATCTTAATATTTTAAACTAAAACTTTATCAGATTATCATACGCATGAGCATTGTGCCGATAAAACAATTATTCTTGATTGCAATCGGTACAAGCAAATTAACTTATCTAGGCCAGTGGACTAGGAACGAATCAGGCAGTAACACGGTCCAGACGGCAGACTGTGCCTCTGCTTGGAAAGTGATACCTGTTTTAACTCTAGCGTAAAGGCGTAACAAGGTATCATCAAGTACTAGTATTATTTCTCTTACTTCTTATATGGATTATCATCATCATCATCAATTGAGTGTCATCTTTGGCACAGTTCTTCCGAGTGGCGACTTGTAGAGAAACGTGTCAACATTGTACTCGTTTGAAACGGAATTGTACGAATATTAACCACTGAGATGGTCAGATTATTTCTGCTTTGCAATAAAATATAAGTAAATGGAATATTTCTGAACATCTTAAAAAAAAAAATTAATTATTAAAAATAAACATATACTTTTTTAATTAATATTTTTTTAATGCGAAGATAGAAAAGTTTTAAAAATGACTCACCTTGCGGTTTTTCTAACTTACTGAAACCAAAAAAAAATAAAAACACATATAATACACATTTTATTAAACATTTGTATTATAAATGTTATTATCACCTTATTTTTTGTCGTATCACGTAAAAATATTTAATAAAAAATTCCCAAAGATTCATACATTTGTATCAATTTGCGGTCGGAAACTTTGGTTTTATAAAGATGCACATTTTAATATGAAGTTGAGTCCTTTTTTTATCAATGTTCACGTGCAAACTTAAATACGAATTTATTTAATTTTTAATGTAATTTTTCACCGAAACTTGCAATAGTTCCTAACATAGCGGTCGGTGAAAAATGACATTTCGTGTTTTTAAATTTAAGAATAACCATTAAAATGAACTTTTTTCGAAATTCCGGTAACTGAATTGATTAGTATCTACTAGTTATCTAACTAGGTACGACAACCTTTTAAATTTATTTTTTTAGTCCGTAAAGCGTGTCCCGGTTTTGTAAATATTTACCGTAATTTTTTTCACAAACGGGGAACAAATGACGTCACACACTCTCCCGCCTCTTACCGGGCGTTATGGCGGGCCTTAATAAAATTCAAACTTGTAAAATTGATTTAATTATGAAAACGACTTTAAAAAAAACTGGTATTTAAGTTTGCGTATCATCTACATGAACATATTTTTTATAAGTCAAAATATTTTTCACTCAACTTCCTTATTATTCTGTGATTATTTTTTTGATTTGAAATAAAGCGTGGTTTCTTCTCTTTCTAACACTGTTTAGATCATATTAATCACGATGATAATAGCTGTAATGTACTAGCTTTTCCCAAAAAGGAACAAATTAGTATGAAGGGTTAAGACAGAACAGATAGAAACCTGTCCTGAAAAATCATTTTCTACCTACTTACTTAACTTGACATGACCCGACTCAAGCATTTGAAAAACACTACTGCGCAGTCTTTATAGACCATATCATGACCGGTAGCCAATTAAGTGCAGAAAAAACGGTAAAATATTGTGAAAAATTTAAACCCATTAATATAATATTTTTTTAACGACACCATTTTTGTTCGTCACCTGTTTTCCGCGACGGTATCAGTTGGAGGCATCCAGCACAGTTATATTAATTGTCATCGTATGTTGGGGGCAGTGAGAAACCTACAAGTTGGTGACTAGTTGTAAATGGGACAAATAATACAGACATCTCGTGGAGACGAAATTATTGTAAAAACAGTAACTAAGAAAGAATTCAGCCTAATGTAGATAAATTTTAATTAACATATTAAAATGTTAACTTATTAACGCAGTGTTATCATCTCCGATCCAAGGACACGCTGGGCCTGTAGTCGTATGTATTTTAAATAAAATTTCTGCCTGTACAGAGTAGATACAAATAATACAATATAATATGTACCTCCACTTTAACGCAGCGAAGCGTTCATTGGTCGATTGTACATATAGTTTTATATTATCGACGAACGTGTGGATGGGATCTTTTAGACATAAATTGTTATAATGTTTCATCTAGTCTGTAGTTAGAAATAAGATTGTAAAAATATATTACAAATTTGTACAGCGCCCTTGAGGTGATTTTTCACAAACACGGCGCTATACAAACCATTTAAGAATTATTATTACAGTAATATCCTAGTTATAGATGAAAATTAGGTGACATCATCATCACCGCTGCTTAAGAGGACTTTGAACCACACGCGGAACACCCGCGTCTGTCATTCTGTCCCGCTCACAATAAGCTCACGCACACTTACAATACATGCGAATGCGAAATGTGCGAATGAGACAACGCTCAAATTTACCTACAGAAATCGCTCGAAAAGGGGTTTATGGATAATACACTTTTCTACACCGAAACTTTCACGAAATTAAAATTTAAAAAAAAAATATTTTTTAGAAAGAAGAAACTACGTCGGTAGCTTTTTATAATTTTATAATTCTTTATGAGAGTTGAGTTAGCAGCACTTTTTCCTTAAATAATATTTTTTGATAAATCGTACATGTTTGACAGTGAATGTTTACGTTAATACGAAACGCATCGAAAATTCGAAAACATACCGACATAGTTTTCACCCTCTAAAAGGCAGTATAAAAAAAATATATTCATTTTGTGCAATTTTCGATGTAGAAAAGTGTTTTTTCCCGGGCGTCCTTTTTGTATGGGCCGAAAAGCGAAGTCTATCGTCTTAAACCCCTGGGAGAGATACCTAGGAAACGCCTCGACACCATGAACCTGAAGAGTCCTGGATAGAGCATTAATACGATTTTGTATGAATGGCATTGAAGCCAAATCTAGGATGAAGGGAAATTGTCTGGCAGCCATCTTGTATGACAAACTTTTGAAATGATTTGTAAGCAAAGTTGTACATAGTTAACTTTTTTTTTTTTAAATTTTCTTTATTCATTAAACTGCTGGTTACATATTTTTAACTATTTTTATTTTATGTTTGTATTGTTAATGCAATTATAACGGCTTATGATTTTTTTGGATATATGATAAGACAGAGAATGGCATATGTCATTAACAAAATTAAGCAGGTATTTGTAATATATCTTCCCCCTAAACCCGCGGCAAAATTTTTTTTTTTGAATAGTTCTTCAAAATCAAAGTTTTTTTTTAATACGTCGGTCGCCGACAGTTGTCGGTGTCTTGCTATCTACCATAAGTACGTAAATAAGCTCTTTGTTTGTCAGATATCTTCCATCCTTGCTACATACCCTCTCAGCGGAACCATCCCACTTTCATATATCATGTATTTTATGATCTTCATCTCAAAATTATGCAATCAACTTTCCCTATTGTTCGTGAGGGCCCAGCACCCAACAACGGTAGCTTAGCCCAAGTCTAATGAGGGCCTATCAGAGATCTATATCAGATAAAATATTCGTACTTGATTCAGCAATCAACATTTCAGTAGGCGCTATGTTTATATTATGGGACGTACTTGACTTACTTTCACCAGCGATTCCTTACATTATTTTGAGTAAAAAATGTGAACGAAATTTTGTTCGCCGGTGACTTTTTTTTCATCAAAATCCAAAAAAACTTCTACATGTCGTCACTGGACACTCGGCCGAGTAACAGGCTAAGCTCTCACCCGCCCTTTGAATGTCCAATGCATACTGATTAATTATGTTTTAGTTGAAAAAAAAAACATAAAAAATAACACCGGAGAAAAAAAAATTATTTGCATTTCTTACTCCAAGTAATGTCACGAATCACTGGTTAGTCAAGTAGCCTTGTACTTAGGCTTTATAATTATTGTACTTAAACCCAAGCACAGTAAATATAATGATGCATGTAAATAATAAATCGACGTTACATCGATAATCTCGAGATATTTATAATTCATATATTAGGATAGGAAAGTAATTTAAAGCTTGTTTTATTGATTGAATTCATGTTAGCTTCGGTTTATTCTGAAACCTTGTATTTCGTTATACTACGGTAACATCCACGCGACATATCACAAGTGTTTCACTGAGTGTGCTAAGGGAAGTACATCGCCACTAGATCGTGGGTCGTTGAGAGGTGGGTCAAGGAAGATGCTGTAGGAAGAGGTTAGTTAATGCGGGCCTGAAGACAACTGTTTTAAATGTAGGTGGAAAGACGAATACTTGCAGATTGTTCTACCCGCCCGCTGTTTGGTAAAATAACGAATTGGAGTAAGGACTCGTTCTCACGCTACCGACATAAACTGTGAACGGGTGTTCCATACTCTCGTCCGACAAGTTTAAATCCGGTGCTCCTACGAGTATTATAAACTAGTTGGGAGCCATTGAGTCAGTTACTACTCTTGACTGATAACTTGCATGAACAAGGAAAAAAAACTACAGGAATTTTAATCGTTAAGTGGAAACCCGGCGGTAATGAGAGAGGAAATCAGATTTCAATCGAAAATTTCAGAAATGTATTTCTTCAGGAATTCTTTGATAATTATTTCGATTTCCTTCAATATCTTCTAATAACCATTAAAATTTTGTCTTGAAATCATTTGCCAACTACAAAAAGTAATTTTGTCTTTCAGTATTAATAATATTCAATCCGTGTGACCTAGAATTTAAACATTGACCCGATAATAATTTAAAATTAATAGAATACTTCATGCAACTAAAATTTTGCTTCGTTAATGATTACTATTTTAATGTTGTTTTAATATTAATCGTTTATTTTTTGTATTTATTGTAATGATTACTATATAAATGTTTGTATTCCTAATACACCCAATAAAATAAAATAATATTTAATAAAGTGATGCATATGATTGGTACACGGAGTTTAGTCGCCGACCATTACTAATTGTGAGATATACTTTCAAGCGAGGGTTGGTTTGAACTATGTTCACAAAAACTCGTATTGAGAAAACAAGATTTGAAGTTTAAAAAAAATCTATTTTTGTTTCCTTTACTTCAAACTAATTGCTATAAAATAGAAGGGTTAATCTACCTAAAAGTTAAATAACAACATAATTAGTTGAATTTTTATTTGAATAAAAGCATAATCAAGAACGTAAAAGAAAACTTTTTTAAACAGAATAGCAAAAAAAATTGTGTTGGTTTGTACCACGATACCACCATATTTATTGTTGGTTTATACTATATCCATATTTTGGGCGAAGAAGGAACAAACCAACAGTAATTTCATCCTATGGCACATCAAACAATAATAATTTAACATTCACATAAATAAGGTTTTAATAAATTAAAACGAAAAGTATTAAAAAAATTTCATTACAAAATAGAAAATTTTGTATTGTCGTATGAATAAACAAAATTTATAAAGTAATCAAACATTAGTAATTTTTACAAACACGTACATAAGGTTTTAATAAATAATAGTAAAAAAATAGTATTCGCCAATTGTACACTCCAATCCTCATAAAAATGTACGGAGTAATCTAACATTAGTGATTTTTACAAACACGTACATAAGGTTTTAATAAATGATAGTAAAAAAATTGTATTGGCCAATGGACATAGTGCAAACCCTCATATTTTGTAATTACTATGGAGATAGAACAAAAAGTGATGTTCAAAATATAAGTTCCCGCCGAAAATAAATTAAGAAACGTGAATCAATTTTTAAAAATTCAATATGGAAGAATGTTGTAGTCTTACTATTGGTATCTAAAGTTTCGTTTATCAACAGTAGTATGCGTTACAGGAATTTTTAGTACGCTTTGTTAGGGTTTCGAGTACAGCGAGTGTTTAATATTTTTTAGTAGTATTTATGTATGTTTGTGCATACATGAGTGAGGATTGTATTTGCGTATGCAACGTCAAAACTTCAACACATTCATAATATTAAAGATTAAGTTCGAGTCTGTAATTAAATTAGCTTAAGGATTAATTTTATAACAGTTTTATGTGACTTTATGATTGTGTCTAGAGCAGATGCAGTGCCACCTCTCCATGCAATGACACCATACTTAATAATTGTTTTTTTTTTAAATTGATGCAAAATAAAGCACTTTCAAGTTGTTGAAGTCGAGAAATCGTATCGTTCTGAAAATAGTACAAGATTTCTTAAGTTATGTATTAAATTAACAAACATAAAACCGAGTTAAAGATAACTACTTCAACATCAATGTTGACTTCGTCGTGTCTTACATCGCCATAAATACAAAAACGTAACACACCTGACCAGGTTTCTAACGAATAGCACCAACGAAGCCGGCTTTTACCTGTTAATGTATTCACGCTCGCAACAAAGTAGGTGTCCATTTTCACGGTCAGATTACGTCATTGTTGACGCAAGAGTTGGATGACACTTGCTGTCGGAACTTGATCGAAATAAATGCTCTAATTGATTATCGGCTACAACTCGCACTTGCAAGTTCACAGAATTCAAACTGACTGGTCATTTATGTTGAATCGGTAATTGTAAAATTGGTGACATGCTTAAGACGATAGACTTCGCTTTTCGGCCCATACAAAAAGGACGCCCGGGAAAAAACGCTTTTCTACATCGAAAATTGCACAAAATGAATATATATTTTTTTATACTGCCTTCTAGAGGGTGAAAACTATGTCGGTATGTTTTCGAATTTTCGATGCGTTTCGTATTAACGTAAATATTCACTGTCAAACATGTACGATTTATCAAAAAATATTATTTAAGGAAAAAGTGCTGCTAACTCAACTCTCATAAAGAATTATAAAATTATAAAAAGCTACCGACGTAGCTTCTTCTTTATAAAAAATATATTTTTTTAAAAATTTAAATTTCGTGAAAGTTTCGGTGTTAAAAAGTGTATTCTCCATAAACCCCTTTTCGAGCGATTTCTGTAGGTAAATTTGAGCGTTGTCTCATTCGCACATTTCGCATTCGCATGTATTGTAAGTGTGCGTGAGCTTATTGCATGTATTGTATGTAAGCTTATCGCATGTATTGTAAGTGTGCGTGAGCTTATCCTATCTCTGCTGTATCTGGGGCTTTGCCTCAAAGAAATTGATAGCCGACCTGCAGGTAGTTCAAAACCGAGCTCTCAGAAATGTTCATGGACTTCCATGGGACACTCATGTCAGGGACATCTATTCAGTTTCCGGTATCCTTCCAATCACAATCCTTCCTAAACATGAAATCACAAGCACCATCCTACAAATTACCCAACAATCAACTCATACTAACACCAAGCCAATTTACAATCAAGACATCCACAACCACAATACTCTAAATAACGATTATTTTATTAAATTGATAAACTAATGTTTAAGACAAGATTTTTTATGCATAGCACAAAGGGTAACAATTATTATAAGCAATAATTATTAGCCTGAAACACTCATCAATATTGAAACCTCTCCCGAGAAAAGATATATGTCGCCGACGGGACTCGAACCCGCACCCCTCTGTTTGCCGGACAGGAGCTCTACCATTAAGCTACGGCGGGATACCTCCTACCCGCCAAATGACTCAATATATACCTAGTGTTTCATTCAACAATTATCGCTTATTATATTTTTTCACCTGCAAACAACCAACTTTATTTTTATATGAGAAAGGCATGTAAGTGCTAACTCTCTCACTAGGTGGCGTCGAGACATTATATCTACATTTGTTGGTGAAAATACTTTTAACTCGTCAAATATTGATTATTTTATTAAATTGATAAACTAATGTTTAAGACAAGATTTTTTATGCATAGCACAAAGGGTAACAATTATTATAAGCAATAATTATTAGCCTGAAACACTCATCAATATTGAAACCTCTCCCGAGAAAAGATATATGTCGCCGACGGGACTCGAACCCGCACCCCTCTGTTTGCCGGACAGGAGCTCTACCATTAAGCTACGGCGGGATACCTCCTACCCGCAAAATAAAGTTGGTTGTTTGCAGGTGAAAAAATATAATAAGCGATAATTGTTGAATGAAACACTAGGTATATATTGAGTCATTTGGCGGGTAGGAGGTATCCCGCCGTAGCTTAATGGTAGAGCTCCTGTCCGGCAAACAGAGGGGTGCGGGTTCGAGTCCCGTCGGCGACATATATCTTTTCTCGGGAGAGGTTTCAATATTGATGAGTGTTTCAGGCTAATAATTATTGCTTATAATAATTGTTACTCTAAATAACAATAAAATCCTCATTCCTCAAACACACACCACAAAATATGGGATAAAATCTCTGAACTATATTGCCTATACACTATATAATTCGCTTCCAGACATGTACAAAAACATCCAGCATAATAAAAAATTCCAAAGCAATGCTTTAAAAGAATATTTTTTAACTACATTTAAAAATGAAAATATGTAATCGTCTTGTCATTTTTTGTTCTATCTTATATACTCGTATCAGTTTTTCCCTCTCTTTACCTGTTTTCTCTTGTTGTTTGTTCTACTTAACCTGTCTTTATTTTTATTTTTATGCTGTACTGAATGTAAAACTTATACTATGATATCAAAATACCTTTGTAAAATTGTAACTACTACCTCCTACCTGAATTGTAAGTTCCTCCTGTCCTAAAATGAGTTTTGTAACTCATCGGGATTGCTCTAGCAAGAAATAAAAACAATGAAAAAAAAAAAATTGTGAGCGGGACAGAATGACAGTCGCGGGTGTTCCGCGTGTGGTTCAAAGTCTAGCCTCTTAAACTCTCTGGGACTATTATAGTCGCTTCCCATGGAACGTATTGTACTGAACTTTCAATAAGAATACGCGGTATCACGGTATTTAATCAATAATATAGTGGTTTGATGTCAAAATAAACTTGAACGACTGAACAAGTATTAAATTTCAATTCATTTCTTATCAAAAGCAAAATCACTTTGTAATCGGAAGACTGGATTGCTAGCTGCTCCCCGCCAACCGTACAGAGTTCCGAGTATGAATAGGCTATTATAATTTCGATTGTCGGTGCTATGTATGCGATGAACTCAATTTTGCTTAGAATTTAAGTGTCATTTTCAAAATTGGAACTCAATGTGTGAAGAATTCAGACAAGCGATTAAGTACCTACCTATAATTTAAAAAGTTTAAAATTATTTTGAAAATCATTTTTAAAATTAGTACTGATTTTTCAAGAATTGAGACAATCTCGTGATTCTTCACGGGTTTGCACTAGTTTGCACTAGTCGTCGTAATAATAATACTATAGAACTGTTTTCAAAGTAAATTAATAAATAAGTAACATATACTTACTAATACTTGTTTTAAAACTTTATTTATTCACATTTCTTTATGCATATAACATAACATAATAACAAATGGTATAAACAAGAAATGAAAACCCACAAAGGCACTGCCTGAGTTTGGGTAATATAAAAACAAGCACTATATTTCCAAGTAACTGAAGTATAAAATAGACTTATAAAACATATAAAAAATAAAAAAAAGTTAGTATTTCGTAAGTAGAATAAGTGAAAAAGTTTTTTTTACTATTATTATATTCACACCTCTCTCTCATCAAAAAAGACCTTCCTCAAAGCATCCCCAAAAATGACACAGATTCTGAGAAAAAATGTTTTCCTCAGAGCCCCCTGTGTGAAGTTAATGCAAAAAAGAGTCTTAAAACGAAAACAATGTATCAATTAATTACTCAGGCTAGCGCATTCCGTAACAACAGTCATTTATTACACCAGGAAATTTAGTAGAATGAAGTTAATTCTACTTTCTGCTCGCTTTTTCTAATCAGCAGGAGTAGTAGACGCTTGCTACCTACTTTAGACCTCCTAATCCACATTATTCTCCGCCGCCGTGTTCGCCATTGACACGCCATGTTCTCCTGACTCCTAATACGATGGTTATCCCGCTGCTGGCTTATTCAATGTATAAATGAACACCTCAAGCATCACGCCATGTTCGGGAGGTCAGTTGTAATGCCACCTACCTGATTAAAATCGCCTTCCCCAGCTATTAGCGGTGAAATACACCTGAGCCCGTCGAATAAATGCTAAGTAGTAGACAATAAAAAATAAACATACCCTGAAGTATAACAGTACTGATTTATGCCTAGAAACGATAAATTCAAGTTAAGTTTTTATCAATCTCGATTACAAAGCAGAAATGTATTTTTATGAAGCAATAAAAACTATCGAACGGTTAGCTCCAGCGTCATGAAATTTGCTTATATTTTACTACCTAGAATCTCCATTTCAAGCTCGAGACGTAATTACTATCGCAAGATGCTTTGAAATATTAAAAAAGTAGGAATAGACGCCAGAGTATTTGTTCGAGAAAATTTTATAACAATTTTCCAACATAATAAGTAATAATAATAAATAATAATAAAATCATTTATTCATCAATAATTTTTTTTTTTTACATATATATACATTTTTGATTAAACATTGGTTTTATTGACGAAAAGGTCACTGCTCAGCTGTAATTCAGGATTTCTCCTTGAATGCAGCTGGTTTTCAGCAGTGCCTCCAATAAAAGACAGAAAATAAATACAAATAAATTAAATTACATAAAAATAATCAAACCAAATCTCAAAATCAACATAAACAATATAAATAATAAAAAAAGAAATAGAAATAAATAAAAATATATAAATAATGTAAAATGTAAATTGTTTATATTAAATTAAAATGTTATGCGGTTAACTGTGCAGTCAGCAACCATTCGCCGTAGAGCCTCTTGAAGCTCTGCAAATATGTCGATATTCTAATAGACAGTGGTATTTCATTTTATAGTTTTGATGATGAATAACAGAAACGTCCTTCAAATACAGCCGTTTTATGTTTTGGGAGAATTAGTAAATGGTCCCTTCAGCGTGTACTGTGTGCATGAGAGTCACAGGACCACTGCAGTCTATCAAACAGATAGGAAGGAACCTTTGAATGCAGCAAATTGTATATTTGACACATTTGATGTAACTTCCTTCTGTTTAACATATTTAAGATCCGATGCCGAAATAGATAAGGCGAGATATGCTCGCGTCTCGAAACATAAGTAAATTAATTTATAAAAAAGGTTCCAATCTAGATATAGAAGTAGAAGACTGTCTGTAACGGGCGGGCGGCATGGATTTAAAAAAAAATATAAGTCTAGTTTTTTAATCCGAGATTAATGAATGTTTGTTTCGACCTTCAAAACAAGAGGAAGGTCGTTGGTTACATTAGATTTCTAAAAACAATCCCGAACCACTTTTTCCACCCCTAGCAGAATTTCGATACTTGACGTTAAAAATAAGAGGAAAGTCACTGTCTACATACATATATGATTTCTAAAAATTCTGTGTATAATGAGTTAGGTCCGGGCAATCCCGGGGACATCAGCTATACTAAACGAAATTGCCATGGCACTGCATTAGGTAACATGTACAAAGAAGGGTCGATATTTCATTCGAGTTTGGGTTTTGACCCAATTTCAAGTGCCGAGGAAACAGAAATGCAATTACAAGAAAATTTGATTGGAAAAAACCAACGAAGAGATAAAGCTCAAATTTGAGAGCGAGTAGGATACCCTCATTTCAGGTTTCCGAAACAGGGGCATTTGTGAACATATTTGTAAAAATGAACCGTAAATGCCGTTGTATTTTCACATAAAATAAAAACTTACTTCAAAAAAGAATCGTAGGTACGGGATAATTTTAGCAACTGCAAATATGGAAAAAAAATCTTCCCACCAGGCGTTAAAAATGTAATTTGTTTTCAAATGAACAGGTTTTATTTTCTTTTTATTATTAAATTAAACAATATAACTTTGTTAAAACCACTGATTTCTTTAATTAATGCCGACCGGTTCAGGAACAACCGTTCCTTCCTCAGGGCAAACATATAATGATTTGATAATTAGAAAAGAGTGGGAGGGTACAATTTATTACTAAGTGTTGTGGTAGGGATAGTGGCGTGGTTAGGAATTAATGAAAAGTTGTGGGAGGGAACAGAACGGACATCGAAAGTATTTACTGATGTTGATTTTAAATTTTTCGATGACTTAAGGGGAGTGGAGCACAGATAAAATTATTATAAATTGTGCCTAGCTATAAAAGGCAGTTTTTTAATCAATTTGTCTGACTTTCATCCTTCAAAGGTAGTGGGAAGGTTAATTTATCCATTAATTTGATTTGAATGGGCAAATTTCATAAACATAATATGAAAGATTTCCAACTGAAAACTTTAAAAGATTGCAAACTAAAACACTGTAATCCATGGGAGTTTGGATCATTAACGTTGATAAAAGAATTTATTGATACGATGCTACTATTTAATTACATATCTATGAATGCTCTTTTTTACGGATTTAACGCCTAATAGTAACATTGAAAACAACACACGTTTATCACATCGCTTGTCTTGATTCCAACCATGAACTTTACAAAATAAATATTATTTCTCAGCTTAATAGGAAGGGTTCTATTAAGGGAAATGTCCGACTTCCGGAAAAAGCGTATTATGTATTTTTTCAGAAGATAAATAATTTAATTTCAAAATTGGAAATATTTATGTGTGCGCAAGGTGTTTTCAATTCGGGAGCCGAATATGAGCAGCGCCGCCCCGGGAATCATTTGTTGCAAAACTAACATCACTGCCATAGTGTTTCACCCAAAGTGGATTGGTATGTTTGATGACTTGGCAGGGGTGCACGGGTTCATGGGGTGAGGTTTATCTAGGTCTTGGGGTCGAATGTGTCTGGCCACCTTATGCACGGTGGGCTAGATCAAGATAATGGTTTAGGGCGTTTTAACCTCTCCAGCCGGACTCTCTCGACCCATCCCCTTGCATCAGAGTTGGAGGGATAGATTCATACGTCCGTTACTCTTGGATACACTGATTTCCAGATTCTTACCCACCCTTCATACCTTTTTCCTTCCCATAACTTTTCCTCCCTTTCCCTAAAAAGGCGAATGTCACAACTTTTCCCCTCTTTCCCTAAAAATCGTGAATCACCTGTGTGAAGGTAATGTAAAAAAAAATATTAATTCCAGTCACATGAAAATTTGGTCAAAGTTCAAAAGTTCATACAGAGGAATATACGAGTATTTTATAGCTACAAATATCTACCTACCTTTTACAGGTTGTGAAATATGTTCGGAGAAAGAACATTCACGTCACTTTTGCACATAATAAATAATTATCACATTATGTTCTATGAAATATAAGGAAGGTAGGGGGCAATTCCGCTGAAACTATTTTCGCTGGCAAATATTTCCGGTTGGCAGGAGTTATTTCCAGAAATGAGAAGCTATTTCATACAGCGTCACCGCAGCTACATCCGCCTGTTGGGCGGCTTTTGGGAATGCAGCGAGCCGTGGCAGGGATAATAATATTACCTAACCGCAGAAGTATACCTATGCGGTGTTCTTTCCGTTGAAGGAACTGTCACATCAAGACGCGTACCAAGGAATTATATTATCGAACATTTTCGTAATTATATTTATTTATTTATTAACGCAATTTTAAGAAGGTTTTTGCATATGGATAGAAAAACATAAAAAATTAGTCATTTTTAAATCAAATTATAGACGTATTGAAACTTTTTTACAAAAAACAAATTGATTTTGAAAGTTTGTTATTTTATCTGGTAAACGCTTTTTAAATTTTTAAAAAGTATTATTAATATACTAAGGTTATACCGTTGGTCGTTGGCAGATCTGTTCAATTTTCAAACGAAATATTGTATTATACAACACAAATTTCAAATCTTATAATCCTACAGCAAAATAAATCAATACATAATCTAGTTCCCCTTTAACTCTCGTAAAGGTCGTAAAAACATGTCTAGTTTATAATTTGAAATATATATATTATCATGTTAATTTAAGTAATAAAATAAAAATAAAAGAAATAAAGACATTTCTCAGAATTTTAATTTTAGTTAAATTAAACCTATTAAAAAATAAATCCGAGAACGTGTGTAGTGACGAAAATACCTCGGTTTTTATATTTATTTATGTCTTGATTTCGTTTAGCAGGCAATTTATAAGCTATTAAATATATAAAACTAATTCTAAATCCCTTTGAATATGAATATTGATAATAATGAATACTTGGGTAATGAATAACTAGCAGGTAGATGAGTTTGTATATTTGGGAAGTATGTTTACGAGAGATGGGAAGGCTGATAGGGATATTGAAAGAAGGGTGAATGCAGGTAACTCCATTAACGGAGGAATGAACGCCGTTGGAGCCAACAAAAAGTTGTCCACAGAAGCGAAGCTAGCAGTCCACAATGGAGTACTGGTTCCTCTCTGATGTATGGCAGTGAAGCATGGAAATGGCAGAGAAAGGATGAAAGTAGAATTAATGCTGTAGAAATGTGATCCCTGGGGCGGATGTGTGGTAAAACCATGTATGATCATGTGAGGAATGTGGAGATCCGAAAAGAATGCAAGGCTGATGTGAGCGTAATAAGTAAGATTAAGAAAGGGACGCTTAGATGGTTTGGGCATGTTAAGCGAATGAATGAAGAAAGGCGTGTAAAGAGAATTTATGACGCGAATGTGAATGGTAAAAGAAGCCGAATACGCCCAAGGAAGACGTGGCACGATCAAGTAAATCAGATACTTGAGTCGGGCCATGTCAAGAGTCAGAATAATAGAAGAGCATGAATGAGAAGATGTATGAATGTGAATGAGGCAAGGAGTGTATGTCAAGACCGAGATGTTTGGCGGTCCGTCCTCTCTGCCTACCCCTGCGGGGAAACGGCGTGATGGTTAGTTAGTTTTTTTAAATCCCTTTGTTATTGAGATATTTTAAGCCAACGGTTTTGGTTAAACCCAAGCTTCATCAAGATAGTGTAATTTTAATTATTTATCAAGTAACAAAATAAATATTTCATTTACATGTATTATAGTTACAGGCGACAAAAATATCACTAAATGAGTGATTCATCAAAACTTCTTTATTCATGCATGACCAATGTCACACCACAAACTTTTTTAATATAATTATTAGCCTGAAACACTCATCAATATTGAAAACTCTCCCGAGAAAAGATATATATGTCGCCGACGGGACTCGAACCCGCACCCCTCTGTTTGCCGGACAGGAGCTCTACCATTAAGCTACGGCGGGATAGAGCTCCTGTCCGGCAAACAGAGGGGTGCGGGTTCGAGTCCCGTCGGCGACATATATCTTTTCTCGGGAGAGTTTTCAATATTGATGAGTGTTTCAGGCTAATAATTATTGCTTATAATAATTGTTACCCTTTGTGCTATGCATAAAAAAATCTTGTCTTAAACATTAGTTTATCAATTTAAAAAAATAATTTTTTAATATATATTTTTTTTACATAAGCTTCACACAGAAGGTCCTGCGGAAAAAAACCTTCAAGGGCTATGTTATATTTGGGGATACTGTGGGGAGGGTTTTTTAAGGAAAAGAATAAGAGGAAGTTTTGGGAAGAAAGGGGGTATAGGAAAACCCGGGAAACCCTGCTAACTCACTATACGTAGCGAACCACTTGGAATGACCTATGGCAGGGGTGACGGTTGTCGAATAAACGATTCCCCGGGCGGCGGTACCCATACCCCCTTTTCCCAAATTGAAAATACTTATTAATAAGTAATATATCTATAATACTGGTTGGATGCGATAAAATAAAATATTACCTATGTCGATTTAAAAATAATAAATATATAGGTAGATAGAGGTATGTTGATTTAGTCTACTTTTCGTATTAACATATTATTTGTTATGTATAGAGTGTAAAGGTTGGCTCGTCCGAGGAACCGAGATTATAGGGCTTCTCGTAGGAATCGGGCAAATATTATGTTGTTTGCTTACGTACGGAATAAAGCAATGTCATGAATTATTGTTAATGTGACGAGAAAAACATGAACACATTGAAACTCTGTGTTGATTCACGTCGTATTTTGACCTTGCAAATGCCCTTAGTAAAGAAAATAACAAAAAAGCCCTTAGATCTCTTCTGGGAAGGTAAGAAACAAGACTGATAATCAGAGTGATCATTTGTGCGTATCCATCCAAGATAAAGACATCCGTGAAATTGGGTAGGTGTAAGACGAAGGTACGGCCAGAGACCTTCAATTTTGATACTCGGTACTAATTTGAATTAAAACTGGTACTTATTACCTTTGCTAAATTCCGCAAAGATATTATTTGACTCTAATCCATATTTACATATGTAAATTATAACAAATATTTGTTTGATACGTTTTTAGATTTTCACGGCCAAAAGCATTTACCAGTACGGCCGTACTTCGGCGGTTATCTCCTGCTTTCGCTTTTTTAAATTCAGATAGAGGAAAGAGTACTACCTACTTCTTATAATAATTTGTAGTGAAGTACTTTGAAATATCTCTGATACAGCAAAAGTAAAATGTGATCCTCAGTGTTATATGTAGAATCTCTTTGAAATTTAGCCAAACGAAAAGCAGTAAGTAAGTACTTCAAAGTAACTACACATTATAATTAAAATTTAAGTTACTTTGTGGTAAGACAATGTAGTATTACTTCCCATTGAGATCTTCGTTGTAAACTCATCTTCTCTCTCATAATTTAATCACTATTAGAAAGAGAGGGGTTTGACTGATATCAAGCCTAGTGTGCTCACCTATATTTGAAATCATCAAATGATTATTTTATATAATTTTGGAATGCAGTAAAATTAAATCTCTGAAACTCTGCAATAAAAATTCTGGTTATATTTTTGACTAGTATGCAGTTGGTACCAACACTGAAATAGAATCTTTCTGACATAAGCAAACAAATATTTTCGTTGTTTGTTTTTGGGGTGTTTGCCGTGTTGCGCTACCTCCTTCTTTAGCCGACGTTTCGGACAGCATTGCAGTGTCCATCATCAGGACAGATCCGGCAGATACGACGATGTGTCCGGTGATCCGGATCTGCCCTGATGATGGACACTGCAACGCTGTCCGAAACATCGGCTAAAGAAGGAGGTAGCGCAACACGGCAAAACACCCCAAAAACAAACAACGAAAATGCTTGGCCGTGAAAATCTAAAAACGTATCAAACAAATATTTGTTATAATTTACATATGTAAATATGGATTAGAGTCAAAAAATATCTTTGCGGAATTTAGCAAAACGTCGGCTAAAGAAGGAGGTAGCGCAACACGGCATATTACCCCAAAGACAAACAACGAAAATGCTTTTGGCCGTGAAAATCTAAAACGTATCAAACAAATATTTGTTATAATTTACATATGTAAATATGGATTAGAGTCAAATAATATCTTTGCGGAATTTAGCAAAGGTAATAAGTACCAGTTTTAATTCAAATTAGTACCGAGTATCAAAATTGAAGGTCTCTGGCCGTACCTTCGTCTTACACCCACCCAATTTCACGGATGTCTTTATCTTGGATGGATACGCACAAATGATCACTCTGATTATCAGTCTTGTTTCTTACCTTCCCAGAAGAGATCTAAGGGCTTTTTTGTTATTTTCTTTACAAAGGGCATTTGCAAGGTCAAAATACGACGTGAATCAACAAAGAGTTTCAATGTGTTCATGTTTTTCTCGTCACATTAACAATAATTCATGACATTGCTTTATTCCGTACGTAAGCAAACAACATAATATTTGCCCGATTCCTACGAGAAGCCCTATAATATCGGTTCCTCGGACGAGCCAACCTTTACACTCTATACATAACAAATAATATGTTAATACGAAAAGTAGACTAAATCAACATACCTCTATCTACCTATATATTTATTATTTTTAAATCGACATAGGTAATATTTTATTTTATCGCATCCAACCAGTATTATACATAGATTACTTATTAATAAGTATTTTCAATTTGGGGAAAAGGGGGTATGGGTACCGCTGCCCCGGGAATCATTTATTCGATAACCGTCACCCCTGCCATAGGTCATCCCAAGTGGTTCGCTACGTTTAGTGACTTAGCAGGGTTGCCCGGGTTTTCCTATACCCTTTTTCTTCCCAAAACTTCCTCTCATTCTTTTCATTAAAAAACCTTCCCCACAGCATCCCCAAATATAACATTGCACTTGAAGGTTTTTTTCCGCAGGACCTTCTGTGTGGATCTTATGTAAAAAAAATATATTGAAAAAGTTTGTGGTGTGACATTGGTGTGATGTGGTGTGACTTCTTTATTCATGCATGAATAAAGAAGTTTTGATGAATCACTCATTTAGTGATATTTTTTTCGCCTGTACATGTAAATGAAATATTTATTTTGTTACTTGATAAAAAATTAAAATTACACTATCTTGATGAAGCTTGGGTTTAACCAAAACCGTTGGCTAAAAATATCTCAATAACAAAGGGATTTAGTATTAGTTTTATATATTTAATAGCTTATAAATTGCCTGCTAAACGAAATCAAGACTTAAATAATAAATTTAAAAAAACTGAGGTATTTTCGTCACTAAACACGTTCTCGGATTTATTTTAACGGGTTTAATTTAACTAAAATTAAAATTCTGAGAAATGTCTTTTATTATTATTATTATTATTTAAAAAAATGTATTTATTACAATCATAAAGGTACTTAAATTAACATGATAATATATATTTCAAATTATAAACTAAACATGTTTACCTTTACGAGAGTTAAAAACTCGTGTAAAGGCGAACTAGATTATGTTTTGATTATTTTGCTGAAGGATTATATGATTTTAAATTTGTGTTGTATAATACAATATTTCGCTTGAAAATTGAACACATCTGCCAACGACCAACGGTAGATTCTACATATTACACTGAGGATCACATTTTACTTTTGCTGTATCAGAGATATTTCAAAGTACTTCACTACAAATTATTATAAGAAGTAGGTAGTACTCTTTCCTCTATCTGAATTTAAAAAAGCGAAAGCAGGAGATAACCGCCGCAGTACGGCCGTAACGGGCAGCTAGCTACCATGTAGCTATAGCAAGTTTCACTTTCGGGAGGAATAGATATAGCGGCAACTTGACCTATTTCGCTGACACTTCTGCCTATAGACTATACAGGAATAGGTACTGGACTGTAGTGTTACAGGGAACACACAGCTAGAGAGTAGATCCAGTACAGAGGCTGGGCACTGGGTACAGTACAGAGTGGTATGAGTATTTCGCAGCCGTTCGAGCCGTAATGGCGAGCTGTCACGGCGGCATCGGATCGTTATTTGGCCCACGACCCAAAAACCTTTCCATTTCCAGCCAGGTGGGTGATAAAACTATTCAGAACAAAGCCAGATTTCGGCATGAGAAATGTACTCCGGTGATATGGTTGAGTTAGTGCGTTACCGACACAAGTCAAACTATATTTTAAATTCAACGTATAAATTAAAAAAACTAACCATTACATCTCCGCAGGTTAGGCAGAGATGTTGCACCCCTTTATTCACATTCTACACACTCTTATTTTGCACCGATTGTTGTGGGTTAAAGAAGAAAATATTTTCATCTCCACCAAACTTAATTATTATAATTTGTAAACACGAGAAAAACAATGTTGATGATGTTACCAATTCTGATGACATGAAAATCGTACTCACCTGAAACAAAAGAAAATAAACAAGTTTAACATTCTGAAAAAATTATTAAAAAGTAACAAACAGTAAAAAAGATAAAGCAGTCTGAAACATGTCACAGCAACTATAATATTAATTTATTAAGAAACATTTAAGTAAAAATAATTTGAACCTTCAACGGTGGGTAAGTTATTTAAATATTTTACGAAATGGCATTTTTGACTTGTGTTGATATCGTATTCACGCAGCGATATTTACAAGCGAACACGCAACTATCAATGGTTAACCCGAAGAAAACAATATTACGACAAAAAAAAATCTATTTCCAAGATTTTGTGTTTTTTTCTCAAAACATTGTAAGCTAAGTCTTCTAGATTACAACCCAGACAAAGTCTGGTGCCAGAGAAAGAATGAAAGGATCACAGAGACGACTCTGTAACTCTGTATATATAACATATCCCATTCAGACCACTTTGTCTTTATTAATAGTAAAGATATATCTCAACAATTGGGCGTCATCAATCAGCGTTAATAACACTCCTTACAAATCATTATATGATCGCGATGATAACACGGTCGTATTTCAATATGACGAATAGAAAAAAAATACTAATATATTTATGTTGTACCAAGAGACGAAAATAGACTCTACGTTCATAATAAATGTGTACCGCCCATTTTACCTAAAGCAGATAATTCAGGACATACAGAAGCGAGCCCGAAAAAAATTGTCAACATTTACATACATGACTGGGTACTTTGAAGTCAGTATAAAAAGGCCGATACTTCGACTGTTGGGTATCGTAAAGAGCAATGGTTGAAACATGAAACAAATTTCCAACACACTGACATTTCGCTTGTTCCGTACAATAACGGCCTTATAACCCGATCTCAAACAAAGCTTTCTCGCTTAACCTCCATTGTATCCCTATTTATTCAGCAGGAAAAACAATATCAGTCTCATCTTTATCTTTTACAGTTGTTTCGGAAGTGATAACAAAGCGATGTTATGGTACGAACCCGGCGAGATTATAACGGAATACGGAATATCACTCGGCACGCCGTATTGTCTGTGCATAATTTATTTTATCCAGTCATGTTTTATATCGCCTGGTTCCTCGTTAAAAACGTTTTACATACATTATATTTGATATCAATTTGGAATTCAAACGGACAATTCAGTACAGAAGCATTTATTTCTGCCGTGCGACCTACTTTCCCCGGTTTTCGTATGAATTATGATTTACGCAGTCATTATTTCCAAACAAAAGTTCCAGAACTCGATGATTGTTTATAATTGAATGTGTGTCATACGATGAGCCCTACCGTGCAATAACAATGACAAACATTGGTCCAAGGCAGTCAACCCTTAGATCAGCAACATCATCAGCTCTAGGTAGACTGATAGAACCTAAACGAAAGCCAAATACTAAGTTTGGAGATCGTGCATTCGAAGTATCTGGGCCTAAGGCTTGGAACAAACTCCCTCCGGAACTAAGGTGCATAACAAGCCCAACAGAATTTAGGTCAAAACTAAAAACCTACTTATTCAGGCTCTCATACCCTTAAATTTAATAAATCTTTTTGTATTATGTATTGCCTATAATTTATCTTAATCTATTTTCTTATTAGATTAACATCATTCGAAGCCTTCACAGCAATCCGTCGCTTAACGAGAGACTGAGACTTCATTTTAGAAAATAAATAAAATTCATGAACTACTCTGTACCGCCCATTAATTAATTTTGCTTTTCCCAAACACGTTCATTAAATAACATAATATATATCAAATAATTACTTTTCCAACAACATGTGTTCGCTATTATGTCCTCTGCGCGCAAACTGTATATAAATAAACATCTTTTAACTTTAATCTCAAGTGACCTACCAGGTAAGAATGGTCCTGTACATTTTCATTGAAAAAAAAAATATATATATATAATTAAAAAAAAAAAAAAAAAAAAAAAAAAAAAAAAAAAAAATACATGTACATTTACATTTTTGGGGTGCACCGCGCTGGTTGTTCAGATGCATTGTACATATAGTTTTGTATCGCTGATCAAAGAACCGGTGGATTTGCATCCATTGTTTTAGCCATAGGTTTTTTATATTTTCTAGTGTGTAGTTAGAAGTAAGATTGTAGAAATTATTGAAATTTGTACAGCGCCCTTGAGGTGATTTTTCACAAAAACGGCGCTATACAAGTCATCCAATTATTATTATTATTATTAAAGTATGTCAAAATATGTAAAATAAAATAAAACTATACCTTAATGTCAATAAATGCATAATTATGAGATTTTTTAAAATAAAAAATCCGATTTATTTCAATTACACAATGAATAACATCATTCTCGAATCTGTTTCCGAAATTAATGACTTAGGTATTACTTTCGACACCAAACTTAGCTTCATACCACACATTGAAAATATTGCAAAGAAGGGTTTAAAAATGTTAGGTTTTGTACTAAGAGTGGCTAAAGATTTTACCAACATTAAAACATTAAAACTTCTGTACACATCACTAGTGAGGAGTCAGGTTGAATATAATTCAACTGTATGGTCTCCCCACTATAACGTGCATTCACAAACAATAGAAAGAGTACAAAAAAAATTCCTAAGCTTTTTAAATTATAAACTAAAAATACCGAAAGAACAAAAAAACTACCCTTTTCTACTACGATTATCTAATCTACTAAATTTGAGTGACAGGAGAATTGTTTTTGATCTGATATTTCTATTTAAAATCTTGCATAATATAATTGATAGCCCCGAATTCTTATCGCTCATAAATCTTAATGTGCCAGCCAGAAATACAAGGTCAGTACTACCATTTTATTGTAGTAATACTGCGACCAGGGCCCAATTCAATATACCACTACAGAGAATTCAAAACTTGGGAAATATGTATTCGCACGTAGATGTATGGAATGTGTCGCTGATACAATACAAACATGAAATTATTAAATCATTCATGTCAGAATGTGAAATCAGACGTGTTTAATATTAGTTACTGTTATTTAAAAGATTCCATAATATTCCATATCTTGATGTAGCATATTCTTATAATGTAGGAGCTGTTGCACATATTTTTGTATTATTTCTATTTATCTATAATGTAAAAACTTGTTACTCTCTTTTGTTTTTCTGTATTGTAAACTTTTTCTTGTATTACTCATCTGTAAATTTCTAATATTAACTTACACTATATATTATGATTTTTATGCCATCTGCAATTTAAAAACTGGTTCCAGTTTAATTTATTTTTACTTTTTCTCTTTTATTATAATATAATATTTTTTACTTACTTTTATACCTACCATTTTTATAATGTTAATTGCTATAAGTTTATATTTCTTATTTAAACATTATTATCACTGTATTATATATATATATATATATATTACATATATATCACTGTATTATATACTTACTATGTAAAAGCCCATCAGGGCGTTGAAAATTAATAATAAATAAATAAATAAATAAATAAATAAAATCGGTTGGAGCAATCACAAATCTTATCGTCTTAGTAACTTCTTGCCTAATCGAGAAATCACTCGTTTTGTCCCAGATATCAACTTGCAAGATGACTCAACTAAGGCTTGCATTTTATGTTTTTGATTGGGTACAGAATAAACAAACTTATAAATAAATCAATTAACGTGGTAGGTAACTATGTCATGTGAATCTCACATAAAAAATTAAATCTGCAATATAACTACGAATGATAATATACTTTCTATTGACAATGTTGGTACTTCTGCGAGTAGGTACATTATAAAATGTTCTGTATCAAGTATGTATATGTATGTATAAAGAAAAATGTGGATTGGTAGACACCTTTTTATAAAAATAAAAAAAACAAATTATTTTATATACGGTGTTCCGAAACTCTTAGTACAAGCGGGAAACTGGTGAATGTACATAAGAATCCATTTTGAGGCATAACTCAAGATAGATAACTTGAGTCTGGCACCAAAAGATTTTTAAACCCTGTAGTTGCCGAAACAACATTGAAAAAGATTTTAAAGAAATCAAATTTTTTGGTTTTCTGTGTGATGCAAATTCACCAGTATCCCGCTTGTACTATCAGTTTCCCAACACCATGTATTTTTAGAGTTCCTCATACAATTTTAAATCAACATTTCCAGGAATTAAACTAAGAGGAAATTCCTTTATGTATAAAGTCTGTGTCATAATATTGCTATGTAAAGCTTACATAGCAATATTATGCCATTAAAATGCATTAATAATATACTTTTATACAAAACTAGCTGACCCGGCAAACTTCGTACCGCCTCACAATCAATAAATGTTGTGTTTAATTTATTAGCTGTTCGAATTAATTCAAAGTATGTCGAGCAACGCACATTATTTGAAAAGCCGTTCCATACAAAATATACGAAAAAAATAATTTTCTTCATAATTATTTTTCCCGATGTTTTTAATAGTTATTCTGTTAATCGGGACGGAGACAAATCCAACAAATCAAAGATCATAAAAATCGGTCCAGCCGTTCTTGAGTTATAAATGGTGTAACTAACCCGACTTGGTTTTATATATTAAGATATAAACATATTCTCAAATATCTAAAAGAATACAATTTTTCTACTATAGCAGAATTTTTCAAATAAGAATGTTTATAATATTTGATTTTAAATTTGCTTGTAAATAAAAGGTAAAGCAAATAAAATTACTTAATGTAATAAGTCTGACAATATACGTACAAGTAAATCTATCTCAATGAATGAAAAATAAACCGTATCGCTTCCAAAGTGTGCGCTGAGCTTGTAATGAACCTACTCCATAATTGACCTTTATTAAATTGGAACGAGAAGTAGCTCGATCTCCGTTTCCGAGCGAAAGTGAGTGTTCTCTCATTGCGCAATAATTGTTTCGATCTCAGGCGAACCGTTACACGATAGCAACTAAAATTTATCGGATCGTCTTACTGCGTCCAACGATCGAAGTCCAAACATACAAACAAATGGAAATGGGGCTGACAAGGACTGCCAATCAATATACCACAGAATTAAGTAATTATTTTATGGCCGACGGGGTAACCATTGGAACCCAAGCCCAGAGATAAGTGTTAAAGTACCTATAATAAAATTAAATAGCTTGAGTTCCAGACATGGACGGCGACCTCAAGGCTTAAATTACAAAACAACGTTTTTTATCAAACGCAGTACAAGCGTGCTTTACTTCCAAAGAACTTGTCAGATGCTTGTAATTCTCTAAATTACGATAACAATAAAGAATTACAAAGAAAAGTACAATTACAAAGGAGAGTATGGATGTATCGGGAGAATCTCCTATCCTTATACTATGTTCTTCTTCCTCACCCCTTAATTAAAATTAATTTTAAGACACAATAAGACTGCATTTCCAATAAATAAAAAAGAGTATGAAATGCATCGGAAGCTTCCCCTATCTTATATTCCCCTTTTTCTCCCTCTTACCTAAAATTAATTTTATGACACAATAAGGGGGTTTCTCACCATCCTCCCAATAGCTTATCTACCCTAATAACGAATATTATTAAAAATAAAAATAAAATACTCGCAGTGGTTAGAAAACTCGGCCAACTTATTCAATATATAGCCACTATTAGTAGGTTCGAGTACAGAATTATAAACTCCAACTTAATACATAAATAAACCGTAAATCGTAAATCGAAAATTTTCGTTATTAGGGTAGATAAGCTACTGGGAGGATGGTGAGAAACCCCCTAAGACTCCATCCCAAGCAACATTAGACATAAGAGATGTTTTTTACTTGACCTTAGTTGACTTAATATATGTATATATACAGGGTGTTAACCATCGTACTTGACTTACTTTAACCAGTGATTCCTGACATTATTTGAAGTGAAAAATGTAAATGAAATTTTGGTCTCCGGTGACTTTTCCGATATCTTTTATTTTTCAAAAACTTTACTTCAAAATCAAAGAAAAAAAAAAAATCTTCCACAAGTCGTCATTGGTCTATAAGCCAAGGTACCAACCATCCCCTCACCCCGCCCCTAACTTTCCAATACCTACTGATAATTATGTTTTTGTTAAAAAAAAAAAAAAAAACTTCAATAATGTAACCGGAGACAAAAATTTTCTTTACATTTTTTTACTTAAACCGCTTGGGCACATAAGCTTGTTTTCACGACAATTTAACGTAGGTAGACATAGGAATGACGTATGCCCCGTACCTGAGTTATTAAAATAATGTCAGGAATCACTGGATAAAGTAAGTCAAGTGCGATGCTCAACACCCTGTATATATATTTACCTTTGTATTCTATGTATAATCTGTTTGTTTCTTACAAATAAGCAATGCGATCCCTGAGGCGGTTGTGTGAATATACCGTATATATAAAACGGTTCCATGTCAACTCAGAATCAACCCAAACTCAACAACTTTTCAAAAAATCGTTAAAAGCTATGAAATTTTTTATATTTTAAAATACCCTTTATCCTAACCTAACATAACCTATTTTACCAATTTTTTATATATTTTTTTCATAACTTTTAATGTTTTTTCAAAGGAGGTGTTGAGTTGAATTCATTCTGAGTTATCCGGTCACCATATAAAACGACCATCGAGGGCTTCCGATAAGAACGTAAAGCCGATGAAAGCATAACGAAAAGGATTTAGAAATGGTTTTCAAATGAGATGAAATAATGTCAGTAACCGGACAAAACAGAACATGAAAAATAATATTTCTTCAATCTTTGCAAAATTACTTTGTGGCTCTTTTTAATTAAATGAAACAAATTACTTTGTGTAAACCACTATAATCACACGTTATAATATCTACATGTTTCAAAACCGATGGTTTCTTCGTCAGAATAATAACATGAAAATTATCATTATTATATTCACGTTATTATCCTGACGAAGAAACCATCGGTTTTGAAACATGTAGATATTATAACATGTGATTATAGTGGTTTACACAAAGTAATTTGTTTCATTTAATGAAAAATAATACGTTAGGTTTGTTGTTTATTTGTTCCTTATATAATGCCAAATAAATAAACATCACTAAAATGTGCCATAAAATATTATTTTATTATTATTAGAGCGCTAATTCATAATAGTATAATAAAACAAATTTAAAACTTTTTCCACTTTTAATTTAATGACCGTAACCGGTTTCAGCTTGTCAAAGCCATCTTCAGACTGGTGAAAAATATTCTTAACCTAGGGATTTTATACAAAACATATTAGGGAGGGGGAGGAGGGGGCGGGGGGAGGGAGGGGTGGTCTACAGGGATTTTATTCAATTATGGATTTTATTACATTTGTTGTTAAGTGGTCTTGAGTGTCCAACTATCTAATTATTTTTTTGGTTATTCCCAGTAGGCTAATTACATAGGGTTGGTAGCTTACATACTTTAGTATTGTTTGGGAAATACCTTACAAGTAATGTGAATTATTAGCACCTAATTTTATTGTTGTCAAGTCTATTATTAATTACAATCTTTATTATATTTATGATGTTATGGAATTTTTTGATTAAACAATTGATTTTATAAAGGGGGATACGTTGGAGTAGGATTATTCTTATAATGGACCTAATACAAACAAAGTACATATTTTACTTGGAACATATATGATAGAAAATTACATGATAGATAATAAAATCCATATTGAATAAATCCATAATTGAATAAAATCCCTGTAGACCACCCCTCCCTCCCCCCGCCCCCTCCTCCCCCTCCCTAATATGTTTTGTATAAAATCCCTAGGTTAAGAATATTTTTCACCAGTCTGAAGATGGCTTTGACAAGCTGAAACCGGTTACGGTCATTAAATTAAAAGTGGAAAAAGTTTTAAATTTGTTTTATTATACTATTATAATGGAATTCCACCACGAATTATCAGTTTCAAAAATAGAAATATTAAAAAGCGCTAATTCAATTTAAAATAAAATATGAAGGCTGTTCGCAAACGGTTTGCAAATATTTATTTAAATTAAACAGACTTACGAACCATTTATCGGAGTCGCAGGCAAGGCGATTTCACCTTGAGTAAACCGAAGTCGGTCTGATGGAAACCATTCTGTTTGTCACACAGTGTGGACATTTGGTTTTGCATCTAATCTGACTGGTCTCTAACGAGATAAACCGCAGTCTCGGTTGCAACTAATTCCAGATAAGGGATATTTACGAGGACAGAATTCAATTACAATACGATCTCTGAAATGCAACCATCTATAAGCGTGAATAAATTGATCGCAATAAACGAAGCATGAGCACTTAAATTCAGACAGAATTAATAATTTTAAATATATTGACGATTCATAACAGGATATAAAAATACATTGAACGGTTTTCAATGTTTATTGGCGGGAACATGTAAGAATAATTTGTTGGTATACCTAATTTCGTACGTATACCAACAAATTATTCTTACACTTTCCTGCCAATAAATATTGAAACACTGTTAATTTGTTCGTAAGAACTTCAGTCCCGTTTTTAACCGTTTTTACGAATAAAATGACCGTATTTTAGAATAACATTTTTCTCCGTACAGCAAAGTGGATTGGTTGGGTTAGCGACAGGTCTTGGAAGCTCCATACTCATGTGATTTTCCAATGAGTTAAAAATGAAAAGTTTCAATTTAGTGTAGTTTATAGGTTAATCATATGGTCTCAGCATCCTTCAGTAGATGTCGCCAGTATAGTTAGTTATCGAAGAGTACCATCTATCGTACTTCGTGTTTATGTACGAACGATTACGATGATTGCCGATATTGGGGCGAACGCCATTAAACCGGCGTCCGGCAGCTGCAGAACTACTTAGAGCCTACTCAAGAAAGGATGTCTAGTCTAGTTTAATATTAATTGTAATCTCGACAATAACTTAATAAATTAGTAATCTCAACGAACCTCAAACTCATTTAGAAGTTAACCATCACATTTAAAATTGTGTTAATCATTGAGATTAACAGACACAACAAATAGTATTTATTATGTTAGAAGACTGCAGAGGTAGGATGTTCTAAGATAATTAAAAATAGTAGTAGTATTGACCACAGCGATCATAAAGTTTTATAGGGAGCGTTCAAATAGTGTATGTGTTTAGATTGGGAGATAAAACGCACACAGAAAGTTCGAAAGAAGATCTGTGTTTCTAATTATTATTATCGATCAGCGGATCGCGTATGTTGACAAATGTCAGTAAAATAATTTTCGCAAAACTAACCGTCAAAATCCCAACTTGTTTGTTCTACTGATATTCCAATTAAAGAAGCTCCGAATTCCGAACATCTAGCGTAAATGATCTCTCCCGCGGAAGTGGACAGCGACAGCCCGGAATCACGTCAAATGGGTGCCCAACATTTGTACACTTTATGTGTCAAAAGAGGAAGAATCATTTTTACGACACGTTCACATTTTTCAGCTCGGCTGCGGAACAGTTTTGTCGGTTTTTGTTTTTCTTATCTGTTTATTTTAATATAACTTTACCGAGAGGGTCCATTAGATATGCATTTAAAAAAATCTTGATAATATTATTATTTATTTATTTATTTATTTATTTATTTATTTACACATATACGGCACAACATGTGCCATTAACATAATTGACATAACATATAAATAGTACAACAACATGAAGAAAAACTTAAAGTATAAATGTAAGTTAAATATAAGGAAAAAAAAAAATTTTTAAAAGTAAGTAGTAAGGTAATAAGTAGTAGGAAAAGGGTAAAATATAAATGTAAAGTGAAAAATATGGTACAAAGTATAAGTATAAAGTACAAGCTTTAAATTATTAAGCAAAGATAAAAAAGTTAAAAGTTAAAAGTGAGAATAAAATAATAATAATAAAAAAGTTAAATGTAGAAATATAAGATGTCTTTAAAAAGAACAAAGATTTAAATATAAAATATAAAAAGTAAGAAGTCCTCCATTTAAATATAAAATATAAAATATAAAAAGTAAGGAGCAAAGAAAAATAAAAATAAAATATTTAATAGGTAGATATTATAGATTACAAATATTAACCGATATGATGAATTTTACAAGTACCTATGATTTCTAATGAATTAATGTTTTGCAAGTTCTGGTAAGCATATTATGTTTACATAATTATTATGTTTACATGGTACTAGAAGACAAATTTTGTTTAATGCATCTTTTGTATGAGGCCAGATTACCGGCGTGATCGATATTAGCATATTTATTGCCAAAAGTATGTAAGCGATTTATTGTTGCATTTTGTTCTGCGGTGGTCCCAGAGGTATTACAATGAAAAGGTGTTTGGAGTCGAGTAGGTCTAAAAGGTATGTGATAATTCACCAGTGAAACTAATTCAGGGGAGTCAAACCAGTTGTTATTTATTTTAAATAAAAAAATTAGATCATTAAGTATTCTTCTATCTTTTAACGATAAGAGTCGCATTTTTTGTAATAGAGAATCATAGTTCATGTCATCCGCGGGAATTCCTAATTTGAAATTAATTGATCTGAGAAATTTGTGTTGGATTCTTTCAATGGAATTTGCATGGCTTTTGTAGACAGGGTTCCATATGGGAGAATTATATTCCAAATGACTTCTAACTAAAGTTGTATATAGTATTTTAAATGTTTGGATATTTTTGAAATCTTTACATATTCTTATAATGAAGCCCAGCATTTTCATTGCTTTATTAGTAATGATATCAATGTGATTAGTAAATAGGAGTTTAGTATCGAAGGTTATTCCGAGGTCCCTTATTACAGGTACTGACAATAAACTGTGGTTGTTAAGTGAGTAACAATATTTGATAGGGTTTTTTATTCTGAAGAAACTCATGATTTGATATTTTTTAATGTTAAGTGTAAGTTTGTTGATGGTACACCATTCTGCGAATTTTAAAAAATTGGACTGTAGGGACAAGCAGTCGTATATATTTTTGATGATTTTAAATATTTTCATGTCATCAGCAAATAATAATATGTTAACATCGGAGAATATGAAAGTGACATCATTTATAAATAATAAAAACAGTATTGGACCAAGGTGCGAACCCTGAGGCACGCCACTAGTGGCTTCAAATTCGTAAGACAAGTGTCCTTTAATAGATACAGTTAATACACGTTTTGATAAATAATTCTTAATCCAGCATAATAATTTACCACTAATTCCTAGTTTAGACAATTTATTTAGAAGAATTTTAATGCAAACCTTATCAAAAGCTTTACTGAAATCTGTATAATATTGCACGAACACGGATATCTCACCGATCCAAAGTTAGACGTGTATTATACCACTACGCTACGTGGTCCTTGTCCTTATCTGACATCAGGTCATCATCCCAACAACTTCTAACTCTCCGACAGTTCAGCTCATCCCGGGGACGTGATACCATCAGGAGGGTACCGAACCTGACGGCGCGGACAAAACGAGGACTAGAACGGCCGTCACCGGGCTTCGGACTGCGGACCGTAACGGGCCTGTTCATTACGCCCGATTGTTTCCGCATCCGTACACTGATAACAATGACAGCCGCCATGTTGGCCGATGTCAATATCCTTTTGCCTGCTGTAAATATATATAATTGTATTCTCTACGTACAATTACGAACATTGACAGGTGGCTAACTATTGAAAATATTGAATACCCCCTCATCACTGCAAATAAGTGGAAAAAAAACTGCGAATGCAATATCATAATAATATGAAAAATAATGATTTTTACGACTGACGCAACAAACACAAGTTTTCAAGTCGCCAAAGTTTACGTCTATTTTAGTAAACAATTGGCAAGACTAAATGATGTCATAAATCGATATTTTTAAAGTAAAACTGTTTTACGCACGCTTGACTTGGGAGGTAAGCTGGCCAAGGCGTTACGAAAAGTGTAGTCGAACGTTACGAAGTGTGAGGCGAACGGGCTGTATCACACTGTGGGAGCAAGAGAGAGCAGTGCGAGCGCACATGTTCTTCCTCTCTTCCTCTCATAGCCGGTGCATGAAATATTTCAGTCAGTATTTTGAAATACCAGTGACGCGCCAAACGCGGGGGAGAGCGGAAGTCGATGCGCACGGCTTGATCTGGCGAGGCGAATGATAATAAATTTAAATAGATATTTGTAGAAAATTAATATATGTAAATATTTTATACATATAAACATATATATATATATATACATACATATAGATGGAGCTAAAGAAGTTTTACTTCAGTCGTGTGGTCTAAAGAACGCTCGTATTTTTTTCTCTTCACATCACTTCTCCAAGACCCCTATTTCCATAATTATTTCAGTATGGGGAAAAAATATAAAATTACTCAAAAAAAAAATACTTTTCATGAAAAAAATACAATCAGCGTCCTTCACTTTAACTATGACAGAAGAGAATGGAAATTAAATCATTGTGGCCAACTTTAAAATGCGCATTTGTTAACGGTACTTAATTAATACACAAGTTGATAGTTTAGGAAGTAACACTACTGTCCAGAGGAACACGTATTGCCCCTATCAATTATTTGGTTTGCGACCTTATACCAAATACTTTTTCCATTTATTTTACAATGTTTCTTACAGTAAGCAGAAAAGCACTTTCAAGCAATACTTCAAATAAGTTGTTTACCCACTATAAGTATGTTTACCAACTTCCTACGGGAAACTTCTGATCAATATCTCTGATACTTTATTTGAGTAAACGTGCGAAGATTTTGATAAAACTAAACCACATTTTTTATGTGAATACCTCACAACTGCTCCCGACTGGAGTCAGCGAGATCATGGCATCCCCAATGGGTGTATGTTGCAAGGCTGAAAGCAGTGGGTAGGGGAAGGAGATGACAGAGAGAAACGTGGGAGTATCTAACTGGTCAGATTACGGTCAACAAATCAGGCTAAAGCCATTTTCAAGCAACGTTTCAATTTTGAATAATCGTCTTACACCGGGGTGATACTGAGAGTATCCTCCACTCTAGAACGTGCCGCAAATATGCTGTGTATAATTTTTAATGAAAACATTGAGAAATAACACAAATTAATCAAATAAAATTAGTTTGTGCACGCCGGAATTTGAACCCGTGTCCTCCGAATTGCTAGTCGAGAGCCTTGCATTTCGACCACGAAGGGCACTATTGATGGAAGTGTGCAATTGGCCAATATCGCCAGAAACTGTCGCAGTCGGCAACATAGACACTTTAAGAGGCTAGACTTTGAATCACACGCGGAACACCCGCGTCTGTCATTCTGTCCCGCTCACAATAAGCCCACGCACACTTACAATACATGCGAATGCGAAATGTGCGAATGAGACAACAATCAAATTTACCTACCGAAATCGCTCGAAAAGGGGTTTATGGAGAATACACTTTTCTACACCGAAACTTTCACGAAATTGAAATTTTAAAAAATATATATTTTTTAAAAAGAAGAAGCTACGTCGGTAGCTTTTTATAATTTTATAATTCTTTATGAGAGTTGAGTTAGCAGCACTTTTTTCTTAAATAATATTTTTTGATAAATCGTACGTGTTTGACAGTGAATGTTTACGTTAAAACGAAACGCATCGAAAATTAGAAAACATACCGACATAGTTTTCACCCTCTAGAAGGCAATATAAAAAAATATATTCATTTTGTGCAATTTTCGATGTAGAAAAGTGTTTTTTCCCGGGCGTCCTTTTTGTATGGGCCGAAAAGCGAAGTCTATCGTCTTAACGGGCGAGTTAAATTTATTTGAAGCGCTGGGTTCGATTAATGGAAAAACAATTATTACAAAGACTAATTCAAAAATTTTAATAAATGTAGGATTCTCTTTGAATCGGATAAATCGAATCATGGAGATATATGAAGATTCAATAAAAACAAATCGTTTTTGATCGATTTTTGCTCGAATCTTTCTACTTTCGACTTCGCTAGATACATTTGTTGAATCAACTCTAAACTATCAACCACAAATAATAAATCGGTATAAATCAGAAACGCGAAACATACTATTATTTCGCTAAATATTCATGAATCAATTAGCCAATACACAAAGAAACCCGTGAATGGGTTTTGTTGGAGGCATTTGCACAGGAATATCCATCCATATTCATTACTCTACAACGAACAGAATACAGAATGTCGAATCAATTACACGAGTATTATCAATTCTTGAGTAACTGAATAATAAATGATCAGCAAATATTTAATGTCGCTTAAAAAAGTGAATTAAATTGTGGATTTGTTTCCAGTCGTGTAGAATTTTACATTAAAATTTTATGTGCATAAAAGGTATGGTAAGTGTGAGTTTACAAAGTGAAATGTCGCTCGTGCGGTATGCTGATTTCAATAATTAATTGGTTTAGGATATAGAATATAACACTAGAAGTCCCTTTCCATACAAATTTGAAGGGAAACAAATGTTCCATTTAGCCCAAACCCCAGAGCTTAAACTCGCCTGAAATAATAGAACTCCATCCAATTTGAAATTCGATATAGGTAATATGAATCGTTGAGTTCCAATATCCCCCCCAATGAATTTTGGTTGAAAATGAGTGTGAATGCCACATTTTGTGTTTTGTAACCAGGAATGTGATACTGTCGTTATTATTTCCAAATTCCTCCTAGTTTTTTTATAAATCGTGTTTAAATATCGATCTGAGGTACAAAATACTCTGCAATTGACTCGAATTACGGAGTATTTTGAATCAGAAGTCAGCATTTCAACAAATTCAAAATGGTCACCAGTTTCTTTTCATACAAATTTTAGTCGTTTGGTTGATTTTTGTCATGCTTATTCTATTGATTTCTCAATAAAACAAAAAAAAATTGAATCATGAAAACTCACGTTTTTTCTTGATTTACTCAAAAGTATAAAAATCCATTAGGGAGGATTTTGGAACTCAACGATTCATATACAAAACATAGTTTTGTATGGAAATATAGGCCCAAATTAGGCATATATTTGGATCACGAAAAACGCCCACAAGGTTCTTCTCGTGTGATTCTTTATTCTATGGATTAGGACGACGGAATGGTCTGGAATACGATTTGTAACTCAAAAACTTCTTAAATGAACCAAAAGGTTTTTTTTTTCTATTTATTAGATGATTTTTATAATCTTTTTTTTCCTTATTATTCTACTCTCCATAAATAGAACACCATACTTAGCTCGTGGTTATGGGAGGAGTATAATAAAGATAATAGAAAACAATGCTTAGGTGATGTGTAAACAACTAACTAACTATCACGCCGTTTCGCTGCAGGGATAGGCAGTGAGGAGGGACCGCCAAACAACTCGGTCTTGACACACACTCCATGCTCCATTCACATTCAATGAAAACAATGCTTCACATTCAATGAAAAAATCTTCTCATACATGCTCTTCTATTATTCCGACTCCTAACATGGCCCGACTCAAGTATCTGGTTCACTTGATCGTGCCATGTCTTCCTCGGGCGTCCACAACTTCTTCTTCCATTCATTTTTGCGTCAAATATCCTCTTTACACTCCTTTCTTCGTTCATTCGATCTACATGCCCAAACCATCTTAGGGTCCCTTTCTTAAATCTTACTCATAACGCTTACATCAGCCTTGCATTCTTTGCGGATATCCACATTCTCACGCGATCATACATGGTTTCACCACACATACGCCTCAGGGATGTAAACAATACTCAATAATATACCTATAGCGCGATTTGAAACGAAATTTGTACGTCTGTTGATGGCGTTCAAACTAGGCAATTTTAAGGATTTTTGGAAAAGCAAAGCGTAGGGACATGCCAGTGGTTGATATGTATTTTATTTTTAAAAATATTTGCACCCGTGTGAAATCCAGAGGGGAAATAGAGGAATACGTTTGATTGGACAAAACGCGATACGATAGAAGGTTTCGGCATATGGATATTTTTGAACGAGAGCTAATTCTCCGCTAATTTCATGTTGTTATTGAAATTTCTCAGAATAATAATTTAGCCTCGCTCGGCACTCCTCGATGTGGGGAGTGATTCAAAAATAATAATGGATTCCATGAAATTCTCCAAATTTCCCCCTCCCCACCCCAACCTAATTATTAAACTCACGAAGTAGCGGAGATTCGTGGTCCTCTATAATTATGGTTTTCTAATATGTTTTTAGCTTTAATGAAGCAGAAACTTGTAAAATAGACAATAACATTTGTCAAAATGACGATTTTTAAAAGAAAACTCGGTCGCCGAGATAACAATGGGTATTCTTGATTCAACAGTAGGTATTTTACCAAACTGTTGCTGTCACTGTCGCTTTCACCCTCCCGAATACTGAGCGAAAGGAACAACTGCACCTCAGACTTAATATACCTAAATAACATCGTCAGAATCGGAGTTGTGTATTCCTCATTTTTCTCTTCCAAAACTGGTCCGATTTTTAAGATTTTTTTCCCAACTGGGTAAGAAGAAAATATTATATGTATGCACGTTTTGCTTTTTTTAAATACGTTGAATAGTTTGTATACTGAACGTCTATTGATGCGGTTCAAACCAGGCAATTTTAACGATTTTCGGAGGGTCCTAAAAGGCTCCTATAAACTTATCTAAAAAATCAAAATATACTGACACGCTAGAGGTCGATATCTAAATTATATTAAATAATATTTGCACTTATAGTTTCAAAATCCAGAGAGGAAATTGGGGAATACTGTTGATGAAAAAAACGCAGCCCGGTTGTCGTACTTTCATCAATAGATGTATTTTGAAATTATGCTCACAATACTTTTGCAGCTTTTGAAGAGATAATTCTATAGAAGTGAAGCAATCTGGACATACATGTGTGCCTGGAGTAAGACCAACTTTATTCAGGTCAAATTGATAACGAATGTTCAAATACCGAACCTCATTCTTAAACAAATAATCAATTTCAATGGCATGTCTAGGGCTTAGGAGTCAAAAGGTCTTATGTCAATTGGTGACATCATTTTTATTTCAAATCAGTACGGATTCTTCAATCGGTTTTCTGTTAAGTGCCAACATAAAACGTAATATTAAATTTGCTTGGAATATGAAAATCTGCGAGACTAAATTCCAATCCAATATATGATTGCACAAATTAATTGCATTGCTTCCCTAAAAATATCAATCCACCAACAGCAGATTAATTAAATAAATAATTTATTTTCACGACGCCACAATAAATTAATTTTAGTTAATTAATTTATTGTGGTGTGGTAATTAATTTAATTAATTAATTGCGTAGTTCTTACGTGGATTACATAATTTAAAATTTAGCTTTACGAAAAAAGATTAGCAAGATATATGAAATGTTGATTACCATTATTATCCGTTGCTGAATAGATGTAATCAAAGGGATGATTATAAATAAACGACACGTCAATTATATTTGATGCTCAGGAGAGATATGTGCAGGAACAATGTATATAGAGGTATGTGGGAGTTCAAAGTACAGAAATATAAACTATTATTCATGTTCTGAGGTCTCGGGTTAACTAGACAAGATTCATGTCATCTAAAAATAAACCGTGCATTATGTACGCCAGGAAACAGCCAACACACATTATTATATAATAAATGTATATTATTGAAATTACATCGCTTATTATAAAATTACGACACGTGGTTTTGAACTTTCTTCTTATTGAGTAAACTTGTTTAGTACGACGACCCACGTAACCTACGTGAGCGACAAAATCCTTGGCCCCGTACCCACAAGTCGGTGTTTAAATCTCTTGTGTTATCAAGTCGGTGTTTAAAACTTGTTGTGTTGTTATCTATTTATTTTTAATTTTTGCACATCGTTCCGTTATGTGACACCCTCTCGGTATCGCCTTTATAAAATACCACTACCAAGAATCTGTAAAGAATTACTTGGCTCTATGACGCAAAAGTAATGTCCGTACGGTTGTTAATAACGAAAATATAAATAAATAAAAATGAAGTTTCTAGGTCTATATTGATGTTGCACTATCAAAATCGTAATAAAAAATGTGTACAACGCCTTTGAAGCTATTTAGTTACTGATCGGCGCTATTTAAAAATTACGTTTTTTTACATTAGCTCCACACAGGAGGCCCTGAGGAAAAAATCGCTCAGGGCCTAAGCATGTTTGAGGATGCTGTGTGGATGGTCTTTAAGGGAAAGGAAGGAGAGGAAGTTCTGGGAAGGAAAAGGATATGATGGGTTGGCAGGAATCTGTGTGTCAATGTGTCAAGGAGTTACTAACCTATGAATCCATCCCTCCGACTGCGGTGCAAGGCGATGGGTTTATTATATGAGATATAGCTCTAGGTTAGGTCTCCCTCAACCCTTCCCCTCCCGATTCAGCCCGCCGCGCAGTAGGCGGGCAATCGCATTCGCCGCCAAGACTTAGACAAACCTCAAACCGTGCTAAGTCACCAAACGTAGCGAAACACTTGGGGTGACCTAAGGCAAGGGTGTTGGTTATTCAATAAATGGTTCCCGGGGCGGCGGCACCCATACCAGCCTCCCAAATTGAAACTCGTAATAATAAATAAACATACTGGTCAAAAACAGCCAATTTAACGTGGTTCGCATGGAGGTAAATTTCGAACAAATTATTTTGTTAAATTCAGTTTATGCAATAAACTTTTGATCATTCGATTGCATCGCGCACGTAAATACGGATTAAAAGCTCCGCGGTAGGCTTCCCGAATATTGGCACCGCTGTACTAGAACGTTACCTAAGTAACTTGGGCAAATAATTCTGTTTAATGCATTCACAGAGAAGATGTAGTTGGTGCTTACGCGAGACGGTAGTACCTCGCATGGCCAAAGTTTCGGCGAGGTGACCCGGAGGTGGGATGACTGGTTGGGAGGAAATGTAATTACCAGTAAACATACAATTCAAACTATGTAGCAAGAGCGCAAACGGTGCTTAAATGTATGACCGGCGCAGAACAGAAGTGAACCAAGTAACTTTTTTGCCAAAACTTTATTTATTATGTGAAATGCGCTTAGAACAATGTTTACTAAGATAACAGCTCAATGGGTACGTATTTACATTATTTGAGATTAATTAAATTTATTTTTTAATGTATATTATTACTAATGCACTATCCTTCAAAAAAACACATTATTATTTTTTTTTAAATATATAAATGCAAAAAAAAACCACCTAGTGAGAATGATACATTTAAGTCATTTAACTCAATGCCCTACCCTACAAATGCAAAATTATGTGATTTTGGTTTGAAAATTAGATCACTTCTAATTAGAAATATTTTAGATGCTTTAATTAAATACTGTGAGTAGAACACATGCCTTTGAAATAATCGAGTATTTTTTGGATTAGTCTTATTATAAGCCCAGAAAAAATAAAGTATCAGGCCTATTAAAACTGCTTTAAAGTTCAAAATCTCCTACTTACGAACCCCTTTTGGTTATGATTTTTTTTAATAAGGTAGAAAATTAAATTCTTTAGAAAATTGTTGCAAAAAAATTAAATATTTATGCCTGAGCTTCGCATAATAAAATAAAACACGCTTTATAGTGATATCTTTTTCTCGAGTAAATCAAAATAAGCGTCTGGAGTTCAAAGGGAATTTAAACCTTATCGCCATCTACATAAGGAGTGTTTTCTGTCTTTTCCATTTTCGTTAGCGGCCTGATCCCGAATTTTACACGACGTGGTGCATCGCCTTACATACGTTCGATATGGAGGTTAATTTATACCATTAGAAGATGTAAACATTAATCAGTGTAAGTATCTACTGCTTAACGAAAACTGAGCTTCGTCAAGTTAGCAACATCGAGATTGTGCGATTTTGACAAATTAAATCAAAGTGGTCACTCAGTTTGATTGCCCAAAGCAGCCGTGAAACACTTTTCGCAACATTTTACTGAATTCGGTAAAAATTACTTTGGTCACTTGTGTTATAAGCCATACATATCAAGAGTTCTCCAAGAGTGTGCGCACTGTGCAGCCACACCCTGTGGGAGTGTGCAGTAATTCAAACGCTGTTTAACGGAAATACTGATGTTCCTTACTCAGAAACTACAAGCTACAAACAACCCTCTATATTTCTATGCCAAAGTGGACGAGGTTAAGTGGCAAATATGGGCCACAATGTAAGTACCGGCTCATTGTATTTGCAACGGTAGATTGTCCAGTGAATTATTAACGTCAACCGCCACAGTAAAGTGGTTGCGTGCTTAGTGCTTGTCCTAACCTACCCCGGTTATTGGAAAAGCTTAATCAAGGGATTAAAGTTAATCTCAAATTGAACAAACTACAAATGCACAAGTGACCAAAGTTTTGCAATTAATCCTTTTTATGTCGACCTACAAGTTACCTACAATTACCATCTCTACAAGTATTTTCTGTGTATTAAACTAAGCTTAACAGAAATCAAATTACGCTTAGTAATAATAATGATTGTATAAAATTAACTGTGTTTAACAAGCAATTAATTTCATACCGTGCTTTCCATTGAAACAAGAAATATGTAAGTTAATTAAATTAAGGACAACAGGTCTTAGCTTAAGGAAATATCGGATCAAGAACTTACTAGTATCTATATATCATTAAAAATTCTAAAGTATATCTATTTTTCACTTGCACATTCTGTACTACAATATGGAATCGTGGCTTGGGGGGGTGCATTTAAATCTACACTACTTCCACTTGAGACAATCCAAAATATATTAATAATAATCATTTAAAAAAAGCCTTATTACTATCCAACAACAAATGTTTTCCAAGATTTCCCGGTTCCCCCACTTTCAAAAATGTATGACAAAATTGCACTCCTTCAAATACATAAAGAATTTTTTGATAAAAATAATATCCAACAATTAAATATAAGTAAAAGAATTATTTCTGTTGGAGTGCTAACCATACCTCTAGTACGAACTTCAACAGCACAGCATCACTTTATATTTAAGGTTATAAATTATTTAACAAATTACCTCTAGATATAAAAACGGAGGAAAACTATGAGAATTACAAAAAAAAAAAAATTAAAATTCTCTAATACCACCTCATAACTTTTCTTATTGCTTGATATTATGTTTTGCTAATTATTTCCTTGTACCATTTACAACTTACCTTTTTATTACTTTTACTGTTTTTTCTTGTTTTGTATCATTTTATAACTTACCTATGTTTTTATTAGTTTCGATGGATTTTCTTATAAAATTACTAATAGTTTTTCATAATAATTTTGTAATTTAAATAGTTGTAAAAATATATATTTGTCCTCTCCTAAACACAAGCAACTGCTTTATTAGGAGAATGATTCAAGTGTTATATTTATATTAAATTGTAAATATTGTAACTCTAAATATGTTAAAATAAAAACATTAAAAATATGGTCATAGAATTTTCACCCTCAGCATAACTCGTAGTGAGGACTAAGAAAATAATCTACATCGATTTCGACGGTCCAGAAGAACAATGTCGGATCTGCTAAAAATTGAAAATCGCGCTGTTCGGTTATTTTAATTTCATTTTGTTGATTTAAATGTCTGAATTTTTGGAATTTAGGATGAAATGAAATGTAAATATTTTCTAAATGGTATAATTTTTTATCTCAGAAACAGTAAAAAAAAAAGCATAAACGAAACTTTAAACAGCTCTACTGCATAACTATAAAATCTCACATCCGACATTGTTCTTCAGGACCGTCGATTTTATATTTATATAACATAGCAAATAAATAAAAATATTAAAGATTACCGAAGAAGTACTTTAAAAATATTATTTACGTACTTTGTTCGTTACAAAGAAAGGTAGCTCAATGTGTTAGGAATAGACTTGTATTGAGTTATTTTAGCTTCTTAATCAATTTTGATAAACCAAATAAATATTGTAGACTTTAAAAAAAAAGCTTTGGCACTCTTCAGGCCTTAAATATTTATTTATATTGCGTTAACATTTCAATTTGAAAATCCATAACTAACCACAAAATTATATTTTTGATAACTCGTAACATTATTAAAAACGTGGATACCAGGAATTATCATCCATCGAACTAAAACGTATGCGTCCCTCGAATTGGCAGATCAAAAAAGTGGGACAAACGATATAAAACTATATAATCCTTATTATATTCTGACGAAGATGTATTCAGGTTTTAGACCAACACACCTATTCGTTTCTTTACACTAAAGTCGTTCGTTATTTCGGCATAAAAAGTTAAAACGATCCGGGTAACGGTTTGCTAATAGTACCGCCTTCCGACAACGGAGTGACTCCTTACCTGAAACGACCGACGATGCAATCAACCTTTGAGAATAGCTTCATAATCTACATCTACACTACATCACTGAATCACGGTTCGCGGAACTACTTTGGCACACTCAAACGACTGCAAGTAAGGTCAGCGGTTACCATAATTATTTTTACATAATATGTCCATTATGTTTATTATTATTTTTTTATTTATTAACTTAAAAGAAATATACATATTTCGCTTTGTTAACTTAAGTATACATTGATACAAATAATATTAATAATGATGATTTACTACCTAACACCAAGTAACACATTTTTTAAAGTAAGAACATTTTGGTTTTGCTCATTAATCTTGAGAGCAAACAGTTTTTTTAAATATATTCATTTTATTTTCGGTTGTCAGGCTATCCGGAAGGAGATAATATTATGTTTATATCCTCATAGCCTATGTTTCTTTTGCCACACTCTGTCTTTGTTGAATTTGTGTATAATTTATTACGTTGTCTTGTGTGGTGTTCATGCACTTGTGATGTTTTCATAAATGTAGTATTTGTGTGTATAAAGCCATTTTGAATTTTGTAGATTAATAAGCATATGTTGTATTCGTACAGTTTTCTGATTTTCATTAAGTTAGTTTCTTGGTACACTCTTTTGGTGGGGGTATCTGGTCTATAGTTAAAAAGTTTTTTATAACTTTATTCTGTATTATTTGAATTTCGTTTATTTGAATTAAGATGGGAATGAATTAAACTAAAGTATAATCCCGTCTTTACTTGTATTGGTAGAAGATGATATATTATATTTAATTATGCAGATAAGTGATGGAATGGGTTTAACACAGAAGATTGTCAAACAAAGAAACGTTTCAACAAGTAACAAATCACAGGGAAAATAATGTATACTTATATTTATTTATTAACGCCGATTGACGGCTTTTACATGGGAATTACAATAGTTTGACATGCAGATACAAAATATACACAATTAATAAAAAATATAAGTATAAAAATATAAATGAGAAAAATACAAGCGGGAAATTGCATGAGAAATGAAGAGTTCGTAAGACAAAAAATTAAGAAGCAAGTATTGTACTAACAATATAAAAGTACAAAGAGTAGGAAATTATTAATAATTAAAATTATTTACAAACCATCCATATATAAAACATAGACGGCCTCTATGGTCGAGGGGTGAGGTTCTCGACTAGCAAACCGAAGGTCGCGGGTTTGAATCCCGGCGTGCGCAAGTAAATTTTATTTTACTGATTTAAGTTATTACACAATTAATTAATTTAAAATATTATACAGTATATTTGCAGCATGTTCCAGAGTGGAAGATATTATCAGTATCCCTGGTGTAAGACCACCATTCAAAATTGAAACGTTGCTTGAAAAGACTTTAGCCGTGTTTGGTGACCAGGTCTAAATAGCCAAGTATTTCATCAACTCCATCGTCCCTATCTCCTTCCCATACACACTACCTTCAATCTCACAACGTACCCCAATTGGGGATGCCATAGTGTCAATGGCCACATATGGGAACAGTACGGACTCTTGTGCGATATTTTCATAACAAAAATCTATAAATATATTTATATACCGAAATATATTAGCAATTAAAATATACATACGGTCAGTTTTATAGATTTCCCTGTTTAAACAAACGGATTTTTTTTTTTTTAGAGAATACCTCACAAGAGTCCCAACTGCTCCCGTCTGGAGCCAGTGAGACTATGGCATCTCCAATTGGGGTATGTTGTGAGGCTGAAGGAATGTGGGGAAGGGAAGGAGATGGGGAAGAGGAAGATAGGAAAGTACCTGGCTATTCAGATCTAGTCACTAAACACGGCTAAAGCTATTATTAAGCAATGGCTCAATTCTGAATGGTGGTCTTACACCAGGGCGATACTGACAGTATCTTCCACTCTGGAACGTGCCGCAAATGTAGTATATATTATTTTTATTAATTAATTGTGAAATAACACAAATTAATCAAATAAAATTTATTTGCGCACTCCGGGTTCGAACCCGCAACCTTCCGATTAGGAGTCAAGTGTTGTTACAACTCGACCACGGACGGTCGTCAAAATGTTTAGAGCACAGGCGTCAAATGGGAATGATGTCCTTGTTATACCGGTATTTGAATGGAAAATGCTACAAGGAACTAGCGTCATTGATCCTTTCTGCATCGGTGGATAGTCGAGAAATACGTTTGATCGGCGCCCAATATTGTACACGGTTTGAAAACGGATCGTTTCAAATACTCTTTCTTAACGATTTGGCCTCTGTGTTTCCTCCCTCCTGCTCTCTTCAAGACCATATTCGCTCCTTCCTATGCTCAAAAACATCCTCCCCAAGGCACTCCTAAAGATGACATAAGAATCGATGGAAATTTTTAAAGCCAGGGCCTCCTACGTGGAGTTAATGTAAACAAAAATTTGTCCCCACATTTTATGAACCATGTAGTTATGTATTTTTTGCAGTAGTAATTATGTACTGTAATTAGATAAAAACTGTTGTTGTTTGTAATTTATTTTTTTTTACATACCGAGAAATAATAATTTGTGTGAATGACAAAGACAAGGCAACAATATCTGCACACAAGGAAAATTATTCAGTTTTTCAATAATTGGTCATAACTCGTAACATAATGTTATTATTATGTGAATAAGAGAGGAAAAAAAATGCGGGATATTGAACGTAATAAACAGGTTCCATAATACTGAGATAGGGAATACCTAAACAATAAACGACTGTGTCGGGTTTTCACAGCAGGTAAACATAAAATTGACTGGTTGTATAAGGATAAAATAATATTAATATATCTATGTACATTGTACATGTAAATTACGGCGTTCTTATCATATATTATATCTTCGATAGTATTATTTTGCGAAAATACTGTATGGCTTTTGCAATTTTCTAACATTATGTAGGATTTAAAACCTTGTCAAGATTGATATTTTAAAGAAATAAAAAAAAAACAACTGTTTTTATGTCAATCAAAGGCAACTCAAACTGAAATAGCTCTACCAGAACAACGCACAACACAAATTCCAACTAGCAAATAAATTATTATAAAAATTGTATAAACGTCGTGGCAATTTGATCCATTTAATCCAGATTTACTGTGCTTCTTAGGATGATTGAGACGTATAACGTTTAGTAAAATTATAACCCTTACGTTTACCAAAATTATAACATTTTGTTTGATCTTTGATGATGTGTGTTACTTTTATTAAATTGTGAAATTATTAACCCCGATACAGGCGAACCCTAGTTTTTTTTTTTTTTAATAGAGAATACCTCACAAGAGTCCCAACTGCTCCCTTCTGGAGCCAGTGAGACTATGGCATCCCCAATTGAGGTATGTTGTGAGGCTGAAGGAAAGTGGGGAAGGGAAGGAGATAGGGAAGAGGAAGGTAGGAAAGTACCTGGCTATTCAGATCTAGTCACTAAACACGGCTAAAGCCATTATTAAGCAACGTTTCAATTCTAAATGGTGGTCTTACACCAGGGAGATACTGACAGTATCTTCCACTCTGGAACGTGCCGCAAATATAGTATATATTATTTTTATTAATTAATTGTGAAATAACACAAATTAATCAAATAAAATTTATTTGCGCACGCCGGGTTCGAACCCGCGACCTTCCGATTGGGAGTCAAGTGTCTTACCACTCGACCACGGACGGTCGTCGAATAGTGGGGTTAATAATTTATTTATTTTATTTTATTTATTTATAATGCTAAACAATATATTTTAATTGTAAAGAAATAATAAATAAATAAATTAAAATCAATTATTTTATAATACAAACCGACGAAACTCTTATTGTACATTAACTGAATTAATGTATTTTAGGTGTGGTTTGCGTGCTTCTAATTACAATAAAATATATAAATCAAAATAGCTACTTATTCCAATGTCAATTAAGACATGCATGGATGCAGAAGTGACTAATACAGAATATGTACGAAGAAGTATTTTTATCACATCAGAGGTCAAATGCGATTGCTTTAGCTACAAGGAACATTTGAAGACAAGCATGCTTCGTTGTAATATCGATCTCTTTATAAGAAATAGCTTTACAGCGGAGCTCTCAGCGGCAGAACTCAAGAATAAGAATATTTTTTTATATGAATACCGCACAAGAGTCCCAACTGCTCCCGTCTGGAGCCAGTGAGACTATGGCATTCTCAATTGGGGTATGTTGTGAGGCCGTAGGTAGTGGGGGGAAGGAGATGGTGAAGAGGAAAGTGGGGAAGAACCTGGCTATTCAGATCTGGTCACGGTTAAAGCCATTTCAAGCAACGTTTCGATTCTGAATAGTGGTCTTACACCGCTTACACGTCTTAAAGTGCCGCAAATATACTATATATTTAATGCCAAATCTGCTTTTGTAGGTAAATTAGTGAATCATTAACAAAGTTGCATAATTAATTCACTTTTGAAAAAATTGGAGATTGCATTATTTCAAATTAATTAATTGTGAAATAACATAAATTAATCAAATAAAATCTATTTGCGCAGGGCTTCGAACCGGGTTCGAACCCGCGACCTTCGGATTGGGAGTCGAGAGCTTAACTCCCCGACCACGGCATGTAGTTGTTCGACAATTTACGCCAAAAGTTTAATTTTCAGAGGAGTTTCAACAAAAATATTAGTTAGTATTTGGCAAGGGATTCAATACACCACCAAGATCAATGTTAAGAGTTTATTTCTACTCATTGATAGTACAATAACGTGTGAAGGAATGGGTCGCGAAAAAAAAAGTTAATTGTGAGGAATAATCCTGTTGGAATAGTTTTATTATTTCGGAGTGGAATAAAATTTATGTGACAGGCATATCAGTGTAAACGGTAACGACCATGTTGACTTTACACCACTTTGGTGATCACAAATTTTGACGTAACGGGATAATAAACTTTGAACGGCTCAGCAGTAGCGGTTGTGCGACTAATGGACCTAATCGACCGGGTTAACGCACTTTGTACGAAACAAATAAACGCTGGTGTAAGATTTATGTGTCACTTGAGCCAAATAATAATCACTCCCACGAATTACGTGCGGTTTTGTGCAATGAGTAACAGCTCAAATACGAATAAATCTACAAAATTCTCTGAATAGAAAATCACTTGAATTAAGGTGATTGTCAAAAGAATTCATATTCTACTCTTTCTTTACTTCTACTGTATCTTTTACTTATAAACGATTTTTATAAGTTATGCTTTGAAATATTAAGAAAAAAATATTTTTTTCGGAAGTACACAAGCAAAATGAATATTAACAAATAGTTTTGTCAATTAAAAAACTGAAATCTTTCAAGAAAGGCTAACAAATACAATATTTCATCGGTGATTCAAAACTATATTGTATTTGTTAGCATTTCTTGAAAGATTAGAGTTTTTTAATTGACAAAACTATTTATTCATACTGCTTGTGTACTTGCGCAAATAATACATTTTTCTTAATATTTCAAACCATAACTTGCAAAAAATAGTTTATAAGTAAAAAATACTATACGCGCGTCATCTACGAAAGCGTTGAATATGAATTCTTTTGACATTCACCTTAAACCCGTTTGAAAGAAAGCCGATCTCGTCAACCTCTAGATCCATAGAATAAACAGAAAACTAGAAGTGCCTTCTGTACTCATTTGAATGGAAGCAAAAGTTCCTTAAACGCGCTACTCACCTTCCAATTTAAAGCACTGCTTGCAGGGCAAATCGTATCGTTTGTAGGCAAAACCGCCAGCCAAATTATTATTTTTCCCTTTGTCAGGCCGTCGGAATAATAATAATTCGATTGGCGGTTCTGCATGTAAACCTGAAAGCAGTGCTGCAAATCAAGTGTTGATTAGCGCGTTTTACTCCGTTCTCATTTACACTCGCCTGACATTGTAGACCTCCATCCCCTTTGAATTTCATAAACACATTTCTGTATTGATATTTAGGCCTCTATTGGGCAAATATTTGGATCACGAAACACGCCCACAAGGCACTTCTTGTGGTATTATTTATTCAACGTCTAGGCCCCAGACGGGCTAATGAAAGAAACTACGAAAAACAAAAGAAATCATTCGATATTTTAAAAATTTCATCAATGTAAGTGAAAATCAGAAATGCCCAGGACTTACTTATATAGGTTTATCCCCTTCCTTATAAACGCGGTGTAAGGTCGGAAAAGAGAAAAACTAGACTTCTTACCACGGCGTCTGTACGACAAGGCCGACTTTACAATACCAACGTTGAACCAGCGTGTAAGAATCTAATTAGGAAAACGGTGTGTCTACAAGGATATCCTCACAGAAAGCCAAAAACGATGGATTAACGAGCGAAAGAAATATTTTTAAAAGCTATTGATTATTTTTTAGCATCTATCCACAGCGGCGACACATTTGCATATTTAGTAATTATGAGAAAAGTTCCCAGACAACCCAATACATTTCAGAAAAGGCCTGGAGGGGAAAGATATCCAACTCCTATACTATACAACTTCCCAGCCGGTTGGATATATGAATCATAACATTAATATAGAATCTAGGACATCGCATTCAGCAAACTAGCGAATCAGCACTTTCGTATAATTTTTAATGATGCAACTTCTCTACAATGGTATTTTCTTCACATGCGACATATCTCAGGCAGTTTTTAAACATTATTACATTACGGTATAATTTAATGTGGTATATTTGTCCTCTCCTAAACACAAGCAACTGCTTTATTAGGAGAGTGATTCAAGTATTATATTTATAATAAGTTGTAAATATTGTAACTCTAAATATGTTTAAATAAAAAAATAAAATAAAATTTTTTTTAAAAATTCTTATCAATAATAAATTGCTGTCAGATGGCACGGTTATCACAAAATTATTATAAATAATAAATAACTTAAAAACACGCCACGATTTAAATGTAAATTGATATAGCACTGATTCATATGAACTTGAAAATAAACTCTCGAAAAATCAAATGGATAAAATTGCATAACGTTCATTTGACGAAGAAATTGAGAATGAACGTGGAATTGAAAGAAGGCAATTTCCAAGAGGACTTTACCAATATATATATGCCCTTTCACTCCTTTGTGAATCATGATTACTAAAAATGGTTGTCAACCTCTCTAAGGATATGGTAACACAATAAAAAAGAGTAAATAAATATGTGGACACGTCATTTGTTTATTTCATGGTATTTTTCAGCGTACTTCCACATTTCGACCAATTGGGAGCAATAAATCACGAGGTTTGTACATAAATGAAAACTAAATGTATTTTTGCCACAACGCCTGAAAATTCCATAACTTCAATTACCGCCGACAGAAACAATTCATTACTTAGTTGTCACAAACAATGAAAGCGCATCTGCCATCGGGGCACCCGGCGTGACACGGGTCTGTGACATCTGAACATGGCAGTTGTATCGTTGAAACGCATAATTTTAATTGCAAACGTACTTACATAACATTGGAACGTGCAATATATTAATAAAATTGAATTAATTTCACGAAAAAAAATATGCGAATCATTCGATGTGCGATTTGATTAGATTTATAAATGTACTACAAACATAATCCATCAGCTTCATGTCACCCATTAAGCAGTCCTTTAACGGTCCTCGAGGCAATTATATAATTATAAACTAAGTTCAACCTTCAACAACCTTCAATTCTGATTTGCGTTTCTATGGCACTGCAATATCCTGAAAACAAACAAGAGGTTATACTTCAATTAATCTTATCTAATAGCTTATTTCCTAATGCAATGATCAATGATTCCACATGAAATAAACGTGATAAGATAACAGAATAATTTAATTTTTTGTATTTCTTGGGCATTAACTATGTAACAATTTCTAGACATTTTGTTTTGAAGAGTTTTAATTTTCAATGTACTATCGTTACTTAAAATGTACTACAGTACTACAGGTAGCATAAAAATTAAAATTTAAGTAACGATAGTACATTGAAAATTAAAACTCTTCAAAACAAAAAGAATAATTTAAACTTAAAAATCTTAGCACAATGAACGCACTTCTTTCGCTTTCTATAATATTTGTTTAAGATGATAGACTTCGCTTTTCGGCCCATACAAAAAGGACGCCCGGGAAAAAACACTTTTCTACATCGAAAATTGCACAAAATTAATATATATTTTTTTATACTGCCTTCTAGAGGGTGAAAAATATGTCGGTATGTTTTCGAATTTTCGATGCGTTTCATATTAACGTAAACATTCACTGACAAACATGTACGATTTATCAAAAAATATTATTTAAGGAAAAAGTGCTGCTAACTCAACTCTCATAAAGAATTATAAAAAGCTACCGACGTAGTTACTTCTTTCTAAAAAATATATATTTTTAAAAATTTCAATTTCGTGAAAGTTTTGGTGTAGAAAAGTGTATTCTACACAAACCCCTTTTCGAGCGATTTCTGTGGGTAAATTTGAGCGTTGTCTCATTCGCACATTTCGCATTCGCATGTATTGTAAGTGTGCGTGAGCTTATTGTGAGCGAGACAGAATGACAGATGCGGGTGTTCCGCGTGTGGTTCAAAGTCTAGCCTCTTAAGTCGTTTTGCAAAATCTTCTTCATCGTCGAATTATTTTATTCTTGACAGTTTACCCAACAAATCTCAAGCTTTCACAGCTAAACAGTCCACAACTTCTGTAAATAAGTAAAGAACAGTTTTCATACACTTTACTGCGACCCGTTTAACCCTTTGGGTGCGTACTTTGATATATCGGCAAGCACCCTGTATATATAAGCACTTACAATGTATTTTTCGATTAGTTTAATTTTTTTAAGCGAAGCCGGTCGGTAGTAATAAATTAAATAAATTTCGTGGTTATAAACAAAGTAATTGTTTAATTTCAAATCAATCCATAGTTTCAGTTATTTTCTAGCACACTTCAAGTGGTATAAAACGCACAATAATAAAGAGTAAAGTACATTACATTATTATAATTAATTTATGAATAACGCAATGCCGGTGAGGGTCATTATGTGTATTGAATAAATTATGACGCAGAGAAAAAAACATTAATTGAAACATTGTGGGAAAAAATCAACATCAAATTCTAATTTCCTCGTCACGCGCTGAATCTTGCGTTGATAAGATATTAATATTACAAAGAACTTTCTACAATTTCCTTGGAAGACCGACAAAGTTTATAAGCGAATCGTTACATCACTAGTAATCGGAAAATTATACGTGTTTGGCAGTCATTTGATTTGTATCTGCGGAAGCATTGAGCAGTCCTGGGGACACATAATAGAAACGTGAAATAATTTGATTTTAATACAGATATTTTTTTTATGAATGTAAACAATTATTTCTTAATAGTTAATTTAATTTTTGTTATAATCCATTAAGTTAAAATAACTAATTGACAAACTACTTAAAAGTTGTTTTTTGGGACTTTTTCTCTGTTTTTGTATTATGTTTTTTTATTTGATATATATGTATTATTATTTTTTTTAAATGTTTCTTTAAATAAAAAAATAATAACAATAAAAAAAATAAAATAAAATTTGTCAAATTCTGGAGAAAAAAATAACCATTCTTTTTTATTTTTTTATTGAGGGGGGGATATCAAAACACGGCTTTACTGCAGTTAGGTATTTTTGGTACTTGTACGGCCCGCTAGCCAACCACAATTTCAGCCGTCTATGGGGCAGACTCGGGTAAGATTGACACCAAATTGGTAAACCATTTAGCATTTTGATAAAGTACGAAATAAAAAATACACTTGCTCTATAAAATTTTAATTTGTTTACTAGATAATGGATACAGCTAGAAAGACAAAAAATCATATTAGCAATGGAATGGATAGATATAAACATCTTTTACGCCCTGAACCTTTTTTGACGTCTCAGTTTTTTACTCAATGAGACTTTGAATCTAATGGTGTTTTGGCGTAGATTGTATGGTTTATAAAATGGTAATAACTGTATTTATAATATTACCGGAAAATAATGGGTGTGAATAAAGGGAGATCATAAAATAAAGTTGGGACAAATATTTTTAAGTACGTGCGATAGAAATGACAAAAGGTGGTTTTGTTTTTGAAAGTTTATTTATACAAATTTTTTCGTACTCAAGAAAGAATATATTTCAAAATATTAGCTCAGATAAACAAAAAGTAGAATGACGCACATAAACGAAAAATCACAAAATTTAATACAAATTGATATAAAATCAACTAAATGTAAACTTGGTACGCAAATATTCAGCATAATATCCTACAAAAATTGTCAAGACTTGTGGATTTTAGAATGATATTAATTTTATCTTTAGTACTTGTGTTAAACAGTGTTAGTCGTACGGAATTTTTAAACCTCTCAACAATAATAGTCGAATCTTTTTTTATTTTTATATATAACTTCGCACAGGAGGCCCTGAGAAAAATTGTCTTTAAGAGACCCATATTGTATGAAGGAGGAAACACAGAGGCCGGCAAATCGTTTCACAGCTGAGCTGTTGAACTCAAGAACGAGTGGTAGAAGCGACCCGTTCTCATGTGAGAAATTTCGACCGTGTATATATGTTGGGCGCGCGTTTGGCGTGTTTCCCGACTTTGCACCGGTGCTGAAGGGATCAATGACGCTAGTTCCTCTCTGAAGTAGTAGGCCTTGCTCTCTGAAGCATCTTCCATGTCTGATATAACGGTAGAACAAGGATTCCATCGCGGTAGACGACCCTGAATAATTCTTGAAGCACATGTGCTCCTGAGGCTGTTCCTTCTTATTGGCAGCTCGTGTACAAATTACCCAAAATTTATTTGACTCTCTCGACTCATCGCCTTGCCCCGCGGTGGGAGAGATGGATTCATACGTCCGCCACTCCTTTTTTTATATGAATACCTTACAAAAGTCCCACCTGCTCCCGTCTGGAGTCAGTGAGACTATGGCATCCCCAATTGGGGTATGTTGTGTGGCTGAAGGTGAATGGGGATGAGAAGGAAATATTGTAATTATTTCTACAAATCTCATGACGTCAGAGCTCACCACTATATGTATATAGAATCCTTCGCGGGCGTGTGCACAACAAATCACCTATTGTTTCAGCGCAATCGAACGAATGGTATAGGAATTTTTTTATAACGCCAGAGCTCAGCACTACATATAGAAACCATTACAGGTATGTGCACAACAAATCACCAAAGTTTCTTTGCAATCGGAGTAATGCTTTAGGTACCGTATAAGGAATTACGAAGGTGTGCATTTAACAACTTACAAAAGTTTCATCACAATCGGATAAAAAGTACAGGAAATAAATTCATAACGCTAGAGCTCACTTGCACTATAATATATATAGAAACCTTCATGGGCATGTACACGTACACGAAAAATCCGCCAAAGTTTCATCGCACTCAGATGAATGCTTTAGGTACCGAATAAGGGACAAACAAAGAAACATTAATTTTTTATGTATTTTTTTTACAAAAATCATGACGCCAGAGCTCACTATTATTTATAGAAACATTGGCGGGTGTGCACATAACAACTCACCAGAGTTTCATCACAATCGGATAAATGGTATAGGAAATAATTTCATAAAGCTAGATAGGAAATAATTTCATACACGACAAATCGCTATCGGATAAATGCTTTAGGTTCCGCACGAGGAACAAACAAAGAAACATTCATTTTTATACGATAAAATAATTAATTATTTAATTTCTACTTTGCTTGTATAACACCCATTTCCCCATTCATTCCTTGACGGAACTGCAATGCGAGCGCGCGACCTCTCCCCTCAAATGTCCAGTCATTACTGAATAAATTTCCAAAATGTTACCGTAAAACCTGGGCCTTAAGTAAAACGTTATACATATATTAGGTATACATTATTTATGAAATGTTTTGACTGCCCAACTAGGAGGAATCCCGTTTTAGGACAGTCAAATTAGGATGATAATATATGGAACGTGTTTTATACAAACAGAAAGAAATGGAGGAAATAAAAAAAAGAGAAAGAATAATAACAAAAACAAAAAGATAGATAAAAAATAAGAATAAAAAAAAATAGAAATTTAAAACATAATAACTGTTGTTTGCTAAGTACAGATATTAAAATAATATAAAATATAATTTTTTATTGTTATTAAGTTTATTTTGTAGAACTCCATTTTAATTTTTATTTCTTTTATAATAATAATAATAATTGGATAATTTGTATAGCGCCGTTTTTGTGAGAAATCACCTCAAGGGCTTTTATATATTCAATAATATTATTATTCAATGTATAAAAACAGTTTATTATAAACAAGTTCTGCTTCGTAATTAGTATTGTGTTACAACTGTTTCGCCCTCTAAAGACATTGTCAAACTGGTGTCAAAAACCCTTTTTCCTGGTTTTTGAAAAAACAACTTGCACAACCTGCAACGTGTCGCGTGTGAACCATATAGATCGATTACTTAAGAATTTTCTCTCCTGAACAATTTAAATGTAACTTCTGACCCTTGACCCACGATGTACCTACTCTGTATCGAAATGGTTACTTATGAATAATTTAAGAAAAAAAAGTTATAACACACCTTGTGTAAGTCCTATAGGTGCATAGTATTATTTATGTCTAGGTTACGGAACAAAGACTACGACTATGAATGTAAATTAGTATCACATGCGATGAGACCCTGTTCTAAATTTGACAAATTATCCTCTGAATTTCTATTCCGACCACTCTCCTCAGAGACAAATCGATCAAGTACGTTTCAAGGGTAGCAAGTACACGAGATCATCAAGTAGCACGAGATCAACGTACATACCAAAATATTATAACATGCAAAATCACAAGTCATATTTCATATATACATACTGAGGAAAATTATGGTTTTTATGATATAATCTTGGCACATAGTCGGTATATGGATCGTTAGTATATATAGCATCCATATTACACGTTTTGTCTCCAATTTTAATACTGGTCAAAGCGTCCATGAGTTCTTCTACCATTCACGTCATATATTCCGCTTACACTCCTTTCTTCGTTCAATCGCTGTACATTCCCAAACCAGCTAAGCGCCCCTTTCGTAATCATATGCATTGCGCTTACATCAGCCCTGTATTATTTGCGGAACTCCACATTTTTCACACGATCATACATGGTTTTATTGGTGTACTGTCATCCTTCCTCTGTCAATTCCATGTCTCTCTTTTTTTTTACAATAGCTCCACACAGGAGGCCTAGAAGAAAATAATTCCCCTCAGGGCCTATATCATCTTTGGGGATGCTGTGTGGAAGGTTCTTTTTAGGAAACGAAGCAGAGGATGTTCTGGGAAGGAAAAAGGTATGAGGGGTGGGTAGGAATCTGGGAGTCAGTGTGTCCAGGAGTGACGGTCGAATGATTCCATCCCTCCCACTACGGTGCATGTTTCAAGAGTCCTCCAAGAGAGTCAAAATGTCTCCCTCAAGCAGTCTCTCCCGATCTGGACTGTCACGCAATTGGTGGGCAGACGCATCCGCCGCCAAGACCCGGACAAACCTCACCCCATGAACCCGGGCGCCCCTGCTAAGTCGCCAAACGTAGCGAACCACTTGTGTTGAGCTATGGCAGAGGTGTTGGTTATCCAATAAATGGTTTCCGGGGCGGCGGTACCGATACCCACCCACCAAATTGCATACTGCCATATATCAGGTTTGGTATCAGGTTAAGTGTGAGGGTTCGACTGTGGAATGCTATAGCTTCGCTTCTTTGGACTCGTTTTTGCTAACGCCAATCGCGTACGGTCCCCTAATAAAGGAGTTTTCTACATTTACCCTTTTTTCAATATCCCTATCAACTAACTAACTAACCATCACGCCGTTTCACTGCAGGGGTAGGCAGAGAGGACGGAGCGCCATTCAACTCGGTCTTGGCACTTACTCCTTGCCTTCACATTGATACATTGTGACGCGGCCCGACTCAAGTATCTGATTCACTTGATCGTGCCAAGTCTTCCTTGGGTGTCCTCGACTCCTTCTACCATTAACATTAGCGTCATAAATTCTATTTACACTCCTTTCATTCGCTCAACTTGCCCAAACCATCTAATCCCTTTCTTAATCTTTCTTATTACGCTCACATCAGCCTTGCATTCTTTTCGGATCTCCACATTCCTCACACGATCATACATGGTTTTAACACACATACACCTCAGGGATCTCATTTCTACAGCAATATCCCTATCAGCCTTTCGATATCTAGTAAACATACTTTCCAAACACACAAACTCGTCCACCTGGTCCAATTATTCATCTTCAACCTTCACAACTATATTGTACAACGTTTTCATATTCTCTTCTATCTTTCAAACCATGGTTTTAGACTTACTTATTCTTCATATATATACACATACTTCGTTAACCCTAGAAACGAGAGACTATACATCTCACGAATGTATTATTAGAAATCAGCACAGATATTGTATTATTATTATCAAAAATCACCAGCGATATAAGAAATCATTTTAAACACACAACGTAGTCAAAGATCTTATTAGATTATCTAAGAACTTCATTCAGATTCACAAATTGATATTCTATACACACTCCTATAATATCCAGATTCTTGACATGACCCACCACAAATATTTGATTCAATGGATCGTGCCACCCATTTTAGGCAGTCACGATGTATTCCAGTAGGAATGAAAACTAAAAATCAAACGAGCTCATATAATTCAAATTCATTTGGTACACACATCAGTTACGTTCTGTTATTTTTCAAGGTGCGTTATTTATTCGTGATGTTTACTGCAAGGCAAGGACGTATACTCATGCATTGGCACCATACGTTATAAACCACGCTCCACATCAGTGATTCCCAAAGTGTGCGATATCGCTAGGCGGCCTGGGGGCCTAGTCTCGATCTTTCGGTTTCACAAACAAGCACGTTTGCCGTTTAACCTTTCTTGACGGTGCTGTCAACTAAGCGGTCACGGTTTGTATTTACTGAAATATCTTTGTAAATATACTAAACATAGAGTTAACATTTTAGGTATTCCTCTACAATACATTTATGTATTGGATTAAATAAATACATTACACTAATATTTACTGAGTGTGCAGCATCGGAGCGCGAGAAAGTTTTTAGCACGGTCAGAGGAGGGTTAATTCGGATTCGTGACGTAGCTAAACCCGCGTTACGGGCGCTGTGAGAGATATAGACTAGGCCCCCTGGGGGCCTAGTCTCGATCTTTCGGTTTCACAAACAAGCACGTTTGCGGTTTAACCTTTCTTGACGGTGCTGCCAACTAAGCGGTCACGGTTTGTATTTACTGAAATATCTTTGTAAATATACTAAACATAGAGTTAACATTTTAGGTATTCCTCCACAATACATTTATGTATTGGATTAAATATTTATTTATTTATTTATTTATTTATTAAAGAATTTTATACATAGTGTACATATTGTGTTATTTCGCCCGCCATGCTAGGGATGTCCCTGTGTTATGGCGGGAATAAATACATAATAATAAATACATTACACTAATATTTACTGAGTGTACAGCATCGGAGCGCGAGAAAGTTTTTAGCACGGTCAGAGGAGGGTTAATACGGATTCGTGACGTAGCTAAACCCGCGTTACGGGAGCTGTGAGAGATATAGACTAGGCCCCCTGAAGAGACCCAGTGTGGCGGTGGTGGTTCCGGGGGCAACAGGGGGCAATGAAAATCAAAGAGTAACAAAAAACACTTCTGAATTACAAATTTTGGTCTTCACGACAAGCAGTAATAATATTTACATTTAAACCGCTCGTGCGTATTTCAACATGCTTTAATTTCCAAATACTTTGTAGATAAGTAGAAAAATGCTTAATATAACTGTAGCATTATTCAAGATGGCGGAATGCATATTCTCCTCCCACCCTCAGCACGGGTATCTTGAGGACCAAGACTCACACATTATTTTCCATAAAAAGGCTTACCACGCAATACATTTTCAGAGATGTCACAGGCCCCGAGGGAAATCTTATTGAATTCTATCACGTGTACGAACGTTCAAAATAAGAACCTAATTAGATATCACCATCAATCACTTTGAATAATTAATAATTACTAATTGTACCTAAGCATACAAATAAATATGGACAAATAACGTTAAATTACATGATTCCCAGTTGTTTAAATATGTTACCTGCTGAAATTAAAAAGTGTGCCCAAAACAAACAATTGGTGAATTTACTCAAGATTTGGCTTACGAAAAGAATTAATTTGTATTAGCTTACAATATAAAGACTTTAAAATTGTTATTTATTTTTTGATAATTTTTCTTTTATCTTTATATATTTCGGAAAAAAAGTTTAATTTTATTTTATATCTATAATTGTAAGAATGTAACTATTAAATCACTATAATAAGTTCTTTAATGTAAAGAACCCGTTAGACAAACTACTAAAAAGTAGTTTATCGGGACTTGTTGTCTTATTTGTAAAGTGCATAAAATAAATAAATAAAAAAAACTCCGAAGTTTAAGGTTTTTGAGGTAAGTTTAAGTAAGGTTAGTTTTTCATAATGATTCCGAATACGGACAAAAATGTCGGTGACCGGACAACTCAACAACGTGCAACTTCATCACAAGATTTTTTTTAAAATTGGTAACCTTAGGTTGTGGTCTTTCTTATCACTTTTAATGACTATTCAAAGGGGTGTTGAAATGCCACTTTGTTGAGTTGTCATGGAACCAAAAATAACAGCCGTAAGATGTTTTATCATTTAAAATATTTATATACTGTGTGGGTGATGCTAGACTCAAACGAGCGCTGTAATATTCTCTTGAGGTATTTGGTCCTGGCCTATGTATATAGATTATAATATGTTTTAGCATCACACGGAAGCTATAATCTTCCTAGCATATCACGGCATATCATCCCACACGTATAATACATTATCTGTCTTGTGTGAGACGTTCTTATAGGATATTGCATAGCGAGCGATATAGTGATATAGGCCACGCCCAAATACAGCATGATAGTATAGTGCTCGTGTGAAACTACAATGATGAAAATTTTGAAAGGGGGCAGCGAGCACTTTAAGTTCAGGAAGCTCTGCTCTACATGGCCGACTCTTCGATCAGTCCAGCTACCAGGTACCAGATACCAGGTACCGGGTGCCTAAGTACCAAGGAGCCCGCTGCATGGGCGGATGGGCCGGTCAGGCACCAGCGGACAAGTGTGCCGCGCCACGGCCGGCCAGTGACACGTGTTAAAACCGAAAGCGCTGCCGTTCCTTCATTAATAATAGCACTCGCTAAATATGAACGGAACTGCACTTGTGCTTCTGCCGTCACAAGATCACACGTCTCAGAGTTTGGATTTATATACATGTAATTAAATATAGTACTTTTAGACAGCAGTGTTTGAGATGAAACATCATGGGAGTGTTGTACAGATCCAAACAAAATGTGGAGTAATCGCACAGTTTATACTACCAGCAATATTTAGGAATGTTGTCTACGAGTAACATAAATACTTGAAGATAAATTTTCCCAACGATATATTATAGGAATGTCGCATGTAGCAACACTAATATTTAGAAATGTTGCCTGAACTTTTTTTGTGTCTACATTGTACAGACAAGGGGCGCTATTGTGAGGGTCACATTAAAAATACATATACATACTTACATCGCTGTTTGGGTGAAAATTATAATAATTAATGCATAAACAGTTTAAAATTTTCTTTACTTCGGAATGTGACCTTTTCAGTAGCGGCTTTTAAAATTATAAACTCTTTCATTGACAGCCCATACCTCTTGGCATGCTACAAATTATTCGTACCGAACAACTACCGCCAGGGTCGCCACCACGACTTGCTCTGTATTCCATATGGCAGAATGGACGTTCTGGTCCAGTATACCATGACAAGGGGTATGGTGCTGCTAAATAATATCTCCAGGTCTCTTGACATTTTCAACATTAGCCTTGAAGGTTTCAAGAGTAATTTTAGACAAGAACTGTAAAATATATATTATTGTAAAATCTTCATTTATTTATGTAACGTTATGTCATGTGTATTGTAATAGGACTTGTCAATCTGTAATACACAACAAAAAAAATAATATCGGAACTACATTGAAATACAGTAAAATAAACATTTGTAATGTTGTTTCATCAAAAAAATTGCGAGTGGTGCTACAACAGCAAAACCAATATTTGTTGACAATGCTGTCTGTGTATATTGCCGTCATAAGCAAAAAAAGCAGCAAGAAATTTGCAAAAGTCATATTTTGATATGAGAGACCTTTCATCTATTATAACAAAATTAGTATGTGACCTCTGCCAATTCCTAGCTGTCTTTTTTTTATGAAAACCGAATAATACACTTTGCTGTCTGTCTACATATAATAAACTTTTTTTCAGAACTTGAAGGGCGTAGCTGGTAGAGTGTACATAAATATGTATATACTAATCCTCTAAACTGCATAATGTAGGCATGCAGAAGGTGTTTTTGTTTCATTACTTAATTAAAATATTAGAATTTGAGATTTAATTTATTTAGTTAAAAATAAAAATAAATATTAGTGTTTTAAATACATATTATTTAAACGAAATAAAGTGAGTACAAAAAAAAAGAAAACATACACAAAAGAACCACACGAGATACACATGTTGTCTATATCTACAGCTTCGACTAAACATTGCGAATGATGTTTATGGAAACCACAACATTTGAGAAGGTAAAGTAGGGTTTAGATAGGTAGAAGGATGTAGATGTAGTACAAGATGAAGGATGGAGAAGAACGTGAGAGAAGATTAAGAAGGAGGTAGTTTGAAAAGTCCTTCCGCACATGTCATCTTAGTTACAAAGTACAATCTACAAGTTGCAAAGATCGCAATCTCTCCAGCAAAATATCCATCCTTATCTTCATGCACATTATGAAAACCTGTTTCGAAGTGTTCCGTCATTAAATCTAGTTTATCTCACAGAACACGTCTTACCTAAGTAGGAATCGATTATCCATTAACCTCAAAGTTTCATTATATATAACGTAGAAAATAGACACGATAATAATATATTCTTAATGGTGAATTATTTGTACATCTAATTTCATTCAAATCCTCCAGTCCTAATGAGTCCTAAATTCACAAGTCTTTCGAAATAACTGCAATTTATTAACTCCATTTTTGGCAGTAATCTTCTTATAAATGTAATATGAAAAATGATGGTGTAGCAAATGTAAAGTTATGCAATGTCCAGTGTTTTAATATAGCGTCCTCCGCGTGCAAAGTCGTATCTCCTCCAAGCATAAACTTTCTAATTAAAGTGTGTTTATCGGAAGTGACCTGCCAGGTAAGTATGTTCTCTGTGTCCATTTGTAAATAATAGTTCTAGGTAGAGCCTAAGAAGTCATAATAAGATGTACAGCGCCCTTGAGGTGATTTCTCACAAAAACGGCGCTCTACAAATTATCCAATTATTATTATATTTATAACAAGTAATATTATGCACAAGAAAAAAAAAATGCAAGTTTTAATTTGCACAATTATTACAGGTACAACTTTTGACCGCGTCAAAGTGCATCCTACTAATAATGCAAACGTTAAATTTGGTAGCTACCTCTGGTATTATTAAGGAGAGCTAAGACACGTATAAGAGCGAGGAAATTAAATATTAAAAAAAAAGTTTGAGTTCATGTTTAAAGGCGTATGTGGTCGAGGGCAAGGCTCTCGACCAGCGATCCGTGGGTCACAGGTTCAAATCCCGGCGTGCCTAGATATTTTGTTTGATTGATTTGTATTTTCATAATTTAATCAGTTAAAATAATATAAGATGCATTTGCGGCACGATCTAGGGTGGAAAATACTCTCACTATAGCCCTGATATAAGACCTTTCAGAATTGAAAAGTTGCTTGAAATGGCTTTTACCTTTTTTTGGTAAATAGATCTGAATATTTTTTGTATTTCTTGGGCATTAACTATGTAACAATTTCTAGACATTTTGTTTTGAAGAGTTTTAATTTTCAATGTACTAAGTAATGTAATTTAATGTTGCTAATGTAATTTAAGTAACGATAGTACCTTGAAAATTTAAACTCTTCAAAACAAAATGTATAGATCTGAATAGTTAGATAATACCAACTTTATCTTACCTAACTCCTTCCCCTCCCCACTTACTTTCAGGGATGCTATAGTCTCTCTAGCTCCAGATGGGAGCAGTTGCGACTCTTGTAAGGTATTCACATAAAAAAAGTATCCAGGGCTACTTAAATACCTCCCTCTTCTCCTTCCTCACTTTAATAAAGGGATGTCTTAGTTCTGGCTCCGGAAAGTCGAAAAAACACAAAAAGTTCAAAAATGTTATAATCCACACGGTAACTTATTATTGCTCATAGTTGAATCATTATTGATTACCGGCAGCTCGTATCAGTATAATCACTTGTACAATAATCTCAATCTTGATAAATAACGATTTAAAAGAAATATAATTCTCCAGTCACTAATTACCTTGGCACGGATTTGTCATAGAAAAATAAAACATTAGTAATTATTACCTATTGCAAATCGACAAAGCATTGTTGTAATTCATCCGGTAAGTAAACGACGTGCGTTTATTTCTTTGTTTTAAGCAAGAAAAACTAACTGCAAATCACGCCAGGATGTTTTTTTGATCTATAGATTGGTCAGGCAATGATAAATAACTAATACCGCAATGTCCTTTAGATAATTGTTGTGAAAAACGCAAAACTTAAAATGCTTACAATAAAAAGACGACGATATTATAATAGGATATTGCAATGATGTATCTACTTACTTATTATTACCAAAAACGATAATTTCTGTTGTCTGTGTGTTTATTGGTTTAATAAACTCAAATTTGTTTTGAATTTAAGTGCCATTTTCAAAACAGAAGAATTCATACAAGCGACAAAGCACCTACCTGTAATATAATATTTTTAACAAAAAATTATTTTAATAGTCATTTTCAAAATTGGAATTGATTTCTCATGAATTCAGACTGTCCCGTGATTTTCCACGGGTCGGCGCTAGTTATATACTAATCTACACAAAAACTACATAATCTAGATTGGAAAACACTCCCAGCATCGCCCTGTTGAGAGGTCATCACCAAGAGTCGAAACTCTTCAAATGGCTGAAGTCTTGTTTAGTGACTAGATATTAATAGCTAGGAAATTTAAAAGTATTAAAAGTAAGTAAATAAAAGGTAAAAAGGAAAAATATAAAAAGTAACCAATACTACTATGTAATAATATAATATTATATATTCATGTTATTTTCTGGATGTAATAAATATGTAATAGTTTATATAATAATGTATTCCTGTTCTTTTTGATAAATAAATACTTTATACTTTAAAAACTTTCCGATCTTCCTCTTTTCCTTCAGCCTTATAACATTCCCAAAATACAGAGGGTGCAATATTTCAGCAAATGCAAGAAGAACTAAGGAGAGCCAAGAAAAGAACTAGGACGAGCCGTCAAGGGGCAGGAAGAAGAAAGACACGAAGAAAAAACAACATTCATCCCCATCCTATTATCCCATATATTTCAATATGGCTTATTGGGTTGGCCATGCCTGTCCATTGAACTCAAACCTCATTTCCATCCTCATAGCACATGTTCCAAAGCAGTTCCTCCTGGTACACAGGTTGCACCTGAACAGGGGTGCTCTCGGCTGGGGTTGGTACAATCGTATCTTATAAAATTACTAATAGTTTTTATAATAATATTTGTAATTTAAATAGATGTAAAAATATATAGTTGTCCTCTCCTAAACACAAGCAACTGCTTTATTAGGGGAGTGTAACAAATGTTATGTTATATTAAGTTGTAAATATTGTAACTCTAAACATGTTTAAATAAAAATTTTAAAAAAATTAAAAAATACGTATTTGGGAATCGTTAGCATTTCAAACAAATGAAATCAGCATAAAAATACATACATCGTATTTATTACCCAACATCTTTGCATATACAAACAAGATATCGTGACACAAAATCTTGACATTTACACTAGTGACAGACCTAGCTATAAAAGCGCCAGCGTTATTTGGCTGTAGGTATAGCTAAGTCTGTCACTAGCATGATTCGATTTTCTTTTAGCAGTAGCTTTCAATTGTGTTGATTGGTGAAATTGGGTCAATACGATAAATATTTTTTCACCAAAAATCACAAATTTAGTGAATCCACACAATTGGTTGTAATTTTTTAAAACTATTTTATACCTATTATATGAACTTAATATATATAAATAAAACATTGTAAATAAAAATAAAATTTGGCTTGCGGCATCCTCTGAATACAGCCGAAAGCCACCCGAGTTATGGCGCGACGTGCCAACATAACTCTCACCGCACAAAGGAGAAGACGGTTATCGATAACAGCATCCCTCTCTGAACTCCGAGGACCAAGTTTCCTAATTACATCAGGAAACACAACACATCCCGCGCGGGGGGGGGGGGCGGATGCTTGCAGCTGTGGTCACGTGGTCAATGGGCTACATACTTAGTATAATATGAAATGCATGATATCAGATCCTAACAACTATCAACATATTTTGATCGAAGTCATAGACATATGAATATTACTAGACGAGAATACAGGCCAGGGGTAAACACCAACTGTAGCGAAACGCGGAGTGGTGAGTTAACTGTGATTCGGCAATAATTCAATCTGACAGTATATAGGCATCTCGCATTATAATATCACCATTCAGTTCTTAAGTAAAATCTGCTTTTGAATTAATAGACGTTTTTACATGGGAGCGCGAATTGCTCAGCACGTTTTGAACGAACTCGGGAAGTGAAAATATGGCAAAGTAAAGTATGTAGCTATTTTCAGAGTCAAATATTTGGTTGCTGTATTTAGTTAAGACACTTTTACAAATGTTTCATAATCTACTTACCCCTGTAAACAGTGACGAGCACACTCGAGAAATGCCTCGCCAGATATATCGCGATGTCGTAGTATATGTTATTAAACTGATATGATCTGAATAAGCTTAAAATGTTGTAAAATAATGCTTACCTATGGAATGTAATACGATAATTGGGTTTATTCTCTTTTTACACGTTTTAATAGCACAAGCCACCACTTTTGCCGTGTTATTTCGTAAAATGTATCGACATTTTCTAGATTCACGTGAAACGCGAGTCCAGCCGGCTCCAAATGGAACCGGTATAGGGAGGGGGAAATAATACGCTTTTATGACTTAGGGCAGGTCTAGTAATATTCATATGTCTATGATAGAAGTCTTCTATCATCATGAAATGGAGCCTTCATTATTGATGTTAGACACAAGGCTTATCGGCTATACACTGTAGCGACCCAATTCTTGTAAAAGTACATAATATTGTGAGTTCTAACTTTCAATCGACGGGCGGCGTTTTGTCCATACAAACGTATTCCCTAATTTCCTTTCTGGATGTTGACACTAGTGCAAATATTTTGTAAAAATAATCTTGACCATAAAGGGGTATTTTTTAAAAGTTGTTTCTTATATAACTTCATATTTATCTAATGAAAAAACAAATTATTTAGTACTGTGCGCTTATATTTTTTGTAACGTAGTTAATAATTTTATTTTAATTCCATTCGTTGAAAAGGTAAGAAAAGCTTCAATGTATCCAAAACATATGTTTTCATATTCATAATTTATTTATTTATTTATTTGCGTTATAAACAGTCTATACATTTATATTTGACAGTGAATAAGTATGTTTATATCATTGACCAATAAAATAACTACATTTAAGACCATAAAAAAATACGCAACAATATATCTAATACAAACAATTCTGATTAAGTATTTTCAAATTACAAAGTGTTTTATGATATACATATTTCTAAGGTTTACATTAAAATTTTAATGGATATATAATGTAAATCGATTCGTAGTAACGATAAATCTAAATAGTGATTTGGCGTACAACTTCATCTTAACCTACCGATTACCATCTACAAAGCACAGACGCAATGTATGCACGCTAGTCTGTTCTACAGGTATTTTAATGACGCCTGCTCTAGCTAGCTGAAGGAGCTAGCAGCATTTATCCCCGGTGCACGTGCGTGAAACTCGACGGACACGAGCGGAACACCTCTTCGCAGTTGATGTTGGCTTCATGAGAACTGTTCGTTCCTGTAAACCAACTCGTATGTGGAACTAGCTACCGACATTTGAATAGACCCACATTAAATGCCTTCTTTCAGCCCCTACCATAACCCGCGTCACAACGCTGCCCAACCGGGTGGCGATATAGTTCCCCGGCTTTACATTGTAAAATCAGGGGCGCACTTGTAAAGTGACACATAAAAAAAATATAAAATAATGTTGATAACGTGGAGGGCCGTTCAGACTTATCATCATATCAAGAATATGTCAACAAAACATAGGGCCGGTATATCAGTCTTTGCTAAGGAGCACATTCCTCGCTCAACTTAAACCGCCGAGATCGGCCGCTTTAGCCGTGGTAAGCCGCAGAATAGTTCCTTTGCTAGACGCTGTAGCGCTATTGGCAAAAACACATCTGTCATCTGTTAGATTTCACATTGCTTCGGTTTCGATCTGCTACGTACGAACGCAATAAATTACATTGGAGGAATAAGTTTACCTATGAACATGGAATTCGAACTTTCTTCGAGTGATGACGATTTAGACATCGTTTGACGTTTGGTTGTTTGATAAAACCATAGAGTCCATAGATACTTACATAAATAGATTGGTTCGGCATAGAAATGACTAAAATTATCATAGACTAAACGTTTAAAATTGGTCAACTCTAGGATTACGACTGATAGACGGATTGTGTGCTAAGCCATGCTGAGCTCCACATTCCTTCAAAGCCGAGCTTTAGACCAACTGATATACCGGCCCATAGTGATGGGTAATGTATAGGTACAATCACGACCGGTGACCGGACAACTCAACATAGTGGCACTTCATCACTCCTTTGAAAGCCATTTAAAGTAACGAATAAAACTAGGTTAAATAGGTTACGGTTATGTAAACATTAAATATAGGTTCCTACATACCCCAACAGAAAAATATATATTTGGATTTGTATCGAAAAGATTAAGGTGGTGGTTGGTTTGTGTTTCAAGGTATAATAGGGATATAGCTATTTAGGTACGTACGTTTCTCCGTAATTCCACCTTAGGCAACTTTTTGTACCTAGCATATTGTATTGTGAGTTTGGTGTTTGAATTGTATTGAAATTATTTGACCCTTAAAAAGAAATCATGAATGCACATTGCACATGGATATTATTATTGTGTATATTGAATTTGAAATGACAATAGACCATTCGGCTTTGTTGTATACACAATGCAAAACTTACAGATTCGAAAAAAAATAGAGATGCATGATCAGCATGATAAAATAAATAATAAGAGCTCCACACAAAACAGACATTTCGATAAAGTCTCTTAAGATAAATCAGAAGGATACGTAAAACTATGCTAAAAAAAGAGACAATAAATCAATAACTATCAGGTTATCCTAATGTTTCCTTAAAACTATATATGTATTAACAAATATTTCCTTATGTATAATATTAAGAGTGATAAATTGTAGAACCTACAGACAAGCTGCCATATGACAGCTTTGTGGGACTATCCTTATTTTGTACAAATGTATTTATACTAAGTAAATAAATAAATAAAAAAGGTAAAAACCCGCCACCTATACTTCAATAGTTCTATTTGAATATTATAGATGGCAGCACATCCGTTTGAATCTCGTACGTCGAGCAAATGTGTACGACAGACGTTGGCGTATTAATAATATAGAAGATAACAAGATACACGATAAATACTACAATGATATGTAAACAAATGATAAAGTGAAAAATCCGACAATACAGCATCAACAGCACGTTCCAGAGCGGAAGATACTCTCAGAATCTGAAGATACTGAAAGTATCTTCCACTCTGGAAAGTGCCGCAAATATAGTATATATTATTTTTATTAATTAATTGTGAAATAACACAAATTAATCAAATAAAATTTATTTTCGCATGCCGGGTTCGCACCCGCGACCTTCCGATTGGGAGTCAAGCGTCTTACCACTCGACCACGGACGGCCGTCAAAAGACCGCCATTCAGAATAGAAGATTTTACTTGGTCGATGGAATAGATACATTGCTTTAATGTCTTTAGCCGTGTTTGGTGACTAGATCTGAATAGCCGGGTACTTCCCCACCTTCCTTTTTCCCATCTATTTCCCCTCCTCACTTACCTTCAGCCTCACAACATACCCCAATTGGGGCTCTTGGCGGGAGCAATTGGAACACTTGTGGGGTATTCACATTTAAAAAATTAAGATAGGCACATAGACATATGAATATATATTAATAAGTTTGTGGATAGGCATAATATACGATAGCACCACAGAGCATCGACAACCACAACACGGGCATGTTCCTAGCATGGTGGTCGTTAAATCCTCAAAATATAACAATTGAATAAAGAAAAATTTAAAAGAAAAAAATATGCGAATAAAAGAAATATTACTTATGACAGAAAAGAAATGTTAAACTAAACAATGAGACATAAAAATAAAAAGCAAGCCTGCAGGATATTTCATTACATGATACATGACTTCAACACAATACTAGTGATACGGGTAAGCGAAGGATATTAACAAAACACAAAGGTAACCTAGGTATAGGTACCTACCTGATATGAAATCGGTTTACTATGAAATCGACACCAACAAATCGGTTTAGTATGAAAATTACAAAAGAAATTAGTGGCAAGTCATAAGGGGACATACATTAATTACCTATGTGAGCTGTTTTTTTTTTATTAGACTCCCCCCCCTCCCCCTTGGTGAAATTAAATGATATTTTGGTGCTACCCCTCACGAGCCTTTTTTATTTAACTCTCGAAATAAATGTTTTTTTTATAATAGTTATTTTTTAGCGGGCAAAACGGGATACTTCAAAAGAAGTGAAACCATTTTTTTTTTAATTATCATTATAATAATATATAATTTATAAAGTTGACGTGAGATTTTTATTGACCCCCCCCCCCCAGGGTTTAAATGAAATTTGATGAGATTTTTCTGGACCCCCCCATTTTGAGTTCACGTAATTGATGTATGCCCCCTAATTGGAGTCAGATTTTGTGCAACAAATTACCAAAACAAAAATATCTGCTTTATAATAAATTTATGTTGATGTTTCCCGACTCTTTGTAAATTAACTAATAACATCATAATTATATAGTAAAATTCCATGATAAAACGCCACCGTGTCCCTTTGACGAAGGACAGATAAAAAAAACGAAACCTTTTTGTTGTCCGGACAAATAAATTTGAAGACAGGCAGGGTAGGTACGTACCTACTTGTGGCGGAATTTATTGATATGAATCTTATACAAATAAAATGATTACCTACCAAATTATCTTTTTTATTGCCAAATAAATGCATTATTTTTAAGTAATTGATAAAAAAATGGGGTAAAGTTCGGTTCTTGGGAAACACTCCGAAAAAATAAGTTGAATTATTTTTATACTAACTTTGGGCTGGAAAATCCGAATCTGAAGGAATTAGGTCGGGGAGGTCAATATCAACTGAGTTACAGGACTTTAAGGTTTCGTACACAGGAACAAATCCGCAATGCATTTTTGACATATTGTACTGAAGAAGTCAAAGTGATTCAATGATGCCAACCTCAGAAAATTGCAAAGTGTTGCCATTAAGCAATAATATCAATGTTATTATGTGAATAGAATGTGTCAATCACTTTTTTATCACAAACCATGTTACACAAACCTAGCGTAGCCGCTTAACTACTTGAAAACTGGGATGTTTTTCTTGCCTTGACGTGAGCAGGCGCTATAAAGGGGGAACATCCTTTTGTATCACAAACCATGTTACACAAACCTAGCATATTATTGCTTAATGGCAACACTTTGCAATTTTCTGAGGTTGGCATCATTGAATCACTTTGACTTCTTCAGTACAATATGTCAAAAATGCATTGCGGATTTGTTCCTGTGTACGAAACTTTAAAGTCCTGTAACTCAGTTGATATTGACCTCCCCAACCTAATTCCTTCAGATTCGGATTTTCCAGCCCAAAGTTAGTATAAAAATAATTCAACTTATTTTTTCGGAGTGTTTCCCAAGTACTGAATTTTTTCCAAAAAATGGACATACAATTTTACCTTCATGTAAATATTTTCGTAAAAACCAAACATCAATATAGGCAAGAGATTTTATTGTGTACAATATTAAATGATAATTTGTACAATTTTCAATAAAAGCTTTGAAATATTGCATATAAATTAGTGTGCAAGCTCCCATTTTCGGATAAAACACAGATTGAGCGATGTTGAACGCAAGCTGTGACTTGCTTGACAAGACCGTGTTATCATTGACGATAATAATAAAAACACAAAATTTGACTTACCACTTTCTGTACATGGAAGAACCAACAGTAGAAAGATGACATATCCACATTCATTAAACATTGTTTTACACAGAAACCACACTGGGCACGATAATTATCACAATTTGGACTCAGCTATGCCATTCCTACAAATAATACAGCTGACTCGCTACACAAAACCTTTGTCTGTTTTGACATGAGCGCATGCGCTTGTAAACAAGATTTTATTATTTTGTTGCCTAAAAAATAAACTAAAGGCACAAAATATTAACTATTTCATCAACAGGACACTTCACATAAACATTAATGTTTAACACTTTGTCTTATTGACTATCCACATCGTCAACAAAACTTCATAAAGAAATCACTTCACCCGTATCAGAGAAGTTAAAGTCTTGAGTAGAACATTACATGAAAATCTCAAACGTTATCACTAACTTAAGATTAAGAACTAATATTAATATAAAATAAAGGAGATACCGCATTTATCACAATAAACAAAGCTGTTCTCATGATAAACAGGACCCGTACGCGAACAGCGACATATTGAATTCTCCTATTCCATAGAATTAAGTCAGATGAGTATAGATTTGATATGTCCATAGAAACAAGAATTAACGAACGGCTAGAAAAACTTACAGGTTCAACAAATTAAATAAGCAAGTGGATTGTGTTTTCTATGTTGTTTATTTATTCATTTTCGATAAATCGACAGTTTAGCGCCTCCGCCCACTGAGGCAACTGAAAACTCTCAACTGCCAACTGTCTTTGTATGACAATGTGATGGCCCGCACACTACACAATCACACAAAACCCCGTTGTCAATGGTAACGCAAGCGGTGACTTGCGACTGTCACTGCTCATTGCCCTGGGCGGCCGTTGTAGTTGCGAGCTGTCAGCTGATTGTTATTCGTCTATGGTTAAACAAGCTTTTTGACCAATCAAGACAGAGAAAACAGCCGGTTTTAGTTGGTTTTCAGTTGCCTCAGTGGGCGGAGGCGCTTACTTTTCATCAGTTTGTACATGAGTGGTAATATCAAATTCCTCCTTGTGACTTTACCTCTAATTAGTCAACATATAAAAATAATAAAATGTAATAAAATTATGCAAAACAAAAAATCGGTTATAGCAAGTAAAAAACATTCTGGTGACATTATAAGGTAACATTTTACGGCAAGATATCATTTTACAAAAACAAGATATTAACTTACGGTTCTCATTTATTGGTAACTATAAAAAAACACGATTTACATAAAACAAATGAAATTAATAACAGAATTATGTAAACAATAGGAGAAAAGTTGCTCGTGACATATCAGAAAAAAACGCTTTTATGAACTTTTTATATTATTATTCAGCTGGCAATGGAAAATGTCCAACTTTGGATATTATGTTAATGTAATTATAACATAGTCTGTTCCTGCAAGAATTTTATTAACAGTTTTTTCGCATTGATCTACTTTGAACAGAACAGAAAAGCACATGAGGTACATTCAATTGAAAAAAATTATCGCAAATGTACATTATTTTACACAAACAAAACTAAAAGATATGCTCATTTTGGGAAGGTTGTATTATTTAAATTACAATTAATTGTAAGACGAAGGAGACATTTCAACTAAAATTAAATGTCATTAAAATAAGAAAAAATGGATATTATTTTTACTCTATAAAATTACAATAATACGTTACAAATAAGCCAGTATGTCAACCCCGGCAAGATAAGCCCAGTGATACCATTACATACTACAAAATACTGATAACAAGGCTAGTAGCTCGCTACGAGAGATTTAAGTCCGTCAAGTTGCTCTCTGGCTGGTAGGTACCATTACTAAAAGAGACTGGTGTACCGTCGCTTCGGAGCGAGCATCAATCCAGGCAGAAAAGTAAAGTGCGAAAGTAAGGTAATGGCTAAATGGCCAATGGCTAAACAGCGTAGTTTATTGTGAGACTTTTCTGCGTGGCGGCTTGAAGCGGTGCGTGGTACCGTCGCTCAGAAGTGCGCGTGTAATTGCGCCGATATTGACTTTTGGTCTGAAGGTCTAGAGATATTCTAGGCGTTCGTTTTGTAATGTTGCCATGGTAGAAATTAATCAATTATATCTTTAAATTTAAAAAGTGATGAGAATATTCATCAAGTGTTGGTTCATTTATGATTCATCATTATAAAACGCATCTTTTTAATACTGGTTTAACTGGTGAACATTGAAATCTAAACATATTTACCAATCCAATATAATAAGATGATTTCCTTTACAAAAATCGTGCATTTTTTCATCCTTTGCCAAACGTAATGTTGCGTTTAAACATGAGAAAAAAACCGCGAGTCGAACCTCGAATTATGGGAAAGGTACGAAGCAACCGCAAGCGGTGTTTCGCAGTGAATATGTTTAGATTTCAGTGTTCACCAGATAAAACAGTATAAAAACAATAATATGGCCTGACTGATTGATATATAAAAATAATTTAAAATGCAAAGTAGACAAAAAAGGTAAGCAATTTGATTACTTGACACTCCAACATTAAAAAATAATGAAAAATTGAACTTAGAATTAATATATATTTTCAAAATATGTGAATAGCTCGATAGGCTTTACTTTGCATACGATATGAGAAGTAAAATTTTTTATGAAATCCATAAAAATCTACACTAGCGATGACTAAAATGACCGTGCTAAGCTGTAGTGCTTATAAGAATGGGATACAAAAATCAAAACCAGGAATACACAACTCGCTTCTTATAATATTGATGGGTGACAATGACCATTCTTCTATAATTGACGGGATCTATACATAATATATTATTTGTATGCATATATTAATAAATTTGTGGAATATAAATAAACACAAGAAAAATAATTTTATATATTTATATTTATTTATTGGTAAGAGACAGACAGCTTATACATAAAATATAAAGATAAATATATACATTGTTAAATGAAGCCAAAAAAGTCTCCTATGTTAAAGCTGAATGGAGATGGAGTTTTATTACTACAATTAGTTTTGGGTGAGAAGGAGAGGAAGAGGAATATAGGATGAGGATAGGAGATACTCCGAATACATTCCACACTCTTGTATTAATTTTCGATCGTACGTGTTACTTCTAATCGATATTTGTGAAGTGTATTGTTAAATATGTCAATATTTTGTGTTATATATAAATAACACATATACGGGGAATTGGTAAATTTTTTCTAAAGTTAGTTCTATGTGTAGGCAAATGAAACAAATGGGATTGCCGTGTTGATCTTGTCGGAATATGAATATTTATTAAGTTGATTAGTTCTGGCGAGTCCAGGCCATTATTAAGAATTTTAAATAATAGGATTTGGTCAAAAATTAAACGTCTTGTATGAAGGGAGTCGAAGTTATGGTAATTAATAGATTCGGTGTAATTTGAGAAGTTTATTTTTTTTTTATAATTTATGTGTTTAAAAAACTTTTTTTGAATTCTTTCGATTCTTTCAATGTGAGCTTGGTAAAAAGGAGTCCAAATCGGTGTGCAGTGTTCTAAGTGGGGACGGATGAACGATGTGTAAATAATTTTATAAGCACATAGTTAATATACTTGTTTGGTCAAAAATGTACATCTGAAGAAATAATTATGAATCTATATAAACTTAAAATTATATTGCAATAAAATTTAATTAGTTACATTGTACAAATAATAAACTAAAATTAGTTAGGTATTTTAATATTTTTATAAAGTGTTCTAAAAATTGCTATATTAAAAATGGGTGGTCACCTTACCATTTCATTACATGACATTTTACATAGTGTTACAAAAATCGAAAAATAAGTCATAACTCATAACGGACAGGAACTTTTACACATTATAAATTATAAGGATACTATCATATTATTTTTAGGGTAAAATTATTGAAGAATAAGTAAGTAATATTTTTAGGGTAAAATTATCGAAGAATAAGTATGTAAGTAATCTACCTTACCTTGTGCGAATTTTATTACCATAGTGTGCATTTCATGAAATAAAGCATTTAAATTTTTTGCTTATTTTTATAACTGGCAATACCATATTAGTTCTACAATTCAAAAGAAACCAACATCCGCGAAATGTCCATAGGAATATGACCAAAGAGTCAAAGACATTCTATTATCTTCTGCCTTTTTCGTTTTCATACAAGACGTCTGAGAATGAAGATGTGTCTCTCCTCGGGACTAGTATAAGTTGGCAAGACTGATTTTATTAGGCAACAAGGCAACCAAAAAGGTAAGGCGATCCGCTCACTGAGGCAACTGAAAACTGTCTTTGTATGACAATGTGATGGCCCGCACACTACACAATCACTCAAAAACCCGTTGTCAGTGGTAACGCAAGCGGTGACTCGCGACTCGCACTGCTGACTGCTGTGGCCGGCCGTTGCTAGTTGCCAGCTGATTGTTCTTCGTCTATGGTTAAACAAGCTTTTTGACCAATCAAGACGTAGAAACCACCCGGTTTTAGTTTGGTTTCAGTTGCCTCGTCAGCGGAGCGCCTTATAAATAACTTGCCAACCCATAATTTCTTACATGCCACAATTTTGTCCATTCACATTCATAGATAACAACTCTTTACATGACCCAACTCAAATTTAATGCCTTACCTGTGTCATATTTCCTCCTGGCACTCACTTTTCAGTCCAACTGCTTCACATATCAAAACTATCTAAGCATAAATTTATAAAATAATGTTAATGTCTAATGTTTAATGTCTATTTAGACAGTAAACTCATATTCAATAAGCACATTGAATTTATTTAAAAATCCACATACGCAAATAATGCTTTATTCCTCACTAGTCAGAAGTACACTGGAATATGCATCACCTGTCTGGAATCCCAAATACACCCAATACGTTAATAACAATATCTTGGTTATAAATACAACAATAATTACATCTACACCCTCCAATCCCTGAAATTCAGGCGAACGGTAGCTGACATGACATTTCTCCATAAAATAATACACAACGATATAGACTGCCCAGAACTTCTATCCCAAATAAATTTTAACATCCCATTTAAAAGAAGTCGACACACCAACCTTTTCTACACAGCTAGTAATAAAACAAACGCTGCAGGCAACTCCCCAATTTCCCGCATCCTTCAACTATTCAACACAACTCAAAAAGGCACAAATACCGATATATTTTTTGATTCCCTCCCCCTATTTAAGAAAAACTTTTCTACCATACTGAACTCGCGCACATAACACACACATCCATACGCACACACACACACACACAAACACTATTCCCTCTCTCCATCCATAATATACTAACTTAATTTAGGTATAATGTATAATATATCATGTATATATATATATATAACAGCGACATGTCATTGGTACCTATTATTGTATTATTTTCTATAACTTTGTAACTATTTTCTTAAATGTAATTATGTACTGTTTGTTTCTGCAAAAAAAAAAAAAATATAAAAAAAAAAAATAAAATAAATGAACCAACACTTATCTAAGCATCCCTTTTTTAATCTATATAAATAAAAGGCAATGTTCATATGTGTGTACCCCTTAGACTGAAAAACTAGTAAGTGTTCAGAGAATGTTTTGAATGGTAGATGAAGTCGGGGACATCCAAGGAAGACAATGACAATAGTGAAGTATTGCCGGGTCCGCTAGTCATAAATAAATAATAATAAATAATAATAATAATAAATCAAATTTGAAATCCTTTATTAGATAGAAAATTTATTTATTTGTATTGTATTTTAAAGAGTATGATAACATTATAAAGTATGAGTAAATTGTTAGATAAATATTTTTTTTCATTATAAAATTGCTATAATGGCCAGAATCAATTTGAAAGCTACCTATCTAAGTTAGACTAATTAATCACATTTCTTGAGCAGTCTGACAGCCTCTTTCAGCTTCTCCGGAGGGAAGACGCCCTTTTCTGTAATAATTCCCTTGATGAGGGAAGCTGGGGTCACATCAAATGATGGATTCCAACAACCGATACCTGGAAATATAAAAAAATTAAGATTATTCACAGATTAACGATTTAAATAAAAAGTATTTTGTAATGATGTCACTGAAAATCGGTTCCAATAAACCTATGTAGGTGTACCGGTGATAGTTCATTTGTAATCTCTTCCTCTTTCTTATAAATGAGGCAAGTTACAGAAATAGAGGATACAATAGCTGCATTTGGTCACATGGATACAATTCCCATGGCGGCACGGCAATGGCAACGGAAAGCAGCATCCCATTTCTTTAATTAAAGGGAGATGCGAGGAAATGATTCTTATTGGAGGAAGTACATCATATGATATGTACATCATTTTTCTCACTATTATTTAGTGTGTAAGAAAGAGCTGCGGCTTTGTTGTGATAAAGAACGAAGATACATTTTATTGCCTTTTTTATGCTGTCGCCGTACCTTTAAAATGAGAATTTTATAGCTGCCAATGGAAATCATTGCAGCACCATATATGAGAAATAAAATCACCATATACTTTTAATGCACACAACCACCCGAGTGATAGCTACCAAAATTTAGGTAGCACCACTCATGCCCTTGAGCCATAGCCATCCAAAGTTGGATAGCTGTAGGTAGATGATTTGTATGAATTAAAATAAGAAATTTATTATTTTGAATATTTGTTAAAAATGGTATCAAGGCAGGTAACCGGCAGTTAAAAAGTAATTCAATTAAAAGCATTATATTATAACCTCGTGCCGCAATTCTGTGTTCCCCTATATGGGTCATCTCCTTATCGGGGCGTTCCTCTATGGTGATACGGTCCCCACTGAGCACAGACATGTCTACGGAAGTCAGAGGAGCCGCTACATAAAAAGGCACCGAGTGGTGGTTGGCTATGACAGCTATCTGGTAGGTACCAATCTTGTTGGCAGTGTCGCCATTTGCAGCAACCTGGAATTCAAAATACAAGAATTAGTACGTTTTTTATATTTACAAACGTCAACTTTCACTGACAAAACTGAGCAAGAACTAAGCCGAGTAAAAATTTGTTGCTGGTGAAGGATTAATTAAACCTGTTTTACCGATGTCACATTGACAGATTAGCGTTCTAGCAATTCAACAATGTTCAACTTCATCACTCCTTTGAAAGTCATCAAAAGTGAAGAAAACAACTTGGTTAAATATGTTACATTAGGTTAGGTTTTATTTTTTGTTCACCACTTTTAATGAATTTTGAAAGGAGTGTCAAAATGCCACTTTGTTAAGATTTTTTTTTAATAAATATGTTACATTAGGTTAGGTTTTATTTTTTTTCAACACTTTTAATGAATTTTCAAAGGAGTGTCAAAATGCCACTTTGTTAAGATTTTTTTTAATTTTTACAATTATAGTTGACATTACACTAAATTTATATATTTTTTTAACACATATTATGATTCACCTTTTTTTGCTTAACACCCTGTATAAAAAAAATATATATTTTTCATTATCCTTACACATTCTAAAAATATATGTTAAATTATTGTTTCCATACGCTTATATTATCGTTTTTCTTATGTTATGTTCTAAACTCTAAACTATGTGACCCAACCGACTCAGACCATATCGCCATTCATCGTGATTGTGGTGTTTGCAACACTGCTTCTTACTCTATGATAGATGGGCGGGCTCTACCGCCGAGCAACGTCCCGAACGTTGACGGAGTTGCGACCTGAAGTGGGTCATTCTAAGGGAGCGCTTTAGCGAGCGATGCTCCGGGCATCATTAATAATCTTACCGCCAGCTAGGCTGGACGTTTACTTTGTAACCATTTGTATTCAATAAACGACAATCTCGTATAACGAACCTCTATTGTATTAATTACATATACTCAACGTGTAGTACTGAGGATAAGAATGAAGACATTATCCCAATCCAGTTCCCGAACGCTACAGTGATAAACCATTTAATATTGTTATGGTTATATACAGAATGTTTCGGTACGTACCCGACAAACTTTAACCAGCGATTCCTGATCGTATTTAGAGTAAAAAATGTTATGGCTACTTTGCTCTCCGGTAACGTTTATTTTCAATAAAAAAAATAAAAAATTTCTACACCCTGTCACTGTCCACAACTCCGGCATAACCCCACCTCGCTACCCGCCGCGATGCTCTTTCGCGCTATTGGTGCGAGTAGCGAGGTGGGGGGGGTATGCCGGAGTTGTGAACAGTGACGGGGGTGTGGAATTTTTAATTTTTTTTTAATTGAAAATAAACATTACCGGAGAGCAAAGTCGCCATAACATTTTTTACTCTAAATATGAATCACTGGTTAAAGTTTGTCGGGTACGTACCGAAACACCCTGTATAAACTAGCAGGTGTCTACACCGCAGAAGGGCTACATCTGAAGTTCCAGTACCTACCGGTAAGTACCCTCTTGTACTCTTGTGGAATTCCGTTTCATTTTTTTAGGAGAGACATAACCGCATTGATACCCATAGGCTTTCCACGTACAGAGTGGCCACCATCAGGTTCTATTCTGACCCCGGTAAGGTAGTGCTACAGCGCACTTACTGAACATCCCTTAACATCTTGAATAGTAATTACCCTATCAGCTCCCACAACCACAGCGGAGATGTTCCTGGCTCTCATCAGCGCAGCAACCATGCTGTCCACTATGAGGGTGGAAGGGATCTTCTCATGGACTAGCTCGTAGGCAGTTAATCTGGCGCCCTGGTTGTAAGGCCTGGTCTCCGTGCAGTACACATGCTCTGGAAAGACATATTTTTAACATTATCTTTATATATAAAAATCTCGCATCACAATGTTCGTCCGAGGTAAGCTCCGAAACTAGTTTGGCTTACTGTGTGTAAGTTGGTCCTACTTAAAAGATAGGATAGTTTTTATCTCGATTATTGACCTCAATATTTATTATTGCGAATTAAATGTTTTTTATGGGACAATTATTTGAAATTATTTGTAAGTTCCATAAGTTTCTGACAGATGGCGGTATGAGTTAATGTCGATTTTTGTTACCTTGGTTTCGATTTCACGTCACGACATTTCACATTCGATTTTACGCATAACCGAGTTTCTTGAATTTTTCGTGTATTATCATTTGTATAATTGTGCTATGTATTGTGTTAAAATTTTACTATATTGTTGTCTATCGTTTGTATGTTATTATATTTAACGACAAAATTTATGTCACTTTGAATATAACAAAAGAAAACATTATGATAAATTCAAAAACGTGTTAGTATTTCTTGCTTGCTTCTCATCTTTATGTTAATTAAAATATTTTTATTAAATTATTTTAATTTTAATTGTTGCAATTATAAATTTCTGTAAAATGCCACGAAAAAAAAAACCTCAACAATGTGTGCAGCAGAATTACACGACACAAACGTTTTGAGAGAGCTAGTCAATCGGCAGAACAAATCCCGGCAAGTAACGAAGCTCAAAGAATCAGATGGCAGAACGTCGTATGCAAGAAACTCAAGAAAAGCGTGATGAACGTCTGCGACAAAATATCTCGAGAAGAAAAGTGGCACGAGAACAGCACATAGATACATTTAGAGAAAGAGACCGAGAGAGACAGCAAATAACCCGTGTTCACATTGTTCGTCCAAGATAAACTCCGAAATTACATAGAAATTTGGCTTACTGTGTGTAATTTGGTACAACTTAAAATTCAGGATAGTTTTTATACCGATGGTTGACCTCAATATTTTTATGTATATGTTTTAGCTAATCACTCAGCTATATTGTCAAAAGAAAAGAAACAAAAGTTTTAACAATCAATTCGGTTCGTAAAAAAAGAAAAAAACAAGATATGTATATTTTCGTTGTTTGTTTTTGGGGTGTTATGCCGTGTTGCGCTACCTCCTTCTCTAGCCAACGTTTCGGACAGCGTTGCAGTGTCCATCATCAGGGCAGATCCGACGATGTGTAATTGTTAGTGTTAAGTGTGTGCTTATTTACTTGGATCTGCCCTGATGATGGACACTGTAACGCTGTCCGAAACGTCGGCTAAAGAAGGGGGTGGTGCAACACGGCATAACATCCCAAAAACAAACAATGAAAATGCTTTTGGCCGTGAAAATCTAAAAAAAGTACCAAGATATGTATATGTTTCTTAACTTTTTGTATATAATATTTGAACAGCTGAACATGTCGTGTTATCTTGACTTGTTGAGTTAGGAATGTGTATTGTGTATGCATCAACAATCTTACATTCTATACAGGAAAACACAGTTTCTTGAGAACCTCATTTACAAGTCATATAAAACATTTTATTAAAAATTAATGTTTAAATTTTTATTATTTTTTTTTTTAATTGATAAATTAATGTTTAAGACAAGATTTTTTATGCATAGCACAAAGGGTAACAATTATTATAAGCAATAATTATTAGCCTGAAACACTCATCAATATTGAAACCTCTCCCGAGAAAAGATATATGTCGCCGACGGGACTCGAAGGCGTTGATTCTAGGACGTGTTGCTCGAACCCGCACCCCTCTGTCAGAGGGTGCGGGTTCGAGTCCCGTCGGCGACATATATCTTTTCTCGGGAGAGGTTTCAATATTGATGAGTGTTTCAGGCTAATAATTATTGCTTATAATAATTATTTAAATTTTTAGGTTTTAAAAATATTCCAAAAAACAACCTTTCAAGAAATTCAAACATTTTCTATGAAAATGAACTCAATTATATGTGCGTGTAGTGCTGTGGGCACGGTTTATTCGCGCACATATAATTAGTAATTTGTAAACTTAAATGTACAAATAACTAAAATAAAAAATATATGTATATGCGCGTAGCGGCGAAGAGATTAAACACACCTATACAAAAAATAATATAAAGCTTGGACAGATTTAGGATACAGATGTTGTTACTGGGCTGTAATAATAATATTGTAAGTTATGTTGTTATGTTCGTTAATGCCATACTCATAAGGTATGATTGCTTTGTTTTGTATGTTGGTGAAAATGCAATAAATTAATATAGGTAGGTATATCAGTAATGTGTATAGGTATTTATTAATTATTGATACCTCTGACATATTATTTGATAGTTTAATTAAATCATTAAATAACTAGTTCGCTTTCGATAAACACATATCGTGTATCAATGTGAGTCTGTTATTTGCACTCCAACAAACATTAATTAAAAATATTAAATTGTAATTAAGTTTTTATAAAATGTGGTATATTGTGTAATTAAAAACACTACCTCTTTCAATAATATAAAATCATCCATTACATGGATAGACCTTGACTCTCCGGATTTTCCTGGAAAGTAAATGGGAAAAAACAGAATGTAGCAGTTTTGATAGAAAAAAGAAATTAACAGCAAAAAAACAGAATGTAGCATATTTGATAAAAAAGAAAACAGAATATAAAAATTTAAAAAAACATAGAATGTAGAAGCTTCAGTAGAAAACAGAAAATATAATAAAGTTTTGACAGAGAAAAGAAAACAGAAGGTAGACATTTTGGTAGAGAGAACAAAATAGAATGTAGAGATTATGTAGAGAACAAAACAGAATGAATTCACCTATGGTGCCAATGTCCTGCTCTGGTAGGAACTAGGCTCAGATACCTGAGGCCCTAGCACGCTTGCTCTATATCGATCGGTAGAATAACTATCGGTAACTTCTCATCGTTCCCTAGGAAAAACTGCACATCACTAACGTACAAACAACAGTTGATGTCGAATATGTTAAGGACACTTAGTCATTGTGAACTGTCACTTATTCGTTGACGATCTGTAGTCATGCTAGGGAACGGTGAGAAGTTAACGATAGTTATCCTACCGATCGATATAGAGCAAGCGTGCTAGGGCCTCTGGAGAGACATACAGTAGATATAGCCACATATCCAATGACAACCCCAATGAACTTTATTAAAGGGACTGGGTTGTTATTAAAGGATTGAGGTAAAATGGGAGATAACACAATGAGCCTATGGCCTAAGTGCTCACGGGAACTGCTTGTAAACCGTCTCCGCCTTTAAAAAAAAAAAAAAACAGAATGGAGAAGTTTCAATGGTGAAAAGAAATAGAATGTAGCAATTTTGGTAGAAAAATAAAATGTATTATTTTTTATCTGTATAAAAAAAATTATCAGCTAAAGACCACCAATACACATAATAATATTTGCCAAGATTAAAAGATCTTATAAAAAAATATACAAATTAATGAGCAAGCTTATTGCAGATTAAAAGAATATTATATTGGCTTATCTCTGTTTAAAAATGAGCCATTAATTGAACATAAAATGCTTTGTGTTATCCACTGCTCCAAATTTCAACACAGAAATCAAGATTGTCAAATTAATTTGTTTAGCACAACAAATTTTTTTCATGCCAAAACCTGCTCCATCAAATAATAAATTCTAGTATCGTAAAATAGCTTTAAAAATATTTATTATTAAGAAGCCAGTAGAATTAATCTACCCCAAACAAAAAGCACTGTGATGAAAATGCGCAAAGGAAAGAAAAATATACTAAAATGTCAAATTGTGTCCCGAGTTTTTGGTGCTTACTTACATTATTACTACAACACAAAAACATGTCGATCTATCCATTTATATAAAAAAAAACTGATGTCTGTAGCGGGTGGACACCGGCCGGGGCGGCGTGGATTTGATTTTTAAACAAATCTACAGATTTATTCCGAGACTGATAAAATTTTGCACACTTAATCTTCAACACAAAAGGAATGTTGCTGACTACAATAGATTTCGAAAAATTCTGTGTAAATCCTGGGCAAACCTGGGACTTCAGCTAGTTACTAATGTTATAAATGGAAAATACATTTCCTAATAAAAATACTGTTGAAAAATTTTATCAGAAAATAGCAAAACCATTTCTACAAAATCATCTTTTGATCATTTTGCACAAAACTGAAGGTATCTTGTTATTATGATTACATCTTTATTATTATTTCTGTGTGTAGTTTTATCTATTATTTTAAAATAAAATTATATTTCAAATGGTTGGGTACATTTCGTAATGTTCACAGAAATCCTGTTATCTGTTTAACTTTACCTTGACTAAATCATTTCGCAAAATGACTTTTAATTATTGAATTTTGTTCTTATGCATAAAAATATATGTAATTATGACACAAATTTAAATGAAAGCTTTACTCATAGAAATGTAGATGTCACCATGTTTACCTAAAAGATAATGTTAAAAAGTGAATGATGCATATATGCCTTGATCAATGCAGTCGCCAAATGCAGTAGTAGTAATTATTTATTCCTTCAGGCGACATCAGGCAAATTTATTTGCGAACTTAAACAAATTCATGACGGATACTGCAGCAAAATTTATCAATTTTTCAAAATTGGATGATTTCACTTAGATGAAAGTATTATAGTCCTACCAATGAGAATTCCATTGTAACCTCTCCTTCAGTTTATGTATCTTTCATGAGAGAGAGGGAGAAGTTAAAAAGGATCAAAACAGTATGCCTTTCTTTTTATATCCAACATCTATCTGGTAACATCAGAAATCTTAGATATTGCATGATCTTTCGAAAGCTTGACAAAATATTGCTTGGATATACCTAAGTAATTGCACAAAAAAAAAATGATACATTTATTCATAACTGCTATTTTTTAACTTAAGTAATGCTATAGCTTTGTTGCAACCTCTCCCTCTTCCTCATCAATGACGCATTCAACAGAAAGAGAGATTACAAATGAGCTCTCAGTCATATGACCAGATTATCATTCACTCATATCTTCAATTATAAGTTTAAAACAAAACAATAATACATCAATGAAAGCTTTACCTAATTTCTTGGCAGCGTGCAAAGATCTGATGACTCCTAGAGCGGTGCCATACCCCGCAGTAGCCAGTGAGCCAGTGTTGCAGTGAGTTAGGATTCTGGCAGTGTTTTCTGGAGTGATTTCCAAAATGGCATCAGCTCCAAATTGACCAATGGCTTTGTTATCTGCTATATCCTTCTCCAGCATTTCTTCTATGCGCTGGACAAACCTGGAGAAATATTAATATAAATAGTTTGCGTGATAAGGAGTTTCTCTAACCGGACTTTTAACAAAATTTGGGAATTTTCATTTGTGATCATTAGACATTGGATTATGCATATTTGAGCCACTATTAGTCATTAGTAGGAGGCGGCTAAGCGGTGGCAAAACGAAGAATTCCAAGTCACGAATCCGCAAAAACATCATTCGGAGACATTGAAGTTTGAAGTTTAGAATTGATATGTTATTGTAATAACAAATAAATTCTAAACTTCAAACCTCAATATCTCCGAATGATGTTTTTGCGGATTTTCAATTTGGAATTCTTCGTTTTGCCACCGCCTAGCCGCCTACTAGTCATTAGTGCATATTTGTACCTTTTTGGCCATTAGTGCATATTTGAGCCATTTTGATCATTAGTGCATATTTGAGCCATTTTGATCATTAGTGCATATTTGAATCTTTTTGGCCACTAGTGCATATTTGAGCCTTATTGGCCATTAGTGCGTAATTGAGCCATTTTCGGAAATTGTGCATATTTGAGCCATTTTTCACCAATAATGCACATTTCGGAGATATTATTAAAAAAAATATATAAGCTGTTCAAAATAGAAATGGTTAATTTTGTTTTCTTTTCTGAGAACACATGTTTAGAACTGGTTCCTATGGGAAATTTTGAAAAAAAAAAAGATTTGTAGTATAGAATAGGGAAGTTGAGTGAAAAATGTTTTGACTTATAAAAAATATGTTCATGCAGATGACATTCAAACTTAAATACCAGTATTTTTTTTTTTTTAAAGTTCGTTTTCATAATTAAATTAATTCTACAAGTTTGAATTTTATTAAAGCCCGCGAAAATGGCGGCAAGAGCACAGCAGTGTCTTTTCACCGACCGCTATGTTAGGAACTGTTGCAAGTTTCGTTGAAAAATGACATTTCGTGTTTTTAAATTTAAAAAATAACCATTAAAATGCACTTTTTTCGAAATTCCAATAACTGAATTGATTAATACTAGTAAATATCTAACTACTACAACTTTTTCATTTATTTTTTTCGTCCATATTAAGCGTGTCCCGGTTTTGTAAATATTTTCCCTTATATTTCACACAAGCAAGGGCCGGGTTACGTCACGAACTCTGCCGCACAAAATTCAAACTTGTAGAATTAATTTAATTATGAAAACGAACTTAAAAAAAAAAAAAATACTGGTATTTAAGTTTGCCTGTGAACATTGATAAAAAAAAAGAAAAAAAAAGGACTCAACTTCCTTATTGTTTGAATTTCGCTGTCCATGAAATGAAACTGAGGAACCGTCATTCAGAATCTCGCTGGCCAACTCTCCTCTACACATGTTCCTGTTTTAATTGTTCAGTTGAGGCATATATTTTGGTATTGTTAGTGCATATTTGGGCATTATTTGTATGCATTTTGGCATTTTGATAGTACGTATAATCCAATATCTAGTGATTTTAAGTTGTGTAATTTGGATTTTTTAAATTTTTTATGATGAGCACCTCATAAGACTCCCAACTGCTCCCGTCTGGAGCCAGTGTGACTATGGCATCCCCAATTGGGGTATGTTGTGAGGCTGAAGGTAAGCGGGGAAAGGAAGGAGATGGGGAAGAGGAAGGTGGGGAAGTACCTGGCTATTCAGATCTAGTCACTAAACACGGCTAAAGCCATTTCAAGCAACGTTTTAATTCTGAATGGTAGTCTTACACCAGGGCGATACTGAGAGTACCTTTTACTCTGGAACGTGCCGCAAATTTATAATATATTATTTTTAATTAATTAATTGTGAAATAACACAAATTAATTCAATAAAATTTATTTGCGCATGCCGGGTTCGAACCTGCAACCTTTGGAATGGTAGTCCAAAGCCTTGCCCCTGGACGTACTTACGTACCCCTTACTTAGGATTGTGTGTATCGGTGTATCTGTATACCCTTTCAGCAGTCATATCCTTGCGAAGTATTGCTGAGAAACAGCTTTATGTCTTTCTTAAGTCTGCTGCTCTAAGTAAAAAAGCGACAACAAGTGTATATATATTCATTGAATTTGAAACTTAGAAAAACAGATAAGTCCATATTTGAAAATTTTCCAGTTTTCTTTTTATTATAGAAAGAATTAACTTAATTTCACTGAAATTTTCTTTTCTGAAGTCAAATTACATGTTTAAAACCTGCTGTGTGCACGCAATGCATCTGTGTGAGAACTGTGTTGGACCTAACCTTAATAGTGATACCTATAAATGTGATTACTTGATAGGTGAGAAGAGTTATTATAATATAATGTTAGTGTGATAGATCTGGGATTTTATAATACAGGTTATGTTTATAGTAAATTATACCTACTTTTCTTTCATTTCATCACAAGTAACATCATCATCTTTGAATAATTTGTTTGTAAAGGTGATCAAATCATCTGCCGCTATTTTAATATTCACTGCAGTCGGTCTGGCTGATATCAGATAGTTCAATTTCCCTTCAATCTAAAACACAATCAAATGTTTATTAGATAGTTCAATTTTCCTTCAATCTAAAACACAATCAAATGTTTATTAGATAGTTCAATTTCCCTTCAATCTAAAACACAATCTAATGTTTATCAGATAGTTCAATTTCCCTTCAATCTAAAACACAATCATAATAGTTTATAACAAAACTGGATTTTTATCTATGTTTACAAATAATAATTTCAAGTACAGAAGTGCAAGTTTGAAGTTGTGCCAAGTGACATTTATTAACGATAATATTTCATACTTAACCTCTTGTCTCATAATCTTTTTATCAGTTATATTCTCGTTAACCAATTCAACAGCTAACGATAGACATCCAACTATTGCTATGGCGGGTGCTCCTCTAACCTGTAAGCAATAATATCAAGATAAAACACAAACAACTAACATAGATTACATATTATTGCGGAAATCAAAATAACACATATTAGCCCACCTGCATTTTATTAATAGCTTTCCAACCATCTTCGACACCTGCAACGGTAACATACCTCGATTGACCAGGTAACAGAAGCTGGTCAAGGATTTGTAAACTTCCTCTGGAATATTTAATTGACTCCAAACTCATCGTGAACTCAACAACTTGTCTAAAACTTTGAAAAACTTTAGGTCTTCGCTGGAAAACTATATAAAACAAAACTTCCGCAACTGACACGCCGATATAGCGTGTTCTTGTGAACGAATAGCTCAGCGACCGTATATCATATTACTGATATGAGAATGTCAGGATTTATCACAAATATAAAACCATACTCTTTTCATTTATTCGAATGCCGTATCGCTAAAGAGTCAGTTGGAGCGCGGAGCGGGAGCACACATCTTAAAATGATAACAGCGCGTTGACAGATCCGCAGCCTTGTCATTTTTTTATACCAGCAAACCGAGCGTTCTGCGGACTGCGGACTCGGTCTGTAACAACTTCGCAACCATGGCGAACTGAATTAACATAAAACAGATTGAAAATAATTCAATTTCACAAAATTGTAACATGCTTCAAACATGAATAAATGATTTCAGTCAAAAGCTACATTACTGTAAATATCTTGCATAAAGTTTAACTCGGTTTGAAGCTGGTAATTAAATGTCCATTTTAAAATTTACCCATTTTCCCGCCTTTTGACTGCTGCTAACCCATTGAAGCTAAACCCTTTTCATGTTTTCCTCCAATTATTTTTTTATGCCGTCAAATAAAAATAACGAAACGTCGGCTAAAGAAGGAGTTAGCGTAACACGGCATAACATCCCAAAAAAACAAACAAAAAACAAATAAAATTGATTAAATTTAAATTTTATTCACTTGGTAGGTAAATAAACAAAAGGGACACGCAAAATGCACAGAAAAAACACTACGTAGGTACAAAGTAGTTAGATGATAATGATATGTAATTATTTCAGTTTCCAAAATTGGAAAATAATGCATTTATAGTTATTTCGTTTGTAGAAAAAACAGTTGGATGAAAATTTTAATTTCCTCATTACACTAAAATAAAACTCACTTTTACGATACAGATTAGAGGAAAAAAAAAACGGAGGTAAAAAAGTTCTCTAATTACGATCGGAATGACAAATATCTAGGAGTTAATATTACAGAAAGATTTATGTCGTACAAGAAATACAACCTATTCGTTTTCCTTCATTGAATTATCGATTTAATATCATTTTGAGATAAAAATTAATAACTCTGTACCCATCGAAATGTTTCTACAATTATTTAGCCTTGAACCACTTGAGTTCATTCCATTTATCGAGTACTCTTCGTATAAAACGTGACACAGTAACGTGATTTAGTATTCAGTCGACATTTTATTACTTATTTGGTTGATGGCTTGCGTGGCTTTGAATCTGAGACAACGTTCTATTCGCCAAACGTAACGTTATGGCGATACCACATCCGACATCTTTGGCAGTGAATTAAAAGTTAGTTTTTTAAGTGCAGATTTCAGACAGGTTTTCGACTACTGAATATTTCAACCTTTGGAGTAGTTGGGTGACGTAGACGTGTTTCCAGTTTCAAACTTAGTTTTCGATTGATTTGTTCTGTTCTGTGTTCAGTTCGTTCATTTCAAGTTCAATTGCAATGGCGAGTGTCGTGAATTTTGGTGCCGGCCCGGCTAAGTTACCCGAAAAGGTAAGAATTAAAATAACTATTTAGTATAATTTGTAATTTAACGCAGAAAACAAATCTTTGCTTGTACTTTTAAAATAATTCGGAAGATGGACGTAAGTAATTCTTGTATCTTGTATCCTTTTCATGTGATTATAAATCTTATAATGTAAGAAAGAGACGGTAAGAATGCCCACGGGATATCGGCGTAATTATACGCTATTGCCCTTTTTTCGTTCAACGAATTTTACCCACCGAAAACCTGTTTTGAAAATACATAAGCAATTCACAATGTTCAATTGGGTTAGGACCTAAATTGCACAAACTATCTGATAGCTGTGGTAGTTTAAAAAAATTGATACAATAACTTTACATTGTAGCGAAGCAAATTCTGAAGTTTTGAATTATTTCGAAAAACAAAACATAATGTAAGGCGGGAAGAAATGGTTGAAAATCGGGACTTCCCTTCTTAGTTTCTTTATGTTGCTAGAGAAAATAATAGAGTTATCTCAGTGCCTACCCAACTATTTGTCACAAAATTTAGTTTGGAATTAGAAAACACCAAAAAAAACACCCTTCCCCTTTTTGAAAATAGTCACTCTTTTATCATCCAAGAAATTAATGTTTTTGTCCAAATTTTGTTCTATTATAGGTTCTGGAAGCCGTGCAAAAAGAACTGATCCAATATGGAGATTCAAAGATTAGTGTAATGGAAATGAGTCATCGCTCTTCTCATTACACTAAAATCAATGAAGATTGTCAAAATCTCATCAGAGAATTAATGTAAGTATTTATTAAATAAATTATTACTTTTATTAAGCAATGATTAAGTAACAATTAAGAAACGTCAGCTATACAAGGAGTTAGCGTAACACGGCATAATATCCCAAAAATAAACAACAAAAATGATTAAGTAAATTAAAATTTTATGTGGATTCTTACGCGTTCTTTTGTATTGTATATTTTTCAGGAATGTACCCCCAAACTATAAAATAGCATTCTTGCAAGGCGGTGGAACTGGAATGTTTGCAGCTGTTCCAATGAATTTAATTTCTAGAACTGGTGTGGCTGATTATGTTGTTACAGGTAAAACGTCATTAATTTATAGAACACATATTTCACTTCTCTAATTTTATGTGTACACTGATGATTTTTCCCATGGAACAAGAGTCCATCGGAAGACATAAAACTGTACCATATTGTTCCAAAATATTCTGCAATTTCCCACAATGCTTCACTGTTTTTATGAAGTGTCATATTTCAGGCTTATGGTCATCAAAGGCTGCTCAAGAGGCGAAGAAATATGGAAATATTAACTTGGTTATTCCAAAACCTGACAAATACACAAGCATTGCCTCTCAAGAAAGCTGGAAGCTAGATCCCAACGCATCTTATGTTCATATTTGCTTCAATGAAACTGTTCATGGTAAGTTGCAATAATATCATTAATTTGCTTGTAAACATATAAAAATAAAGACAGCTGTAAATAAGTATAAACTCAAGGGCGTCGCCAAGGGGGGGCAGGGAGGGGCAGTTGCCCCCCCCTAGAGATTCTAAAAAAGTTCTGGCCATGATGAGTGTACACAGAAAACTTATTCATGGAAACTTAGAAGATTTTCATAATAAAGTGGTCGAGAAGTTTTCAAAAAAACCCCCAAAGATTATGTTTTAATTAACCTAATCTTTGTCGACCCTTATATTAAAATCTAGTAATTACAAAAAAAATACACTGTACTTTTTTTCTAATAAATGTAATACCTAACTTATTTACAAGTTTTAATTATTGTACAGTCAAGAGCTCGTTTAGCTTTACATGTTGGACTCTGTATGGTTTATTACAATCGCCGTAGATGTAAGGCTCGTATTAAAAGAGAAAAGCTTCATGTGCTCTCGACTTCACCTACAATTCATACATTTCTCATTCTCATATTAACTTGCCCTTGTATATACTTACTCAAAATTTGTATATATTGAAGTCAGCTTGGTAAATTGTAATAAAATCCTTGGTAAGGAGCATGAATACGATGATTTTATGCAGCAGTCGATATAAGATAATGATTGCTAAGAAATCTAATTGTTCTACTTTATTTATAATTTAGCTGTTGGTATTTATAATATATGGGACGTGTGCATGACATTGTACTATCCTCCCCACATCCTGGAATAAAACAATTAATATTATTATTATTATAAATATTAGATAATGTAACAAAAGATAATGAAAACAACATTGTCTAAGAATATTCTTTTACTTTCAGGAGTTGAATATTCCTTCGTTCCCGACACAAAAGGAGTTCCACTGGTAGCTGACATGTCTTCAAATATCATGTCTAGAACTATTGATGTTTCAAAGGTAAGTTTAGATAAGACATTAAAAAATAATAAAGTTAACTCATCATTAAGACGTAAATATAATATCCAAATTCCATTATATTCAACTCAATAAATGCAAAATAATTATGTATATAAAGGGATAACTTACTTCAATAGCCTTCCCGAAGAATTTAAAAAAATAAGAGATTTAGCATTATTCCAGAAAAAGATCAAACTATTCTTAAAAAACTGTATGCAATAAAATCATGTGACCTTAATCATGTAAATCAAACCATAAAATATTGTATAATGTCTTCATTAATCTAGTCCTTAAGATATTATATTAATTATGGACTAAAAATTGTATATTCTTACATAACTCCTACACCAAGCTCAAGAGCCAGTTCTCTTAATTGGTGTAGAAACCAAAAAAAAAAGATGTTTTCACCTTTTTGTTATACCTTTTTATTATATTTTTGTTTTTAATTAGTTAAACAATGATTAAAATTGTAAAATTGTTGTGTGTAAGAGGTGAAATAAATTGAAATAAATAAAAAAAAAAAAAAAAAAAAAGTATATTACACGCCAATCTTATAGACCGGCCTGAACATGATACGATTCAAAATTTTTTTTACCTCAAAGTCTATTGCGACGATTTTTTGATCAACGTCGTCAGGCTGGTCTTAATGTTTGACTTGTACTATAATAATAAAAAAAATGTTTTTCCGAAAATCATAAGCTATGCATAAAAAGCAGAAATTTGTTTGCTGGAGCAGTCAAAATTCTTTTCGTGAAAAACAACCGTGAAATTTTATACAGTTTTTGTCCGGAATTTTTAATTGAACACAACTAATTTCTAGCTTGAAGTCTTTTTCCATCACGAGCAATAAAATTTTAAAATACGCATTTAACTTTTAAAAAATAATGCAGTATGCCATATCGTTTGTTCCATATTTGCAAAATAAAAAATTGCATTGGAACTTGAGTAAGAGCGAACCATTTTTTTTTTGCTTCTACTTACAGGTTTTTCATTTATTTTGTTTTTAGTTTGGTGTCATTTATGCCGGTGCCCAAAAGAACATCGGGCCTTCTGGAGTGACGCTGCTCATCATCAGGGAAGACCTCCTGGGAGCAGCTCTTCCTATTACTCCTTCAGTTATGGACTTCAAGACTATGGTCACTGAGAACTCTGTGTACAATACACCCCCATGCTTCTCGTAAGTAAATGATCTTCACCCATTGCCCTGCCACTAATGACCCGTTCGGACTGGGCAAGTAGTTTAGTCGATTAGCTAGTAATTTAGTAATTTCATGTGTCCGAACACCATAATTTTAGGAGAGTATTTTAGTCAGCGCTTAAGAAGAGTCAATCCTTTTAGTTCTATTTTTCGGGCGAGTGTAGCGCCCCCCACCATGCTTCCCTGCGCACTGACATGCGCAAACCCGTTTTAGAAGAGTTCATTAGTAGACGCAGAAATTTCGTCTCATTAGAGCGAAAATGCTACTAAAATTATTTATTTTTGCGGCTATTAAACTCTTTTTGTGTCCATAGTTTATTTATTTTCATCTCACTAATTTATTCTTCCACGTCTTCTAAAATAAGCATTATTCACCGCCTTAAATCAGCTTAATTAGCATATTTACTTTGTTGCGTTGCAGCCCGTTCATCTTCCAAAGCGCCGCTCACTAATAATTTTGCGCCGTTTTTGTGAGAAATCACCTCAAGGGCGCTATTATACTCTACTCGACCGTAATGCGAATGCTTTTTGGTCATTCTAGTAGCGAGTTACTCGCCACTCGACTAAACTACTTGCCTAGTGCCAACAAGCCATAAGAGCTCTATTATAAATTCTCTTTCTGTTAAAAGCGTCATCTATGAAAATGAATATGTATGTTTTAATATCAGTTTGAATGCATATTGTTAATTATTGTTGCTAACTAGCAAAAAATCATTTCTTACTCATAAAATTGTAATACTGCAATTTAGTGATATTTAACTCGAAATGCTCTTTAGTCTAAGTTTAGCATATAAATAATAATACTTGTACTATGTACATATTTTTGATATATAGGTACTCATTTAAAATAATACATATTTATTGCGGAGCTTTTTTTATAAAATGAATCCCGGAGTGGTGTTTATGAATGATAAATTAATAAACATAATAATTAATGTACAATTTTTTATTTAGTGGTGAAAACCCAGTTATTTGTTTCTTTTTATAAATAATGACGCCACAAAGTGAATATGCGTTTGAAGAAATAATGATAAAAGATTTAAAACAGATATATATTATAACATTACATAAAATTATACAATATAAACAATAAAATATTACAAACAACATTTCGATTCATATTTATATGTACATGTCGATTTCGAAATTTGTCAGAATAATTTTCCATAGTAAACAGTTTCTTCAGTGTGTATAATTTGATAGTTATGCTATAGTGCAACTCACGCTGTATTATGCCTCCTTCTTTGCCTTTATCAGTTTTTCTATAATCCTCCCTAGATAAAGAGCAAGGGCATAACATGTTGTTTTGTAAAGTTTGCCTATCTATAAAATTATACATTTATATATTACTAGTTGATACCCGGCATGCGTTGCAATGCCACTTAAATAAAGAAATTGTTTCTCCCTTCGTGTCATTTCCCATTTCTCCCCGTTCCCCTTCCGCCACCTCTTCCCCACCCTCGTCTTCTTCCCCTCCCGCGTTCCCTTTTCACCTTCCTTGTGTTCCTCCTCCCCTTTCCCGCTGTCCCTCTTCTCGAGAACCTCTCACGATTTTCCCTTCCACTTTCTCCGCCTTCTCTCTCCCTCATCCTCCCTCGCGTGAACCATGCTTCCTTCATTTCCCCCGCCCCTACCGGATTCCCTTCCCCTCCCGCCTTTTTTCCCTGCGGCTAAACTCCATAAAATACACTCATTTTTCAAACAACACGCGTATGCCCAATTGCAATTTTTTTTTGTAAATTTTATAACTCCAGAACTCACCAATATAGAAATATTGCTCACGGGCATGTCCACAACAATTCACCATTTTTTTATCGCAATCGTATGAATATCATAGGAAATATCTCTAAATATATCAAACGCGCTAACTGTCAAACGTACGACGTTAAAATAGTCATTAAGTTTTCTGAAATTATCTAATTTTCTGCGCAATTTCGTTAATTTTTCTTTCCGTAAGAACCTTCTACAAAGTATTAGAAAACCTAAAAAAAAAGATGAATGACATACGTAAAGTCGTTCTGAAGTTATGGCGTGAACAAGGGAAGCAGGGATTCATTTTTATATACATAGATAAACAATATTTTACACTGTGAATAATTTGCTTCACAATTTACTAAGTGAAATTGTAAAAAAAAATATGTATTTTTTTAAGGAAGCCTAAAAATAATTTCCCTCAGGGCCAATGCATCTTTGGGGATGCTATGTGGAGAGTCTCTTTAGCCACTGGAGCGACAGAGAAAATTAAAACTTTTGTCTCGGATTGCTAAGGAAATTTTTCCTCCCAAATTAAAATAATCATATCTCCGAATTTGAATATGGAGACATACAAACCGATTATAGTTCTATATAGCCAATGATTTCACCTATCTTTTGTCTATTATCACATTTTCGCAGGATTTATAAAAAAAATATTATAAAATCTTTAACTTTAAAACTTTTTAAAGAATCTATAGAATATTTGCCATATTTTGGCAGCAAAGCCATCCGTGGTTTTGGAAACAGTGCCATATTGTGGCAAAAAGCGTTCGAGTGATTAAGGAAAGGAAGGATATGAAGCTCTAGAAAGGAAAATGGTAGGAATCTGGGGTCAGTGTGACCAGGAGTGACATATGAATCTATCCCTCCCACTGCAGTGCAAGGCGTAGGGTCGATCAGACCCGTCATTCAGTTGGTGGGCAGATGCATCTGCCGTCAAGACCCGGACAAATTTCACTCCATAAACCCGGGCATCCCTGCTAAGTCACCAAACATGGCAAACCATTTGAGGCAACCATAGCAGAGGTATTGGTTATCCAATAAATAGTTCCCGGGCTTCAGTACCCATACCCGCCTCCCAAATTAAAATGTCTTTCTTTTTTTGAAAAGAAAGACTAACATTTCCATTTTACGAATAACCTGGTGATATTATTTGTAAAACTCCCTACTACCATCATTATCCGATTTTTTATCATTTTGTTTTTTAAACGAAAGTGTGAACAAGGCATCCAACATCTTATTTTTTATCTTTTCTTTTTATACGGAGGTCTGACTTTTTGTCTTCCGATTTTTAAAAGGAAGTGGGAACTGGTCCTTAGGCAACACGTCTCACAGCCATTTTTAATTTTTATAACATAATAATGCACATTTCAGAATTTACGTTATGGGAGAAGTTTTCAAATGGATTAAGCAAAATGGCGGTGTGGAAGGAATGCAGCAAAATGCCATCAGGAAATCTTCAATGCTGTACGAGCTGATTGACAGCTCCAAGGGATTCTACTCTTGCCCAGTCCATAGCACGGCCCGCAGTAAGATGAATGTTCCCTTCAGAATCGGAAGGGGAAGTCCTAATGAACAGTTGGAAGATGATTTCTTGAAGGGGGCCTCCAAACTTGGGATGCTGCAACTGAAGGGACATAGGTACGCATAATTTTGTACCTGATTTTTTATCAAATTATGAATGGCTAAATTCAAATCTAGCTAGATTATATGAGATAATCAGTTAAATCAAACAACGTTTGTTGCAAGGGTTGCAAGCCAGATTTAGTTTTTATTTTTACCTTGTTTCCTAAAAGATGGTAAATCTCTCCCAACCCTTAAAAAATGCAATTAATGAAGACATGCTTCCTTACAATTTTTAGATTGATATTTTGCTGGAAGATTGGAAACATATGAAAACTCTTATTATATATTGAAATGTACAGTAAGGATGACAAAATTTTCTGCTTAAAATTTTCTTTTACATTAGCTCCGAACAGGAGGCTCTGAGGAAAATAATTTCTCTTAGGGTCTATGTCATCTTTTGGGATGTTGTGTGGAGGGTTTTTATAAAAACAAGGAAGATTTAGAAAGGCAAAAGGTATGAGGGGTGGGTAGGAATCTGGTAGTCTGTGTCTAGAAGTGACGGACGTATGTCCATCCCTCCCACTGCGGTGCAAGATAATGGGTCGAGAGAGTCCTGCTGTAGAGGTAAAAAGGTCTCTCTTACCCAGTCTCTCCAAATCCGACTTGCCACACAGTAGGTGGGCAGACGCATCCGCCGCCAAGACCTAGACAATCCAAACCCAATGAACCAAATGTAGCGAACATATAATGTAAGTTGTAGGTTTACAACTTATTGATTGTGGTCTAGGACTCTAGGGGTTGGAAAAAAAAAAAAAAATATATATATATATATATATATTTATGTACATACTTCGATAAAGCTCTGTCAGTTGTCATTTTCCTATGTTACTTGGTGACCTTTGTAAGTCAATTATTGTAGATCTAATCTAATCTTCAGCCATTCCAACTATTCCGTCCGGTTTTCATTGGTTTAATACTGTTTTTATTGCGTTTTTTTTAGATCTGTCGGCGGAATTCGAGCATCCATTTACAATGCTGTGACGATAGCCAATGTTGAAGCATTAACTGCATACATGAAAGACTTCCAGCTGAACAATGACAAGTGATTCTTTCGTCCATTGCATTTTCATTCCGGTAATATGATACTGTTTTATAACAAATTTAAGGTGGAAAAATAATAAAAAATAGATTGAAAAATATATCAGTTCATTTATTTTCATACATAACTTCATAATATTATTAGCATGAAAACAATAATTATTATTGTCGGGACTGAAATTATACAAAAACTCATGTACATACATATTTGAAAATACAATCTACGATACTAAGAAAGAAAAACAATTAAATAACAAAACTGACTGGTAAGTGAATAAAAGTTAACCTTAACAATTAAAAAAAGTATTTTATTCAGAGATTAAAAATTATTTCAATTTAACACGGAAAATGTTCTTGTTTTCTCTCGTGTTATAATTTCACAAACCGTAGATTTTCTTATGTTATGTAGGTACTCAATTCGATGCTATTAAGTAAATATATAAGTTTTTTTTAATAATAGGTATATCTAATTCATTTGTAAAAGCTATAGTACATTATTACATATGGATATTTATATAAATTATCATTACTGATTTCATATCAAGGTTATACGTTAATACATTTTTAAAAACTGCATAATTCATAACAGTATTAACGTAATGCTACGTAATATTATTATTTGTTATGAGTTAAGGTTCTCAAAATATTTGCATTGCATTTGAAAACATAGATTTTAAAAGAAAAACAAATGATGAAATCATGATTGTATTTACTATATTACCATAGTATGTACACAAAGTATTTTAATTGCTTTGTTTTAAAACATTTAAAATTTTATTCAAAATAATACATATAGGTATGTCAATAAAAAAATTCTATTCTTTACATAAATAATAATAAAAGGGTTATTTACAAAGTGCGTAATTCGTTGTTTATCGTTTTAAATACCTGCCACAGACATGATACAATACTAAAATATTTTACAGTTAACAAAATTATTGGTTAGTTTACATAAAAAAAATATACTTAAAGCTAGACATAGAATACACCCTATTGTGTGGTACATTGGCGAGGGTTGCTAATTATTAACATGTGAAATATTCAAGTGTAAAACGTATTATGCTGATAAAATGGTTGTCAATACCTTTTCATAAAAAAACTTCTCAATTTTATGTAGTACACCTGACTGAATATTTAGCATGACAACTTGCCATTACTCTTTTGAACACTATAATATATAGTATGACAACATTCAAAACTATAATATTTAGTATGACAACATTCCGTCGCTCTTTTGAACACTATAATATTTTAATTCAATACTATGATATTTAGTAAGATAACAATCCGTCGCTCTTTTGAACACTACATATAGTATTAAGTAAGACAACATTCCGTCGCTCTTTTGAACACTATAATATTTAGTAAGATAACAATCCGTCGCTCTTTTGAACACTACATATAATATTTCGTATGACAACATTACGTCGCTCTTTTGAACACTATAATATTTAGTATGACAACTTTCCGTTGCTCTTTTGAACACTATAATATTTAGTAAGATAACAATCCGTCGCTCTTTTGAACACTACATATAGTATTTAGTAAGATAACAATCCGTCGCTCTTTTGAACACTACATATAATATTTAGTATGACAACATTCCGTCGCTCTTTTGAACACTATATTATTTAGTATGACAACTTTTCGTCGCTCTTTTGAACGCTATAGTATGATCAAATTTTTAAAACGTAATTTTTTTTTAAATGCGTATTTGTTTTAGATTTCTGACATTGAAATTATAAATGACATGAAAATGTTTCAACTGAAAGCAAATAATAATGTTTTACACCTGAACAAATAATATTTCTATAAGCAATGTTGCCAAAGTACCACACTAACTAAATATTAACCTAATTTGATCTATGAATTCTCTTATGGCAGTGCCCACTTATATTCTACTTACTTTTGAGCATTGTTTTTATTATTTGATCACTGACGGAGACCAATCAGTTATAAAGGCCTATTGAATAAAGCCATAAACTGAATTTTTTTTGCTTTACAAAATATAAATCGCACAATTAATTTTCAACTCAGATTTCAAAGGGCAGATCATTACTATCTATTTCAGTAAAAAAAATGAATAATTTTTATTATTATTGGAATGTAAATAAAGTATGGTTTTAAGAGCGATATATCTTTTAATTAAATAATTTCTATTGTAATATTAAATTCCGCTTTCGCGGCATTGTCCAACGAGGTGTTTCACCCGATTTAATATTCACTCACTTCTAGCCAAACTAAAACAGTGGTTATTTTGAGTATTTCATAGTCTTTATTGGTGTGACATGATTGGTGATGTTTCCTGAAATGACTGGAGTGGTTTCACAGATATCCAAAGCGCCAAGTTCACTGACCGTCACTATCACTGTCACTCTTATCTGCAAGAAACAAACACATTATGTTTTATTATTATAATCGTTTTTTTTCATATCAGTAGGTCATAAAGATTGTTTTTAGAGACATGGTAATGAAGGTTGAGGCACTAAATAGAATAAATTCAAGATAAATATTTGTGACTAGTTCAATCGACTATTGGCCAAGGTTATTAAATAATTTTTTTTTTTTAAAGGGAATACAATAGTTAGATATCATCCGTGGTTGAGTGGATAGAATCCTTAACTAGGAATCTGGAGGTCACGGGTTCAAATCCCGGCACGTGCAAGTAAATTTTATTTAAATTAAAACAATAACTTTGTTTAAACCACTAATATAATCACAATTGCCTACATGTTTCAAAAAAAAAAACAGAAAATATAGAACAATAGAACATGGTAGAAGAATAGGTTAGATTAGGTTGATGTTTGTTTATCCTTTTTCTTCACTTTTCTTCAATGTTTTGTTCTGTTTTAGCATGGAACCGTATTTGACAGTTTAGTTACTATGCACTGAGGTGCACTGTGCATTGCAAAAAGTCTTATGAATAATAAGAAATAAATGAATTCCATAGTTTACAATGAAACTAACCTTTCTTTCCAGGATATGCGTGCCTCTTTAACCTGTCATACAGATCCTCCTTGGTGCCATAGATGCTAGCATTAGATCTAGCCAAACTGTTCATCTTCCCGTTGACCCCATTATGGAGGCTCTCCTTCATGTAGGTCTCGTTGTAGAAGTTGGGCATCTCCCAGCCGTCTTCCTCGTCGTCATAGTAGTGTGCGTAGGTGGAGTGGTGTGAGGGCGCTATGGACTCGGCGTAGGGCGTATGCGCGCCATAGTAGAAGTTGACCTGCGACCCGTTCTGGTCGATGGCGGGCGTCATGGTCTTCTTTGGTTCCTTTTTGCGATTAGCGCTGTAAATGATAAAACATGTTTTAATATCATAAATTAATGAATTAAAAAAAGATTTTTCAAAAGAAGCAAACACATTGTGACTTGACATTTTAAATAAATGAAAAGAAAATACTTTGTTTTAAGTCACTTTATTTTTATTTTTCGTCTACCGGTTTCAGTACCTCCGTACCATCATCAGGACTGATACAAAAATTATATATAATTTTATTAATTAATAATTTAAAAATATATATAATTTTTGTAACAGTCCTGATGATGGTACGGAGGTACCGAAAACGGGAGACGAAAAATAAAAATAAAGTGACTTAAAACAAAGTATTTTCTTTTCATTATTTAAAAAAAGATTCCCTTGCTAACATTTGTTGCTAGAGGCGCTGTGCTCCAAACCGATGGTATTGAAAGTTTCGAAAAAGTTTTTTGCAAACTAATTTGGAACATCCGTCTGGAGTCCAAAACTGTTATAATAATTGTTCGCTAGGTAATAAAACATAATGTATTTTAAATAAGTGTGAAGTATCTTACCGCACGCAAATCATCCAGACAAGCAGCACAATCAGGATGATGAAGATGACACCGCCTGCGATACCTCCGGCGATGTAGGCAAACTCTGACTTCTCCATGCAGTGGCGGCCCGTGAAGCTTCCGATGCAGCGGCAGGTGGGCTGGCCTGTTGAATCCTTTATGCACTGCCCATCATTCTCACAGTAGTCCAGGCACACATCTAGGAGAAATAAATAGGTAAATGGTTAAATATTACAAAATTACAGGGTATATACTCGTATGTAAGTCGTTAGCTTTGAAATTTATATGCAGATCTTTTCACTAACCACTGGAGCGACAGAGCAATTCAAATATTTTTTCTCAGATTGCTAAAGGAAATTTTTCCACCCACATTAAAAAAATCATACCTCCGAATTTGAATATGGAGACATACAAACTGATTATAGAGCTATGTAGCCAATGAATTCCCCTATCTTTTGTCTATTATAACATATTTATAGGATTTATAAAAAAAAAAAATTAATTCATTAACCTTAAAACATTTTAAAGAATCTAACGAATATTTATTTTGTTATATTTTGAATGTACAATTTATTATATAGTCGTTTTAATAAAAAATATATTTTTTTTAAATTTGCCACATTTTGACAACAAAGCAATCTGAGGTTGTGGAAATAGTGCCATAATGTGGCAAAAAGCGCTCAAGTGGTTAAGCGTAACTTGAGTTAAAAAGGGTGTCGGTGACCAATGTAAGTATCGAACTTGATTAATCTGACTGCTAGATGTGAGTTGTACTTACTGGGCTATTGACAATCGATATATTTGTATGTAATGGTTTTCGACGCCCCGGGTATCTGAGCCTTTTTTGCATCATGATAGGACAAAGGCACAAAAAAGTAAATTGATCTTATCCTTTTCAAATTTCCATCAGCTATGAATTAATGCTTTCCTCTCTCAAGAGCTGCATATTTCTTCTGGGATGGCACTGGTGTTAATAGACACACTAGCTTCCTCAGTGAATTTCTCATGTTGACTAATTGTGCACAACTCATTAGGGTTTTTGTGGATATTTATTTTTTATTTATTTATATAATACATGTTACATAATTGTGACATTACTTAGTTGATATATTAAATCACCATACTAGGCGGCTGCCTGTTCCATGGTGACCAATGGACTATAGTTACTTTGTATGAAATATGAAGTCTAGTGTAGGATATAAGTACATATTACTAACCTATACACTCCTTTCCGGTTCCGTTGAATCCAGTCCTGCACTGGCACCTGAACTCTCCAGTTTCTTGCAGCAGGAGACAGTAAGCGTTTGCATCACAGTGCATCTCCGGTCCCTCCATCTCGCAAGGGTTGGAGCATTCAGTCTTGGCAACCTACAAAAAAACATGTTACTTTTAGTAATCAAATATATGACTGTAACCACTAAATAATAGCAGATAAAGAATAAGACATAGCAATTCGTTTAGTTGCAACAAAAATGACAGTATGGTTAACTTACCGCAGCTGGTCCCCTTGTGCTTGTGTTTGACGGGCAAGGCAAACAGCTGGTCTGCTGGGAGTCAGGTTGGTATGTTCCCTTCTTACAGGAGACACAGTTGTTAAGAGTTCCGTTGAGGTATGATCCTGGAAATAATTTGTATTATATAATTAGTATTTAGAAAGTTATAGGTCCACTTCATTTTAACAACGCTGAATGACTGAGATCGTAGAGTATTATATTTAATAGAATTATGTGGTATTGTTTTATTACCTGGCTTGCACACAGGCAGCGTGCACTGGTCAGGACTGGCTGCTCCCTTGCCCAGGGTGGTGGTGCCAGATGGGCAGGGGGTGCACAAGGCTCTGGCTCCTCCCACTCTAAGGGTTCCACGGGGGCAAGCCTCGCATTCACCACTTCCTCCAAGCTGCATTCCTGGTAGAGAAAAATAAAATGGTTACTTAATTACGTAAAGAATTCTCAAATATTAAGCAAATACATAAAGCATAAAGAAACTGTCTATCTATAGCTAGATCCCAAGCAATTTTTTTATTTTTTTTAATATGTTTATTCAGTTTTAATTTTACAATATTTTATTTTACAAATCTTACGAAACTGATCAATCAGTTTGATTGTAAGAAATAAGGTGTTCAAAGTTCAAAAGCATGTCTTTTGGAATACTCAGAAAGTACCTGATTTATTAGTACTCGTCTCCCGCACTGCCCTTTATTCTGGACGATGCTAGAGAACGGTCTTTTGTTTTTGGTCAAACTAAAGTAATACATTTACTATTGTCTTGCTTTTGTTGGACATATGTATATGAATAAATAAAGACATAAACTTACCAGGAGGGCACTCATCTCTGCATTCTTGTGCGGACACAGCTTCCTGGTTGCGAGTGGTCTGTCCCCTGGTGCAGGGGATGCAGGTGAAGGCTCCCTCCTGCGGCTGGTAGGATCCATGGCCACAGGGGCGACAAAGACCGGCGTCGGCATCGTAGAACTTTCCAGCAGGACAACGTTCTGGAATTAAAAAGGTTGAATAGTTTAATGGATAATAATGGATGAGAGAATTTTTAGTTTAAGTTGATTTGTAGTTTGATTGATTGTACAAAACAATGGGCACGGGTAGCATAATCAGAAACAATCGAGTAGTGTCAAAATATGACTGCTATATTGACATCAAAGGCATTCAGTACATTATTTGTGTCACTATGACCAAGCATCTAACAAAAGGTATTTTAAAATAATAAAATTTTAATACAAAATAAACGCCCGCCTTACTTTAGTAATCGGACAAACGTCAATACTAAGTCACTTTTTTTCACACAAGACAGGCTTTTCGATTTTACGCAGATATAAAGTTTTGGTTGTATAGTGACAATATGACATATAAAAAAAAAAAACATAATAAGACTGATCTGCCCTATCATGTATGTAATATGATTAACCTTAGACAATCGTGGTTCACGACACATTAAACAAAGCTTCCAGGATATAATATGCAAGTAACTGAACAAATCAGAACAGCGACACTTTTGAAAAATGATAAGTCATGAAAAGTGACGAAAAAAGAAGGTTTAGGTTATTACCTTTGCAGTCAGATGCGCTCCTGGCCCCGGGAGAGTTGGTGACTCCGGGCTGCCCGGCGATGGCGGGGCAAGCTTGGCACTGCAGCTGGCCGGCCTCGGACTGGTAGCTGCCCAGCGGACACATCACGCACTTGCCGCTGGGGGAGTGGTAGAAGGAACCCACTGCGCAGGGTACTGGAAGAATATATTGATGATTATTATCACAAGTTCAAAATTATACAATATTCAGAATGATCTAGTAGGACAGGCAAAGCTTTCTAATATGTTTTCCTTTCCTTTCCATTGTAAGAATATGTACTAAAACACAATTTGGCTGTCCTGAAACGGGAATCCTTCCCAGTTGGACAGACAAAGGATCATCTTGTATTAGACATGGGCAGATTTATTCACAGCAGTGAATCGATTCAGTCTGATTCCCTCGGCCTTTTGATCTGATTCCTTTCATTCAATCCTTTAATTCATAAAATTCCCAAAAAAAAAAAAAAAATATATATATTTTATTATTATATATATATATATATATATATATACATATATATATAATAATAAAATAAAAAAATTTAGACACTGATCGACGAAAACCACGACGACGGGGTTTTGAATTTTTTAATGTGATGTTATGACAGCAAAACCGATAGAAAAATGTATTTTTATAAGTAGTTATATCCAGAATATAATAAATCAAATAAATCATCAAATTAAACAGTTTTACTAATTTTATTATATTTATTTTAAACTTAAAATAGTTCCGCTTCGTGTGAGCGAATATAAAACGCATTCTACCCAATTTACGCAGGGCTCGAAATCGGAAGTTTTCAACCTACGATGTAACTAAATTGACGGCTCGGCCCACGGGGAAATCGCACTGCACTCCCAAACGGATTTGCGGCAGGCATTGAGAATGAATTGTATCTTTTGAGCAGTGTCTTGTGTCTTGCCTGGGACTTGTGACTGGGAACTAAATTGACGGTTCCGCTGCGCGGGGACTAACGACGAACCGATTCGCAGTGGTCGTTAAGGATTGGATTAGGAACTTCCGACTAGCAAGTGTCTTTTGACTTGCTGTGACCTAATTTACTTGCGTTCCGCGAACCTAACGACTCACTTCAACAGAGGCAGTACATACTCGATCATGGGAGCGGGATTTGAAAAGAGGCGATCATACTAATTCGCTCATTCGTTGAATTAGTGGAACAGAAGTGACACAGAGATTGGGTTTGACCGCTTCGGTCCGGAAAGACTTGTAGGACTATGACGACACAACTGAATAAGGAATACATTTATTAATTCAATGAATGAGTGGGACATATGGGACTGTAAAAGAGAGGTGCGTTGCTCGGAACTCGGAACTACTTCGTTCGACTCGCAACGTTTTGTCGCCTGGGCTGGAGGTGTGGGGACTCTCTGACCTATGGGTTTTCGGCGCGGGATATACTATACGTGATAGAGGTAGTACAATGCATATATAGCACATTACCTCCGGTATCTTCGCGGCGCGCGCTTATAGGTAACTTATCCGCGCAGTAAACATACAGAATAATATTAAATAAAATTTCTACGAAGCATTGAAATATGTAAATCGTTAACATAAAATATTTTTTTAATGTAAAATAAATAGAAATAAAAATATGGTGCCGTTTAAAAAATCTGTAAGGAATGAAGATTTAATTCCTTCTGAAAATGAGAATCAGATCGAGTGTGTTACAAGATTGAATTGATTCATTCAAATCATTCATTCAATTTTGCCCACGTCTATCTTGTATTGTATTGTTTGTAATATATAAATAAAAATAAATGAATAAATAAATGTATTCTGCACTTTCTTTTGTATCTATCAAATAAATAAATAAATCAACATCATAATCTAATTTTTCTAAGAGGGGCACTATATAACCCATCACTACGAAAAGACATTTCGAGGTACTATCCTTGCAATTTTAGTCACTTCAGTCCATTTGCAATCATAGTTGAAAATAACAAATAAATTAATTTTCACCCCTCTTCCAACAGCTCAAGGTTTAGCAGAAAACTCAACAATATTTATATTACTCTTTAATGTATTTCAAGAATTGCATCAGTCCGTATCCTTTGAAATGCCGAGCTCCGTGACTTAATACTCTGCAGTGTACCGCGGGTAAAAATCCCATAAACACAAATTATTGTTTTCAGATTACCAATTGGATATGCTGGCGCTCAAAGGATACAGATTTTTCGTTTCCGATGGATACTTTTGGCGATTGAGAAGTTAGGGCAATAGGTTTTTACAAACTTATAGAAACAATGATACACAATCTAGATATAACAATGGACTGAAAGCGCGGAGTTCTTTATCCCTGACAACGTTATGGGGAGAAAGAAATAATAAATAAATCAAAAACAGAGCTCATGAAGCTACAAAATTTATACATTTAATAACTTTAAAGGTATGTATTCTTATATGTGTGGGTGTGGTTGTAATTACCGCAATCGGGAGCCATGACAACTTGTCCCATCGGGCAAGCATAGTCGGAGATCAGCTCCAAGGAAGCTGGATCAGGGACAGTGTTTGGTAGAATATCTCTAACATCAAACTGGTCCTCTTCCAGAATAAGCTTCTGGAGCAGACGCTCAACGCTCGATCGTTCGTTGGTTCCAGAGTGGATGACTGGATCGCTATAGTCGGGAATAAACACATTGTAATACCACGGAATGGTTTTCACGGGGATACAGTCGGTAGAACACAAAACATACTGTGCAACATTTAACATAAAAGAAGAATGTATCTACGAACTACACAAAAACATGCAATTGACTTTTTCGTTGTTAGTTTTTGGGGTGTTATGCCGTGTTGCGCTACCTCCTCCTTCTGCAACGCTGTCCGTAACGTCGGCTAAAGAGGGAGGTAGCGCAACACGGCATAACACCCCAAAAACTAACAACGAAAATGCTTTTGGCCGTGAAAATCTAAAAACTTACATGCAATTGACTGTTCAAAATATACAATATGTACATCATGAACATTGGAAGTGGAAATTTGTGCGGAGAACACAAAAAAATAATCATGGAATCGAACCAATAACATAAGATATGGGTAAATTGAAGTTTCAATTATTAACCCATCTGGGTAGGCATTATTACAAAATCTACATATATGGGAAACCAGTACTTATAACCAAAACATAAAACACATGCAAATTTTGCTACTTTCACGAACACAAGGCCGACAAATAAGGTAACACAAAAAATAAGAAAAAAGTGTATGAATATGTATAATAAGTGGTAATTATATACATGGTGTCCAGAAACTAGTGGTAAAAGCGAGAAACTGGTGAATCTACATCACATTTGGAGCCGATTTTGTGGATTAACTTTTTTGATTTGGGCTTTCTTTTACGATTAAATCACGTCTGAAGATGGAATGTTCTAGGTCAAATATGAAAAAAAAAGTTTTTTTTAACTCATAGTTGCTGACAAAAAAGGAAAAAAACTAAATAATATTTTTTTTTTTATGTGTTATAGATTTACCAGTTTCTTGGCTTTATTTTAAGTTTTCGGACACCGTGTATATTTGCAGAACTTACTTGATTGCAGGGAATGAGACTTGCACATTGTATGTATCACTCGCCTGTCTTCCTTCGCGGCTACTTTTGTTCCTAAAGATAAAGGCAAATATTTCATGCACTATGGTATTTAATAAACACAACAATGGTTTACCAGATACATAGATTCACCCTCAGACTTCCAAAAATGTATACATATTTATAATATAATAACAGTATGTACGTATCAACATAAATAATAATATAATGTAATATGACAAGAGAGGGTTGACTTTCGCACTTTAACATGGTCAAAATAAGGATGTTATTTGACTTATTTGTAGTTTTTTTTGAGCTCAGGAGGCAAATTCGAAAAGGATCATAATTTGATCATATTCTCAGCAAAAGGGCTTCTTATAATCATAATTCCTTATCTGTTACCATTTTCACTTCTTACAGTGTTACAGTAATCAAAGTTGTGACACAGAGGAGAAAAATGGGATTTAATACGATAATGTTGTAGGTTTTCAACTAATAGCAGATTGTGTAAAGAGCAAAAGAGAATATTTATTTAGAGCGAGGGGTGATTGGAAAAACTATGGCAAAAAGATTTATAAAAGTGTTGCAAGAAGGTTTATTGAATCAATGAAGATGTTCCTACTGAATTTTTTCATAATTATACATTACAATAATACATTATACAATATAATAAAATGATTTTATAATGTGCAATAACATGTTGCCGGTGGTGGTGCTAAAAATTTCAAATTTCATGCGTAAATTTTCTAACTAAGTACAAGTGCACAAAACAACACAGGACAAAACATTCATGCAAAATAACTACAGTGCTACAAACACAACAGAAAGTGGGACATTTACAAAATTTTGTGACAAACAAGGGTAAAAAATAATGCAAAATGAGGCGGGAATTGAATCTGCATCCATTGAATGATGACAATATGTAACAATAAGGAGAAATAATATACATCACCAAGCATAAACTTGTCTTGAAGAAGAACTGGGCAGTTCCCGCCGTATTGAATAAAATTTAGCTTGAACAGTCCAATGTTCAAACTACAAAACGTTAGATGTAAAGGCAGGAATTAGACTGTTGTTATAAGCAATCAACAAACAACATGACGATGTATTTCAGACATAGACTGCTTCTAGCCAAGTGTTTTAAGCTACACCTTTTTGAGAGTATGTTTTATCCAGGGTTAAAAATGAAGTGACTTACTCTTCAACTGGAAGTATGGCATCGAGGACATAGGTTCCTCCGTCCTTTTCTGCCTTGGAGGAAGATTGAGGAGCTTGTCTGGTTGATCGGCTATTAGCGCGGTGGTCGCACTTCACATTGATGTCCAGTTCCTTGCACTCTCGGGTTCCTGAGAAAATTCAATACATTATGAGTACAATTTAAGATTTCACAACTATAAGTCTAATTCTGGCTGTTGAGCTGTGTGGAGCGTTGTCCTCCTTCTTGAGCCAACAGATATGTGAAGGAAAAATAAAATTGTGATTGCGATTTGTAAGTGGAATTGAAAAAGAAAGATGCTCTGTCGTAATATTATTAGGTTATAAAGTTAAGAGGGTATTACCAGAGAATACCGGAAATTAATCCTTTTTAAATCAAATTCTAGACGTATTGACTCTTTTTTACAAAAAAACATAAAATCATTTTGAAAGAGTGTTATTTTACCTGGTAAACGCATTTTTTAAATTTTGAAAACTAAGTGTATTTTTAATATACTAAAGTTATACCGTTGGTCGTTGGCAGCTTTGTTCAATTTTCAAACGACATATTGTATTATACAACACAAATTTCAAATTATATAATCATACAACAAAATAAATCAGTACATAATCTAGTACACATATTTTTCAGAATTTAAATTTTAGTTAAATTAAAATCATTAAAAAATAAATCCGAGAACAAAAAGAGTTTTGTAACGAATATACCTCAGTTTTTCTATTTATTTAAGGTCTTACAAACTAAAATATTTCAGATTTTTTTACACACTTATTTTGTTTAAGCATTTTTATTGCTTACTTGAATGTAGGTATATATTAAAGCAAGTTTTTAACGAAATTAATTTTAAAAATTTGATACGGGGAATAATCGATCTTTCTCATCAGAACCTTCCTGTACAGCTGCAAGCATTTTAAAACTTCTATTCTCAGCCGCTGGTCAATGGCTCTTAATAGCAGAAATTTACAAGACCCAGAAAAAAACAGAATACAAAATGTAGGAGACCAACATTATCAGCTTTAGATTTGTTTTCGCAAGGTCCTTTGCGGCAATGCAACCTTTTCTATAATCAAATAATTATGTATAGCTAGACCGCAACCAAAAGATACAACACACGTTTATTGCCGTGCGCAGAAAGGGCGTGGTTTATAAGTAGTCTGCTAGCAGTCGTTAGTGACTTGCAACTCCACACCTGTCACCCTCACCTTCCTTTATTCCGGACAACACTAGGGAGCAGTCTTTTGTATTTGGTTGAATAGTAGTTCAGATTACAAATTAGAAATAAAATAAAATGCATTATAGTTTATATTTGAAGTTTACCATCAACAAAGTATGAGCAGAAGTTCCAATCCCTGTTGAGTTGGTTGACGGCATTGCGCACCTTCTGCCTGAGCACTCCCTGACCCGCCTCGTTGCAGAGCACAGAGCTGGGGAACAGCATTGACACCTTGAATACTCGCTGAGCTGGTGTAGATTCTGAAATGTACAAGAGACAAAATTAATTTAAGATTATATTTGGCAGCCTAAAATGAAGGGGGGAAATCGGATAATGAATAATTTCATATTATGTTCACTACAAGGTAAATAACTAATTGAATTGTATAAGTCTAATAACTATTAATATCAACCTAATTATTATTATAATATATTAGATGTAAACTTCATCATCATCAATTATTATATTATCTGTAAACTTCATTATCATAAATTATATTATCTGCAAACTTCACCTGCCATAACACAGGGACATCCCCTAGCATAGCGGATGAAATTACACAAAACTTATAGAATGTACAAAAATTCTTATTAAAAATAACAGAAAAATTAAAGGTTCTGGGTTCGAGTCCCAGTTGTGACCGCCATCTTTTATTTTTCTGTATCTTGTTCATTTTCATATTTTAATTTAGATTATTAGTGTTATCTTCTTCTTCAATGATATAATACGTTGATGAGAATAACCTTCAAAAGTTATAAAAAGAGAGTTTTTCTTATAAAAATTAAATAAATAAATCTTCAATAATTGCCACATTTGTAGTATTTACTATTTACAAGACTCAGGTGAATATTGCCCTGATAGCCAACCTTTGACTAGAGAGGAAACCAGAAGAAGAGAAACATTAAACTAAACATATATAAATAGAAATAAAATCATTAACTTACGAGAGCAAGCCGGGTACACCATTGGGATTTTAGAGTCCACCGTTGGTCTCCAGAAGCCTTCAGCACCGCAAGTGTAGAACGGGGGCACCTGTTGGGAGAACCTCAGGCCAGCGTTGCAGGCAATCTCGCAAACCTTGAACTGTCCGCCTGCACCCCAATCTCGGCAAGACTGGGATCCTCCCACGGGGTCAGCTAGCAGAGGGCAGAACTCGGCTGGAAGGGTCAATAAAAAATTATTTTATTAATATTACATTTATTGTCAAAATTTGTTTATATAGTTCAAACGCAACATCAGATGAGAGTAGAGATGTCAGGAGTTCCACTAAAGAACACCAAGGAGTTTGTCTACCTCGGGAGCAAAATAACGTGGGACGGTCGGTCTAAGAGCGAGGTCGACAGCCGTATACACCAGGCTAGGCTTGCATTCAATAAAAGGTCGAAAATAATAGAATCGAATAATATAGACCTAAAACTGAGAATACTCCTCATCAAGACCTATGTATGGAGTATCTTGACGTACGGCTGCGAAACATGGTGCCTATCCGAAAGAGATAAACGAAGACTAGAGGCTTTTGAGATGTGGTCCTATAGAAGACTATTAGGAACTTCCTGGAGAGACCACATTACAAATGAGGAGGTTCTCCAAAGAATCGAAGGAGGAAGGCACCTGCTCAAGACCTTGTCCGAAAGGCGTGCAAGATGGATCGGCCATATAATACGACAAGAAGGCCTCTTGCATGCCATAATGGAGGGTATGACAGAGGGGACAAACTCCAGGGGACGCCCACGCCGAGAGTACCTGGAGGACCTGCTGGTGGACATGCACTGCTCATCATATGCAGAATTCAAAAGAGCCGCACAAGATAGGGAAGAATGGAAGAAGAAACTAAAGGAAATTGCTGCAAACCAATCCCAGGATTGAAACCAGAGAGAGAGTTCAAATTAGCAATAAGCCACAAAAGTTGAAGAAACAATTATTATGATAAATGGTACATTGGATATATTATGAAAGTGAGTAATATTTAAAATGCATATACATATTATGCCTTTTAGGAACTATTTATTTCTCTCAGAAATAATATTCACCGATAAAAATAAAAATTGTGGAAAAGTGGTAGATTGAATAATTCCTGTGTATATACCTCCAAATCACACACTTTATCCGACGAATTTATAAATTAGTTTAAAATGAGAAGTATAAAATTTGACACAAGTGTCATAAAAACGCAATTATTTACAGGAAAATAGTGTATAATATTTTATTATATAATATTTTATTTATTATTTACAGTAAGTAAATATAATACATATATGGCAAGAAACAGCTGTCACAAGTGAAAATTATCAATTAGAATTGCAAGAAAAAGTGTGATTCTTGTTCTCTTTTGTACAGCTTTTACAATATCATTACTTTTAACTAACAAAGCATTAAATAATAATTAAAAACATATTTATGAACACTTACACAGCAGAGTAACCTTGAAAGTGCAACTGGCAGTGTTGCCAGCTGCATCAGATGCAACATAGGCGATGTCGTAGGTTCCCCACAGCAGGGTCTGCCCGGGCTGGTAGCCGGATTTCTCCTCAACCTTCACAATTCCCACGTTATCACTGAACTGGGGCTCGTCCCAGTTGACCACGGAGGATCCGTTCTTGGCGATGACCCAGAGATCTCCCGGGCAGTGGTCGACCTTTGGCGCTTCCTGGGGAAAATAAAGAAAAGGGAGTTATAATCAGGAATAAAACAGAATATTTTAATTCTGAGAAATGAGTAGAAAATATGGGAAGTATCATAAGTTTTAAAGTTCCAATGACATGCATGAGAGGAGTAGAATTTATCTACACAGAAGAAATGTGAATGCAATCAAATTTGCATACCTTATCAACTTGCAGCTGCTGGCACTTATTTCCGGCATACCCTCGTGGGCAAACTCTCTGTCCGCAGTGAGAAGGCACCATTCTTTCGACTCCTCCGATGATATCCTCGTAGCCAGCCCAGGTGAGCACCAGACCCTTGTACAGGACAGGTTCGGTTCTGCAGTCTCGGACTTGCTTCTGGACCTCGTTGGTGACATCCAAAGCGCGATTCCATACCTGGACCTTGGTCATGTGGCCTTGGAAGCCTGATTCGGTGTAGGCTTTGGGATTGTCAGATTGTGGTTTTCCAAGAGTTACCCAGGCACTAAAGAGAAGAAAAAAATATTTATAACACTATCAATTCTTCCCCATGTATAAACATTTTCAACTGGTAGTTACTAACTGAAGGTTGTAAAACACAGAATTTGAACAATTTAACAAATCTTAAAGTTAATTTTCAAGTTCTGTGAAAGTTACATCAAGATCTGTTATTATTTCAGTTATGTGAAACAACTGACCAATAATATAACTGATATAATAACATAAATTTAATAAAACTTTCACAGAACTTGAAAATAAACTTTGAAGTTTGATGAATTGTTCAAATTCTGTAAAACCCCTTGGTGACTTAACCCAGTTACAACATTCTTCAGGAAATGAAAAAAAATCCAGTCCAGTCTTATTTTTTTTTTCTAAACTCATGATGGAAATGATATATGTAGAGGGCTGAAAACAGTTGCATTGGCTTAGAAATGCCTGACAGAAAAAGCTGTGCAAATTTCATGATGCTAGAGCTCACAATTCAAGAGTTTTTGTTGCTTTACACATTCAGATTTAGGTCTTATAGTTGAGATGATGTTTCAATTAAATTTTTTATAACATTATTTCATTCTGAACATACAACTACATGATAAGAATAAAGATTTTTATTTCCACTCACTGTGCAGGCAGTCTCCTTCCGCTTCCGTATCCTTCAATCTTGCTGGAAATAAGGCCTTCAGTGATGAGGATGATTTCACCACCGCTGGCTCCGTTCCACACCAAAGCGATGTGATGCCACTGTCCGTCATTGATGGTTGCATACTCCCCAAAGCTGAGATAAACGTCTTGAAGCTCGGGGAAAAGCGACACTTGAATTCCATTGGAGTGAGCTTGAACAGCTGCTCTGCGACCAGTTGCTACATGGGCAGCACTAAAATCAAAAAAATTATATTAAATATCTCATTTTAAAATCTGACCGTTGTGGTTATACTTTGACATGTTTAGTTGTAACTTACTTGACGGAATACATTGTGAAGAAGATTCCGCTACCATCTTGCTCTGTGAACTGCACCCACATGGCAATGGTCAGTCCTTGTGTCTCGCCAGAGTAGAAAGGCACCACTTGCGCAGCGCTTGAGCGTAATGAGTCGCTGAAGTAGAGGTCATAGTCAACGCTGATTGCTGGTAACAAAATATACAATGTTAGAATTTCTGACTATTCCAAATAATGCATTAAATATTTTTCTCTTTATGATTCTAAAAACTTACTTTTGCGACAATCATCTCCAGTCAAGTTGAATGGACATTGGCAGTAGAATCTTCCAGGTAAATCGATGCAGGTGGCTGAAGGAGGGCAAGAGTTATCCTTGCAATCCATTATGTCTTCATCACAGTTCTTTCCAGTGAATCCGGGAGCGCAGATGCAAGTGTAGCCTTCTCCTTCGTCAATGCAGACAGCTCCATTCTTGCACTCTCCCGCATCACAGGCGTCATACTCATATTGGCATCCTACTCCCTTGTAGTCGCTGGAGCAAGAACAGTTCAGGCCGGAGCCAAAGTCCTGGCACTTTCCACCGTGCATGCAAGGGCTGCCGATGCAACGCTCAGGAGCAGTCTCGCATTGCTTGCCATCTGTACCGCTTGGGCATCTGAAATATAAGAAAAGAAAACATATTGATCAAGAGGAAAAATTTAAAGCTAATGATGTATGATTATTTGCTTTTGGAAATTGTACATACACGCAGAAGTAGTCCTGGAACAAGTCAATGCAGACGGCATCATTCTGGCAAGGCAAGTTGGTGCAAGTTCCGATATCTTTCTGGCATCTGTCTCCTGCCCATCCTTGTTGGCAAGCACACTTAAATCCACCGACTTCATCACGGCACGTTCCTCCGTTCAAGCACGGTTCGGTAGCGCAATCATCAATGTTGTTTTCGCAAGCTTCTCCAGAGTAACCTTCTCTGCACATGCACATGAATTTGTTGTCCAAATCCACACAACGGTCAGTGCCGATAGGGTTGCAAGGTTCGCTTAGGCACTCGTCGATCTCAGCTTCACATTGCAGACCCACAAATCCTGGCCGGCATTTGCACAAGAATCCGTCGAGTTGATCAATGCAAGAAGCTCCATTTTGGCATGGGTCAGAAGCGCAATCATCAACTGTGTGTTGGCATCTCTTTCCGGTGTATCCGGCTTCGCAGTTGCACATGTATCCGTCGACAATATCGATGCAATGGCCTCCATTGTCGCAAGGGGATTGAGCACAGTCATTGATATTAACTTCGCAAGACGGTCCGGTCCAGCCGGGGTTGCAGATGCATTCGTGTGAGAATAGTTTATCAGCGCAAATTCCGTTCTTGCAGGGTTCTGATGCACATAAGTCAATCTTTTCTTGACATCTCTTCCCGGTGAATCCAGGAGGACATGAGCAGCTGAAGTCGGCTACTAGATCGGTACAGTTGGCACCAAGAAGACAAGGCTTTTCAGCACAGTCATCTGTGTTAATATCGCACTTCTGTCCTTCCCATCCTGGTAAGCATTCGCACTTAAAGCGGCCTTGTTGAAGAGCGATGCAAGATGCTCCATTGATACAAGGATTTCCGTTGGCGCTGCAAGGATCAATCTGAAATAATATAAGAATTAGTCATCAATCGAGAGATAAATCATATCAAATACAAGACTCCAAAAAATAAATTTAGCTTACAGTTACGTCGCAATCTGTACCAGTGTAGCCAGATCTGCATAAACACGTGTAGTTATTGTATCCTGGTTCATCTTTGCACATAGCTCTTTCGGGGCAAGTATCATTTCTGCAGTCAGATTTTTCTTCTTGGCAATTGATTCCAGTATATCCTGGGGGACATGTGCACCTGTATCCTTGAGGAAGGTCTGTGCAAGATCCACCATTGTAGCAAGGCTGGCTAGCACATTCATCCATATCAATCTCACAACGTCTGCCAGAGAAACCGGCTGGGCAATAGCACTGGACTCCGTGTCCTTTCGGGATGCACAAACCACCGTGCTGACAAGCGCTGCTCGAACATTCCACTGGTACGCACTCCTCAACTCCTGTAGATCCGAGAGATGCGGTAACCATATTTGTAGGGCACTCGGTACAAGATGTCTGACCGACGGTATTTTGGAAGAAGTTCTTAGGGCACTGAGAGCATGGGGCGAGACCAGTTGGGGAATAAGATCCTGGAGCACATTTGGCTCTGCACCTGTCCTTTCCAGGAGCGGCAGGCTGGTAAGAGAAAGTATTAGGAGGGCAAGCCTGACAATCCTTGAAGCCACCTGATGGAGGTTCACCGCTATAGCTATTGCGTGGGCATTCCAAGCACGGTACAAGGCCGGTTGGGGAGTAAGTTCCATATCCACACACAGGAACGCAATCTGCAACTCCCTTGGAGCCTTCTTCTCTGGTGAATGTTCCCTGGGGGCATCTCAAGCAAGATCCTTGACGCGCTTGGTTCTGGAAGAAACCTCTTGGGCACATTGTGCAAGACTTTTGTTTCTCTCCGGCAAAGGTTCCAGCAGGGCAATGCACTGTAATAAAAGTACATTTTTAGCAATATGATAACAATAAAAGTTGTCTCATTTATTTAGAATGTAAATAAAATATGAATACTTACGACATCTGGGTACATCATTGGTATCCATGTTCAAAACCTCTCCAACAGTGCAAGTAAATCCTCTGGTGATCATACTTCTAATAGCTCTCAGCGGTGGGCACTGATTTCCAATGCTAGACACATTCAGCAGTGGCTCAATCAAAGCGCTGGCGTAGGGTACTGACAGATCGAAAATGAGGTTCAAAGTCGAGCCGCAAAGGTCGTACAACTGTGGCTGCCTAACAATAGGAGCAATATCCAATACAAAGTCCATCTTTACAACATTCTCATCCAACAGGGATGGTACTACAGTCAGGAATGTGACATTGATATTAATGTTGATGGCAGAACACCTCTGGCTGAGTCTTTCATTGAGGGTATTATCATACTGGGCGAGCAAGTTCTTGTATTGGGGTAAACAACTGCTGGAAACTGCACCTAGAGCTCTGTATTGGACTCCAGCCACCACGTGATAGGCAGCTTGCTGAGTATCTGGAAGAAAAGATAAAAGATATTGGTTAACATCATGAAACAGTAATTTTCAGAAATACAAAAACAATTTCAAAATAAATTTTATTCGTTGATGTAGTATAGAACATACTTTCAGAAACACAGTCTGGCACAACCGATGTAGGGGTCCACAGTCTCTTGTTTTCACAGGCGAACGTCTTGACAGGTTCTCCATCGGTGAATCTGTATCCAGGTTTGCAAGTGGCAATGCACTGAATTCCCTTATCTCCGGGCAAGCAGTTCAGTGCTCCATTGGCTGGTGCTGATAGTTCCCAGTCAACACAGGGAGTGGCTTGCACAGAAACCTAATGATAAAAATAGAATAATTAGTCAACTAATTTGTAACTCAATGAGGAGAGATATTGCTGAGTAAGCTATGGTAGTGAATTTAACAAAATAAAGATAAGGACAAGACAAACGGCACGTAAAAAGATATGGAAGTAGCTTACTTGGAAGTTGCACTGAGCCTTGTTTCCGTATTTATCTGAAGCAATAACTGTAACATTTTCAAATCCGCGAATAGGGATAATGGCCTTGTCTGGAACAAACTTCAGGTATACTTCTCCTGATGCATCTGTGGTATTGATTCTCCTCCTCGTATCGTTGAAGTTAACGGCATAGCTATCTTGCTTATCGACCAGCTCAATGACATAACTCTGAGGGCAGCTCAACTTTGGTGGAGTATTGTCTGGGACGGTGATATTCACTTCGCAGATGGCTACGTTTCCATCATAATCAAATGCGACGTATTTGACAACCATGTTCTCGAATACTTGAATGGGCGTTCTGAAATGTTGGGGAGTCACTTCGAGACGGGCAATGGAACCTGAGTTGTCCACGGCAGTAGGTTCGGTGAAGTTAATTGGCAGGTATCCTCCATTTACATCAATCTGAGCGACTAAAGGTTGTTGAGGGCAGTTTTGGAACACTGGAGGCTCATTATCTGTAAGAAGTCAAATGAAAAATCAGTAATAAAATTAATAATAATTGGATAATTTGCCATTTTTGTGATAAATCACCTCAAGGGTAAACATATATTGCAAATGTTTGCCATATGAATTTGAGTTGATTTTTTAAACTGTTGGATTTTACTTACCAACGCAGGGAGAGTATCCATAATCGTATCCCAGAAGTGGCTCAACGGCAGGTTCATCACATCCCATCAACTCGACCTTCAGACAAGCATTATCCATGAAGCTCACAATTCCTAAGATTACAAATCTGGCTTGGACATACTTTGGCAGAGTGATCATAGCCAACTCTCCGTAGTTACCGGGGTCTCTCATGGTTAGATTGAAATTGGGGAAGTACACTACGTAGTTCTCGCTTTCGGCTTGCTTGTAGAAGAACCTGATCTCAGTGGGTCTGCCGACGATATCAGAAGTGACAACTCCCTTCACAAGGATGGCCTTTACTCTGAATACTTTGCCTAAATCAATACTGACATAGGTGAATGCTTCTTGCTTGCCGCACCAACCGGTGACAGAGTTCAGCCGGATATTCTTGGCTTCGTAGTTTGGTCGTTCGGATGTAGCATTGATGGCCGAGTCTGGGATCCTTCCGGATGCCAAACCGAGTGGGCGGATGACCTTGCATTCAGGCTCTCTGACGCAAGTGATGGGTCTCGGGTTGATTAGGATATATCCTGGTCTGGAGCAGCCGAAGAGAACTTCAGATCCTTGTTCATAGCTTCGAGCAACCTGGACACCATCAGCCGGGCGACCAGGGTCTTCACATACTGGTCCTTCGCAACGCAAATCTCCAAAGTCCCAGATACCATTGCCTTGACACCTAAAAAAACCATTAGGTATATTAAAAATGAATAAAATAATCCAAATAATCAGATCACCACAAAACAAATAAATAAAAATATTAAAGGATTATTCATTGTTTCCACGGCTTTAGCGTACCTCACAACATTGTCATGCTTGCTGGTTTGTCCTGCCAGTTTGAAAGTGTTCTGGCAACCGAAGAAGAATGAGCTCTGATATTTAGTATCGACAAACTGTCCGTATTCAGCTCCTGGAGTTGGCTGAGGAGGTCCACACTCCTTCCTGGGGCAACCAGGCTGAGATCCTGACAACCAGTAGTCTGGTAGACCCTAGAATAAAGAATATAACATTATAATAAGTACCCCCTAATATACAAAAAAAAGTTTCAGGAGAACATATTGGTGAAGAGATTTTCTGCTTACTTGTTTTGGGTCGTACACACATTGCCTGAAGCCAGAGGAAGCGGTGTTTCTCAAATATCTTCCAGGAGATTTGCAAGTGACGGTAACATTTTCTCTAAATGGCACTAATACGCTATCAGGGTCTGATCTGATAATTGACAAACCATCATTACGATCATCAGATAACGTTACACAACGAGCATCTGAAAGAAAAAAAGGCAAACTATTTCAAAGAAGTTCCAGCAGGAAATTTATAAGAAAATTAACTATGATTTGTTAGGTTAACATACATTGGCATTCAGGAACGGTTCCGTTCCATACTCCAGCAGATGTACACATAAGTGATGAAGATCCAGCCATAACGTAACCAAATTCGCACTGGAACTTAACCAAGTCTCCAAAGTGGTATTGTTCTTTTGTGGAGAGCAGTTTTCCATTTTCAGGAGATGCCAGGCTCGGGCACATGACAGGTACACAGGACTTATTCCTCTGGAAGGTATCACCGTCTCTTTCACCATTTTCAGAGAGCTCTAAGTTGAAGCCGGCTGTTCCATTGGCTTTGTAGAGTTCATAGCCGACATTGCATCCGCAAGAGAAGTTTCCAGGACTAGAAGAGAGTAAAAAAGATATAAATACCATTATTATTAAGATTTAAACTGTCAAAATGCTGTCCGTTGTTGACTTCTCGAAAAAAAATTCTTACGTGTTGATGCATTTCTGATCGCAACCTCCATTGTTGACAGCGCACTCATTGACATCCAAACACTCCAAACGGGTGCATCCCATAACTTCAAGCTTCATGCAGGGAGCTCCTACATAGTCTTGGATCTTGAATTTGATGTACTGGGCTTCAATAGGCATTGGTAGGTTCAAGACGGATAGGGTGGGCTCCAGAATCCTGAATTCCACTGCGGTTCCATCGGGATTGGTGTAGTCTTTGAAGACGTCTGTCAAATCATTTGTATACTGAATCCTAACAGCTGTGGTGAATGCAATGTTGCCATCAGCCCTCATAACGCTTGTTGTACGGAAACCTCTGATGATGGCTGGTGACTTCAGATCCAATAGAACCCAGTTAGTTCCAGGTTCAATATTGTTTCCACACCATCCTCCTCCGTTGTTTAATCGTACCATCTATAAAAGAAAACAAACCAAATGAGACATTGCAACAAACCATATTAAATAAAATATTTAAATAAAATTAGAACTTACTCCTTTGAAGTAGCGAGGTTCTGAGGCTGAGACAGTGATGGCATCATCGGGAATTCCCCCGCTGATGAGTCCAAGATCTGCAACTGGGCGACACTCCAAGCTGGGAAGGAATCCAGATCGGCAGGCACAAGTGAAACTTCCAGCTACATTCTTGCATTCTGTAGACGCAACGTCGCACTGGCTGCTGACACACTCGTTGATATCTGAAAATTACGAATTTTTTTAGATAAATGATTATAATAAAGTCAGAACGCAGTCCAACAAAGAGGCTTCTAATGGATATGTCATCCATACTTTTACAAAAAAACATATGACTTTTATAATTGATTGGCTTGAATATTAGAACTAAATATTAACCTTCACATCGTGGCGGGTCTTCGAATTCCTGATTAGGTCCACATTTCAGGACACTGGATCCAATCAGCTTGTATCCCTTGTGGCACTGCATGCGAAGTTCATCTCCGAAGAAGTAGACCTTTGCAGGATCGAGGACCAGTCCGTTCTTGATTTCAGGGAACTTCAGGCAGACAGCCCTGCTGCAGGTGGGGATGTCTCCAGACCAGGAGCCGTTGCTCATGCAGAGCAGGACTGGCCTTCCAGATCTGATGTATCCGGGTTCACATTCGTAGCGAACAATGGTTCCGTAGCTGCGTCCACCACCATTCAAAATTGAGATGTTTGCGTGTGGGACATCGGGAAGAGAAACACACTGAGAAGCTGAAAAATGAAAATAAAACGGAATTTTTTAAACTTTGCATTATTGCAGCAATGCAAAATGTTTTACATATATCAATACATCATAATAACAATAGATTAGCCCTTTCATATAAAACTAAAAATAACACCACCTAAGAGAAATTTCATAATACAACTCCCCATCCTTATGTAAACTTGTCATACAAGCTTATAAAAATGTAAGCAAAACGTATTCAAAATTGTTGCAGTATGTAATTTTTTGCGAGGCATAGTTTTTTTGCTAGAAATAAATGTAAGATTTTAATCAATTGTTACTTTAATCAAACAAAGCTATTTATAAGGTAAATATATATTTTTTAATATTCATAATAAAGCTGATTAAATTGTTAATGATAAAGTATGCGAGAGGTTCTACCTAAAATATTGCGGCCTCTAAAAATAAAGTGCCTCAAATTCGTGTTTGAAAAATGATCTCCACAGCTAATCTGTTGAGAATTGGGAGATAATACTTGGTTGATGACTACATACCATGGTGCGCTTTGCTTTATAATTCTTGTCTAATAGATAACTTGGAAAGTTTACTTTAAAGAAATATTTTTACCTAAGCAAGAAGGTTGCCTTTCCCATCTTCCATCAGCCAAACAGGAGATCTTTTCAATGGGTTGTCCGGTAGGGAAGGCAAAACCAGCATAGCACTGGTATGTTGCAATTCCTCTGTAGGTCACATTAGTTGATCCAATTGAAAATCCATTATCAATCTGGGGTACAGGTCCACAGTAAACCTCTACAAAAGACAAACAAGAAGATGATTAATGGTGAGAAATTGAAAGTATTATAAAGTGAAAATTATTATTGATGCGTCGATGTTGGTACCTTGACATTTGGGAATGTAAGTGGTCGACCAGTTGCCTCCGTTCAAGCAGCGAGTTGTGATCTTGGCTTTACCAGTAGCAAACTCTTGTCCCATTGGGCAAGTAAAGGTAACAACGGTTCCAAAAGCAGTGTCTCGGTTTGAGGCTAGTGCTCCAACACCGGGCTGGAGTTCGGGACAATCTAAAACAAAACAAGAGGTTAGTTATGCATCTAGGTATAACATGTGTAGTCTGTTGAATATTAGACTCAAAACAAGATAGCCTACCTGCTGAAAATGTGGTCATCCATCCCTTTCCACTGTGCAAAGCATCAGACACGAAACGAATCAGCATCTCTCCACTAGAAGCTGTCAATGTAATTTTGGGTCTAGTTACAAAACCATTCTCGGAATGAAGACGCAGACCACTGGTGCTTGAACCATCAAAGACTTGAACAACGTCTGATCCGTGAATGGCGAACTCATCGAACTTCAAGGAAATTGGTCCTCGCTTGGGATTCTTGATCTTAAATAAGCATTCCTGGTTGCTAGGGTAGTTGGTCAGACCGTATGCTGGTGATGCTAATGTTCCGTTTGATGCGATTATTGTAGCTTTGCATCCTTGAGTGTAACGGATGTTAAATCCTTTCTTTGTGTCTCCTAAACTGGTCTTGAAGTACAGGTACAGATGGTTGGATGTAGAAATGATGACTCTTTGGTTGTCTTCCACTGAACCGGTCAGTCGAGATAAGACGGGACTAGAAGGTAAAGCGCCATCACGAATAAGCATGTAGTCTCTATCAATACCAAGCTCCAACTCTTCGATTTCTAGCGTGATAATCTTTCCAGGTTGAGCTTCAATAAGGTAAAGGCATTCCAGACCACCAGGGTAATGATTAGGGAATCCTGGAGATGTCAAGATCTGACCCTGGGGAGTTGCCCGTAAGGTACCGCCGCAAGTCGAAGGTTCTGTCTTCCATGATGCTCTGAATCCTTTCCTCTCAACTGACGCATCTGTGCTGAACTTGATAATCATAAAGTTAGAAGCAGAAACATACAGTTTGTTGGAGAGTTCCTGTTTGCCAGATAGAGTAGCCAGATTTACTGACTTATCATCAGTACGACCTCCAACAAGGATTTGCACAGTGTCGAAAGTTTTTTCTGTTTCAAATTCTTGGAATTGCAATAAGATGTTGTGTCCTTGGGGTCCTTCAAGGGTCCATTTGCACTCGCTTAGAGGGGGGTACTTGTGAGGATAGTTGGGACTCTCCACGACATCTCCGCTGCTAGCCATGTAGAAGTGGCAGTTAGCCGGGCAGTCCATCTCGTCTGAGGAGTCTCCGCAGTCATCTTGCTTGTCACACCTAAAGGCGTTGTTGATGCATTTGCCGTTAGAGCAATGGAAGGCACCTAGAAAATAGAAAATAAATAATTTGTCAGCTGCAAGAATTATTGACAAACATGAGGAAACAGCAAACAGCCAATAAAAGTAGTGCAATTAATAACTTCATGGGAAGAACACTTGTGCATATTTTACTATCGACATGCAATTGAATTTGATCCTCAGAGTGCGTTGATCTATTTTAATGCAATCTAGGCATTATATAGCAGATTTCACATATTTAATAACAGTATATTGATGGATTAATGTATTATTTTATCAAAACTCACCTGCTGGACAAGCGCTAGCTCTGCACATGAAGGGTAATAATGACTCGCAAGTAGTCAGTTCCCAGGACTGCCTGGTTCCCATCACAGTAACGTCGACACACTCTCCCGCCTTGGGGTTGGGCTGCTCGAGGTCCCAGAAGCCGGCGTACTGGGACACGAGGCCCCCGGCTGCCGACTCCAGGGTGTTGGTCCTCAGGTCGTCCACGGAAGCCAGTCCCAGCCAGTAGTGGGGGCCGGCGCCGCTGGCCATGTGCGCTGTCATATTGTTTTCGGAATATGACTCCACGACCATCAGCTCGCTTCCATATCTTTGAAAAGGATAATAAAACGTCAATAATCTTCATAATTTTTAGGAATTGAAAAGTAAATTTGAATAACACAGAAAAAATGAAGTACTCACACGGATAAAAATATTTTGTTAGTTAAAAAATGTTTACTTTATAACCACTCGAGCGCTTTTGCCACATTATGGCACTATTTCCAAATCCACGGATTGTTTTGGTGCCAAAATGTGGCAAATTTTGATTTTTATTTTTTTATTAAAATGACTATATAATATATTTTACATTCAAAATATAACAAAATAAGAGTATAGAATAATTCAATAGATTCATAATCATTTTAGCGCTTTTGTAAATAATACTTACCGCACGAAACATAACTAGATTTTAATGAGAATCTAACAGGAAGATAAAAGACGATATCCGACCATCAAAACATTACTTATATTCTTTATTTCGTAATTATGCAATAAATAATAGTAATCAATCACCGTAAACAAACATCAAAATAACACTCATAACACAAACACTGTCACTGTCACTGTCACAATAAAGAAGTTGAGTCCTTTTTTTAATTTTTTTTATCAATGTTCACAGGCAAACTTAAATACCACTATATTTTTCTTTTTAAAGTTGGTTTTCATAATTAAATTAATTCTACAAGTTTGAATTTTATTAAGCCCGCGTAAACGGCGGCAAGGGCATAATAACGTGCGCGCAGAGTTCGTGACGTAAGCCGGCCCTTGCGTGTGTTAAATATAAGGGAAAATATTTACAAAACCGGGACACGCTTAATATGGACGAAAAAATAAATTAAAAAGTTGTAGTAGTTAGATATTTACTAGTACTAATCAATTCAGTTATTGGAATTTCAAAAAAGTGCATTTTAATGGTTATTTTTTTAATTTAAAAACACGAAATGTCATTTTTCACCGACCGCTATGTTAGGAACTGTTGCAAGTTTCGTTGAAAAATGACATTTCGTGTTTTTAAATTTAGAAAATAACCATTAAAATGCACTTTTTTCGAAATTCCAATAACTGAATTGATTAGTACTAGTAAATATCTAACTACTACAACTTTTTAATTTATTTTTTCGTCCATATTAAGCGTGTCCCGATTTTGTAAATATTTCCCTTATATTTCATATAAGCAAGGACCGGGTTACGTCACGGACTCTGCTGTGCTCTTGCCGCCGTTTTGGCGGGCTTTAATAAAATTCAAACTTGTAGAATTAATTTAATTATGAAAACGAACTTTAAAAAAAAAAAATACTGGTACTTAAGTTTGAACGTCTTCAACATGAACATATTTTTTATAAGTCAAAATATTTTTCACTCAACTTCCCTATTCACAATTATTGATATTGCCATGAGAAAAAAAGTAATTTTTAACTTGAACGAAATAATAGAATATACCATAATCATGAACCCAAAAAGCCTGGACGGAGTCCGAGAACCATTTCAAGCCGCGGAGTGGTGGAATATGTATGAAAAATGTCAAAACCTCCCAAAATATTTTAATGAAACACCCCATTCCTTGTCTTATCAAATACTCCAAAAAACATAAGTTGTTGTAATTTCATTACAAATGTAAAAATTAAATAATCATAGTTAATTAATTTATTAACAACTTTGAGAATAGAAAACCATTTAAAAATGTTGTCATATTGTTGGCTGCCAGGCAATTTCCCCTCAACATAGATTTGACTTCAATGCCATTCATACAAAATCGCTCCGTCCATACTACAACGTACCAATATTAAATTTCATGCAAAAAACGTAAACAAAATAAAATATGTTTCACAGAGTGAACAATATGAAAAAAGCAAAGTGAATAAGAACTTACCTTCGGCATAATTCTGCTGCTTTTCCCCATGAGTGTTTGATATTGAAGAATTTATAACAATATAGTCCTTTGAGTTCCCAACCTGAAACAATAACAAAAACACTAATAAATATTTGGTAAATAATAAACTTCTATCTGGAAAAAAAGGTACCGGTGTAATCGTTGGTGAAAGTGCTTTATCAATGTTTAGAACTTTCGTTTACCTACTACCAACCTTGGCATATTGACAGGAAACTTTCATAAAATGTAAATAAAGAGAAATTATTTATCTAATTTTTACTGGAAATGCGGGTTAAACGGCAGGAATGCTATTAATTGATTTATTTAAAGATTTATGCCGGTAACACCTATTCAAATCACCTGAATGTTTGCATTGAAATGAATTATTCAAATTATGGCAATGAGCGGTTTATAGCGAGTTCATCGAAAACGAGTTCAACCTAACCTAACCTAACCTCTCGTTGTCGATGAATTTGCTTTCGATGAATTGGTTTTCGATGAACTCGTCGGTTAGGCTGGAATCAGACGGTTCACTAATCGTTCATTTCTGTATTTCATTCGGCCTATTTTACTCGGAATGACACGTCTGAACATGAAATGAAACAAAAGTGAAAGGAAGTTGGGAACATTCGCTCGAGCAACCATAGAGTAAACCTTCACTCGAGTGAACCGTCTGATTCCAGCCTTACCCAATGAGCAACGTAGAAAACTCACGTATAAATAATTATTATCAACGTTTCTTTCAAACCCCATTTTTACTTGTAATTATTCAAAAGATTGCACCAACCAAGGAGATACGCGATGAAGCGTTTTAATAAAAAAAAATGTTTTTCGTGTTAATTTCTCATCGCGTGTACCAATTCTAGAAGATACTTCGAAACTATTTTACACTAAATTGTAATACTTTATGATTATGGCTGAACAACTTTTTATTAGTTTGGTTGGTTGTATGGTTTTACGTAAAACATTCGAGTTTTTTTAGCAGTATGGCGTTAATTTTTAAGGACCAGTTGTTTCCTTCACATCGTCACATCGTCATTCACCGAGAAATTGGGTTGTTTCAACCTCCGTCAGAAGAAATTTCAACGAAAATTTCATGGAAATGTTTAAAAAAATGAAAAGGTTCTTTTTTCATTTCAAATTTGACACCCAATCACGGCTTCCTTCATTTCAAATACGAAATGGGTTGTTTCGATTCCAAATAACGTTCGATAAATTTGAAAATTTCGGTCAGTGTTCCCCGCCGAATCACAATTTTGACGCCTTCCATTATTTCGCTGACCGTCCGAACTCGGCTGATCACATTCACATTACATTTCTATGTATTTTCATTGAAATTTTTTCTGACGGAAGTTAAAACAACCCAATTTTTCGGTGAATGGCGATTTGAAGGAAATTCAAATTTGAAGGGAATTCCAAAATAACTGGTCCTATGAAATTTTCGATGAAATTTCTTGTTACGGAGATTGAAACAACCCAATTTTTCGGTGAATGACGGTTTGAAGGAAATTCGTAAGTGAAATTTTCCGAAACAACTAGCCCTAAGTGTACCTAGTCATTGATGTAGTGAATATGACTATTGCCTGAAACAGTTCTTCACGAAACTGATGGTTTATGTAAGAATAAGTGGTTTCTATTCTGTATAAATCGATGCGTGCTGAAAGCAAAACGAGTAAAGTTTTCTTTAATAAATTTTATTTTAAAAATCTGATTTTTTTCAATTTTAAATTCCTTCACTGGAAAACAAAAATTTAAATTATTGTTATTTCATGAAAGATTGAATAGCATTTATATTGATTGCTTAAAACTTGCACATTAATGGGTCATGTAAATTTTGTCGGAGTTAACTTGAAACCGGTATGATAATTAATAATACAAAGTTAGAACGAATTTTTGATCTCAGTAGGTACGCAATATATTGCGTACCGTTACCCAATAAATATTCTATCTTATCTTGTTGTGCAATTGGTACCAACCTTTACCAGTTTTCTTTGGGTCATTCGAATGGTAGGTATATTTCCCTATAAACACCGACTGAAGTGCCGCCCAAAACTATCAGTTATTATAATATGACTTGAAAAAATCATTCGCTTAAAATCGCGAATTTTAATTATCGGTGTTGCAATGTGATAAAATATGATTCGAAATTAGTTGAGCTCCATAGATATATATTTTTAGATAACAACATTTTATTTGTCTGTTCAGTTAGTAGCAAGATCAGAAATATTATCTTTCTTTATCGATTCGAAATTGAGATTGGATCAAATTAGAATAACTTCGACGACTGGGAAAAACTCAGCGAAAGTACATAGGTACCTGCCTGCTGTACATTTTTAACTCATTTCTGCGAACCTTTGGATATAAATACTTTCTTCTTCCTCTAATAATGATTGTGATTGTTAGCGTAGGTACCTATCGCGGTTAATCGGTTGTTCGGTAGGTACCCCCATTTATATAGCCGGAGAGAATATTCCGCAGTCGGTCAGGTGTATTGTATAGAGGTAACAAGTATCGAATGGTATGCGGGTTAACCTAAAAATGGTAAGATTTCTGCTCGTTGTAAAATAAACGCAAACGTTCGGCATTCGTGAGACTCTGCAGTTATGGCACAACGCACGTGGTTTGTTGAAGAGTCCCGTTGGTTGAGGAAATACGAATTTAAATAAATTAGATATTTCTTTCATTTATTGGTAAATTGTTGGCAACTCATTTGGAAACAACCTATACTATTGAAGTGGCGAGTGCCTACCTTCTTACATTTAAATTAAAAAAAAAAAAATAAAATAGTGCAGTAGGTAGGCAAGAATCGTCATAAAATAAAAAAAAATGTTTGTTATAGTTTTTAGTATAAATATTAAATTTTTCTCTTTCATTTAGCAACATTAAGCGCCTCCACCCACTCAGGCAACTGAAAACTCTCAACTGCCAACTGTCTTTGTATGACAATGTGATGGCCCGCACACTACACAATCACACAAAACCCCGTTGTCAATGGTAACGCAAGCGGTGACTTGCGACCATCTTGCGACCATCTTGCGACTGTCACGGCTGATTACCCTGGGCGGCCGTTGCTAGGTTGCGAGCTGTCAGCTGATTGTTCTTCATCTATGGTTAAACAAGCTTTTTGACCAATCAAGACAGAGAAAACAGCCGGTTTTAGTTGGTTTTCAGTTGCCTAAGTGGGCGGAGCGCCTAAATGCCTCCGCTGACGAGGCAACTGAAAAAAAAAAACAGTTTGCAACTAAACTCGCTATCCTGTATATGTCAATGTGATGGCCCGCACACGGTAACGTCAATGGTAACGCAATCAGTGACTCGCGACTCGCTAGTTGCTAATTGCTACGATGACAGCCGATTGTTCTACCTCTATGGTTAAACAAGCTGAGATAATGATTGAAATCGTAAAATTGAGTATGAAGTTTGTTTGGAAACCATAGCAACCAGCAAGTTTTAGTTTGGTTTCAGTTTCTTCAGTGAGTTTGTCTTTGCCTTGTCTTTGTCCAATAGTTTGAAAAAATATACAAACTGATTATCGTATGACCATATTATTATACAAGATGTTAAGGGACGTACTTGACTTAATTTCAGTGATTCCTGGCATTATTTCGAGCAAAAATATAAAAAGGAATTTTGGCCTCCGGTGACATTTTTGTTAATATAATAAATTTATTTAAATATAAAAAAAATTATAAATATATTTTTTAAAAACTAAAACACTAGGTATTGGACTGAGACGTTACTCTGCTGAGTGACGACATGCACATATTGCAGATGCACGTAGAAGAATTTGATGTTGAAGAAAAAAAATGAAAAAAAGACAAAAAAGCCACCGGAGACCAAAATTTCATTAGCATTTTTTACTCCAAATAACGCCAGGAATCATTGGTTAAATCAAGTAGGTCCCATAACACCTTGTTTATTATATAATATACTAATATTTTTACTTCCTCAAATCAAAACAATTTTTGAGAAAAATATGCTTCAAGCATTCTAACCTTCATAAAATTTGTTCAATCTCCCGTCTAAACAACGTCCATTTGCAATGTGTATTACCTATCCTATTAACTTTAACAGTTGCATACTGATTGTTACCGCGTTAAAGTCCTTGGAAAGCTGTAGAATGTGAATACCACTACCAGCGAAGAGAATGTACATGAGTTAGGGGGTTTTTCACCATCCTCCCAATAGCTTATCTACACTAATAACGAATATTTTCGATTTACGATTTACGGTTTATTTATTTATTAAGTTGGAGTTTATAGTTTGGTACTCGAACCTATGAATAGTGGCTATATATTGTATAAGTTGGCTGAGTTTTCTAACCACTGCAAGTATTTTATTATTATTTATAATAATATTCGTTATTAGGGTAGATAAGCTATTGGGAGGATGGTGAGAAACCCCCTTAGTATAGTAAATATACGTAGAATAGGACGCTGTCATCTACTCCTATTTACAAGAGTACGTTGGTAGTTCTAGTATTTATCTCTGTTATTCATAAAACTCTAACCCCAGGACTTAAATGTGAAGGCTGTTTCTAGAGGCTAAATATGCTGAATATCTCGTACTTCTTAACCAGCCTACATTGAAATAATAACAACCATCTTTATTTTCAATGCCAAATGAAAATATTAGGTGCTTAGGTAGGTACCAAAGCGGTGTCGTGAGTGTTACAGAGATGCCGTGCAACAAAACACACAGCATCTGAAGTCTTTAGTTAGGTTTGTCTTTTCGAGCAGAGATAATATGAAACAGCTTTCAATTAACTTTTTTTTCTGTAGATATTCATATATCCTATTAATAACTTACAAATAAAAGCATGTATCGACCTACCTAATAATTTTTCACGTAGGTAACTTTGTTTTTCTATCTGTCAAAGAGGCGCCTTTGCTTTAAAATTGGAACACATTCAAATAATAAGTTAATTCTGTATGGGGCAGTACCTGCCTGCAGTGCCTGCCTACATACACCTTCGACTCAGTGCATATTATCTGAACCGTGTTTGTAAAATAATTTACAAATAATAAATTAGTAAAACAATTAAAATACCCAAGTTTTCAATAAGTACGTGAGATTTTTGATTCAATGAAAATAAGAAAGAGGTCAGCGCTCGTAAATCAAACTTTCTCATTCCACTTCAAGTATGCACGTTCTTTACAACTTCTGCTCAGATACCTAAAATATTTCAGCCAATACTGGTTATTCGATAAAAACAATAAACATTTTGATTTACGATTCGTTAAATGAAACAAGGTTTTCAATTAGACATGTATGTTTTTCGCTATCGCTCTCGAAGAAGACGAAGCCAATAAAAAAAAGTGTTTTTTCTGTCGTGTTGGATTCACATTAACTACTTAAACGTTAACAGCCTTAATAATAATAAAAAAAACACTTACCGATTGTTAAACGCTGTTTCTGTAGCCAGATGTGTAAAGACTGTACATTTTTAACACCAGAATGTTACTAATAACATAATTGAATTTTTCTGTTGGCCACCCTGAACATCAGTGGATCTGCGCATGTGCTTGTGCAGCCCGCCATTTTTGTCAGTTTTTAAATAGTAAGGTTTTTTTATACACAGTCGTTTATTCGTTATTAGTCGTCAATTGTTAAATGTTTTCAGAAAGTTTATTAGTAAGGCTGTATAAGTGGTATTCTGCAACCATTTGTGAACCGACATAATACACAATCTTGAAGCTTATGATATGAACTAGTTTGAGAAAGATAGAAAACTATGAAAAACTGAATAAGTAATTAAAAAAATTATGCCAGAAGCTCCCGAAAAATAAACGATTGAAAAATATCGATTAGCGGATATTATGCATGAAATCATTTTTGCTAAACACGTGCATGAGATACTTTGCCACCATTATTCTGACATCGTGGGAATGATACCTACTACCGTCAATCATAAAAACACATTTTTTATTTGAATTTGTGATAAGTGATAACTTTTTCGACAACTCCGAACTGGACTATTATCGAATCCAGGAAGTAAGGAAAGTCAAGGTGATTTTATTTTCCCACAAATTGTTATCATTCTATTGTTTTAGTAATACGAATAGTAATTGAGGCAAAACCATTTCCGCCGAAAAAGTTTATTTTGAGAAACAAAAACAAGGAAATGTTTATACTTGTCTCTGGCCATAATAATTTTTTTTTGGATGTAAAAATTTCTATATTTATATTTTCTTTTTTTATATAGGAGAATAATAATGTGGAGAGCACAAAATAATTTTACGTTGACGGGTAGGCACCATTATGAAAGAATTATTTTTAAAATTTTATTTACCATGCTGCCTAGCACGGTCGATCGATATAGGATTTATCGATAATGTCGGTAATTTGTCATCGTTCCCGAGCACGACTGCAGATCACCAACGAACAAATAACAGTTCACGTCAAATAAATTAAGAATACTTAGTCGTTGTGAACTGTTGTTTGTTCGTTAGCTATCTGAAGTCATGCTTGGGAAAGATGACTTGCAACCCTGACCATGCAGGTAATTGATTGAGTTATAGATGTCGCTAATGTACAACTGTTGGTTTTCAATTGGCATTATATTAAATTGGAATCAACATCAACAGTCAACAAGTTTTTTAGTACTTCTTTAGTACATCTCAGTGATGGTATGTCTAGAGAAACTTCCCTGGATCAAGGGAAAAAAACGCTTTTTAAGAAAAAGTGGAAAAACACAAAATTTTGGGAAAATTTCAAATTTTGGTTTTGAAGTCAAATTCTCAAGCCAATTTGGGGAAATTTCTGGAAACTTTAAAATTCTCTAGGCATCTCTAGAAACGATATACCATATCTGAGTACATCTTTGCCGCCAAAAATTAGTACGCCGTTTCCTTTGTGTTTGATTTGATAAAGTCATTGGTTGCATAAACAATTTGATACGAACAATTCGTAAATACCGTGCATTGCTCCAGATAAATGATTATCGGTGTCATAACAGTGTCATTTTGATGTGAAGTAACACTATATAAGCATTGAACAACAAAATACACTTTGCCAATAATTTATCTCACCTCAGTTAAAGAAACAATGAGCCGCGATTCCAGAGAAGTATTTCAGTTTCTTCTACAGATTATTTCATAACAAGCAAAACAGTCGACACTAGACCGAGCTAGACCAAATAGTTACACGCTACCGAGTAAACTGGCTGGATTAATAAGTTGAATAGAATGGACCAGGAACTTCTGTCTGTAATATTGTATCTGTTTTCAGGGGTGAATTATGGTTGTCTCACACGACGCTAAACTCTGAAAGCGTTTTTTTATATCAGCATATCGCTCGCCAAACGATCCCATACAGACATGTCACACGAGACAGATAATATATTACACGTGTGGGCGTGGCCTAGATGATGCGCAGTGATCTATTAGCAGTGCCATACTTGAAAATGATGCTACCACCTCTCCTGAGGCCCTAGCACGCTTGCTCTATATTGATCGGTAGGATAACTATCGGTAACTTCTCATCGTTCCCTAGGACAACTGAACATCGCTAACGTACAAACAACAGTTGTTGTTGAATATGGACACTTAGTCATTGTGAACTGTCACTTATTCGTTGGCGATCTGTAGTCATGCTAGGGAACGATGAGAAGTTAGAGCAAGCGTGCTAGGGCCTCTGATGTAATCAAATGAAATAGGTAGCTGTCGTGGTCATGCGACTGTCAGCTATATAGTTTCCGTGTGACACTACAACATATAATCTGGATAGACCACGCCCAAAATATGCTTTGAGCGTATTGAGTTGTCTGACACAAGTTTTAAAGCATTACACTTCTCCCTCTTGAATATTTATTCTTAGAGGTTAGTTTTAGCTAGACCATTGGGTAAAAAAAGATCATCGCAAATTTATACTGAAGAAGAGAACATTGTTCTTCAAAAATGTTGGTACAATTAATAAACAGTGGTGACAACTGTATAATTAAGTTTTTGTTAATATTTATTATTTATCTTAGAAAACGATGCAACAATAAGTTTGCGTTTATTAAAAGAAGATTCATCAATTTCATGAAAAAGAAAATGGGTGTTAAGAATCTGCCACCAATTTTAAGCTTTTACAATTTCAATATAAAATAATAACATCTGAGAAGGAATCAAAGGGCAAAACAAATTATTGGTCTTTTCAAATTTTATAATTTATGTAACTAATGCAGCTCTGTGTATAATTTTAAACAAAGCAGTGCGCTCATGTGTACGCTTGCCAGCCAAAATTCCTATTGTTTCCAACTTCCACTGTGATGATTCCCACACGGGTTCTGTGGGAAATGTGTGGGCGACATGGAACTAATTCCATATTGTGTGATGATGATTATGACGTGCTAATGTTACACCTGGCCCAAGCCACCTCCAAGACCTGGTTCAGCCGAGACGAGTCGAGAGAAACCATCACAGGATTTATCGATAATGCCAATGACTTGTCATCGTTCCCGAGCACGACTGAAGATCTCTAACTTACAAACATCACGTTGAATAAATTAAGAACACTTAGTCATTGGGAACTATTATTTATTCTTTTTAATTTTTAACTTAATGAGTTAGACCTATTATATTATTATGTTAGTTATCTGGGTCCCAGTTGTATCCGTATCTTTTTCTGATTTTTCTGTTTTAGATTTTCGATTGAGTTTCGCTAAAATGTTATTTATTAAAATGTTATTTATTCGTTGGCGATGAGAGGTTACCGAAAGTTATCGATACAATCCTTATCGATCGACCATGCTAGGTGGTTACACAAATATAAATGGGACCAGTAGGTACCATTTATACTTGTGGAACCACCCAAAATACTCATTTTGGATGTGGGTCTGTCGGTGATTATAATTAAGTAACTCTGGTTCAATAAAATCGGATTTGTTTTGAATTTACGTGTCATTTTCAGAATTGAAACTGATTTGTCAAGAATAAAGACATCATTTGATAACTCACATGTAATAATTATTAAAAAAAAATATTCACGAAAATTGTTATCATTAAAGTGAGTTGCTGCTGCAAATATTTTTTCGTGAATATATTTTCATGATCGTCCTTGTTCTAATGCCTTCTTCTATACGCAAACTTACAGCTTTACAAATCCTACAACTTACAATTATAATATCCCGTGAACTTTAACGGGTCTGCGCTATAGTTTCCACCAGAAAAATGATAAAACGCCAGCAATTATTGTTAAAATATATTATAATTCTGTTTCGATATAATCCATTTTTGATTATTATATATTACTTTTTGTTTCAACTTATTTTCAGGAAGAAATAGATAGTAAACCTACCTACCTATTTAAAGTAGATATCGGGGACGCTATAGGTTCTAGAGCTATAGTCTAGGCAGACATTGCTATTAAGTTAATTAAATACTTGAGTTGGGAAGTCAAGGGTCGGAGTAGCAGAACCGTTTGAATGAGACGGTGTACTAATGTTAATGTAGAGTGTGAAGAGGGTATTACCAGAGAGTACCAGAAATTAGTTCTTTTTAAATCTAATTCTAGACGTATCGACTCTTTTTTACAAAAAAACATAAATTGATTTTGAAAGATTGTTATTTTATCTGGTACACGCAGTTTTAAAATTTTGAAAAACTAAGTGTATTTTTAATTTACTAAGGTTATACCGTTGGTCGTTGGCAGATTTGTTCAATTTTCAAACGATATATTCTAATAAAAAACATAAATTTGAAATCATATATAATCATACAACAAAATAAATCAATACATAATCTAGTCAACACAGTGTTGAGAATATTAATTTTAGTGAAATTAAAACCATTAAAAAATAAATCCGAGAACGTGTTTTGTGACAAAAATACCTTACATTTTCTATTTATTTAAGGTCTTAAAAACGAAAATATTTTACACAATTATTTTGTTTAAACATTATTGAAAAATCATAAATACTTATGAACAAAAAATACTTACAAGGAGTACACGATATTTAATTATTTATCATCGTGCTTTTTGAGTATTTTATTGCTTACTTGAATGTAGGTATATATTAGCAAGTTTTGAATGAAATGAATCGATATTAATTTTTAAATTTAAAAAATTTATACGGGGAATAATCGATCTTTCTCATTGGAACCTCCCTGTACAGTTGCAAGCATTTTTAGCCTTTTATTCTCAGCCGCTGGTCAATCGCTCTTAAGGAGTGTGTTAAGACATACAAGTAGCACTATAAATATATGGATTAAATCACGGATATAAATTATTGAATGAATTATATAAAAAAACTAGTTTTGTTATGTTCTAGATAACAATTTTATCAAAACTTACAATATGAATCGCATAAATTTACGCAAATATGAAGGTGGATAGAATCGGTAAAGGTGTTGAAATTTAAAAAATTCGCACGGTGGAGTTGCACACTCACCGAGTGTAGGTTTTTATGTGAGAATTAATAACGATTGTTAATTACTGAACAAGAAACAGAATATTGTGCAATATTGTACTGTGTATTATAACTCAACCACATGAAACAAGAGGTAGATCTTTCATTTAACTTTCTTGAGTTATTTTTTTGCCAGTGTCAAAATAACACTTCGATGGAAAGAGATGGGGCCTTTACGTAACGTATCTTTCTGTCTCTATCTTAAGGAGTTTTGACGTGCTACCAAATACGTCGATCATATATGAATTATCATTATGTCTCGTGATTATAGCACGTGTATCGGTTACGTGAATTGTAACGCCCGGTTAAATAACCTGTCGCGTTGCTTGCTTAACCGCGGTAATTATTGTATCGCATATTAAACATTACGGTTGGTTAATCTCATGAATATGAAGCACCGTAAGAGACGATCTTAAATTATTGTTTTGGCGTGACAAACAGACATAAGAAATGGCACAAATCATCAATACACTAATAAGTATACGAAGAAGCCGTTACCTTCGTGTTTGTTGAATGATTTGATAACCGATGTTATGCAACTTTAGATTTTAATGAATTATAGACAATACGCAAATTGATGTTCTTGGTGAGAAGAGGAACAACAACCAGAACATGAAATCAATAGCTATATCCGTTTAATTGTGGCAATTGAAGAGAAATAACGTGGATGTTTTTTCGATTAGTTTAAAAAAATATGTATATTTTGTGAAAATTGATTTGTTGGATATTTTTATTTTATTATTATTTATTATTGAATACAGAATTCACAACAAACTTAAAATAATATGGCTCAAACAGCAGAAAAGTAGGTAGACAGCATTGTAGACAGTGAAAAAATGTTCTTATAGTTTTCTTTTGTTTTGTTCCGAAAATTGAATTAAGTTTGAATTCCTGAAGATAGGTAGAAAATTGACAGTTGGCAGATAATTGTCAGTAGGTAGCTACCTAATTTATATGTAGATAGTTTTAGCATGTGTTCAGTATGTCAACTGAGCGACTATTGTATACTAAGTCTATCAGGAGGACTTACAAAGGAAAGATGTTCAAACAAAGGTCGCTTCAAACAAAGTGGGAAAAATCTCGAACTTGGAAAATCAAAGACAGTGGCTTTAAGAGGAGAGATTAGGTCTAAAATAGACTAAGGCCATCAAAGTGTGGAAGAAATGGGTCCCTAAACTGTCTAGAAAAAATATGATTTGTTTGAATTATCTCGCTACTTTGCTAATGAGATTTTATCGGGGAAAATATAAATTTTCTTAAGAAATTCAGTATGTAATAGATATGGAAGTAAGTGTTTTTGTAATGAACCAATTTAGGAAATGAGAATAATAAATACTTACCAGCGTTTGCTTTCTCAGATTTAGGAAATGTCGGCATAGTTAGTTGTACAGGCTCATTGGTACGGTTACAGTTAATCTCAAAGTGGGTTCCATATTAAAACTGAACCAAGAATGTGGTCGGTTAACCTGCTGAAATTCTGTTCCACCAGTAATGATTATTGCACATTGCATGTACTTACTACCTACCTATAATTTATTGCAGGAACGACGTATGTCGGTATTTTGTGGGTTCGTTTTCCGTAGCGGTGGAATAATTATATAATGAAGTGATTTAAAAAAAAACCGTTATCTTAAAAGTCGTGTTAGTTACACCATTTATAACTCAAGAACGGCTGAGCCGATTTATATGATCATTGATTTGTTGGATTTGTCTAGGTCCCGATTAACAGAATAACAATTAAAACATCGGAAAAAATCACGGGAAGAATAATTATGAAGAAAAATATTTTTTTTATATATATTTTATTTATATTTTGTATAGAATGGCTTTTCAAATAATGTGCGTTGGTCGACATAATTTGAATCAATTCGAACTGTGTAGTGTGTCAATGGTGTAGTGTGCCGAACATTTCGTGCTTAGTCAACAGCTCAATTTCATTTTCAGAGTAGGTACCTATTTATTTTAACTTAATAAAAACTTAATTTATTTCAGCTAATAAATTAAACACAACATTTATTGATTCTGAGGTGGTTCAAAGTTTGCCGGGTCAGCAAGTTAATTATAAATTTTAATCAGTTTCGGAAAAAATAAGGGAGGTATAAGTCTAAGGAAATGTCTAAAAAAAGGAAGAGTTGTAATATTTTGGGTTGTTTTTCGTAGTTCTGGCGTAAACTTTCCAAAAAATTGAAAAATAATCAGTAATACGAAGTATTTTATATAATATAGTTAGTGATAAAAAAATATTTTTAATGTGAGTCCCAAGTGCTCCCAACCGCCTAGGGCCATTGATACCATAACATTCCCAATTGGGGTATGTTGTGAGGCTGAAGGTAGTGGGGAGGAGAATGAGATGAGGAAGATGAAGGTGGGGAATTCCTAGCTAGTTAGACTTAGTCACTAAACACGGCAAAAGCCATTTCAAGAAACGTTTCAGTTCTGAATGGGCGATATTGATAGTATCTTCCACTTTGGAACGGGCCGAGATTAAATTGTAAAAAAAATTAATGAAATAAAATTTACTTGCGCACGCCGGGATTTGAACCCGTTACATACATCTGGATCGCTAGTCGAGAGCCTTACTCCTAGACCACGGAGGCCTCGCGTGGAACATTTGTTCAATTCCACTAATTCATTTTATTACAGACATTTTTATTGTATTGCATTGTTAGTACTTGTTTTTCTCAAATTAGAAATAAAATTTAATAAGCATTACCAACGTTCGGCGGATCGAGCTTACCAGTTTAACCAACAACAAAGTTGCAATCTTTTGATAACGCGAGATAGACAGATCGAATACAGGAATTCATTGGATTAAAAAAGAAATCGGCTTGATGGATACGTCTGACGTGCTATTGATTGATAAAACATGTGTTATTACCTTGTATTGCGTAAAAGCATGGCTTTATGGCTAAACTCAGGAAGGAAATGCGGTAAGGTGGTAAACTGGTTACTCTAGTAAGGTACCTAATACCTACCTGACAAAGTGCTGCCCACTTTTCTATCGTTTCATCGATGCATAATTATTTCGAAAGGAAATTCAATGCAACAATCATTTGCGAGTACCCATTGTACCCGATAGCATAAATGCTGATATAAATGAACATAATATAATCGTTACATAATCGTACATGATAGTTGAATAACCTTTCTTCACTTTCAAAGCCATACAAAATATTACTTGTATTTCTTTATAATTATTTTCTTACGCGTGGTTTGTAAATATTACGCTATAAAACGTTTAACGTCGTTAAACAGATTACTTGCCAATATAATGGGGTATAATATTATCTATCTCTCTCCAATATCAACATTTACATACGATTTATAATAATTATCGGCTGCATAGGTTTTTGAACTTGGTTTCTGTAAGGAAAAGTAACCGCGGAGTAAAAGCTCGCTAGCTGACACGCCATCAATTTTCTCCGGGTAAACCTGCTGGCCAAACCGATTTATTGCAATTTTGAAACGCGAAATATAAAAGCCGACATACACTTGCCATTAAAAGCGACAAGACTATCAATCGAAAACCAGTCGACAACTGGTGGAAAGAAACAAATAAGGCCCGGGGCTTCATTCCCGAATAAAGTTGTCTTGACCCACAATGTTATAAACATTCGACTAGCGATGCCGATCTCTATTGCAGCTGAGAATGTTGTATTAAGCCGCCTTAAGTGTTGTTCAACTAATCACAGGATAGAATATCATTTTGATATATGATATCTATATAAAAGAAAGTATATTTTCACTTCAGGGAAGAAAAAAATATTAACGATCCAATTGAAGCTATTTCTGAGGCTAGCTTTACACTTGTAAGTTTTTTCGTAAGTAAGCGACTTTTGGCCAATGCATACATTGGATTTTCAAAATGCAATATGCCCATTGGCCAGAAGTCGTAAACTGATGAAAAAACTTACAAGTGTAAAGCTAGACTAATACTAGCCAAGTAAGTTTTTCAATATTTTCTAGAGATCTGAAGGCATTCGAAATCTGCGTAAAGTATAATTTATAAACACGACCTAATTTAGATTGAATGAATATTTCAAAATTTTGTTTTGTAAATCTGTCAAAAGTCTTCTGCTACTGTCATGTCAGTTGTGCCTGTTTTTACTGCAAGTTCAATGCTGAATACACATTTATCATGGAATGCTTGTGGAATAAAAAAAATCTAATTTTCACCGCTATTTGCAATATTCTCTGCAATGTTTCGTATTACGAATGCAGTTGAGGAATGAAGAACCTATGAACTGTCTACAAATGAGAAAGTGTTTGTTTATTTTTTGCTGCATTTGTCTTGTTGTCGTTACTAGGAAATGTAGTGAAATTAAATTCATATAAAGGTTATAATTTTTGTATCGAGAATATCTACATTCTTAAACAAATTTTTTATATTATCTTCATGAAAGTGACTAAATTCATTCGAAAGTAAAAAAAAACTACTTTACCGATTTAAAGCACAGTCACCACAATCTGGGCAGTAATTCGTTTTTTTGCGATGGGTTTACAGAAAAGCAAAATTGTACACAATTATACGCATGTAAACTGGAAAGAAAAAAGTTTACTATTCAAAGTAATCACGTAATCAGAAATTGGTGTCAGTGGCTAGGAATCAGTTTTTTTTCAACTTAATAAGTGTGTTTACGACCTGTACACTGCACACCTACTTATCCATTGTCAAATGAATCAAGCTGCTTTTTTAAATATTGGTTAGTAGGTCGTATACCAGATGCTAATTTTCTGCAACCAAATCTACCAACTTCCTGAATAAAAAATAACGAACAATACCCCTTACGATGCATTGATCAAATTTAATTTGCATATAAGACATAAATCATTCGTGTAGGTCAGAATATTATTTGTTGCCCGAAGACGATTTTTTTTCAGAGAAACACACACACACACACATATATATCATAATTTATTATTTAATTAATAATTAATTTATTAATTATAACATAATTATATATATAACATAATTTGACCTTTCAAGTAGGTAAAATTTACAACACCTTTTCCTTAAAAAATATTTATTTATTTATTTATTTATACTGGGTTTTAACAGATGTTCGCACTTACGTGAGAACATCCAAATATTTAATCATTGATATATGAATAACATGGGAGACATCAACGCGCGGTTCCTTTTTATCTGATATTCGTAACCCGAACTTTCATAAATTCATGTAATTATCATAATTGGTGTTAATGAGACAGTCTCATATTTTTGATAACCATAACTGAATTTTTAATGCTTAGGTGCATCAGATAATTCAGCTGTATTTTATTAAAAGAGAGTTTTTCAAAAGGTGTGTGGAGTGTATAATAGGTTGTGGTATTTTAATAATTCTATGTAAAAACTGTAAGTAAATAGCCATATTTTCTTATTAATTTTCTAAGAATTTTCACATTTTCACCTTTCTATACTAATATCATTAGATTTATTTCAGAAGTCAAAACATTTCACACGTTTTTCGGTTAAATAGGCTTTGTGGATACCTAACTTAATTCATATTCAATATTGAAACCATTCGTTATATTTGAAAAACCCGCGTTTTATGTTTATTATACGGGTTTGGGCTGTTTAAATATTTTTAATCGCCTACATATATTTTTTTTTGTGAATGGATACTGTTTTTATTACATTTGTTATTTGGCAAATCGAACAAAATGGAAAGTTTTGGAAGCGTGAGAGTAATGTTAAAAATTACGATTGCGCACACATTGATTTTTCGTGTAATAGCGGAAAAACAGAAAAGAAAAAAACACCTTCCAAATATGTGACAGGGTTGCTAATTGGCTAAGCAGAGGAGCATTTTCAAAAAGTGACATTTAATTAATTAATTAAGATACTATTTTAAATTTTTCCTCGACTACAGTATTTTGATGAATTGTTTCCGTATCGTATTAAACGTAGGTCGTAGACTATAGAATAATAGTGAAAATACGTATCTGATGAATGTACGATGCGAAAGAAGGCCTCAAAGGCTCAACATATTTTTTCCTTAACACTGGAATAAAATAATTCGTATTATTATTTATTATTAACATTTTGAATTTACAAGTTGATGGAGGTTGACCTTGTTGAATTCATTTGAGGGTTATTTTTCCGAGGATATTTAAAAATGACCAAAACAGCCTTTTATGTTTTAAATCGAACGGGGAACCCTTTTTCATGTTCGAAATTAAAAAGAAATATTTTTTAAAATTCATTGCTGATGTCATATTTTATATAACACCGCGTTTAAGAATATTGTTTCCAAGAATTTGGGTAGGTTTTACCATTTTTAATGCATCTGTCGCTTCAGGCATTATAAAAAAAACAAGATGGTAAAACCGTCTGCCTATTAAATACTGTAGATGTTCATCGAACGGGAAACTCAATATAAACGATAAACTCAATATAAACCATCAGACCTCCGTTAATATCTTTATGAAAAGGAATAATTAATTACTTATGCTGGGTGATAGCTGTTTTGCTTGCTAACGCATTACCAGAGTTTGGTGAAGTTGTGACAAATTTATTGATATCCATTAAAAATATGGCCATCGTGTTTTTTTTCCATATTTCCGAAGTAATTTTCAAATGTTATCAATAATTACCTCCCCACAAATTTTCCCCATTTAAGAACATATTATATTGTTACTCAAAATTGATAAGAAGTCATTATCAATGCGGGACATTGGTAGTTTCCGAAATTTATCGAGGCAGATATACCTAAAATAACAGACTAACATAAATTTAACACGATGAACGGTAAACTACAATGAATTTAGTTCGAATGACTTTTCATTTACGACAATAAACAATGGTAGTTCCTTGATAAGATCACTGAAAAACTATAATTGGTGATTCATAACCATTCCCGACACTGTAAGCCGGGCTGTGTAGGTATATTGAACTTTCATAGGTTTCACCTCTGTTGGAGCATGCGTAATTTTTTGTCATTTATCGGCCAGTTAGAAATCCGTAGTAACAAACCCGCATCCTCGTGCAAGAAACATATGACAACAACTGCATATCAATCGCGTGAACAAATCACGATGTTATGCATCGCTGAAGCAAGTCAATGTCACTTTTACGTATGTAGGCAGAATAAACACTTAGAGCGATGTTTTCACAAATATTCACGACATACCTACGATCGGTGAAAAGTGAGATGACAAGTATTGAAGATTGTATACATACTAATGAGAGAGTTTAAACTAAACCATCATTATCGAAGAAATTTTAAGTATTTACCTGATTTCGAAACAGAAGAAGTTTTGACTAGTCTGTACTTTAAAAATAAACATCACAAACTGATCTCGGAAAGTGTTTTTTTAATGGTTTTGGTGAATAACTTGCAGAATAAAATATAAAAACTTATATGTTTTTAGAGTTAGATGTTAGGTTATTGTTATTTTTACGCGTAACTATTATCTATTTCAGACTTTGATAATGACTTTGCAGGGCTTATCGAATGTAATGAGTGAGAATAGCATAACTCAAGCAGAACTTAATAATTACACAAAATAAAAATTGATGTTTTTCGTTCGAGCAAAAGTTAATGGATTGATAATAGGCAAGCCGATAGCACACAGCCTGTGATTTAATTCTATCGTTTTTCAACAATCAATGAAGCCTGATTCATCAGATGTAATTAATTACTTTGGATGGAGACTACCTCATGATCTGCTAATTTGTAATTGCAAGGCAAGTGTGTCAAGTAGACTCGAGAAAAGTCGGATCCACAGCTATCAATCGAGAAGAAAGTCATAAGGGGACTTTATAAAAACTTTATCAATAATCGTTGCCGTAACTTGATTGCGAGATGAGTTCCGCTGTGTCTTTTTGCACGGTGGATCAATTGTAGTTGTTTTGATTGTGCTGCGTAACGTAGTTACCGGACGTGGAAGAGAAGAAAACTTGTACAAGAAATCGGTAACAAGAGTCTTGTTTGTATTTTGTGATAGTGAATTACTTGACCACAGAATAGAAGAAAATTCATTCTTCTGTCCGTTCGGGTGAATCTTTGACTTATTGCCCGAGAAATAATAATGTTGGTCGCAGAGCTTTACTTTCATAGGTCGAGTGCACGGAGAAAAATGTTGTTCTAAAATACGATCATTTTATTCGTAAAAACGGTTAAAAACGGGACTGAAGTTCTTACGAACAAATGAACAGTGTTTCAATGTTCCCGCCAATAAACATTGAAACCCTGTTAATTTGTTTGTAAGAACTTCAGTCCCGTTTTTAACCGTTTTTACGAATAAAATGATCGTATTTTAGAATAACATTTTTCTCCGTGTGGCATAAAATGCAGGGAGACCTACCTCTCCTACCCACACAATAGTTAAAGTCATTAATGTAAACTTGTCACTCGTAAATATGTGTTTTTTTAGCAGTGATCTTTAATGATTTTTTAACAATGTACGAGACGTTGAAGTCTTATTCTGTGCAGCTCCCACATTATACGAATTAGGAAGAATTTAGTTAAAATTGTACTTCAATTACTGTCAATACTGGCATTTGGCAGTATAGTACATAATATACACTTATTTGTATATGTTTTCAGATATTCCAGTAATTAGCAGACAACCATACCACTGGCACTGGCTTACCGACACTTTTTGTTATATTTTGCAAATACAAAAAGGTAAACGTAAGATAAATAGCATTTTATAATGTTGTTTTTTTTTTACACTTTTTGATTTGGAAAGATTTTAAGTATTTAAAAAATATACACAGCTGTATCGCAGGCAGATATTAATGACAACATTACAAATATAAATCGAAGCAAGCTTAATACACATGTTATATTTTGGCCTACCGTTTAAATCTAATTTATGCAAGACATGTGAACGATTAGTGTCAATTTTTTTGCAACACAACATCTGGTTAATAGACGGCAGATATACTTTATACGTCGTTTTTTGTCGCTTGGTTTTGGCATACTAAATAATATGAAACGGGCAAAGAACACATGGAAGATCTAAGGCACGCTATCACGAAAATGATTTATTATTATGAAATTATATGACCAGTATTTTAATAATTTGTATAAAAAAACGAATAATACCAATGGTAATTAATCGTTTAATTTGTATGTAAATACCTACACGATGGAAAATGAATATGTTATTTTCGGATGAATATAGATTTTAATATTCAATATAAGACCGGTTCAAAAATCCAATAGAGCCTTAAATTATTTTTATCTTATAATGTACAAAATTTTTAAATAATAATAATTTTAATAAGACAGTAATTTTTAAGTAGTTAATGATTTATTTAACATTCTTTTGTTGATAAGATTGTCCCCCCAATTATCTATATATTGTACTCCATTCTATTAGTATTGTAAATTACGGGATGCCTACTGAATTTTCTAACCACTAAAATCTTACGATCTACTTTCTTTCGTTATCAGTAATTCAAATCGAAAACCACTGTACAAGAAAGTGTTTGAATAATACACATAAAATGTTTAAATGTACAGGTGAAGAACATTGCTTAGTACGAGAATCTCATTTGTGTAAGTAAGTGGCATAGATTAATTGACATGCGCTACTGTGATCCCAATAAAACGTGGAATAATTCATTAAGATTCAGACTATTATAGAAATTTCCCAGAATTGTTTTCAAGAATAATGCGATTACAAGATTGATTCAAGTTGACCCATTATGAGTTATAATAACCAGCACGGTATTGAGATATTATGTTTCGAAATGGCGGGACGTTACGACTTTTGTGACAAATATTATAATTATTAGATATTTCACCGATTATCGCACATTAACCGATATGGCAGTTCGGTGAAAGTGATGACAACCAGGATGGAAAGACCTTTAGAGATACTTTCGCGTGGAACTAAAATACGAAGGTTGAAAATGCTTCAAAGATGGGCATTATTTATTTATTTATTTATACTGGGTTTTTACAGATGTTCGCACTTACGCGAGAACATCCAATTATAAAAACTCAGTTATTGTACAAATAGAGACATACAATTACAAACAATCTTCAATTACATACAATTAAATACAGATACATACAATTAAATACAGATACATACAATTAAATACAGATACATACAATTAAATACAGATAAATACAATTAGAAAAACAGAAAAGTCACAAATTAAAAAATTAATAATAATAAAAATAAATAAAAAAAAATACAAAATTTTATACAAGCTCCTCAAGTAACATATATTACAATAAGAGACAAGAGACATTGGAATCACGAGAGGCATGCAAAGAGAGACAATTGACACAATATAATTAGTTAGACATAATTTTTTAAAAGCGCCAGAACTTTTTTTCTGAATCCGTACACATTATCGACAAAAATATCTACTTCGGCACACTAAATTATTACATTACAAACTATTAGACAGAGATACCCTATTGTTATTCCAGATTGCGAATATTTTTCATATTAAGGTTTTTTATAGAGTTTAATTATATTTCAACGTATTATAATTTAACCATTTTTTTAGGCAATATCTTCCGCTTAGTGTGTTGGTAGAAGGATATTTTCAAATGTTGTTGTTGGGATATTCGTAACCCGGGAATGTTTGTCTTTCTTTTAAAGAAATTAATTAAATTAGCTCGCAGCATGAACAGAAATTGGAACATATTTATAAAACTAGGTTCACAATATTAACGATGGATTAATAGTTCCGAAATACACAATTAAGAGCCATTGATCAGCGGCTAAGAATAAATTTAAAAATGCTTGCAGCTGTACTCGGAGGTTCCGATGAGAAAGATCGATTATTCCTTGTATCAAATTTTTAAATAAAAATAGTGCTTTGTCTCTAAAATATAAAAAAAATAATCATTAATTTTTTTTTCATTCTGTTAGTCAATTGACATGATTGATTTATATTGTTTAAAACACCACAATATAATAGGCATCATGAAGATGTACAAATAACAAAAGTAATCACTTTTAACCCAAACAAAACTTTCTGATGAAGTAATTTCAACTCGAAATGCCACACAATGGATTATTATAAAATATTTTTTGCATATGAACCTATTCATTATTCGTATTGCGTGATGCCAATCATAATAATTGACCAGTCTCAAGAAATTATAATATTGAGTTGTTCGATGAAATCACTGATATTTTTTAGAGAATATAATTTTATAATTATTAGGTGTTTAAATTCAACAAACTTATGTAAGTTATTTCCTCAAAGTGACATATTTTTGACTGGTAAACACAGTAAATCAATAAGGTAACAACTACTTTTTTGTAGGATTTAAGTCGTGACTGGGTTTTGGCATATTATCACGGATAAAAATAAGTCGCTTAGCGGTGACTCAGCTTTGTATTATTATTATTAGGAGAAAAACAGAACGAGGTCTGTGCATATTATTGGTTTCAAATAAACTGACTTTGATAATAAATATGTTTACGATGATATTCAGTAAAAATATTTCGAATCTCTTCGATTCTTATTTCGATTTTTCGGGCTCTTAATTACAGTGTTCATCACCAGTTTAAGACGTATGAATATCAGGACACTTTCCTCAATGATATGCATTTAATTTGGAAGGCGGGTAGAGGTACCGCCATCCCGGGAACCATTTTTTTGGATAACCAAACCAAGTGGTTCGCTATGTTTGGGGACTTAGCAGGAGTACCCTGGATGATGGGGTGAGGTTTGTCTAAGACTTGCGACGGATGCTTTTGCCCACCAGGCCCACTAGCACACTAGATCGATAAGGATTGATAGGCTAACTATCGGTAACTTCTCATCGTTCCCTAGCAATACTGCAGATCTCAAACGAATAAGTGATAGTTCACAATGACAAAGTGTCCTTAATATATTCGACATCAAATGTACGTTAGCGATCTGTCCTAGGGAACGATAAGAAGTTACCGACAGTTATCCTATCGACCCGTATCGATCTAGTGTGCTAGGGGGCCAGATCGGGAGAGAATGATTAGATAAGGGAGACCTTTTGACCTCTCTAGCCTGATTTTCTCGACCCATTGCCTTGCAGTGTGAGGGATGGATGCGTATATTCGTTAATCCAGAACACCACATTAACACCCAGATTCCTACCCACTCCTCATACCCTTTTCCTTCTCAGAACTTCCTCATCTTCCTTTGCCTAAAAAGACCCTCCACAAAGCATCCTCAAAGATGAGATAGGCCTGATCTCTTCATGATCCACGTTTACTCTTTCCATTCTCCAAAAGACTCTCCACACAGCACCCTAAAGTTGAAATAGGCCCTGTTAAATTTTTAAAATATGTATTTTATCAAAGGAGTAAATATTAAAAAGGCATCGTATAGTTTATATGAAATGGATGAAATTTCATAATTTAAATAATTATTCATTAGTTTGAAGGATATTAATACGAATATGAAATCATGATTGACCTTGCTATTTTTTAACCTTTGTCACTAGAACAAAAGCTATAGCTTCAAGCGAAGGTGGCAGAGTCAGGAAACTCGATTCGATCACGTTTTGAGAATGCCGCTTGTGCACGAATTGCAAAACTCCATAGCCTTTTTTACGACCGTTTACAGAGGCGTTTAAAGTGTTTCTGTTGCCAATAAAATTTCAGACGATTTTAAATTATTCCTTGAACGTATTTCCATCATTTTGAAAGAAAACGAACCCACGTAATGCAGAACAAACAATGCACGACAAGATACTAATGTACCAATTTAAACGAATAATCAGTTTGAGATCTGAAACTAATTTCATCGCGTACTGCTTTGAAATAATGAAATATAGATTATTTTAATGAGATAAAATAATCTTATGACAGGTGATTTATTTCATTATCAATGTTCATTATGAATGTTGCATTAAATTTAAAGATTAACACACCTGAACTGTATTTTTGTGTTGCTGCTCGACTCGAAGTGATCCCTTTGAGTACTCAAACGGTGATTTGAAATCGGGGTTATGAAATTGTACAGCATTTTCTCTATGGAATATCTTATCAATGCAACTTTTTTATGTTCGCGACGCCATTTTCGGGTTGAAAATGCATTTTTCACACTTTATATTTTAAATTACATTTTGAAAAAATATTTTAGAAGCCCCATCGAAGCTGCATGGTAATCGCTATCAAAGACAAAGAAGTATTTAATATTTTTATGTAAAATTTTTTAATATCTTCCCTCTTGCAATAAAAAACCATCGAAAAAATATGACTTCAAAAGAAGCTTTAAGATATAGATTATGGACACGGGAAGTAAGAATATAGATACACTATTGCAACCTAACAAAGATTAACGCTTGTGTTGTGTGTTCTTCTAGATATCTTCTTACTAATATTATAAACGCGAAAGTTTGTATGGATGTATGTATGTTTGTTACTCTTTCACGCAAAATTTACTGAATGGATTTTAATAAAACTTTACAATAATATAGCTCATACATCAGAATAACATATAGGCTATAATTCATAAAGCTAGCTATTTATTTTCAAAATATACTACTTTTTTCAATAGTACTAATCCTATGCAGACGAAGTCGCGGGCAGAAGCTATAGTTGCTACAATGTGACCTTAGAACGAGTTGCCCCAGTATGGTCCCTTTCCTTTCAATACTCAATAAAATAATAATAAAAAAATATTTTTATATATAACGTCTGTGCTGTGCATTAGTGATACCTGCGTAAAATCAAGTTTAATGAACTCGAATTTTATTTTGAATTTAAGTATGATCTTCAAAATAAACAGATTATTCGAAGCATAGATAGGCGATAAAGTATTAAGTATACCTTCCTATAATAAAATATTTTTAATAGAAAATTATTTTAATAAACATTTACAAAATTTGAACTGATTTGTCGAGAATTTAGATTATCGGGTGATATTTCACATATCATTTATACGATATATAATATGCGAAGATTTTACAGTTATTATTCTAATGCTTATTTATTTATGATGTAAGTTACGCTCATAAGTGATTTTCTCCTTCATCTTTCACTAGAGGAATCGCAGTTATGATTTAATTGGAATCGACAATAAATATTCATACATATAATCTGTCACTTTGACGACACGGGGCCATCGTAAGGTAAATGCGTCAGGTACAGAAGTTACGAATCGTTTTCTAGTTGCGGAGTAAGGCATTACGTCGGCAGTTAGCAATAGTTAGTTGCGACTATTACCTTGGGATCCGGTTTTCTGCGTCTGCAGAGATGGAATTTCTAAAACAAACTGGAAAATGAACGCCGGAAAAATAAAGATGGAAGACTGACGAGTGATTTCGAAAAGTTTTCTTTTTTAAACGTGCGATTGAAAGTCGGATTTCTAGCCGACCTGTGCGCGATGGTCTGTGGAATGGTGATGCCATGTAACACTCATAGATCGCGGATGCTGACCATTACCTTTGGATGCCATGATTCATAGATGAATGTTTACAACTTGTTTTGCATATATGCAAATCAAGGTGAATAGTAACATTTTGTGTAAAGATATGTTGTTTAAGTATAGGTAACAACTAGGTTTCCCGAAAAAACTAAATTATTTTGAAACAAAATACATTGAAACGCAAACTTATTCCGCGAGGGGCAAATTATGATAAAGGTGTTAAATTAAATTAAATTAAATTATGATGTAGGTTTCTTTGTGAGATGTGTATTCTAAAGCTTTGTCGGTCTTTAAACGGTTTAGAATTTTATCCTTAATTAAGTGCTCTTATCACAATATAGATAACCAGCACCCCTGCCATAGGTCAGCCAAGGTGGTTCGCTGAATTTGATGACTTAGCAGGGGTGCCCAAGTTTATAGGGTGAGGTTTGTCTAGGTATTAGTGGGGTCTGCCCACCTACTGCGTGTCGGGTCAGATCGAGAGAGCTTGGCTGAGGGAGACTTTTTGACCTCTCCAGCCGGGCTCTCCTGGACACACTTCCTAAGATTCCCACCCCCAGATTCCTAACCATCCACATACATTTTTCCTTCTCAGAACTTCCTCTTTTCCTTTTCTCTAAAAAGATCCCTCAACACAGCATCCCCAAAGAGGACCCAACCCTCAATGGAAATTATTTGCCTGAGGGCCTTCTGAGTGTGCCAATGTTATGTAAAAAAAACCACTTGAAAACAAAAATAACAGTTCTACGCAAGTTCTAGTATTTGATTCACTCCATATCTTTCAGGTGTACATCACCGATTTCTTCTTTCGTTCCACGTCATTTATATTTCTGATCACATTGAACAAATTATAACGTAATGTAGTCGTCAATCAGAAAGAAATATGTAATAGTTTAACGGAAATATAGTAAAAATGGCCAATAGTGTTTTATTCATCAACCTACATATTTTTTAATGCAATATTGCTATTTAACAGAATAGATTATGTATATCTATTCAGTCCCGATACATAACACACCTACTTAACATGTTAGTTAACCATTCAAGCAGTCGATATCTTTAAGGCAACAACAATACACACGAGTTATGTGTGGCGCTTGAATGAGGTACACGATTGTAAAAAATACTGCTTATTATGTATTATGAAATGCAAAGAGTGAGAAATTAAACCTCTTTCACTTCAGGTATCAAACATTACATAACAAAATTGAGTAGCACATATTGATGAAATTGTGTTTTGAACAAGTGTTTGAATAAACAAATTTGTAATTATATTGACAAGTGGTCGGTGGCCACTGATGACTTCTTATAATTTTTTATTATTTTGAAACAGACAAACAAATTCCATATTAACATAACTTTTTTTGATTATAAATCAAAGTTATAAAAGTTTTTGATTAAATAAATTATGACTTCTTATTTTTGTTGCCAAAAATTTCTTATTGAATTAAAAGTTTGAAGATTTTTAGGTGTTTGAATGAGCGGCTACAACTGTGTATAAATACTTATATAGAATATCAAATGGTTTTGAGTGGTTATGAATATAATATATAATTTTAAAAAAACCCTCTACTCTGTGCAGAAACCGGGTTTGATAGATTCTCCTATCTCAACAAACGGATTGCAATCTTTAGAGCTCAGGCGTCGGGTGGCAATACTATCATTGTTCAACCGGTATTTCAACTGAAGATGCTCCTAGGAACTAGTTTCCCAAATATTCGGCACCGGTGAATATTTGGGAAACTCACCAAACACGCGCCCAACAACACGATTGACATTTGTCACATGAGAACGGGTTGTTTCTACAACTCGTTCTTGAGTTCAACAGTTCAACTGTGGAACGATGTGTTTCCTCCCCCCCATAACACGGATCTCTTCAATACCCATGTTCACTCCTTCCTCTCCTGAAAAAGACCCTCCACAAGTCATCTTCAAAGATGACATAGGTCCCGAGGGAAATTATTTTCCTCAGGGTATCCTGTGTGGTGTTAATGTAATTAAAAAATCTTTAACCAATTATTTTTTAGTTCTCCTAACCAATCCTACATAAAAAAACCTTAGAGTATTTGTGCACATGTCAATACACTGTGAAATTATTCTAACGGCAAATCACAACTTTGAAAAATTTGCTTCCGCTAGAGAATGTAACTAACAATGTGTTTAAGATTTTCAAAGCTCGCGTAGTAGTTGACTACACTGATAATAATGTATACAAACATGAACATAATAATATGTATTCATTACCGACATGTAGCATTATGAGATATGATATACGTGTCTCAAAATATGAATACATTTGTATATATTTTTCCAAGGTGGGTCTACTCAAAGAGAAGGCAAGCTTTGTTATTGAAACCGGTTGTATTGTGTATATCTTGAGGGTCCAGACTGGATGACATTGCATCTTACAGGTTAGTATTGTGATCAACTCATTTAAATTTCAGTGTTACACTGACTCGTACGCACAGAAAGTTAGGAATACATTCGTATACACGAGTACTAGAAAGAAATCAACGCTGGGACAAGACCGAAACCCGTTGTAGGAATATGTAATTTTCAATTTTTATTCATAAACTTATATTTGAAATTTATTAGTTACCAGCTTTTAAGTTTCAGAATCATGTACCAGAACATAGAATAAAGAAGAACACAAGAAATGCTATACGGGCGTGATTTATGATCATTATTATGAAATTCAAACGGGATGGTGATATACGATGTCCGGATTATCAGGCAAGTATAATGGTAGGTTCAGACTGGACGACGTACGTACGCATCGCTACTCAAACAATGCTTAGCAACCCATACATTTTCTATGAAAATGGCCACAGACATCGCACGTCGCGATGCGTGTGGCCAATGTGATTCTAAAACATAAATTTTCATTAAAAATCTATGATTGCTAAGCAGTCCAGATATTGTTAGGCGTAGCGATGGGCACGTACGTCGACCCAGTCTGAATCTACCATAAGAGAGACAGCACAAGTGCTAAATGGGCTCGAACCAGAAGGTACAGTGGCCACATTTATTTTTGATGAAATCTACATGGAAATATCTAGTTTATTAAATGTATTTTTTCATAGAGCATTCTACAAGCATTTAGTTTTTGCATTCGTGACCTTATAGATTATCAGTCATTTTAGCACTAAATTCGTAGCAGTATTTTCAGCTCTAAGGTGGCATCATTTAAGGGCGATTAACACATTTGCAAAAAAGGCTATGTTAAAAATAGTATAAAGAAGGAATCGGTAAATCACTCACTTTGTTTAGGGAAGGATATTGTTTTTTGTCAGTGCAATTTTTCAATTTGTAACGGCCGCTGTTATCACCAACTGCATTTGATTGTTGTACAAAATAATCATGAATTACATACGAAGAATCGATTGATTACATTACATTACAATTACACTGAAGATAGTTTTTGCACAGATACATGTAAACTCTTTGAAAACCGCCATTGCACTAACGTGACATTCACATTTAGGAAGAGGGGCCAAGTAAGTAGGTAGAAGAAAAAAAAGAAAGGAATAATCCTTAAAATATACATTGAAATGCTAAACAGAAAAATGAATATAACATACTCATATGTGTACCCGTTCTTGACATTTAAAATATATATTTTACGTCATGCATTTTAAGCACGTTAAATTTCGTCGGTAGAATCATAATTTAGAAATTTACGTTTATGCCGAGATAACGAGAAGTAAACGCTTAAAATTATCAATATTCCGGGTTCATTTTGAGTGATGTTGGTTTTGTCTTCTTTGGAACTATCATGACGAACTATATTTTGTTATGTTTTAATACCTAATACCAGCAGTGAAGTCATCTAACACGGAATGTTAATGAGGATAAACTTACAACAATTGAAGGAAAAATACTTTCAGAATCATCGATTACCACATTGAAATACCCTCCAACGATGATGTCAACATTGTTTAGGAATTGAATGAATCAAACAAATCTCTTTCGTGATTTCGAAAGATTGACAATTGATAAAGTTAGACAATCAATTACAAGGGGTAGATACTTGCAGGTGGGACTTGGAAAAAATCAATAAGGATCAATAATTGTTCTGCTTATGGCCACTGTGATTATTTTTCGCTGCGTTTCTTATGTGATCGTTTCTTACTTGATTCATTCAGAATTACCCACGGCGAATTCGAAGGTTGAATAAATCCAAAGAAAAATTATTTGTAAATTAGGCACTTTTAATTGGGGCAAATAAATTTTATAAATACTGCTGTACTAGGGTTAAAAGCCTACTTAATTCTAATACAAGCATGCGTAATTTGCTAAGACCTCCCTTAAATGAAAAGCCATTTAAATTACAAAAATTCCAATACTACTATGTTGCTAATCCTACAAAATTGCAACCTTTAAGTGCTGGAGAAACGGTTTACCATAATAATATTATTAACGGAAGTCATTATTGAGCCGTCAAGCATTTAAATATACACCTACCCATTAGATTGATGACTGTTCACCGATGAACTTGTTTCCGGTTGTCATTTGCAGAATTGTGATTGTCGTTGAAGAAAATTTATTTTTAAATTGTTACCGGAATATTGATAATTTTAAGCATTTACTTCTCGTTATCTCGGCATAAACGTAAATTTCTAAATTATGATTCTATATTAGACCGACGAAATATAACGTGCTTAAAATGCATGACGTAAAATATATATTTTAAATGTCAAGAACGGGTACACATATGAGTATGTTATATTCATTTTTCTGTTTAGCGTTTCAAGTACTAGGTCAAGGACTAATAATTTTGTTAATAACCTCGTCAGATGAAAAAAATCAAAGTTTTTAAATAAATGACCTCGTCTATTTCTAAACTTAACTGTTAATTTTATTTTGATTACAAGAATAATGTATTTAATCGATTTTGAAAATATCGAGTTTAAACGTTCATGCGGAAGTAATGAAGTAGATATTCATTTTAATTCAAAAATATCAACTTATAAACATCCAATCCTGACTTTTTATACCTCAACTAATATTCTTCTTTGTCTGTTGCCCTCTTCTATTGGAGATTGAAGTTCAGATAAACCAATAAAATTGCAGTTGTGCATCGTACAGTGTCCTAGGTTTCGAATCCTACCTACTAATAATAATCTATAGCATAGTATCTGCCTTGGTTTCCATGAGAAAATTTGTTAAAATTAGACACGTATTTATGTTCTTAATATTATGTTTAACTGTGAGAAATCACGGAATATTATGTTTGTAAATCTAGTTAGCATTTAATGCTTTCTTATAAATGAAAAAAAGTGCAGAAAAATTACGATATCTGAGTTTAATTTTCAAGATTTACAATGATAAAATTAAACAAAAGAAATAGACATTTCAAATATGGAATTAAAATAATTTTCTGGTAAAAAAATATTTTTTTACGGGTCAGTAGATATTTTTTCCCTTGTCCGAATTTCTTGATACATCAGTTCCAATTTAAAAATGGCTGAAAAACAATTCAAAACAAATCCAGGTGAATCAGAGTTACAATCATTTACAGGCAGACCCACAACCAAAATTAGTTGGTTTAGAGATGAATTATTTATATATAAAATATGTAAAGGCTTATGAGATTACGTTATAGTTGTGAACATTATTTAAATTCTTAAAGGTGCATTGACACTGTCATGCTTCACGTAACTTCTTCCTCGACCATGAACCGTCCTGTCCTCTCCTAACAATTATACTTAATTAGTTATGGAGCAATTTTCACTTGCGTATGCCAAGACTGCAATATAAATCCAATAACCAGACAGAAGTGGATCGAAAGTTTTAATTTGCAACTGAAAACCGTTTATAAATGCCTTATAACAATTACGTATGATCAAAATGACTTTTTTCCTCTTGACCAATCAGGCCTCGGGCAAGTTTTGTCAAAGGGTCAAAATATTTGCAATAAAATTCAAATAATGGAATATTTCTAAACGTATTCGAAAACTAAAGACTGTTTTTGAAAGATGATAAAATATGCTTTAAAATTTTATAATCGGAAAGAAAATTTTTGAATGCAAATTTTAAAAAGTTTGAAAAATAGCTCACATTACGGTTTTTTCTAACTAAAATTACAGTTAACGGAAAAAGCACACACATATTTTATTAGACAAATGTATTATAAACGAAATCATCACCTCACTTTTTTGTCGTTCATGTAAAAATAATTAACAATTTAATTAATAAAAAAATCCCAAAGTGTCACAATTTTTTTTTTCAAATTGCGATCGGAAACTTGGGTTTCGTAAAGGTGTACATTTTTTATTATATTGTGGTTAAATTTTAGATTTGAATATGAAGAGTGATGCTTTTTCCTTTGTACATACTTTAAATTATATTTCTCAACATGAATAAGGGAGATACAATGATTTCTATCAGACCTATATGAGTTGTTCCTAAAGGCGAAAGAATTAGCCTGAGGGGTTAATAAAGCCGAGTAAGTATATAAAATTAGTTGATTAGGGCTGCGCGTTTTTTGACATTCAATTAAATGTTAATAATGAATCTAATTGAGGTCACGACATCTGTGAATATTTAATCCATGAACTGGAGTATAATGTAAAAAAAACAATATTTATTTTATCATTGTAAAACAGGTTTAAAAAGCATTTAAAACAGCTAAATTAGTCAGTCAGTAGGTACATATCATCAGGGATGCGATGCATATTTTTAAAAGAGGAAGGAGTGAATCTGCGGACCTTGAGGAGACCAATATTGTAAGTGGAAGAAACCGGTTTTGCTCATAGTCGAGGGGAGTTCATATTTTATCAGGTATCTAAGTGCTCCAGACTTCAGACCAGAGGTGAATTTAAACTCAATACTATGATGTACTCGCGATTTCAGCAACCGGGTAAATGTCAGGTACTATTATAGAATCTGCAAAATCTATACACTACGCCTAGCTTACGAGTGGCTAACTTATCTTTGACTTCAATGGAGCCTCGTAACCGAGATGGCCACTTAAGGTTTTACAAAGTACATTAAAGGAAGACGTGACGCGAAGATTACTTCCTTTGAAGGGGCCAAATGATCATTAACTTTGCATGTATCTAAATATAGCATTCACATAAGGTATTAAGAATAGTCAGCATTGCTAGAATGGCCAATATTAATGCCAACAGTTAGAAGTGTTAAACTTGGATGATATTAAATAACTTAATCCTCGTTTGTTTTCAAGTTATCGTATTTTACCTAATAATGTGTACAATGAAAATACAATCTTGATTAAAGTATGATAAATTGATTTGATTCCATATCTGAATTAATTGTCGCTATTGTCTTGTGCCGTTACGGAAATGTAACATTTACAAGTTAAACGCATTGTCATTAGAGTGCAGTCTTTAGCTAATTGCTAAATCGTTTGCAACGGAACCGTGATGCTTTAATTAAGAGATATCGCGAAATATTTATGAGTCACATTCATGTTATATCTATGCACCATTATACAATATTGTGATTCTTTTTGGTACGCTTTTATTCACTAATTAGTATTTAATTTCACCCAATTGATTTGTTAACTAACACAATACACAAAAATTCTACAATTCAACCGAAATATTGAAAAGAAGTCCTCAAAAATCACATTGTACGTTAATTAGTTAAATTATTAGCTCATAAAAGTTTATACGAACAAAGACATAATGTTCCATACCTTTATCAAAATCTTAAAATTCTCTCAGTGAGATTAATTCTATGGTATAAAATCATTTTTCAACATATAAATAGCCCTTTGTACATAAATAGACTAGAACACTCTTACAATACTCGTTTTACGTTAAATGAAGGACTAATCGTTCCTAAGCATTTAAACAAATATGGGCAAAGAACGCTGGACTACATGATCCCAAATTGCTTAAATATGTTACCTGCAGCAATCAAAAAATGTACAAACGCAAAAATAAATATCATGTTAAAAAATTGGCTCGCTGAAAGACATAGTTTGTATTAGATTCTAAGCCAAACAATTTCTAACTTCATACACTTTATATATATATTTTTTTAAATTTATTTTTATATCATGTTACACCTCTTTTTTATTTTTATATCATTTTTTAAAATTATTTTTATATCATGTTACACCTTTTTAGGCTATATTTCTTTTGGTATGAGTGTATACAATATATTTTTTTATGAATGTAAACAATTATTTCTTAACAATTAATTTAAATTTTGTTATAATCCATTAAGTTAAAAGAACCCATTGACAAACTACTTAATAGTAGTTTATTGGGACTTTTTCTCTGTTTTTGTATTATGTTTTATTTGATAGGTATGTATTATTCTTTGTTTTAAATATTTCTTTAAATAAAAAATAAATAAAAAAATAAAAAACGCACAAAAATGCAGTTTTTATTTTCTCAGTAACAAAACAATATATAATTTTTTTTTTATAAGAAAACGTTAATTATCTTAGAATACGATGGGAATCTAACCCACGACCCCGGAATCAGAAAGCAAGTGCTCTTGCCTCTTACTCTCTTACAATATGAAATTTCACGAATGTATAAATAACATGTTTTTATACTCGCGATTTCGGGATCATTATGTGCGCATGTTAATACTTGTGTGTATAAGTACCTACCTTAATTCTATATTAGCTTTTAAGGTATTCTAAAAATAAATGTATAAACAAATGCATAGATAAATTGGAGTTGGTAGATGCGGAGTAGCTTTAACCCTTAAAAAAATCGGCGTATTTTGTCAGAGGCTAAAAATATTCCCGCTTTGCAATAAAATCCAAATAAATGGAACATTTGTTAACGTATTCGAAAACTAAAAACTGTTTTCGAAAGGTGATGAAATAGGCTTTCAAATTTCTATATTAAAAATTACTATGTATTTTTTTAAATATTTTTTTTTTTGCGAAAACTTTAAAAAGTGTTCAAAATGGCTCACTTTACTTTTTTTTCTAACTAAAATTACTGATAATGAAAAAAAACTAAAACACATACTTATTTCATTAGATAAATTATTTATAAACCTTACTGTCACCTCACTTTTTTTCGTTTTATGTAAAAAAAATTCTTAAAAAATTCACAAAGTTCCATAATTTTTTTTCAAATTGCTATCGGGAACTTTGGTTTCAGAAAGGGGTAAATTTAAATTTTTTTGTGTTTTTTTTTTAGATTTGAATACATAGTTTGTTGTATTCTCTTTCCAATACCGTTTAGATCACATTTCTGACTATGATAGTAAGGGAGAAACAACGATTTCTGTGAGACCTATGTGAGTTAGGACAAATATGGTCTCCTGTGATTAAACGGGTTAAAGACCATGGCAATCATTTTAATCAAGCTTTCCCGTCTCGGCTAATTTGCAGTCCGTCCGCTCTGCTTAAGTTAATGATTGCACGCAAGGCTAACATAACAGGAATATGCAAAGCGAACTACCACACGTATGTAAGTATTCTACCGCACTTGCATTAGTTAGGTAAGTGCGAAGTACGGCTACCGCGTAACGGGAAGCCGGCTTTATAGGCCGTGTATAAGTTGCGTCATAAAAATCAAAAAAGGTTCCCAATTGCCTTTTAGTTCCAAATATCGACAACTTTGATCATTTTTGTGCTTAATTTGTGGAGATGGGGATTTATTATTAGGCATACAGTTTCGTAGAAACTAGAAAGGTAGAGTTTCGTTGAAATGGTTACATTTCTAATATGACTAATACCTATATGTAATTACAATTACTAATCATTTAATATTTTCGTAGAAAGTGAACACTTTATGGTGACACATTTAAATTATTTAATGCATAATTTTAAACCCGTTTAATCACAGGAGACCATATTTGTCCCAGTTCACATAGGTCTCACAGAAATCGTTGTTTTTCCCTTACTATCATATTCAGAAATGTGATCTAAACGGTATTGGAAAGAGAATACAACAAACTATATATTCAAATCTAAACGAAAACCACAAAAAATTAAAATTTACCCCTTTCTGAAACCAAAGTTTCCGATAGCAATTTGAAAAAAAATTATAGAATTCTGTGAATTTTTTAAGAATTTTTTTTACATGAAACGAAAAAAAATGAGGTGCCAGTAAGGTTTATAATTCATTTATCTAATGAAATAAGTATGTGTTTTATTTTTTTTTTCATTATCAGTAATTTTAGTTAGAAAAAAAAGCAAAGTGAGCCATTTTCAACACTTTTTAAAGTTTTCGCAAAAGAAAATTTTATTTAAAAATATACATAGTAATTATTAATATAAAAATTTGAAAGCCTTTTTCATCACCTTTGGAAAACAGTTTTTAGTTTTTGAATACGTTAACACATGTTCCATTTATTTGGATTTTATTGCAAAGCGGGAATAATTTTAGCCACTGACAAAATACGCCAATTTTTTTAAGGGTTAAGACTCAATATTGACATGGTAGTTATTTTAAGCCCCGATGAAGTTTAAGTTAAAGCATTAAAAGTGTTGGTAAAGAGCTGTGTTTATATTCAAAGTAACTGTTTTATCTGTTTTTAATTCTAATTTAAGAATGTTCAATAAAAACAAAGTGGATGTGCACGTAGTATCTTTTTTGAATCATCGATTCGTCTTCTTATTGAGTTGATCTAGAATCTAGAGCAAAATAGTTTATGTCATTCTCTAACACCTTTTTGTCTAATTCGCCATTTATTGCTGTGGAATGGATTGATAGTTTTGATGAAAACACTTTTTTGTTTCAATGATTCGGTTGAATGACAATAAAGTGTTCTCAGTACTTAGCCTAGATTCTGTACACAGTGTTCATGATATTATGCCATGTCAACGAAGGAAAATAAAACCGAGAAAACAATGCATGACCTGACATACTGCTGCAAGCTTCACTTCAAATCGATGCCACCCCATATAACAGGTTTAAAATAAAATCTCTGAAGTTAAATTACTATCGGAATATTTTTATAATATTTTTTTTTTTTATATTTTAATTTTTTTTTTTTTTTCACTAGATTTTCATACACTTTTCCATATACATGATCATCTAGTAAATCCACGTTATGCAAGTCTAGTGTATTATATAAGTATAATTAATACAAAGCAATACAAGAACAACACGTTAATCTACCAAACTATTAAATGGGAATATTATTCACAGTCTCCAGATATTTTCATATCAGAGGGTTCGGCTCTGTGGAATTCCTAATTTGACCGATAAATCCTACTGATCCCTCAATATAAATATTTAAAAAATCTTTCGTAATTCTACATGTATTTAAAATGACTGATTTTTGCATTTTTATATACAAATTCTTTGACAAATCTAATATGCCTACATTTTTAATAAGAGAGCTAGGTGTAATGCCAGTAGCCGATTTTTTTTCATTTTAAAGATCCCAACAATGTTACAATAATTGTAAGTTATAAACAGGTTTTTGGAATAAAAGATAACATTTTCCTTATTGGAGCTGTGGGTGCATTTACCTGGGTCGAAATTCAATGCTGAATTCGAAATTTAATGTAATTCGAGCCGACAAAACGTTTTTTTTGGCCAGACATTACATGTTATTCCGCTGGGGCTACTAGTAATAATTATTATTTTGAATCTCGGAACTCGCGTGGGCAGCCATAGAAGTCTTTCCGAGCAATTCAGGCCCAAACGGTGCTTTATTAACGGTATTATGCAAAATTAAGTTATCGCCTCGCTTGTGGTCGCGACCTGACTACTAGTTGCTCGTAGGTAGACGTAGACAGTCAAAGGCAGTCAAAGGCAGTCAAAGGCAGCCAAAGGCAGACATAGGCAGTCATAGACAATCATAACGGTCGTAGGTGGTGTCATATTCTGCAAACTCTGCAAAATATTGTTTTACAACTGTTTTATGGAGATTTAAAATAAAAAGTAAATATGCAATAATTGACAGAGAATAATAAAATAACAAAAATAAATCAATCTGCAATCATTAGAGATAGTAACAAGTAACAAGTAGTCAATTGTATACGTAGACAATCATAGGAATTCATAGATAGCTGTAGGCAGACAGTCAGTTCTTATTAGATGTAAGTAGACATAGACATAGGCTTTTATAGTCATAGACAGTAATCACTGTAAATGTCTCATAGAACTGCTCCTTTTTATTAATAGAGACAGTTGAATGGGTGTCACAAACGTGCGTATAAGTTATTAAATTGGAATAATGCAAGAGAAATTATTAATAACTCATTTTATATACTATTATTCATCAGTAAAACAAGCTTCTTGATTCTCAGGATGCTGAGGACAGACTAACATAACGACGTGTGTGTTTTTTTTTGTGGCACGCAGCTGTTAATATTCTGAAATATTTATGTTCTGGAAACGCCCACACATTCTTTGATTACTTCCATTCACTCCAGTCATCAACACCCAATTTTGAAAAGATTTTTTTCCATATGCCCATATGTACGATTTAGACTCTACCACAAACGATATTTTTCCATTGAACTCTTTGTGCCTTACTCGACAAGTATGTTTGAAAAACTAGCATAAACTAGGTACTTGACATAATATGCAAATGATAGTGCATAAGACATTTTATGTTCATATTGCACACATGATATATTGTGCACATGATATATTATGTAAATGACATATTGTGCATTGACGTATTATGCTTATGACATATTGTGCACATGACATATTGTCCACATGACATATTGAGTATATGACATTTTATGCTCATGACATATTGTGCACATGACACATTGTGTACAAAACATATTATGCATATGACGCATTATGCACAAGACATATTGTGCACATGACATATTATGCACATGAAATATTGAGCATATGACATATTGTGTATATGATATATTGGGCACGTACAAAATGCTCCCAATTCATAGCAAGTAGTGAACATTTGTAATGATCACCGATTTGCTAATGGAAAATTATGATAAATAGATATATCATTTAGAAATAGGAAATTATTATTACTATTATTATTATTATTACTTAATCATTAACATAGGTTTTGTTATTAATTCGTAGAACTTCATTTAATTTAAAAAAAAAATGATCAAAATAAATTTAAATGTAATTAGATTCTTATTAACATATTTATTTATTTATTTACGCCATTAGGGCTTTTACAATAATCATAAAACAAAAAGAAACAATAATATTCAAACTATGTTATATCATTGTTTCTCTTCCTAACAGTGGCGGCTCGTGACTTTTGGTGAGCTAGAGTGCTAATATTAACAAAAATGGCATTATTGATGTCGTTGTAGCCGAAAAATATTTTTTATTTTTTTTTAGAAAATTTATTTTTTGTATGAAGATTTTCAGGAAATTTCAGTTTTGCTGTGCGCCGCACAGATTTCCTGAAAATCTTCATACAAAAAATTAATTTTCGAAAAAAAAATAAAAAATATTTTTCGGCTACAACGACATCAATAATGCCATTTTTGTTAATATTAGCACTCTAGCTCACCAAAAGTCACGAGCCGCCACTGCGTTCCTAAGTAAACGAGAAACAGAATTTTTGAAATTTCAGAAATAAATTTTGGTAATGAATAAACGAAAATATCAACTGAACTAAATTTATTTCCAAGCCTATGTAGTCTTTATATAATAATATAATTTTCTATTTTTATAATATTGTTGAGTTTTTGCAGAAACCAGTTCGAATAAATAAAAGATAATAATAATCACGTCTTTTTATTTTATTTTCCTCAATGCACTAAACTTACACAAATAAAACACCATTTCTACAATAAGAATTCCTCAGGGCTTCCTGTGTGGACCTGATGTAAAAAAAAAACTTGTAGATCCTATTGTTTCCTTATGATAATATGAACGTATTGAACAAGAAAGTACGTTTCGGTATGTAAGAATACTTACTTACCGAAAAAACGTTACAATAGGCATGTAGGTTTCGATTATTCATATAATAAAACATAACATCTACTATAATTACAATCAACTAATTTACAAGCAAGACGAACAAATTGATAGCTCTCCCTATTTATTAGAGCGTGTTACACAGATGTATGTATTTGATTGAACACCAGGAAAACACGAGAAGAGCTAATCTACAACATACCGTAATACAATAACATCTTTGTTTTTTAATAAAGACGCATATTGACACGTATGCCTTCAAATGATGTAAAAGCAGCCCAGGTAAAAGGGTTGCTTTTCTAGAAGGATTTGCATTGTTTTAAATTTATCCAATTTAGTTTTGGTATTAGCAGAAGCGGCATTAATTGCTTTTAATTTTAGGGGTATGGAGAGTTAAAATATGGCCTCCGTTGTCGAGGGGAAAGGCTCTCAACTTGCATTCAGAAGGTCGCAGGTTCAAATCCCGGCGAGTCCAAAATAATTTTATTTGATTAATTTGTTTTATTTAACAATTAATTCATTACAAATAATAATCGTATATTGGGTTACGTTTCAGATTGGAATATAGTCTTAGTATTGTCCTGGTGTAAGACCTCCATTCAGATTTGAAACGTTTCTTAAAATGGTTTTAAAAGTGACCACATCTGAATAGCCAGGTACTTTCCAACATTCCTTTTCTCCAATCTTATTCCATTCCCCACTACCTTCAGCTTTACAACGTACCCCAATTGGGGATGCCATATTCTCGCTGGTTCCAGAGAGCAGTTGGGAATCTAATAATTAATTGAGTATTCACATAAAAAATAAGTATAGTTTGAGGTAATGGATAAGAAACAAGACAGAGAAAAAAAGCAACGGTCGTAAAATGTAACTGGGAACGAACGCAGGATCTTTGTCTTCTTCAGACAACTGATCGATCATTGTGACCTGATTTTTTCATCTTATTTTTGTCAATCTATCATTTCAATTTCAGAATTTAAAATATCATTTAATAATGAATTTCTAACATATCTTTTATAAACGAGTATTAAATCGAGACGATGAATTAGCGTAGGCATGTATTATGTTACTATTGTGTATTATTACTAGTTATTGCGAAATATTTTATAATAATACAGTCACAAATACAGGTATATTAACAAGTATACCTGTATATAATATGTAGGAAGAACGAGGTGAGCGAACTTGAAGTCGATTTCAATTATACAAACGCGATGAGCTGGATGAGCCTATGTGCCAAAATTCAGATATTATATTTATTTAAACACGTACCACGCAGACCAGGTTCGGAGGTACGAGTTGCTATGTGGGCAATTCACTGTTAGGCTTGTCGAATTTAAATTACTTCATAATAATATGATGCTCTGAAAGAAACTAATTTATTGTACTGCTCTCATAAAACTCCATTAATTTCGTTATGTTAAAAAATATCTTTTATAAGAACTTAGTTTCTTTACCAGTACATACATATATTTCCAATTTCTGGCCATCTTTTGCCCCGCTAGTTAGTAGCCAATTCAGAGAAGTGCGTGCGTTATTCGACAATTAGTCTATCTGCTGAGTTTCAGCTCGATCAGATGTCGGGAAGTGGGTTAATTTCCACCTCAAAGATTTGCATCCAGTCAAGAAAACAAAATCGAAATTCAAAAAGATATTTTCAAAAAATAATTGCGGACATAACCGCGCCTTCTTCAAAGCAGTGTAAAAACCTTAGCAGTTTAACTACTGTTTTCAAATTCAAAGAAAGTAGTGCAAAAGGTATGAACATATAAACAAATGCTTTTCTAATTTATTTCCTAATGTCAGTTTTGTGAAATATTTACTACCTTAAAACAACTAAAAAATGGTAATTAACGAACTGTACTTAAATTACTTTAGCATTTAGCGATACTAGATTATGAGGCGTAATAACGCAAATCAAAACTGATATTTACATATTTTTAAAATAAATTTGTGGGCAGATAAATCATTTAACCAAATTATATGGAAATCAATATCTACACTAATCGTTTATAATTTTAAATTATTCATAATTACAGAGTAACCCGGCATGCGTTGCTATGCCACTCAAATAAAGAAAGTTGTTCTGTTTCTTGTTTCGTGTTTCTGCTTTTGGAAACACAATAGTTTTTGTTTTCCTTAAAAATCAGAAGATTGTCCGACCCGTGCGTAAACCACATACAGCTCTCCGAGTGAGAAGTGTGGATTTTCCAAATTTACTCCTGTTATCCCCTACTGCTATTAGGCCTCCTTTACAATTATTTCCTCTGCCATACCTCGTCCCCCACTCCTCTTTCACCCCTCTCCTGCGATTCCTGTCCCTTGCGTCCCCATCCCTTTCCCTCCCACCTTCCCTCCATACCGTTAAACTGCATGAAATACACACAACTCGCGCGCCACCTATTAAGCATGTTTATACAAATTTCATAACGCCAGAGTTCACCATTATATGCATAGAAACCTTCACGGGCCTGCGCACAACCAATCACCAAAGTTTTATCGCAATCGAATGCATGGTACAAGAACGCATTCGGGACATATAAAAAAACTTTTATTTTTATATATAAAGATTATAATTTAGGATTGTTAACAAATGAAAACATTTTTTTTTCTTGTTAAGTTAACAGTAATACTATAGTTTATTTAGTTTCTTAAAACCCCGTTCGTTCGTAACATCATTTTACTATTCACTTGACTGTAGCATATTATTTATATAATCTCCACCCAACCAACACAGCCATATTATAAACAACACGACTACATGTACGGAGTTTATAGTCATGAATTGGCACTCTTTGACTATATGATAGGTACGTACTAAGTAAATTCAAATCTCGCCCTGGTATGTGCGACTAACGGTGCAAAATACGTATTGAGAACGGACATTGCCATCGAGTGAATCACTTTATCGATACTCAATTTGTAATACTAAAGCCTCTAATGGTAATAATACTGTTTAATACAATGGTTTTCCTTATTTTTTGTTTTGTTCACCTGTGGAAGGTGAGTGGGAATCACCTACGTAATATTATTAAAAGTTAAACATCATACCATTATAAATACTTCGTAATGCTAAGCATTGAATGGTTTTTGTAATATTGGGAGACTTAATTCCTAATTATGGAGGCAATTTCGTGTTCTATTTATCCAAGAAAGATTTAGAACGCAAAGAGGACGCCTAATTATGGAGGCAATTTCGTGTTCTATTTATCCAAGAAAGATTTAGAACGCAAAGAGGACGCCTAATTATGGAGGCAATTTCGTGTTCTATTTATCCAAGAAAGATTTAGAACGCAAAGAGGACGCCTAATTATGGAGGCAAATGAAATTCACAAAAATCAAATTAATATTAATAAAGACGAAAGGGCTAATCTCAATAGTTCTCGGTATCTGGTAATTGACAGCTACAACAAAAGTAAAAATAGAAAACCATTTTAAGTTATACTGTAGCTTGTAGATGGTTGGAACTGGCAATACAGCATAGCATCTAGCACACACTTCACCACAATCTTCGATTGCAAACCAGCCCTGATGGTGAAACTATAATGCTGTCCGAAACTAGCTAAAGAAAGACGTGGCACAACACGGCATAATAACTTAAAAATAAATCACTATAATACTTTTGGTTTTGAAAATCTCAATTAAAGATTTAAAGATTTAACAAATTAATGAATAAAGAATGAATGTTTAATGAATTATTCAATTAATTAAATAATGAACTAATTTAATTAATTTTTAAATTATGATTGATAAGGAAGGCAAAGGCATATCGAAAGGCAAAGGTGTTGATTTCGACAACTATTGTAAATTATTGTAAAGTGTAATAGAAAAATAATCATAATTGTGATTTGAGATTTATTAATCTTTGGAATTCAGATAAAAATTTGTTAACAAGACCCAGGCTCAATAATTAGTGGTACCTAAGGCATTTGAAAAATATTTTGTCATTGCATTTGCTGCAGATTTCCCGTGTCATCCAGTATACCAATTGAAAAATTAGGTGAAAATGCAACGAACTCTTTACGCTTATTTGTGGAGAAACAGTTGAAATCAGATTTGAATTATTCCCGTCATACTCAAACTACAGGTAGGTATATCAAAGAAGTAGATGAATAATAATATTAATTACTAAAGCTATATTTATTGTAGCTGAACGTACCGTTCATTATCAAGTGAAGGCCACGAGCGAAGTAACATAACTCGCGCTGGTGAACTCATAAATATAAATGGAGCTTTCCCTTTACCAGGTGAGTCACTGTACCTGGGTGACACCGGCCTTCATTAGTCGCAGTGTCACCTCGCGATTATTATAGAGTTATCCACGATAAGATATTATACAAATTATAAAATGTTTGTCAACGATTTTTATGAAAAAACAACGTTAAGACAGAGATAGGTTGGGTTACTGATAAATTTACCCTGAACTATCTGTGAAACTGCTCCCAACCCCCTGGAGCCTGATAGACTATGGCATCCACAATTGGGGTATGTTTTGATACTAAAGATAGTAGGGAGAGGAAGGAAATGTAGTTTCAAGTGTAGCCATTTCAAGCAACGCGTTTCAATTCTGAATGGTGGTCTTACACCAATGGTCCGATCCGCTTGATAGTCTCCCGTCTTAACAAACGGGTTGCAATCTTTAGAGCACAGGCGTTGGGTGGGAATGCTGTCCTTGTTCTACCGATATTGCAATGGAAGATGCTCCGAGGAACTAGCATCATTGATCCCCTCGGCACCGGTGCATAGTCGGGAAACATGCCAAACGCGTGCCCAACATAATATGTACACGGTTGATATTTGTCACACGAGAACGGGTCGTTTCTATGACTCGTTCTTGAGTTCAACAGCTCGGCTGTGGAACGATTTGCCGCCTCTATGTTTCCTTCTTCCTACAACATGGGTCTCTTCAAGACCCATGTTCACTCCTTCCTCTCCTCAAAAAGACCCTCCACACAGCATTTCACTAGATGACACAGGCATTGAGGGAAGTTGATGTAAAAAAAAGGCGATAGTGAGAGGATCTTCCACTCTGGAACGTGACGCAAATATACCTTACGTTATTTAAAATCATCAAATTGTGAAAACACAAATAAAACCGAATTGCGTAGGTGTGGATTTGGACCCGCGACCTCCGGATCGCTATTCGAGAGCCTTGCCCCTCGTCCATGGAAGCCGCCTGACTTGATATATTTTGAATAAAAGTTAGAATGCAAAGAAAATATAAGTTATTCTAGTTTAATATCCCGCAGAAAGCATTGTTTGTATTAAAAAATAGTTGTATTAAATAATTATGTCTTGTATAAACAAAAATAAAAATACATTTTTTATTTATTTTTGGGTTTCAGTGGGCTTTCAAAAATATTAAAATATTTGACTTACCGTTCGGACAGGAGAAGAGGTTTTCCTGAAAGAAAAAATATACAATTAATATTTTCACACAAAGCGTTCACATGATCACGATACAATCTTTCACGTCGAATTGGTTTGGCAATACAAAATATTACGCAAAGTGAACCAAAGATAAAATTACACTTTAATTTACTGATTATAAAAAAAGAAAATTTCCCACAAAAAATAAAAATAATTATAACACTTGGTAATTATTGTATGCATTTAATTGATGTTTATCTTAAACAATGCGATATACTGCGTGGTGCAATTTAATTTATCGCAATTGTTGACCTCTGAGAGATAAAGCCTTAACTTTCGATTTTTTTACTCGGTCTGTGAAGTCACGAGTTTCTGTAATATTTTTTCATTGCCTCAGAAATCGACGTTTGATTTGGCCGAAAACTCACCGGAGAAACTGTATTAACTTACGCAACGGTTATAATTTGTCCGTTACTCACCGAGATAACTCTACATCCACCAAGAAAAAAGACATAAGCGAGTAAAACACTTAAATGGAGATAATATTAAACTTCTGAACTTTATTAGTTAATTAATTTATACCAACAATTTGTGATATGTAATTTGATTTTAACTATCAGGAAATTGAAAGGGAAAGTCATAACATTTATTAATAATATTAATATTGCAGAAAGAACACAATTCGTAATACCTACTATAATTGGTTCTTTGTGGTAATTCAAACTAAATGTTCTTTTAGGCAAATAAATTATTTGTATCAGGCTCCAATGATGTTTAATAGCCTTCCAAAACATATTAAATAATCTAATTACTTGTGTACTTTTAAAAAGATTTTTGTAAGCCGAGGATTGCCAACATTTTAAACTTTATCCTTTCTAAATTATAAGTATAATATATTGTATAATCACCTAATTTTATTTATCATCTTTGTCCCTTTTTAAATTAATATTTTTTTCTCACTGTTCAACTTTGTACTTTTTTAATTAATAGCATAAATACATTATTTAAAATAAACCCATTATTTGTAAGAAACGTTAAGGTAACAATATATAATTGTTATATGTTTTTGGGGTGTTATGCCGTGTTGCGCTACCTCCTTTTTTAGCCAATGTTTCAGACTCTGTAACGTTGGCTAACGTAGGTAGCGCAACACGGCATAACACCTCAAAAACAAATAACAAATATACTTTTAGCCGTGATAATCTGGAATCATATCGGGTAACAATATAGTTCTCTCTGAAAAGTGTCTTCGCTTTATTAATTCATCTAAATCCTTAGCCGTATTGGCTGATAGTGGGATGAAAGTAATTTAAATGCGTATCAAAATAATTGGTATCACTTTTGATTTGCGTATTATTTGTAAAGAGAAAAACTGTCTGTTTTTTCCCTTCTCCAAAATGGCGGTACAGTATGATAATCTAAATTTCACACATCAAACCGAAACTGAAAGCCATTGCTCACATGTGCTAGCTATAATGTAATAAAAAAAACTCCCTGACCCATATGCATCGCAGCAACTGGACTGAGTCGGCCACAAAACAATCGAATCTGCTGGCAAAGAAGCTGACAGGAAAATCATTAATCGTTACTAATAATCTGCATTGTTCATCATAGAGATCCGAATATCGAAAGTGGTCAACTAACAATAGCCCAACTGGCAAACTAGGAGAGCCAACACGCCTACCGTCAGGAAACCAATAAGATGTTGCGATACTGTTTGAAGAAAGTAATTTTTCTGCACGATTATTATTTATTCACGATAACTCTTATAAACATTTTTTTATGAATACCAATTTCATGTACGCCTGGGTGAAGTTGTCAATCAAAAATAATGATTTGAAAACAGTTTTGGTGAGTTATATACACTCGCAAAGAACTTTGAAACAAAACACGCAAATAAACTTTCGATTGTTTTAATCTGGTACACGGAGTCACGAGTTCTCATAATATATTTTCGACTACCAGTAATTTTGTTAATGAGATTTGTTAATATGCCGCTTAATTGTGGCGAAAAGGTTAAAATTTTTGGGTTCGAATCATAAAATAAAATCGTTAAAGAAATCCTTTTTTTTCACAAAAGTAAACATTAATTGATTACTGAATGCAAGATATTAAATAGTGACTGACTCAGCGTAGCCTTGACATTTAGAACATTGGATTAGCAAACGAATTGTCAATGAATACGAGGATATTTTCAATGAGTTTAGAGATACGAAATGTCTTTAACACACAAAGAATTTTATCAAATTAGTGCTTCATCTGGAAGGTCTATAATATTAGACTCTTATAGTTGCTATTTTATTGCTCCTCACTCGTTGTTTGCAGTTTAAATGTTCTTTAATATCCTTAAATGAAGACATCGGTTTAACTTCCTTGAGTCACGTTAATAATAGTTGTTCAAGGCTATCTTAAGTGTCTAAGACATTCTCTTGCTTCGTGAAACTCCCAACGGACTCGAGGTGTTTGGCATTCCAGACACAGCCAACAAACAGTCTCACAACCCACACGTTAACGCATAAGAACACTGTATTTGCATGTCTCCGTTTTGCACAAATATAATTAGCTATTTATTGAAGCGTAAAATCGAAATGTTTCGTTTAGAGGAAACGTAAATAATTTCAATTTCTGATGGAAAAAAGGTTGTTATTATTTTACATTAAATTCAAACATGATACGGAAGTTTTATTTTTGTTTATTTAAAGAACATGAAACACCTTCACGTATGCTTTTAATATCTATCAATCTACACAGGGACAGACAAGTGAAAATCTAAATCATTTTATTCATTGCAAAATACTCGCAATAATGATTTTAGATTAAAAAAACAATCATATCGGATTTTTGCAAGGGGAATGTAGATTTTTATACAGGAATAATTTAATTAAATAATAATATATTGTAATATGTGCATACCTCTGAATGAGTTAAATCCAATATTCCTAGGAAGAGGATGGCGACCGCTAGGGCCGCCCTGAGCCTTATCAACATCGTCGAATTCTGAAAAAAAAAACAAGAACAGATTATTAGCAACAAGATTAAATAACAATAATAAAAGAACATAGAAAGTATGTAAGAGACACACTTAAGAGGCTAGACTTTGGACGACACCCGCAAAACCCGCGTCTGTCATTCTGTCCCGCTCACAACGAGCTCACGCACACTTACAATACATGCGAATGCGAAATGTGCGAATGAGACAACGCTCAAATTTACCTACAGAAATCGCTCGAAAAGGGGTTCATGGAGAATACACTTTTCTACACCGAAACTTTCACGAAATTGAAATTTTTAAAAATGTATATTTTTTAGAAAGAAGAAGCTACGTCGGTAGCTTTTTATAATTTTATAATCCTTTATGAGAGTTGAGTTAGAAGCACTTTTTCCTTAAATAATATTTTTTGATAAATCGTACATGTTTGACAGTGAATGTTTACGTTAATACGAAACGCATCGAAAATTCGAAAACATACCGACAAATTTTTTACCCTCTAAAAGGCAGTATAAAAAAATATATTCATTTTGTGCAATTTTCAATGTAGAAAAGTGTTTTTTCCCGGGCGTCCTTTTTGTATGGGCCGAAAAGCGAAGTCTATCGTCTTAAAACGTTCCTCGTAGCATGAATATCTATTAACTTGGACGGAAAAGGGAATATTCATAAGACAAGAAACGTAAAAAAACAATAGTATAAAGTATTAGAAACAGATATGAAGGTATTTTTCCGTAATATATATCGGAAATACATGCAAGAAAACTTAAAGTAATAATTTACTTTTTTGAGGTAAAAGGAAATATTAATAAGATACGATTTGTGACATTGGTAGGAAATTTGACAAGACAGGAAAATCTTCATGAAAGCAACAAGCTAGAACAATGTAGGTATGATTTCAAAACTTTTGCTTACACTGAATGCATATTATACAAATGCACAAAATGAAAATATGCATCTGTAAATTGGCAAGACAGGAAAACGAGCCATGGAAAAGCATTCGTGACATGATGTTCCTATAATAGTCATACCTACATAACGTCTAATGTTGAAATACGTACATACGACTACGCCGAGTTATGTAGGCAGATTTACCGCATTCTTATGTATACGAAAAACTAGTTTCCTGCCGCCAAAGTGATCGTCCTACTGACAGACTAAACAGAAATTCGTGTTGCAACGATGTTCTTTCTACCAAGACCTAAAGTGGGTAATGGGTGGAAGGTGTTGATCTACGATTAATATAAAATTTAAAAAGATTTAAACAACAATCGTTCCTACGTATTATCCCACGTCTAAGCAGTGTTTAGCTCTTGGGTAAGTTATAGGTATGTTGACAGGTAAGGGTATGATTACCTAATAGTTGAATGAAGGAAGTTCTGTTAAGTCGCAGAGGAAATTTACATCCTGTACCATGCCTGCTTTATTGAGGTCGGAGCTGAATTTCCTTAAGGTTTAACCGTACATACTAGCACCATTCCAATGTGATTAAATATGCATTATACATCACGCTGGCTTTACGGTATTTGAAGTAAATTGTAATTTTAATTATCGAAGAAAGCAAACACTTTGCGGCTTGATATTATACCAAATGAAACCAATACTTTGTTTTAGATCACTTTATTTTGATTTACATTGGTCGACCAGTTTCGGTTGACTCAACCTTCATCAGGACAATAATATTGTTAAACTAAATCATAATTCAGAGAAACAATATCAGGTTGACAAAGTGGAGAGAAAAAGCATATGGGAGAGGGAGAGAACATTATAGAGTGATTGGTGGAGGGGTAGAAAGAGGGGTAGGGGGCGAGCTAAAGGAAGGGTGGGGGTAACACAGGGGAAAGGGAAAAACTTTAAAATCGCACTGTTGATTCATTCTAGCTGTTTGTTTAAAATTTGGAAATTATTTTTCTTAGATTTTGAAATTTATAAAGCTTATAAATTATTCAGGCATATTCCTATTCTATTTTTATTATTATTTTTATATCTATAAAAAAATAAAAGCAATACGCCTGAATAATTAAGAAGCTTTAGAAATTTCAAAATCCACGAAAATAATTTGCCAAATTTTAAACATACAGTTAAAGTTGTTCCCTTTCTCCCCATGTAACACCCACCCTTCCTCTAGCCCGCCCCCTACCCCTCCACCAACCAGTCGATGATGTTTTCTCCCTCTCCCATATGCTTTCTCTCTCTATTTTGTTTACCTGGTATTGTTTCTCTGTATTATGATTTAGTTTATATATTATTGTCCTGATGAAGGTTGAGTTCAAGCGAAACCGGTCGACCAATATAAATCAAAATGAAGTGGTTTAAAACAAAGTATTTGTTTCATTTGGTGTAATTTTAATGTTTTCTTATATAATTTCCTAGAAATTTTTGATTCTAAATTATGTTTAATATTTCTAAATTATGATTCTATATCTATGTTTCATAGAACTTACTAAAAATAATGTTATTGGATGTTTTATATCGGGTTTTTAATGACATGATTAAAAACGCTTAATTATGAAGCAGAAAATCTATTTGCATGTCCCACTAAAAGCTCTCGAATGGTGATTTATTTATTTGCTTACTGGCAACGAGCTGGTATATTTGGAAGGTCACAGTTTGCCCTATTTAACTCTGAAATCACTAATTCAGCAATATTTATTTAAAAAAATCCATTTGTCGATAATTAAATACTGAATTTTGTTGTCCTTATCGCTCTTCATAATATGCCCTTGTTATAAACTGGTTTATTACTAATATTTACGTTTTTACAATATATTATACTTCTGGGACTTACGACCGACAATTACCGCCTACGAATTGAATCTAAGAGATTGAGCTGTCGTCAACCGGGAGTACTCCCCGGGTGAATCTACTCTAACTGCTTGACATCCGTCGAAACATAAGTTCTAAGCCTATAACGACATCTTTTAAAAACTACTGAAACTACGTGTAAAGACACTACAGACACTATCATAAAACTCTATGTGTTCTGGTGAAGGACACGGAGAGTATCATCTAATATATTTGATCTACTTGCCTCTAAACTCGTTAATTCGATTGCGCTAATTCAGAAATATAAAATAATACCATTTGTAGACAATCAGACTATAATAATTCGGGAGTTTTCACACAGGTGCTTGCTCAATAAATTAACCATCTCATTCCCAGCGGGGCTCGCAGCGGCCACGTTGAGCGGAGGAGTGACTTCGCCGACCGCGTTGCCGGCTTCTCTCGCGCGGTCGGGTCGTGCCGGTTCCCACAATCGCTGACGGCGCAACCAGCACTGGCACACTTACACATGAAGCAGATCTCAATCGCGACTTGTCAATTTCCCCATTGAACTAATCCCGACATTCCCAACCCGGGCGGTGCAGGAGGCGAAATAGGTGACACTTTTTTTGAAAATTTTTCATTTTCATTGTAAGCAATTCTAGCAAAATTGATTCTTTACACGTCATAATGATAATCATAATCATCATCAATATCCTCATCAAACTAATCCAGTTTCGCGGGTAGGAAGTTTGAGAAGTTTGCTTGATTAATTTGAACCAAATTTCTTGTTTCTTTTCGTCCAAAACTCCACAGATGATTATGGAATTGTGGTTGCGAACAGAAAATAATTGCGTTGTCCTAAAATTTTAAGATCAAAAGGATACCGATCAAATAGATAAGGATACTCACCGTACAATGGTTTTTTACTGCCTCATTGGCAAAAAAAGGAGTTTATCATTATTTATTTTAAAACAACCCAAATGCGAAACGTTTATATTATTTATGAAGCCATAAAATATTACAAATATCTTCCCATTGACTATACTGTGTCAATGGCCAATCAGAACAAATAAATAAAAATAACTATTTTTTAAAAACAACTAACATACGTTCATATTTTATAGGAAACAGTTTTCCAGCGTAAGATTTGTAGGTATATGTGACCGAAAAGGATTTTTTGTAATATAAATTTTGTATATATATTAATAAAAAAAACGTATAAGTTAACAATATAGCGCAGTCTTGATGTGAATTCAATTGCAAATTTTCAATTCTCATCAAACCAGTACTTGGTTTCACTTTGAGCAAATACCTTGGCTTTTATCCGACATTGCTAGTTTGCTAGCTGGTTATGGTCACTCTCAAAGGATGTTCAGACTTAAGTTTTTTTTTGTAAATCTTCTAAACCATGTCCTTAACACATAAGTTCCATTGAACCCTATCGTATAGATTGACACGCCAGCGTAATGCCTCAAAATTATAAACTTTGCTCGATCTTATTCATTTTCCCACTGTTGTTTTTTAATAGGTTGAGATAGGAATGCTTAAGAGATTGCGAGATTATGCGTGTACCTATTGTCAAGTGTGACTGAAGTATCAGATTTTAATTGATTAATTATGTAAGCTTCATGGCACTTCTAGTACCCTTTTTAACACGTATGTGAAAATTGTGCAAATATCACGCAGATTGCGTAGGTATTTATTCTGTTAAAACCAGTTACAAAAGATCGCACAAAACAATGGCAAAAATTAACAACAGAAATTTCAACACACAATTGAAGTGGAATATTATAATTCTAAGTTCTATTAAATAAATTATTACTGCTGTAAATAAATTGTTTCTAATAATCAAAATATCATCGAATTTTGACAACACCAAAACAGTGGAGTATTAAAACTACCTTAGTATTAAACCATTACATCAAGCCATTAAATCTTACTTCTCGTCTCTTATGCAGCGTTTAATTATTATGTTTTCGTTTGTCTTACACATCATTTAAACTCACTTATTAACTTTTCTCCCATTCCAGAACAAACTTTGCTTAGTGGGTAGATGTAAACCTGTTTATTAGCTTAAATTAAATTAATTAATTTGATTGCAGTTTTTGCAGTCCGGTCAATGTACATATTCAATGTTAACTGTCTTACGTACAAGATATTCATGTTTTATTTTTACACGAACTCCACGTAGAAAGCCCTAAGTAAAGTATTTCCTCTCTTAGTAAGCAATTCGATGCTCAAGTAGAAGAAGTTCTAAGAAGAAAAAGGATAGGAATCTGGGGGTCAGTGTGTCTAGAAGTGATGGACGTATAATCCATCCCTGCCACTGCGGTGCAAGGCGATGAGTCGAAAGAGTTCGGCTGGAGAGGTCTAAGTTAGGTCTCCCTCAACCAGCCTCGTAGTTGGTGGTGTAGTGAACCTACCCCTGGCCTTACTAACTTCTATGGGTCTCGGGACCAGTTGTAATGTACCTGTGGGGCTACCCGGCACCCGTTGTAATGATCCGTAGTCGTCTACCCTTGGTTTTTCTATTCTTTCCCTTTAACACTAGCTGTCGGGATCTACTGGCTACGCTACCCTTATCTTTTGGCCTTCGATCAATATACCCTTATATCTAGCTACACCTAACTTTTCCTTAAACCCCTGCGATTTTCTCACAGTAAATAAGATTTAAGATTTTATTGCACATTATTCCTATTTACCACGTTGTGTGATTTTTTGATTCGGTAATTACATTTGCATGTGTAAATGAATACACATACACATGTAGAGGAAATAATGTAGTGTGTGTGGTAACCTCAAATTCTTTCGGAGTAAAGTGTGAAAGAATCTCGTTTGATAAACTAACCCCGTTTTTTAGATTGTTTTATTTTATTTTCAAACCTATACTCGTATTACCCGCCTTTTCTCAACTTGAACGGAGTGTGTCATTGACGCTAATCCTACAGTGAATTGTCGATTTTTCCTGTCTGGATTTACATTGGATTATATTAACATGACATGGACAGTGTGAATTATGACATGCATGCCAGAATCCTTGCGAAGCTCTCGATGTCGTCGTACTGCACCTAAATGGTCAAGTTATTATTGTTATTAGTATACACTACATGTACTGGGGAAGAGGAAGGTGAGGAGGGGTGATAGGAGGATCTGGGGAATGTTGTTTCCTGAATAAGTCGGCTCCTCCTCTAACCAAATAGATACTGGTGACCAACATTCCGGACAAAGACTCAATCATTACGTTTGCTAGGATGGTCCTTAAGTCCTGATTTTGTTCTCTTGCATGAACTTCATTGCTACGAAAGGGTCCCTTCACGCCAGATGAAAGCGCGCAGAGTCCTCATGTCACTTCCAGTATTATCCCGACTTCCTATCCTCCAGATTTGATTTTAACTCGACTGATTCTAGAAGGGGTATGTCCATTTCTTCCCTTATCATGACTCTACTCGCGTTGAGTGCGTACGGAGCCGTTTGAGATGATCCTTTCGTCTCCTACGAGGATAATCATTGGCTTGCGTTCCTCGCCTCCAAGAGCTGACATAACTTCTACCTTGTAAAAACTATGTTTGCTTTCAGGTCGACACTACTGGTAGTATGCAATAGTGCTACAGACTTATTCTCACGGAATACCACGCCGACGTCCCCTCCACATAACTTCGCAAAACTTGGGATACCTTCGGTCGAAACGCCTCCGTCAGCGAATCATACCCTACCATTCCAAGTGGCATTTTCTTTTTATTCTGTCTTTCATGCCTTTTCACTCTGCATGACCCCGCGAAAGGGATTAACTTCCAGTACCCCGCGTGATTGCTCAGTTTACGTTGACATCCCCTATCGCATGATAGCGCAAGAAAAAAAGCCCTCTTTGTCTCATATCTTGTGGGGATATAATTTCAGTGACGCCATTGCATTCCCCAATCGTGAAGTCTATGTTTCGCAGGTCAAGCGGGATTTTGGAAGGGTTTGATTGAGAGAACATTACCGAAATAATGTTGATTTCATTTTTTGTAAGGAAGCCTGAAAGAAATTTGACATGATAATATTGTTGTTAGTAAACAATTATAATGTTTAAATTCAATTCTCCAAATTTCATTTTTGAACTAATATCCAGTATGGTATGGATGTTCCCGTCACTCCACTTTGGTTCGGCATACCTCAGAAAAACCCTACTAATCTGGAAGACCGTACGGCTACGATTTATGGCCTGGACCTTTTTTTTGATACGCAAAAAAAAATATAAGTTCGTTGAACCCACATTGATAATAGATTTAATTTGGGACAAATCTCGTAATTACACATTGAGAATAATATTTAAAACACAATTATATCCTGGAACATAACTTCTTTTATCATTGGTTTTGTAGATTGGCAGATCCTCTCAGGTATCGGGACCATGTACGACCTGTAATTTAATTAAAATGTTTCTTTCACTCACCTGAACGAAGCCTGATTACGTACATGTGGGGAAAATATTAAAAGTAAAAACCTTCCTGTCACTATGATTCGGTAATTTAGTCCCCAGAAGTAGTAACACCCATGGATCTATGTCACACTTTTATTTGAGTTTAAGAAAATACGTAGGTTATTAATTATTATTTGTTAACATTTTTATTTTCTTTTGTTTTTTTTTTTTTTGGGACTATTAAAGATGACATTTATACGTAGGTATATGTTGATATTATTTTGAATATTTGTATTATCTTGATTATATGATATATTGAAGAAACTACAAGCGCGTAGGTATTGTTTATTATCGTTGAACAATTGCAAATTGGGGGATTCAAAAACAAGCAATAGTTTATTTTATATTATTATTATGCTCGCGGAAGATCGAAGGTGACATTTGTATGTAGGTTATTTATTTTGATGTTGTTTTGATATTATTATTTTGTGTGTACAAGTTTGAAAATGATATTTGTACGTTATTATTGACTAGACTAATTTTATATTTCAAATCAAAATTCACGCGATGCACTCCCTTCTATTTTTAAAACACAAAGTTACGTTATTATCAACTCACAGAAGCTAAGTATTTCATTCACTTTGGTTATTATTTTGGTTTTGATAATTCAAATTAATTTTATTATTTAATTAATTCACCCGCGGCGCACTGTCATTCACTGCAGCTAATTTTCAATAGAGTATTTTAACAAGCCGAATAATTAATTTATGTACACGAACTATTGTTCCTCAATTTTATATTTCAAATCAAAATTCGCGCGATGCACTCCCTTCTATTTTTAAAACACAAAGTTACGTTATTATTAACTCACAGAAGCTAAGTATTTCATTCACTTTGGTTATTATTTTGGTTTTGATAATTCAAATTAATTTTATTATTTAATTAATCCACTCGCGGCGCACTGTCGTTCACTGCAGCTAATTTTCAATAGAGTATTTTAACAAGCCGAATAATTAATTTATGTACACGAACTATTGTTCCTCACGAAGTCACAAACTTAAAATCCCTTAATATTACGATGGATACTTTCTCCCAACATTAACAAACACTTGTCACTGTTTATCACGACTCTATTAATTCTTCGGTGGCTCGCCGGTACCCAGCCCTTCGAATATCTTGTCCAAAAAAGGTGCCAGGTGTGGACTCAGGACGCACACCTCGTCTTCCGTAGGGCGCTTTATAATTGCAAATTCGGACAATTTCAACTTTCATTTGGATATTTTTTTCCTGATTCTCTATCTCCAAAATTAAATATGTCCGTTTTAATTATTTCTTTGTCTGGCCGCCGATAAGTGTAACTCACCCTTTTGATGCAATTTTGGTTTAAACTTTTTCTAGAATTCTGCAATCGGTCTTTCCTTAATAATCGGTAAATTTCCTCGGCTAATAGTGACTTTACATCTGAAATAATTATCACTTTCCACTCTTCCATTTATTATTTTGTTTAACGTTTGCGGCAGGTAAGAATTCAATAGTATTTCGGCTTAATTCTCATGGTGACATGAAATTGTTTCTGTCATTTACTTGATTCACCACATTCCTTGCAGTTTCGTGCAAATAATTCATTTTCCGCGTCCGTAGATGTTTACAACTATTTTTTTTATCTTTCGTCCCTTTTCATGATCAGATATAATATTCGTAAAACTTTGTCTGGTAATAACTAATATCACCTTATTAATTCAGAATTCATTTTCTTAATGCGTTTCAAATAGCTCTAAAGTCTAGTACGTACCTGTTTGACTTCATTTTTTGTGTACTCAAAAGTAAAATCTTATTTACTTTTAATCTGAGTGTTTTGTTTACCTTTCGAAAAATCTCGATCTATAGCACTAATTCATAGATTGTATACGTCGTTAATTTTAATTGGTTTCCTCAATACTTCGTCTGTATTCTGTAGTGGTAATTTGGGCTTAATTACCCCATTTATTCCTCAAAACCATGTAAGTTTTTTTTGTTACTAAACAAACTCTCTTCGACACGCTCTAGGATTTTAAATTTATGGTCGGTCTGAAGTGTTGGCTTACATTCAATATTGATAAATTTTAAACGTGGTATCGATTTGAAAACTTCGAGCCCTTCATTATGTCATCACCTTTATTTACCTCAGCCCTTCTCAGATTGTGATTTTTCTGTCCTTTTCAATAGCGGTCGCTAGTGTAGTCGATTTGAAATTTCGTTTAGGTGGGAAAAATTTTGTATGAGCTCTTCCGATAAAGAAGATGCTTTTTTTTCTCTTTCGAACGTAGTGTTGAAGCCATCACAGTGGGCAGATGCATCCAACGCCAAGACCCGATAAAACCTCTCTTCATGAACCATGCTACGTCACCAAACGTAGCTGTGATGACTTTTGCAGAGGTGTTGATTATCTAGTAGACAGTACCCGAGGCGGCGGTACCCATAACCACCCCCGAATAGATGACAGCGGTAGAGCGTTAGACTCCCATTCTGAAGGCCGCGGGTTCGAACCCGGCGTGCGCAAATAAATTTTATTTAATCGAATTGTGTTATTTAACAATAAATTATTTAAAATAATATAAAGTATATTTGCGGCACGTTCCAGAGTGGAGGATACTCTTAGTATCGCCCTGGTGTAAGACCACCATTCAGAATTGAAACGTTGCTTGAAATGGCTTTAGCCGTGTTTAGTGACTAGATCTGAATAGCCAGGTACTTCCCTACCTTCCTTTTCCTCGTCTCCTTCCCTTTCCCACTTAACATACCCCAATCTGGGATGCCATAGTCCCACTGGCTCCAGACGGGAGCAGTTGGGACTCTTGTGAGGTATTCACTATAAAAAATAAAAAATACCCAAAAATTTAAATGTGAGAATTTATATATAGGAATCTAATTTAGTTAATGTTATGTTTCCTTCTCTTTTAAAAAATAGCAGCACCAAATATTACATTTTCCAACAGCAAGGAAAATATTTAAAAATAATACGCAGTTTAACATCAAAGTCTATGGCAAATCTTTGTACTAGCTAAAGATGAACCCAGTAGAAATAATAAATAATTGATTAGTCTAATGGCAATTTTCCGGTAGCAGACGTAATTGTCATCCCGACCGAAGAACTTAACCGTGAATTGTAAAATTCTTTTAGCGAAGATTTACGTTGAAGAATATAAGAAGACTTTATCTCAAAGCAGTTACTTCTGCAACTGTTGTACTTTCGATACAAAGAGAACCGCTTTATAAGATGAACAATAATCTATTTCTTTGATTCAGTTTGAAAGTAGAAGATTTATATCTAACAGCACCTTGCTTGTGAAAACGGTATTGTGGAAATAGGTCGAATCACTTTTGACGTATTTATTTGTTACGGAGGATTATTATTTTAACTTATATAGGTCTTATGGAAATCATTGTGTCTCCCTCTCTACCATGTGAGAAATATGAGATAAAAGATTTTAGAAAGGGAAAATACCACGCTTTATATTCAAATCCAAAAGTAAACGTATTGACGGCCGGCATAGTCCAGCGATAGAGCGTTAGACTCCCATTCCGAAGGCCGCGGGTTCGAACCCGGCGTGCGCAAATAAATTTTATTAAATTGATTTGTGTTATTTCGCAATTAATTATTTAAAATAATATATAGTATATTTGCGGCACGTTCCAGAGTGGAAGATACTCTTAGTATCGACCTGGTGTAGGACCACCATTTAGAATTGAAACGTTGCTTGAAGTGGCTTTAGCCGTGTTTAGTGACTAGATCTGAATAGCCAGGTACTTCCCCACCTTCCTCCTTCTCCTCGTCTCCTTACCTTTCTCACTTACCTTCAGCCTCATAACATACCCCAATTGGGGATGCCATAGTCTCACTGGCTCCAGACGGGAGCAGTTGGGACTCTTGTGAGGTACTATCTGTAAAAAAAAACCCTCAAAATAATTAAAATGTACCCTACACCTTTATGAAACCATGGTTTCCGTCAGTAATTTGAAAAAAATCACGAAACTTTGAAAATTTTTGCAAATTACAAATATTTCATTTATTTGGATTTTATTGCAAAGCGGAAATATTTTTAAGTTATGATAGAATATGCTCGAGGCCTGAGGGAATAATAAGTTCGTTCTTCTTTTGACGATATCTCCCATTAAAGGTAGGAAATCGTTAGGCAAATCTTCACAATTCTTGTTTTTATCAAGTTGTCAATAAGATATTGGAGTTTGTTCTCATAGTTTTTCGAACAATAAGTTCGTTACACTATATAAAAACACAATCTAAATCTTCTAAAAGGGAAACGTAATTATTTCCCACGTCAATACTGATTTGAAAGGGAGCATAACGACACTGTTTAAAAGTGCATAACTTGTTGATTCCGTAACGATTACCAATAAACAAACGTGTAATTCGTATTCACATAATTACCTCATTCTCTGACGAAAATCATTCAATGTCATTGCGACAATGCAAAAGTAGATTTTGTCTGCCTCAAACAACAAAACTCACTTAAATTTGTAAACTCATGGGAAACGGGCCTGTTGGGGAAAACAAACACAATACATTTAATCGGATAATTTCTGTTTGCGTTAAGTAATAGGGCATTATCATTTATCTTATAGGAATTGAATAACTTCGCAGGAGTTCTCACAACAAAGCGCATTGACAAATAACAAAATACGAACGCAACAATCTCGCCAAATTATCGTATATATCGCGATTATTTTTTGGTTACCTACTTACCTGAATCATTATTTGATAATCTTCATATTTCTATTGTGCAAGTGTGTATTATCTTTTTGCAGTGGAAAAAATGTCAACAATACGGACCATTTTGCCGCTTTTATAAAAAATCCATTAAGTTTGGGTATGAATATTAGGAGCCGAATTTCAACGAGTTTGGTCTCTGTAACTAATGGTAACTATATATTTGACTTCTTCATTTGCTCTTGGTGTGGATATTAAGAGAAGAATTTCGATGAGTTTTGTCTTTTTTTTTTTTTCGGCGCAGCGCTACGTGTCGCGTATTGCAGATCCGAGCTCTTTCCAGAAGGTGGTCGCAATTATATTGCCTAGCGAGGTAGCAGGTAGAGGCGGATAATCAGTGCTGTAACTAGGTAGGCCGCTACGTAAGTAGGTGGCATATGAATCGCTACAGTAACTATACATTTAACTTCTTCAATTGTTTTGGGTGTGGATATTAAAAGCCGAATTTCAATTACTTTGGTCTCTGTAACTAATAGTAACTATACATTTGACTTCTTCATTTGTTTTGGGTATGGATATTATAAAGAAGAATTTCGATGAGTTTGGTCTCTGTAACTAATGGTAACTATGTGTACATTTGACTTCTTCATTTGCTTTGGGTGTGGATATTAAGAGAAGAATTTCGATGAGTTTGGTCTCTGTAACTAATGGTAACTGTACATTTGACTTCTTCATTTGTTTTTGGTGTGGATATGAAGAGCTGAATTTCAATGAGTTTGGTCTCTGTAACTAATGGTAATATACATTTGACAGCTGACATTTCGCTTGCGGAGGGTTGGTTGGTTATATGTCCATTTATCTTTTTTTTTAAACTGTGAATGCAGTAGTATTAATCATATTTTTATCTACCATATCCACACACAGCGGAACCTACATTTTGAACATCACTTTTTGTTCGATCTCCACAGTAATTACAAAAAAATGGAGTGTACTATGTCCGTTGGCCAATACTCATTTTTTACTATTATTTATTAAAACCTTATATACGTGTATGTAAAACCTACTAATATTTGATTACTCCATACATTTTATTTATTCATACGACAATACTAAATATTCTAATTTCTAATGAAGAATTTTTAATATTTTTTAATTGTATTATTATTTATTAAAACCTTATGTATGTAAATGTTAAATTATTAATGTTTGATGCGTCTTCGACCATACTGAAATAAAGTGCTCCTACAATGTTTCCCTCACAATACACGTGAACTCTATCGTGGAGGACAATATTATATCTAGATGAAAAAAATATACATATTGGTACAAAACAAATTAAAAATAGTTATTTTGAGTAGGTACTAATCAAAGCTAAACTAAAAGGAATAATTTTTATATGTAATTTTCTTCTATTGAGAACATTTTTGCTGAATTTATTCATTGTAAGGAAAAAAATATTGAGTTTACTTCACATGAAATTTAAGTTACTTTGTTCACTTAGTAGTCATTTAACACAATTGCAACATGTCTGTCTAATCTTTTGATGTTGGTAAAGCGCATACGTAACGAAAGTTTGTAGATTTTTTCTTTATTTTCAGTAATCCACTCACTAAGTGCGCATTCAGGTGAGCAGATTACTCTGATGGTAATCGTGCGGGAACTATCTCATATTATTCGAGATCCCTTGTGAAATATTCACTGGGAACGATAACGTTGTGTTTGCTGCAAAAATGATTTACAAAAGGCAATATTTTATAACTACCTAGGTATATGGTAATTGGTAATGTCAACTTAAAAATAGTACGTAATTTCTACTTCTAATATTGTAATGAACAACTATTCAGAAATTAAAAATACAGTTCGTGGTACGAAAGGCAGACATAACTGAATACCGTTTAGTGACACTGTGGATTCAGCAATGTAAATATTGTATTTATTCATCATTTTACCGTTCGTTTTGGTGAATGCTTTTTGACACCACTCTCAAACTCTCAATTTTATTGCTTTAACACCAATAATCCAATGAAAAATACGACGAAAACTCGTTATTTTTTTATAACTGTATTCTTTCTCACACATTTGTGGTGAGTAGGGCAAAATAATGACACACCTAAATTAACCAGAATTTGAGTAAGGCAAATTTAAATTAGGAAAGATATTGCTTGATCAACATGTGTCAAAAATTGAATAAAATAATATATTTTTTAGCAAAATACAGCTCATTTGCACCTCGTTGCAGATAGGAAGTTGAAGAGCGCTGTTCAGAATCCTAGAAATGGCTTAATGGCTTAGTGAACAGCTATGAATAGACAGGTGATTGTACTTTTGAAGCATCCTATCATTTATCTCCTTCTCCTCCTTCATTTCACATCATTCCCCGAATGGTTACGCTAAAGTTTCCGTAGCTCCTTGCAGTTTTGTTACATTTTGTTTTAAAATAAAATCGTAATCTTTGGGCTGTGACTAGGATTCAAGACAGTATAGTATTATTATTTAATAATAATAAATTTAAATATAGTATTTTTGTAGGAGGAATTTGCTTAAACTGTTGATAAATTGCTCTCATGTCCGAGAAGAATTAATCAGTCGGTAAGACAAAGACTCGACGCTTTGCAGAGATTTGTCATAGAGAAAAGTCGTGGAAAGGCTGCTGACCTCGATACACAGAGAACCTCGTGACCTTTTACCAGGTAATATATCTACATATAGCAGATATCTATCCGGAGAACAGTCATTAGAATATACCGGTAACTATTATACATGGAAATAATATGCAGATGATTCAACATTGAAGAAAAATAACATATTAATTTTAAACGATTACGTGATGGAAAGGCTAGGAATGCCAGAATGATTCCATTCGTTCGTGGTGTAAAATGCATACCGAGTTAAAAACTTGCGAACAATTCGAAACTTCGGGAAATAACCCGGCAAAAAATGGGAAAAGGTAATGCTGGAATAAAAAATGTAATTATTCATTTATTCAACCTAAAAGTGATGTTACATTGATCCGATAGTTTTTGTAGTAAAGTATAACAATAACAGCTAATTCAATGAACGTCTTATTTTCTACTGACACTTTCTTCGATGAAAGATTGATGTTTGTGCAAGGTTTCGATTATTATTCAAAACGATTTGAATACTACTTATTCAGTTCGTTTTTATCCAACAGACCAAAACGCGAATCGGGAGAAATGGCACTTAAAACTTTTTTTTACGATAGAAGCACATACATTTTGGAGGACGTAAGATAAAGTAAAATAACTGCTTTGAATGAAGACAGTTTACGGCTAATATTAAAGTGATTGAAATTGAAGTAGATGGTAACCTGTGATTCTGTTTTTACTGCGTATGTAAATGTTTTGAACTGGGTATTTATGGGGGATATGATTTTAGATTTTCACGGCTAAAAGTATTTTTTTAAATTTGTTTTTGGGGTGTTAAGCCATGTTGTGATACCTCCTTCTTTAGCCAACGTTTCTCACATCTGTCCTGATGATGGACACTGTAACGTTGTCCGAAACGTTGGCTAAAGAAGGAGGTTGCGCAATTCGGCATAACACCCCAAAAACAAATAACAAAAATGGATACTTATGATTCTAAGTAAATAATCTGATATTGATCCCAATAATGTCCCCACATAAGGGCAGATAAAATATATATATATATATATATTACATCTAACTATTTGAAATTGCTGTTTCGTTTTTCTTTTCTAACAAGATTTTAAAGTTTAATTTCAGCGTATTATTATGCTGTGATCCTTTAAAATATCCAATTTACAACAGTTACCTACGTTCATTCTTCAATATTTTTTATGATTAAATCACTTAAGCTCTCATGAATATATAACATAGAATAAAGAAGAAAATTAAGACGAAAGATAATGATTAAATGAAATAAATAACTTTGTGTTCACCACTATATAATCACGTTTCGAAACCGATGGTTTCTTCGCCAGAATAGTAAGAATATGAAAATCCTTTTCATGGATCATGTCAGGACAATAAGAACATGAAAACCTTTTTCATGTTCTTATGACGAAGAAACCATCGGTTTCAAAACATGTCGATAATTATAATTATATAGTAGTGTACACAAAGTCAATTGTTTCATTTATTTAAAAATTATGCCACAAAGTGATATTGCGAAGATTGAAGAAAGAATGATAATGAATTATATAACATCCGGCGATAGAAAAAATTATAAGGAAGTAATGTTTATTGACACATCGGCAAATGAATGCAAAAATATCAATAAGTTATGTTGTATAGTTTGAGGTATTAAGTCACGGCCAAGCCTGGTATGAAAGTTAGTACTATCGGTATCCAAAATTAGATTTTGGATATATGCCACTAACGGCCTCCTACAGCTACAGGATGTTTAATTTACATATAAACAGAATGGGCATGGGGCATACTCCGAAGGCAGTCTTGCAAGGCAACTCATCACGGCGGCCCACATTGGCACAGCCCTCTCTTGTAACTGTGAAATGCAACCAACAAAAATGCACTTGCACTAAAAACAAGTAAAACCACCGAACTGAAAAATGTCTTCATTGGCCGCGTGGCATTCCGAATGCAGCGGGAACGAATGTCCCGTTTTGCTCGGCGCCGGTAAATTGCAGTGACAAATTGAACTCCGTGGACGCGTTTAAGTATGCCATTGCATCAGTATACCAACTCCCAACCCACTGTGATTGTGGTTTATGATCCAGTGAATTATTAGCTGAGATACCAACCTGATTTCAATATAAATTTAGTTGCAAAAGTAAATAATAACATGCAAGGAAACTTATACTTTGGGTGTGCAATTTTTTTGTTAGCTTCGATTAGATATTACTCAATGCGCCACTCCACAATTTGGAAAACTCCGTATCAAAATGGCAAGATTCTCTGGTTTCAGAGGTAATACATCCAAACCACTGCACAGCAATGTTCAAATACGAACGTAATATTTTTCAGGAACTCATATTTGGTATTCACGTAAAATAATTATAACATTCACCCTTAATTCGAATTCTGAGACACCGCGGTTTGGAAAAACTCTGAGGCTCTCGACTAGCGATCAGCAGGTCACGGGTTCAAATCCCTGTGTACGCAAGTATTTTTTTTTTTTGATTTGTGTTTTCACTTTTTATCATTTAAAATAATAAGAGGCATATTTGTGGCCCAGATATTTCCAAAGTGGAAGATACTCTCAGTTTCGCCCTGGTGTAAGAACACTATTTAAAATTGAAACCTTGTTTGCAAAGGCTTTAGCCGTATTTGGTGACTAGATCTGAATATTTAGGTACTTACCTACCTTCCTCCTCCTCTTCATATTCCCCTCCTCACTTACCTCCAACCTCACAACATACCACAAACAGGGATGCCACTAGTCTAGTCTCACTGGCTCCAGATAGTAGGGAGCATTTGGGACTGTTGTGTGGTATTCACATAAACAAAAATCACTGGTTTTTCATGAAATTGGCGCTATACATATTAACCAATCACTAACTCTATAAAGCTCGATTTATCGTGAAATTTATAATAATAAGGATTGCGTTAGCACGAACATCATAAAGACCATAGAAAATGATACACGAATCGATATGTAATATTGTTTTTATTACAGAATATCTTTTATTATAGATTGTGTATTGCATGCACTATACAATAACACTGAAAGAAAAGAAAACATTATTATTAACACGCTAATAAAAAAACCATCCATGATTATTAAACCCATCAATAAAGGAAGATATTTTTCGAAATCGAATTGAATAATATAATCTAAGAAAAAAATCTTTTGTATTTCATTATAATCATCTATAAAAAGCCTCGATTGAATGCTTACTAATATACACCTTTACAAGTGTGGACCATTGCTCAACTTTTAATATTTCCTAACACTTGAGATTTAATGATTGTATTTCTCTTGTATGTTAGACCGACAACAGATCCTATGTCTTGGGTTATCTAACGTGTGCCTTGGTAGTTCAAACTCTTACCATAATAATGGTGAATCGGTCTGGTGGGTTTTCATCTACAAAAACGCAAATCAACTTTCATATCCTTCGTAATGAAGTAAAAGTTTTTTTTAAATCTCAATCTTCTGTTACTGAACTGTGAACAGAACTCAGATATCTCATAAAACTTAAAGAAAACACATTACGTTTCCCGTCATAATTATATAATAGCGAGAATATAAGCAGATTTGTCAAAGTGTCTCGATTACAATCCAACACTTGTGTCGATGAGGTTTGCTCAGATTTATTTGTTACACAACCATATTTTATCGTTATATTCTATTTTTTATAATTAAAAAATTCTTTTATCCTAATTAATTTTTGGGTTATTATGCCCTGTTGCACTACTCCTTCTTTAGCCAACGTTTCGGACAGCGTTACAGTATCATGATATCGCAAAACACGCTATAATACTCCAAAAATAAATTCCGATAATACCGTGATTTATTGGCTGAAAATCTTAAATTATATTCAAAACAAATCAAATATAAAAATGTAATTATTAAGTTCGGCAAATATTTTAGTTTTTTGTTCATCTTTTTGACAGCTACTTCGGCGTTCAAGGCCATTTTCAAACAGATATTTCGCACAGGCTTCTCAGGATGAAATAAAATATATATTATATTTTTAATATGACACGTCTCTAGAAATCTTCAAACAAAACATTTTTTTAAATATTCGATTAAGAATTTTTTTTATTTTTTCAATAGTAACCCTCCAGTATGAAAAATATCGCAGCACCCACCACTCCTCACAACATTACTAATGGTGGGGGTTCCGTAATCCTACAGGCCCCGAAGAGTTAAGAGTCTTGTGTGGTCATCAAATAAAAAAAGTGTTTTCCTGACAAACAAATCGTTTTACGAGGCATTTCCTTAATGCAATTTTTTAAACAGATAAAACAGCCGGTTATCTACGTCCATAATTTAGCATGCCGTAACCTAACGTCGAACAGTTGTTACGCTTTCGGCCACGGTAATAAAATTACACTTAAACGTCGATCTGCGTACTCCGGCGATAGGAAGAGAAAGCAATTAATAAATCAAAGCGGCTCATTTCAATTATGATTAAGAGATCTTCGTGCCGTATACGTTATCCCAACATCATAATAAATAATAACGAAAAGATATCCATCGAGAAAGTAAGAAATAAGGAGGAAGATTGATGCTCGTTGTGGATATTGAAATTTTAAAGGTTAGGGGCGTTACATACTAATTGGAAGAGTAAAGCACTCTTTCAAAATGTCTGTTTTGTAACGCGACCGTTGATTTGTAGATAAACACAAAGTTACGCCCGTTTATCGGACATGTTTGAAAAGGCAATTTAGATTTCTTTTTGATATTTTCTTAAATATTTGTAGGGGAAAGGCTCAGTGGCACATGTATTGTAAGAAATGTTGTGATCAATGATTTCGGATATAAAATGCTGAATCAAAAACAATCGGTTTCTAACGGATCTTTCAATCTTTGGATTAGTAACATTTTTGTATTAATGGCAAATGGTATGGCCAGAAATTTATCACTTATATTGTGCGTAGAATGCATGTTCAATGAAATTTTAATAACGTTAAAGGCCACATTGTTTAAATTAAGAAAGATTGCAACAAAACTCTTCACACTTGTACAAAAGCGTAGACCCACTTCAGTTATATTTAAAAAAAATAAACTGGATATAAAGTATGTAGGTTGTGTTTGCTAGCAATGAGATGTATTTTTTTTTTACAAAATGAGTAATATCTAGGTGCAGAAATGTGGGCACTTCTTGAAAATTCTGTCAAACTCTATATTTAACGAAATTAAGAGCACTAGGGCACGAAAAGAACCCACTTTATCAATCTAATGTGCAAATAATATCACCTTTTAAAGATGTCTAGAACAAAAACAAACCACCTGTAAGCACGTATATTCGTGCGCATAATATATGTGATTGTCATGTGAACCTACATTAAACGTCAGCGCCCACATAACTCAGCCGAACTGTCAAATGGTCAAAGTAATGTATGGGAGGTTTAAGGCTCACCCGCAGACTTCCGGTTGACCAAGTTCGAGCGAGGAGCACCCAATATGGAGCCTGATCACCATAGGAAAGGAACCAGCCAGCTGGGCTTTTGCGATTAGGTACATGCCGTTTCCGGTTCGACGAAACGGACCAAACGGTACTCTTTCCGCTTTGCGATGCGACAGTTCATTACATTAAGGATTATGTCAGACAATTGTAAAGTGTTCCGAGTCGTGTCTCACTTAAACTAACTGTTTCATACATCCGATACAATAAACGCGTAGCTAAACCCGCGCACATATTTAAAGAGGTCACTGTACTTGTATGTGAGATTGAAATTCAGACGACAAAACGTTTCAAGACAAGTGGGCCTTTGCCTACCTCTGTGTAAAGCAATTATTGTCACCGTCGAGCGCATATGACATTCATATTATTTCTTCTAACAAGGTCGTGCGCAGAAAAAGCGTAAGAGCACCGCAAAAAGCTAGACAGCTGCACTTCATCAAATTCTAATAAGTTTAATGCAAATTAATGACAATGATCTTAAGTATGTTTTAATTAATTCAGTGGGAGTAAAGCAATATCGTATTGCAAGCATGTCCCATAAGATGGAATATTACGTAAATGTTTGTCCTTGAAACCACGCAAGAAATCAATTTATTGATGGGCGGATAACAGATGCTGCATCTTAATTTTCATAAACATACGTTTTTTCAGGGGCCTTCTATCATAAGATATTGAATATCATCAGGGTAACCTTCACCCTGCTGGATGCTATGAGCCTCTGCATTGAGTTTCAAACCGGCGTTTTCCTTTAAGTCTTCCATCATAAACGTTGTGTAATTTTGGTGATTTTTAATTACTTTTCTCAAGCCTCTCAAATTTACCGTGATATCATAATGTTATTCCGAGTTATTTACAAACGAAAAGCCACCCGGCCGTCTCATTACAAACATCTCTATAGAAATTATGCAAATTAGTGTGTTTTGAATCTCACAAACATGTAGATACTGGGTGTGTCAGTTCGTGGCGCAAGGAGGCTCCCAGAAAAACCGGCTAGAGGAATTCGACCTCACCTGTACGCCTGTGAGTTAACCACACGCTGCGGCGATGTCTCGTACGAAATATCAAGTAAGGTCTGACGAATAAACGATAACTGTAACGGTACTCCCATTTGGATGTTTGTTGGGCCAGTTAATACTTGGTACGTTCGATACGCGTAACGTAGGTAGATAAGTACTTATACCGTAAGCGTACATTGAAAAAGTCATGAAATTTGGCCAATTTACTGTCATTTTTTTTAAACAAGTTTCGTATATAATTTTATTTTATGCTCTCATCGTATTTAGTCATTACATGAATGTATCTAAAATGATTATGCAATAAATATAAATAATCCTGCATGGTTTTGTGCGACGTCTAAAATGAAAATATTTGAAATAATATTCATTTTATATATGTATTAGTATCAGCTTGGCCGGCTAGTACCTGAGTGGTCCAAAGTGTCAGGTTCCCTTCCAGCTAAATTGTACAAAAAATAAAGTAAATTGTATAAAAAATAAAGTTGGTTGTTAGCAGGAGAAAAAAAAAAAATTTTTGCGATAATTGTTGAATGAAACACTAGGTATATATTGAATCATTTGGCGGGTAGGAGGTATCCCGCCGTAGCTTAATGGTAGAGCTCCTGTCCGGCAAACAGAGGGGTGCGGGTTCGAGTCCCGTCGGCGACATATATCTTTTCTCGGGAGAGTTTTCAATATTGATGAGTGTTTCAGGCTAATAATTATTGCTTATAATAATTGTACAAAAAACTTTTACCGTCTTCAAGCCTTATCCAAAATGGCCTCCTCTCCTCTCAACATTAAATCTATTCTAAATCTGAATTGGACTCCAATTTTTCACATAATCACGAGATTTCCTATATAAATTAAATTCGCCTTTCCTTTCTCCATACTTCTAAATTATGACCTAGAAAAAACCTTGAAAGGTTGTAGGAGGAATTCAACTATTATCAAGTTATTTGTAACCTGGGAATGTTTTTAGAAAAAAAAAACTTTATTTTTATGCATTTATCTAATTGATTTCGTCATCCTCGAACTAAATGGAGTTTTCGCAACCCGTGAGAACACTTTAATCTCACACAACTCAAGAATGGTGAAAATTGAACCATTTATAAATGCACCCATTTGAAAGAAATTCGATGATTTTCTACAGAAACCATCAATATTTTAATATAAAATCCCGATGATATCATCAGCTTAGTAGGGCATTGAACCAAAATAGGCCGATTATAGTTTTTAAACGTTTTTAGTTCATGTATATAATATATTTGTGTTTCACGCATTTCATTAATAACGGATATCACAATTATAATGGCAGGTCTGTGACCTGCAATGGATCAACGTACATTGGTTCATCAAGCTCTTCTATAAAACATATTTTTTTATCACTACTAATGCCCCCAGCATTAAATGTCGGTATGTGTAAACGAGTTTCAAATTTGGCCACATGTATGTTGTTAAATTTATCGGTTTCAATCATTAGAAAAGCTGTAGGTAGGTATTGTTTTTTTCTAGCAAAATTCTTCTAATGTAGATCAAAAACAAATAGGATAAATTAATTTCAAAGTAAATCATTAATCACATCCTCAGAGATATAAATAAACTCGTATAGACGTATGAAATGAATGCTTTAGAAGTAACCCGTATACAAATTGATACATTACACTCAAGGTTATGACGCGGTTTGATAGATCCAATTGCCATCATTTCACTAATGCATAAATACAGGATGATTGGAACTATTAAAGACGTAATAAAGTGTTACGCAAAAGTAATCATAAATAACGATTATAAAAAATATACAGAACATCTAAAAATTATCATGTCTAGGGTGGGGTTTGTTATATGAACTAAACGCACGGAAAAAAATGTTATTCTAAAATACGATCATTTTATTCGTAAAAATGGTTAAAAACGGGACTGAAGTTCTTACGAACAAATTAACAGGATTTCAATGTTTATTGGCGGGAACATGTAAGAATAATTTGTTGGTATACGTAATTTCGTACGTATACAAACAAATAATTCTTACATTTTCTCGCTAATAAACATTGAAACACTGTTAATTTGTTCGTAAGAATTTCAGTCCCGTTTTTAACCGTTTTTACGAATAAAATGATCGTATTTTAGAATAACATTTTTCTCCATGTGCCTTCTTTATTTTGTCCCTATTTTGCATCATGAAAGAAAACCTGTACAAAACTACATCATTTGGTCATTTTCATGTATTTTATTACCAGATTATACTTGTTTTAACATTTAATATCATTAACAAAATTTCGGCAAATGAATCACTTTAATGAATGTTCATCAGGCTTTAAAGTTCAGAGTTGAGCTTTATTAACTACAAAAACGTGTTTCATCTTGAAGAAAAATTAATTACTCTTACGACATGCCTGCTCTCCGGGCGAGAGATTTCATACGAACTGTAAAAAGGCCTGTTTTCATTGTTGAATCAAATTTAATTATATAAATAATTTGAATAATACCCAACCACATTTTAATGTATTTGTTTATGTAGCTAAAACCATGGAGATTTTCGAGATTAAAATACAGTTTATTACTCTGTATAATAGATCGTTAAAACTATTTTTAAATTATTCTAAGAGCTATTCAAGCAGCTTTGTGGATGAAAATGGTTTGTGCGATTTGAAAAAACTCAAATATGACAAGTTGTTTTATGATCGCAGGCAGAACAAGGCGTACAATTATAATTGTTTCTCTAAATACATCGGCAACAGAATAAATCATTTATGTATGAAAGAACGTTGATAACTGTTTTCTGGCTTAATTTGTATGTATGATGAATCTGTAATCTTCACTTGGCTTCTGAGAACATTTAAACAGTGGGCACATGGAAGACTGATGTTCAGGTCAACGTGTTCAATTCAGAAATTAAATCATGTGAAGAAACCTAGTGGGTGGCATTGTCTTAAGTCACAGCTATAAATTTCTCTCTTATCTTCTCTCAAAACTTCAGTATTTATTTGTTCCTATTTGTATTTTCTTCCTTGACAGCTAGGAAGTATTTTTTTAAAACTTTTTATAAAATTTTACCGCCAATGTAGTACCTAGTATTTAAGGGAAAATGTTTTGAATATTTTCCCTTGAATATTAATTTTTAACAGAGGGAAACAAATATATTTTTCAAATTCTCATTCCTTGAAGTTTCCTTAAAAAACAGTCTCTTGTAAAAGGGTCATAGAAAAATACCCATTAACACCAATATCAGATAATCCTAGGTCATAGAACCAAGACATTATGTTCCGCGATATTAGAAATAATGAATGATAAATGAGAAATTATAATTGTGGGCGATGAGTAAGGCGTGGGCAAACAGATTAATTTGTGTTATTTCACAATTAATTAATTAGAAATAATATAAAGTATATCTGCGACATGTTCCAGAGTGGAAGATACTCTCAGTATCGCCCTGGTGAAAGACCACCATTCAGAATTGAAACGTTACTTCAAATGGCTTTAGCCGTGCTTGGTGACCAGATCTGTATAGCCGGGTTCCTTCCCCACCTTCCTCCTCCTATCTCATTTTCCTCGCCACTACCTTCAGCCTCACAACATACCCCGATTGGGGATGCTATAGTTTAACTGTCTCCAGACGGGAGCAGTCGGAACTCTTTAGCGGTAATCATATAAAAAAAGGAATGGAGTTTACACCAAACTCCACACATACCGAATTTCTTTCGGAAGTACAATTTGAAAAGAATGTTGTTGAATAATTAACAATTTTTTTGTTAATTTAAGCAATTTATTGGTCACATACAGCAAGTTTGATTATTATATCACAGTCATCGTCGTTGATCATGTTGTAACGCTGTAAATCGTAATGACCAAAACCATTGATTGATTTACATATTTATTGACCCAGTATTTGGTTCAGTTGTTGCATACATCAAAAATACCGTTATACATAGATGTTACGGCACTCTATGGCGTGTAATAAAGAGCATTTAAAATTAGCACGGTTGATTACACACATTTTCATTACATTACACATTACAGGATAGTGTCATAACAGGCAGAAAAACGTCTTAGGTAGGTCTGGCATGAATCTGTGATGAGAAGTAACATTAAGTTTGCCTCTCGTATCCGTGGTACAGAGGTCCAAAGATTTCGTTGCACAATAATTATTCACAGGTGTCTCTTGCTGACTTGGTCGGAGGTCTTTAGCCGATTCCGTCATACTTATTGATGTTATTTTATAGGTAGACACCATTGATTTTACATATGATATCTTGAGGGAGTTTATTTTTTAATTTCCATCTTAATCTTAATAATATTTTGAAATTCAGCACCGGATCGAGGTGACTCAGCAGGGGTGCTCGGGTTTATAGGACGAGGTTTGTCCGGGTCGTGGTAGCAGTTGCGTCTGCCAACCTACTCCTTGTCGGGCCGCATCGGGAGAGACTGGTTGAAGGAAACCTTTGACCTCTCCAGCAGAACTCTTTCGGAACATCGCTTTGCACCGCAGTGTAAGGGATTGATTCATACGTCCGTCTATCCTTGACACACAGACCCCCAGATTCCTACCAACACCTCAAACCTGTAACCTTCCCAGAATTTTTTCTCCTTCCTTTCCTAAAAACACTCTGCACACAACACTCCCAAAGACGATATAAGCCCGCAGTGTGGAGAAAATGTTAAACTAACATTCTGATTCAACATGTGGAAATGCTGAAAATTTGTAAAAGGATTCGCTTGTAATTTTTGATAAACTAACGTGAAAAAGCATAAATTTTAATTTGTGTTTAATGTTCCGAATCGAAGAAAACTCTAAAATTTTATGAGTCACGGATTTTTGGTTGAATGCGGAAAAGTCGCCAATATAGACAATAATATAAATTATTCGTCTATACTAAATTGATTACAACTTTATCTCGGACACTTTGATTAACGCTTGCAGATATGCCTAAAAAACAGTTTATCGGTTAAAACTATTTTTAAACAGTTCACTTAGTGAACAAATTCTAGTAAATAACTAGCGTTGATTTCAAAGAATGTAGAAATGTATAACGGAAATCAATTCGTTGCAGTTTTTTTTTATTTTCTGAGAGCGAAATGAAAATATATGTCATACTATTTTGTTTTAGCAGTCGAGCTCAATAAATTATTTCTGGAGAAATTCGGTTTGATTTAAAGATAAATTAGTGAAAGTTGGAAACTATCGGCACTTACGCACATTTCATTTTAATGATTTCTTTACATTATTTGACTTTAATGAATGCCAATTACCATTAATTTTTAATATATATTTTTTTCAATTTAATAATTTAAAAATATCCACACATAAAGTTTGCGAATACACTAACAAAGTGATGGAATATTTAAGAAACATATTGATTTAAAAAAAATTGTAAATTACAGAAAAAATCCTGCACCAAGATGTACAGCTTCACATTTTTTAAACATTAATTTAACCCCGCACAAGAGAACCATAAAATTATTTTCCTCAGGCCTATGTCATATTTGGGGATGCTGGTCTTTTTAAGGAAATGCAGGAGATGATGTTCTGGGAAGGAAAACGGCATGATGGGTGGATAACAATCTAGATATCAGTGTGTCCAGGAGTGACTATCCATCCTTTCTGCTGCGGAGTAAGACGATGGGTGAGACAGATCAGAGGACAGAGGGCCTCTCCCGATCTGGCTCGCCACGTATCTGGGGGGCAGGCGCTTCCGCCGCCAAGACCTGAACACATCTCACCCGATTAACCCGGGCCCTACTAAGTCACCAAATAGAGCGAACCACTCAGGATGACCTATGGCGGAGGTGTTGGTTATCCATTAATCGGTTTACGGGGCAGCGGAATCAAATCCGCTCCCCAAATTGTAAATTATCACAATAATTAGAGTAAGTAAAAAATACGTGAAAACTTAATATAATATTAAAAATATGATTATATGTTGAAACAATTAATTTTTTTTTATTATTTATGACCGTAACCCTGAAGATGGCCTCAAAAGGCTGAAACCGGTTACGGTCAGAAGTAAATTAAGTGAAAAAAACTTTTTAATATGTCGAGGTGACTTAGCAGGGGTGCACGGGTTTATAGGATGAGGTTTAGCCGGGTCTTGGTGGATTTTGGATGGATTTCAACACGAATTGTCAGTATAATAATATTATCATTTGATTTTTTGCAAGTACTTATATTTGCTGTTCACTAAGAAGAAATGTAAATTCTTTAAAGGTCAGTCGCTTTACTAGAGGTTAATATTTAATGTTTGTGGAAAACAACAATAGATACTACATCATATTAGTGGTTAAATTTTCATACTGTACGTGAAAGTCAATAGCAAGTTAACTGTCTAACAGCAGAGGCATGCCTAATAAAATATACAGTGAATGTTTTCTTGCACTAGAAAGGCAGTAACACTTCTACATTGTTTCTAGTAAAAGGTTCAATGTTATTTTATGTTTCAGATTTTGTATTTAAGAAAAAACACTTTTCCAGCAATATACACGGAGAAGAATGTTATTCTAAAATGCGATCATTTTATTCGTAAATACGGTTAAAAACGGGACTGAAGTTCTTACGAACAAATTAACAGGGTTTCAATGTTTATTTGTTCGTAAGAACTGCAGTCCCATTTTTACGAATAAAATGATCGTATTTTAGAATAACATTTGTCTTCGTGTACCGAATACATTTTACGTGTTAGTTTTGTCTTTTATATATTCAATAATATTATTTTTAATTTATTAAAAAACAGTTTACTTACAAACAATTCTTAAGACCTTATCAAACTGATTTTATTTGATGATACCATCAGAAGGCGAAATAGCTATCTGGCGAAATAATTACACAGCAGAACTTTTTATAAGTTGAACAATAATATTTTTGAACATACGTATAGAAGAAAAACCTAAAAATAAAATGGAAATTTACAAAATGAACTTTATAACAACACATAAAGTATTATTTGCTTCAACGATTTTCAGGTATTTTAATGTGTGACGCCTACCCTTGTATTGTAAAGGCAGGAGGCTGCATAATACCTGTCGCGACATAGGGTTGGAATGTTACCCTATTTCACGAGACAAATCTCAATGCGTAACAATCTTCCCTTTTTGTTATTTGAGATAATATTTTTTGCCTCCAGAATCTTAAAGAATTTTCCATAAAAAAGATGCCATCTTTTCATACAGATCTTCAAATGCATGTTTATGACATAAAATAACAAGCATAATTTAGGACCCTTAAAACCTTAAATCATTAAGGGTGACTTAACGTTTTACTGTGATATTTTAAGAGGGTAGTTTGTAGTTTTCCATTACTTAAGTATACCTAGCTTATCTATAATCAAACGTTTTGAAAGTCTTTTCATGTTTTTGAAAGTAAGGAAGTTATTGGTTGTAGACGTAGAAAAACCTTTTAAGAAGGAATTTATATTGGTCTTATCTCATTGTGTCATAAACCATTATTGCTTTCTCTACTTCAATGCCAAACTTGCGTAACTTTGTTTACGTGCATAATTTATTTGTTAGTTTTGTATACACACTCAACTTCATTGATAAAAGACACGATATTGCGTTCAATGGATATTCTGAAAAGACATTCTTTGGAACTATTCACATACTAGAGGAATCTAGTTCAATTCGGTATGCAAAGTGGTTGGTAATGAAACCATTCAAACCAATTTGGTGAATTCAAAGCAATGATATGAAAAGGAACGCACACTTAAGGCCTAGGTTAATAATATAAAAGTATTTCATTTACATATATAATTTCGAATGATTATCCAATATGCACGGCAAATACTAACTACTCACGACATTAAATGATAATTTTCATGCAGATTTTCTACAATCTGCGACATAAGAGAGTTCAAGGTTGTCTAGTGACATTCCAATAATCGCAAACTACATCCGATCTACAGAATTAAGACAACTTTCGAAATACAGTTAATGACCCAATACACCGAAGCGGAAAAGGTTTCGGTTCTGCGCACAAAGGTTTCGCGAGTGTCATTAACGCACGATTTGACTCAGTTTTAGAAAACGACAAAATATATTTGCGTATACGTAGGTATATATATATATTACTCACATAAATTATTACCTATTTTGCATCAAATTTATTAAATTCAATAATACTAATAGTTATAAATCTGTTTTTTAAGTCGAAAATTTATGTTTTCGTTGATTTGACAAATGCTTTTCAGATGCTTATAACAAATAATAGATTGTAGATTGGTACATTATTAGACATTCTACACAATAAAACTATACTTCTAAGCAACATTAGTACAAGGAACTGTTTTGGCTTAACTTCTAATAACTTAATACTTGTATTCTAAGGCTACATTTACACACTTAAGTTTTTTCCCGTAAGTCGCTCACGTAAGCGACTTCTGGCCAATGGGCACGTTGGATTTTAGCCATAAGTTGCTTACGTGAGTGACTTACGAGAAAAAACTTACGTGTGTAAAGGCAGCCTAAGTATTAGCTGTTAGTTTCTTACAAACAAATTACTGCGACAAAGCTCTTGGTTTCACTGAACTAGATCCAGTGAACATATTTAAGCGGCCTATTCATATACATATTCTTTGAGTGGCTACCCTGTTTATAAGCCGTGCTACATTTTTTATTCAATTATTATAAATATAACATGACCTGTATATTTATAATGTCATTGGATAGACGTCGTAATTTTTCAAGTTTACCAATATTCGATGCGTAAATTTCTTCTTATGAAAGGCAATGATTCTGAGGCAAATTTTCGTTCTCAAAACTGTATTGATCAGAATCTTCGACCAAGAATATCATTTTTTCAATGATCAAAATATATTGAGTAAATGTTGCAACGTTTTTTTATTACAATGTGTATGTACTATGATCATGATGTACACTTATATTTTTCAATGTCTCAATCATGAGAAATTACCTACATCTTTTTTAATTCGTAGAAAATGAACTAATGTGGATATTATGTATAAATGGTAATGAAGATTGAACTTTTCCCATAACCTGATGCTGCTCGCTTAAACAGGTTAATGCTGTTAATTATGTGGATTAAATTACTAGTGTCGGAAGGAAACTAACATCTGAGGCGCGAATCTTCATAGGCGATTCACCAAGTGGAACGATGTGGTTATTATAATATTTTATCAGCTATTCTCTATTTCCTGATAGGGCAAAGTAAAATATATTTTTTTACTATACGTAAAAAAAAAATTCTCGGACGAATTTCATAAAAGTAACGACTGCGCAGCCCTTTTCATACGAGACAAAATTTTGGATTTGTGGCCAAAATACCCAACCAAACAAAAAAAATAAAATTAAATAGTATAGCAAGTATCTAATACGGTTATGTGTGAGTTTATTAATTTGGGTTTCGAATTTATAAAATATAGGCATTAAAGAAGTCAATTATTCAGTCAGAAGAAGTCACGATTTTAGAGGCAACTTTGGCAATTATTTGTGAGTTATTTATATTTATTTAAAAACATAATTTTACTCTATTTCTCGACCGTAGGTCCGTCCAATAAGCCGCAGCCCAGCGCCGCGTATTTTTGTATACGTCATCCTTATTTACACCTAAGATTTCGACTCTTGTGTCGTCTTAAGCAGTATTTTTGCAAGTGACGAAAATTGAATGTTACATTTTTCTAGATAATTAGGCGAGGATAGATTTGGAAAACAACTTAAAACAGGGTTTTACCACAGAATTTTAACATTTCATCAAATTTCAAAGTTAAATTTCATGTTATGTGTAAGTCTAATTGAATTTCGGTTTTTTACAAAATAATGTGAAACAACCGGCCATTGAACTTGAATTTTAACTTCAAAATTTGATGAATAATCCAAATTCTGTGAAAAAATCCATCCTTAGTATTTTATGTGTTCGTTTAGAATAAAATTTCAGTTTGGGTGTTTAACATTCTTAACTTGTAAATTTAATTCAGTTTTTTTAAAGTCCTTTTGTTTCGTACATTCCAATACATGGTAGCTACCCATAAACATGTTTTGAATCCTTTTCACTTGAACGTTTCTAGAATGTAGAATCACTCCCAGAATGGAACGGTTAGAATAAAGGCGTCAATGTACCCAAGCCTAGTTTCATTAAAATTCCATCAGTAAGTTGGGACACAATTGAAATTCAAACTGGTTTTAAAGGATCTATTTACTACCATTTTAGTACACGCTTTAGCCTACGTGGTATTTGTATTAAAATGTACCTACTTTTACAAGTAAAAGGCATGAGAGAAAATAAAAGAGAGTAAGCAGATTCTTACACTAGTTTTACGAAAATTTTCATTTTCATCGTGTATTCATTGTTTACCGCTAAAATATTATTTATTTATTTATTCAATCAACTTTATTAATTATCTTACATTAGTGACGCAGTGTGCCTATCTCAATAGACATTCCAGTATTAAGAGCAGGTGCAGTTTATAACGTACGCAATTTACAACAAAAATAACAACATAATATTACATTTAAAATAAAAGACAATCAGCATAGTACCATTGAAAACACATACTTTTAAAACATGTTTTAATAAAAACGTTGATGTTTGATTTGTCTTGACTGACGATCTATGAATTGATGGTATATATTTACGAGTGTGACATATTAAGAATGATCTGTGTTCTATCTAATGGCAAGTGGAGGTGCATTACATTTCTTTGTTGCAAAGTACCTAAGATTTCTTTGATCAAAATTGAAATTGCATTTGTTTGCTAAGTTAGTATTTTTCATCTAGATTTCTACTTTATGTGTTTATTTTTATAATATATTAATTAATGAAGATAATATTAGCGAAAGTCAATCGAAAATCCGATACAGAAAAATCAGAAAAAGATACGGATACATCTGGGACTCGAACCCAGGACCTCTGGCAATCCGGGCCAACGCGCTATCCACTGCGCCAACGTATCCCTATCCGATTCGGTCATTTTTTACTGTACTTCGACTGAGAACCACCAACATTTTTTCATTTTCTTTAACGCATATTTTTATTTGCTTTATGTATGATTGCAAGATTCAACTCGAACTAAATGCCTTTTATCAGTTTTTATTAATATGCGACATCTATTGACTTTTCTGTTTCGGATTTCCGATTGACTTTCGCTAATATTATCTTCAAAATTAAAATATTATAATTTGAGGTTTAAATCATTAAGTTAAAAAGTTAAAAATAAAAATGTTTATTTTTATGTTTGGTCCTCAGTGTTTTAATTCTAAAGCTACATATATGTACACTAAAAATTGATTGCTGTACACTGTTTAAAGATTTAAATTACGCTTATTTAGGTTTGACGCCTGAAAAGCGATGTGAAACTTATTATTCTGATCAATCTACGAGAATATAGTCTAACAAACAAACCGATTGTCACAACTGACTTTCTTACACATTACTGATGCAATCATAATCAAACAGATTGTGTAACAGTGTAATGCATATTGGATGCAACCTTAGTTGAAGCATCCGCGGTTCATGTTAACCTTTTCAAAGGAAGGCAGTTCATAATAATGACCTTTCGAAGCGGATTCAATATGAAATATGAAGCTCTAAGAATCTCTAGAAACATTTTATTGATAGTATTTGATACTTTTATTGTTGTGGATTTGGCGTGATGCTGGCAGAATTTCAATGTGAAGCGTTTAATTAGATTCAAAATGACACATGGTAGTTTTATTTAGAAATATTGTGCGCAATACTTATTTGATGCAACTGTGATTAGAATTACTATAAGGCAGATGCAACAATTGTTTTTGTTATCATTTTTAGAGGAAAGACAGTTCATTATGACATTTAGAAGCCGATTCGACATTAAATATGAATTTCCAGTTTATCGGTAATACTTATTGTGGTTATTATAATTTTGTGATGCTGATAAAAGCGGTGATGTTGAACATTTAAATATATAGTTATTAAATGACTAGGAAGAAAATGTATGCAAGGCATATTATTTGATGATACCGTGGTTGCTACAGCCACAAAGAATTTGTTAGTTGTTTCTGGTAACCTTCTAAGAGGGAAGAGAGTTCGTTAAAACATGACATTTCGAAACTGATTCAACACCAAATATTGGAATAATTTGACTTTCAAGTTTGACATGACGCCGTCGATGACAATTGGAAATGTAAACATTTGTTTATTCTGAAAAAACTCACGATTCTTGATACATTAAATTAGCTAGAAAAGTGTACATTACATTATGACCGATGGAAACCGATGCTATATGAAAAGTGAAGCTCAACATGAAGTTCAATTTGAATTTTGGAAAATTAGGGAGAAAATTGTACAGTGCACATAATTGTGCCCTTCGAAATTGATTTAAAATGAAACATGTTGCTAAAATGGAAATAATTTGACTATGTATTAAAATGTTGCTAAAATGGAAATAATTTGACTATGTATTAAAATGTTGCTAAAATGGAAATAATTTGACTATGTCTTAAAATGTTGCTAAAATGGAAATAATTTGACTATGTATTAAAATGTTGCTAAAATGGAAATAATTTGACTATATATTAAAATGTTGCTAAAATGGAAATAATTTGACTGTGTATTAAAATGTTGCTAAAATGGAAATAATTTGACTCTGTATTAAGTGATGATGGAAATGTAGTCATCTGATTAATTTTTTCTCATGTTTGAATAGTTTGCAGTGCGTATTATTTTAGTCTTTCGACTTAAAAGTATGAAGCTTAATTATTGGTCTAATTCAATTTTGAAGCTTTTAGCTCTGTTGACACAACAATAATAATCGATTTGAAATATTTCGCGTTTCATTAAATTAGAAAGAATAGTGAGTAAACGCCCTTAGTTCATGGAAATAATGAAAGTTTAGAGAGTTGTGCTTTTATGATTGTGCAGGATAGATTAGGTGGCAAGTTAATGATAGCTTTGCTGACTGAGTGAGGTAATGGAATCGGCATTCGTGAGTCACAACCGTAACCACCGATTCAATGCTGTTGCTGGCAATACCATCACCGAAGATTTATTTATTTATGCAGATGATTATAACACTGAATATTGAAATGGTAAAACAACTTATCTTCCTGTAATTCAAATACAAATGTACTCAAGTTCATATTATGTATATTATTTATATGGAATATTGCGAAGAAGTAACTGTTAATATTACGTAAAAATACTTATAATTGAAAATACCTTTTCCTTTCATAGAATTCTTCATAATTTTTTTTTTTTTTAAACATTAGGTTTTTCTACACAGGAGGCCCCGAGAAAAATAATTTCCCTCAGGGCCTATGTCATCTTTGGGGATGCTGTGTGGAGGGTATTTTTAAGGAAAGGAAGAAAAGAAAGTTCTGGGAAGAAAAAAAGTATGATGGTTGGGTAGGAATCTGGGGTTCAGTGTGTCTAGATCATCCGCCGCCAAGGAAAAATAATTTTCCTCAGGGCCTATGTCATGTCTATGCTGTGTGGAGGGTATTTTTAAGGAGAGGAAGTTCTGGGATGGAAAAAAGGTATGAGGATTGGGTAGGAATCTGGGGTTCAGTGTGTCTAGATCATCCGCCGCCAAGACCTAGATAAACCTTACCCCATGAACCCGGGCACCCCTGCTAAGTTACCAAACGTAGCGAACCACTTGGGGTGATCTATGGAAGAGGTGTTGGTTATCCAATAAATGGTTTCCGGGGCGGCGGTACCCATTCCCGCCTCCCAAATTGATATCATATGACACGATATCCACACAACTATTGTTTCCTAAGATCTCCATACGTAATTTTGGTGATCCGACGGTTAGCCCCTCAACATTATTAGATATAACTGTACTAAAAAAAATATTATTTTTTATGCATTATTTACCTTTATTAATAACTCGGCATGGATATCAAACGAATTTATTTATGTACAGTGTAGATTTTTTGTACTTATACGCTGGTATGTACAGTATATAGACAAGTAGTTTTATTCTTGATGCATTTTAATAAAAATACTTTTGTTATTCGTTGGTACATCTTCTCTGCACATCACTCGGGGACAATTAGTTACATTTTGTTTAAGTAAATATACCGTATTTTCCCAAACTGACTGCATATTATACATAAGCATGCCAGGGGACCAATTGTCGGGGGACCAACTATCATGTAATCCGTAATTTTGTTAAAATACCTATATATTTTTTAATAATGACGAAAAGTATGAAAAAAGCAATATAAAGTACCGTTTTAATTTCTCAGATAAATTAATAATTCAAAGCTCAGGATGGAAATAACGTTTCTGGCCAAAAATATTGAATTAAGCGAATTTCAAGACCTCACAACTCCCTTTGAAGAGTTTTTACAGCTTTAGACAAACAGTTCATCTGATTCATTTTAATCTTGGTTTTTTCTTAAGATGCCCACTGTTATTTTTTGGTAAAATAATAAAATGTATATACCTATATTATCCACGCCCAGGCCGCACCTTAGTGGGTTCCCTTCTTCTTATTATTAAATTGTAATGTCAAATGTAAAAATTTAGGAAAAAATAAAGGAAATAAAAAACTTGGTTATATCTAATGTTTACAACACCAAGAACTATTCATACTTTTCTTTTTCAGTCAGTGATTCCACGACAATTTCGTTTAGCTTTGTCCTTGAGAAAATTCACGATTCGATTCAAAGTCTTATGTCATGTACGCCGGATGACATCACACGTGAAAAGCGAACGACGCCGACGTGAGATCAGAGATGCTGTGAACCGCCGCTGGTCACTGGTCATGCTCTGGTCATCCTGTTACAATCAGTGGAGCCGAAAGGATGCTGTCACGAAGTGTCAACAACTCTCGGAGACTTGGATCAGATACATATTTCAAGTGAATGCACTGAGTTAACCTTACCGTCGTGACGTTACTTAAACGCGTGTACTTAAAGTAAAAGGTTTTAAAGTTATTCACGACGAAAAAACTTTGATATAATTTTAATCGTCTCACTATTTAGAAATAGTATGTAAACTTTCTGACTAGTTTCATCGTAAGATTGTCTGAATTGAATCTTTTTAGGGTAGGGAACTTCTTTTTACCCCAGTTTTCATAGGGATCGACTTCTAACAAGAATCTTATGAGAAATTTTATAAGTTCAAAATCTTACAAGTTCTTCAAAACTTTTACTATTATACCGTTTTTTAACTGATAAATACGAATCTTGCAGACTTATTTGTCCTACGTTTAGGATATTAAATCCATGGTTGCAAATTTAAAATATGGAAAAAAATAATTAGTTTTAAAATTCACTTGGGATCGAACAAAAGTTGCTCCGAAATCGATCGGTTGGGAACCCATGCAATGAATCAAATACGGTACATTTACTCCGTTTTTAAATCGCTTTAATTTCAAATTAACCCATAATGTTTAGACATGAAAGTTATTTTTTTCTCTCTGAACAAAAAGAAATTGGATCGAGACTTTTCTTCACTTCATGTAATAAAAATTGAATTATGAGGAAAAATTTTAAGCGACTCATCGATGAATTTTTGACTTATAATAAGCTAGTATTACGGCAAGGAATTTTCCCATGCTAGTAAGTACAAATTTTATTTTGTAATTTTTTTATCGTTTTTTTCCTACATTATAATCTGAACCCCTTTCCCATGGTCCAACACTATCGAGCAACCTACATTTCAAAGGGCTATTGAGATTATTATAGAATTATTTAAACAAACCATTTGGATCGAAGATCCATCTTATAAACATATTGGAACAATGGCTTTGAAAGAATCTTCTTATTATTATTTTGTAAACGTGTCTCGTAATGGAGATGATATCAACCGTCGTGACTAAGCCGTAGAAGCACCTTTAAAAAGAAAAAAAAAAACACTTGTGAACACAGCACACAGAATGCAATGAACGAGTATACTGTATTGTATTGGATTTTGTATACTATTATTTTGTTTTGTTTGTAGTCATGATAGAAATGTTAGGATACTAAAAACGCTTCAAAGATTCGGATCAATGATAGAGTCTGAATTCAACTGTGTTTTTTAACCGTTATTTTCTTACTTGATACAAGGGAGGTATTTCTATAAAAGAAACTATAGACTAGTCATACTACCTACTTTAGGAGCAACACTGTTTATACACTCTCTTAAACCAGGAATACACAGATTAGGTAAGCAACACGCAGAAGTAGCAGACATTTTTAATAATACCGAAAGAATTTTCAAATTTATTTAACTTTTTTTTAATTATTAAAGAACGCAATATCGTTGTGGATTGACATTATATTTTAAATGAAAAATGACTTAGTTTAAAACCACTTTATTTATAACACACACTAGTCAACTTGTTTCGGCTATAACTAGCCTGCTTCGGGACCGTAATAATATAAACATGGATTAAATTATTACGGTCCTGAAGAAGGTTAGTCACAACCGAAAATAGTTAACTAAATTGTGTGTTATAAATAACATGTTTGAAAACTAAGTAATTTTTCTTCTACATTTGTTTTTTAAAACAGTTTCTGTAGTCTGTTATATTTGCATATTATTTTGTAAAAATAATATTTATTCCGTGCTGTAAATATTATAAAAAAATATGTTCTTGTATATAAAAAAATGTTTTCAGTTTCGTATTTATTTTTTTATAGATTCATAATAATGATTTTAGTAAAACTTTTGACTATACCTATGTGGTACAAATCTATATACGTTTCCATAGGGTTTTTAACATTAACATAACCTCACGCAATATATCCGCACGGCTAGGCAGATATAAACAAAATTATAATAAACGCTACGCACTCCGGACACCTGTTATGGGTAACATCACTTAGAAATACAGTCATACATATTGATGGTGATACAGGGATAAAGCTGTAAGTATAGAGACATAGTGATATTGAGTTATAGCAGTAAAATAAACAGAAACTTCCACGACCCAAATGGGGAGAAGGCAAAACCTGAAGAGCCGGTCTGGCCGTTTCTTCCAACGCTGTCGTAAGTTTCGACGCCGGGTTCGGTCGAGTCACTAGGCGGATATTGGCGCTGCTAATTTCTACACACGCGTGCAAATTGTACAAATGGCCATCTTTAAAATATAACACTTGTTGTGAGATGTTATTTAAAGCAACTGTATAACATATTGGCTGAATTAAGATGGCAGGAAGTAGGCAAAGATAACGTGGAAGCAAAATGGAAGCGCGAACTCAAAGCGCTAAAGTCATTGTAATTGTTTTTACCAAAATCATCAATGCTAAAGATTAGGATGGAATATGATTGGTAAATATATTTGCTGATCATGATGTGAACATTCAAAATGATCGAAGAATTATACACCTTGGGTGGGAGAATAAATTGAGCAATATTTTTGCACCATTTTAAACTGAAAATAATTGGTATAATTGCCTATAAAACCTGTAATGAATATGGTTGATTTGTTTAAAAAATGTCATATTATGACACCGGCCTGCTTTCCTTCTTAGGAGTGCTGGTGAGCTAGTGTCTATACGCACATTACACACTCCTCTGTGTGGAGGTATTTCTTGATGATCAGAACCGTTCATCCCAAGAATTACTGTTACGTGTGACTCCTGATCGATACACCTGAAGTTTGCGACACAAGTCACCTGAAGCCAGCTACCTGACATGTGTACGTACGTCAATATTGATTCACGATACACCTGTTTGCTTTTCTCTACCTGTTCAGGGCAGATCTCCTATTTGTATTATCTTCCTATTTGAATAGCCTGTCATTGAACTCTACAACTCGGGATTCCAAGTCAGCCGATAATTGAAGCTAACTAACTGTCAATCGTTATGCTCTGGCGTTCTTTCCACATCGCAAAGTATGTCACAACAATTAAAATATGAATTTGCAAACCGTATTTAAATACAACATGTTTATTTTCAACATCAATACCAACATTACGAAAAAATTGTGTTGCAACAACGAGTCCCCAGGCTTTTATTTTGCGCAATTCAAGGAATTCCTTTTGTTGCAATTATTTACGGTATTATATTTTTTATTGCTTCAATCTTCCCCCTATTTCAAAAATTCTAAGAAAAGTACCTGCAGCTGCAAACCACCGACTCGGGTATCCTATTGTCACCTGCGAAGCTCTTCTGAAAGCTCTTCTCATAAAGCTCGCCGTTTATATCAAGGTAGTATACAAAGTATGCTCCCACTCACCTTTGGGTGTCGGAAGCCTCACAAATCCCTCGGGGATGAGAACAACTCCCTTCTGCACTGTACTGCCACCAGGTTCAAGCACTTGCAATGCTTGTAACCATCCAATCGTGCACTAATTATCCAAAGAAGATGTTATTTACCGCGCTGATTACCACGCTGAACTCAGACTACCTACTCGAGGAGAAAAAATAACACATTTTTAATGATGGTTCAACAAACTTGCACTTATTTCGGATTGTATTCACAAGGGTGGTTAATGATTGTCACAGAGGTGTTTTTAGATTGATTGGTTGATTAATTGATTGATTGTTCTTCCGTATTAGTTAACTAAACTATGTTAAAGGTAGCGGAGCTCCTGGCTCTCGGCGCGCCGAATCGAGACTGAGACGTGTAGCGGCTTTACTGAGGCGGCCAGGTAGCTCAGGTAAGTAAGGTGGGTGAGGTGAGTGAGACGGGTAAGGAAGGGGGCGAGGTAGGAGCTCTCCAACTCTCCATACAATAACCTGTAAGAACAGGTATATACCTACTTACTTACGGCACAACCGCGCAGAGATACGGCTGGGCAGGGATATCTGAATGGGAGCGCAGGAAGTCAAAAGAGAAAACCTAAAGTTTTATAGAACCAAAAAACAAAAAGAAAAAAAAAACAAAAAGAAATATAAACAACACAGAACTCAGATTAATTACGTAGATTGTATCCACTTTGTCTCCGTCCGATTACCAGCCGATTCCTATCTCCCTCTGTGTTGTTAACGTTAACCACTTCAAGTCATAATATGAATGTGCTTACAATAATTCATTTGCTTCCGTAGTATTTAATGCCATTTTTATGAATGGTTTTGCGTTTTTAAAATTGCGTGTTTCATCACAAAGCGTGTAGGTATGCAACGGGGATTACCAGTATTTCATTGTAAAATTATTGTTTCTTTCTTTCAATATGTCGGAAAAGCATTGCTTATAATAATGTAGCAGTATTTTTAAAAAGTTTTTCTCTTTAGAAAATGTTATCTATTAAAATGAATTACAACATTATTAAGAATATTTTTATAGTGAGGTTGCATCCGCGCACTTCCGACGGTGCCCATAGACATTTATTACAAAAGCACCGTGAAAGAAACTGGCTGTCGACCTCTCACTTAACAAACCTACATCTTGTGTCTCCCTTTACTTCGGACCCGAGCTTTGGCGTCAGACTGAAACGCCACTATTCCAGAGTGAAGTAAACTTTACCTGCTTCATTGCTTGCTAAAATTCCTGAGTCCTGACGTAGACATGAATTTTTAAGATTTCAAGAGCTGTATAAAAAAACTGCAACCATCTCATTCTATTGTCATAAGAGCAACATTACAATGGAAAGAGACCACAAAATTTAATGTGACATCGATCAAATCGATTCAATAGATTGCAGCAGAAGTTTTGGCCTCAGCAGACAATCAGTTGTTTGTAATTTATCTCGTTTATAGCATAGTTCTGGGGACGTTGAAAAGAGACGGGTTGACATTCGGCATGTTTTGTTCGCAATTACCGCGAGGTGCATTCCAAAAGTCGGGCTGTGTCGATCATTTGGCGGTCAACTAGTCTCCGTCATATTTTTTATGTTAATTTGCGCCTGTTGACATTGAGTACGAGATGCTAATTAAAAAACCTTCCCGGATTTTGGCTTGCACCTCAATCCTATATATTTTTAAAATACATTTTTGAAAATTCGTGACAAGTATACACACTTATATGATTTGTCTAATTTTCTTCGGAGAAATCTTTATTTGGGCTAAGACGTATTTTTACCATAGGGCAGTTTTTAAAGTGAGCTCAATCATATCTCTATCAGCTTATCTCTTTGGTTTTATACAACCTGCATGGAACATGGTCTGCATTAATTGACGTAACATGACGTAAATTGATTTTATTATTATTGCATTAACAATAAACTTAATTCATAATTAAAAAATAAAAATGAACAAATAACTACAAAGCAAAGTGGATTTTAGGTAAAGAATGTTGTGTGAATTTGTAATTTTAATAAACAAAAAATTTGAACGGCAAAAATGTGTCAGAATCATTGATTATCGATTTATCCCACTGCCCAAAATCAGTTTGATCGGACTACCTACCGGTACATTAAAAAAATCTGATTACTGTTAGCTTACGTTGTTATATCATCGTGACCAGTGATCTAGAAATCTAGACTCTAGTGAATCTCCTTACGAAGAACCTCGTATAGCGTATGTTAATATTTTCATCGTATTACATTAATTGTGTAATTTTCACTTTATTTCTGGGTTCGAGTTAATCAGCTTAAGCCCTTATATCACAATAAAACTGGTCTAGGTAGGCATAGACATTGTACAAATAATTAATAAACTGAGAATGCTGCTTTCCAAAAACTAGTAAAAAATAAAATAACAATGGTTCATATAAAATCTACCATGTAACAAACACTACGTCTTCCTAAAATGTAAATTATAGTATAAACAAGTTGTAGATTGTATTGTTATTCTATTATAGAGATACGATCCCCTTTCTATTAAATAAATTACGAAGTTTCTTGTGTAACTCGTGGACGACCGTATGTAAGTTGAACAAACGTAGGACATTTAAAACATCAGTTAATCAACCTGACCAACATAATGACACCATAAATCAAAAACAAAAAAAATATCACTAACCCAATGTCCAATACTTTGTTTCGAGTAATGCAACTAATCGACCAACGCTTTCATAATGACCACGTAAATAAATAAATAAATATTTATTTATAAACCCAATGCCATAACACCCATAATGACTGCATTCCGGTATAATTATCGTGCAATGTTTTCTCTTTACGACTATTTACAATTTACACAATAACCAATCGTTACACCTTAACGCAAATGGAAAAATGGTAATGCGAATATTAAAGGCAAATGGAACGGCGCGGCGCCTCGTTACTTTGCGTCGGGTTGGTTTACTCCGCAAATAAATTACGGGAAGTTTGTAAACTGTAAACCCGCAAAGTTGTAAATATTTCCCGTGCGTGGCACCCACCAATCCAGTGCTAGTGACACATATTCGGTCCCGTTATACAGAAAGCTCGGCATTTTAGCATTTGCGCCAGTTTACCGCGTCCATAATGAGGCGTGCACTTCCACCGATCGTTATGTAATTATGTCGATCGATAACTTTTGGAAAGTAGGTGAACTTAATGCATTTCTGCTTAGTGACGTATCTGTGCATTTAAGGGCCGGTAGTACCCGCCCAAAAAGAATAAGAAGGAGATAAACGACAATACGAATGTTGCAGCGAGCGCGCTAATATTAAAAACGAAAAAATTCCAGAGAAAATTAAGAAAAGAGACTCGTTTACAATAGAGCAAAAATCTCTCTTCAACAACTTAAGTAGCTGTCTTATAACTTGCAAAATAACAGAAATACGAGTGTAAATAATAATTTTTGGAGCATACTTTGCGATTTTTTTCTATCGAGGGAATTTTATATAATCAACGTTTCGGCTCTACAAATCTTCAGATATTATCTTAAAAAAATTACATATATTATTTTAAGAACTTAAATACTTAAAGTGTTCAAGGGACATATGTTATAAATCGGTAGACAATCGGAATTCCGACCCATTAGCGATTAATACAAATTGCAACTTTCTTAATATGTTCTCCTGTCCAGGATTGAAACCTGGACACGTGGGTTATTTTATTTTACAATTTATTAATTTTAAAAAATTCAGTATATTTTCGGCATGTGCCAGAGTCGAATATACGGCTTTAGCCTTGTTTGGTGATCAATTCTGAAGAGCCAGGTGCTTTCCCATCCTCCTCTTCTCATCTCCTTCCCCTTCCCAAATACCCGAATTTGGGATGCCACAGTTTCCATTGGCTCAGATGGTTGGAATCAGTTGGGACTCATGTGCGGTATTCACATAACAATACATATATATATTTAAAATATTTTTTTTTATTAAAAAAAAAATACAAACATTCCCGGGTTACGGAAATATTTTGACCTTCTGACAAAATATGCCCGAGGATCGACGGGTTATTTAAGGATACTGGTCTTCATCCGGATACGAATGACATTGATGTAGTATAAAAATTGTGTTTAATATAATTCATTTCATAGAAATGTCAAAACACTTTATACGAGGAGCTTTATTACATCAGGTGTTTCGTATGTAAAACTTCAACGCTCGGGTAAACATGAAACCTGACGTGTGGGTGTTTTTTTCATTGTGAATCAATGTTTTATCATCGAACATAAACACGGCAAATTGCGATGCATAAGTGATGGATTCATATTTGTTTATGGCTCTGATATATGCAATTGCTTGGTGTGTTACGATTTGCACTGATGAAGAAGTTGACTCGTGTATGTAGAAATGATTGGGAAAGATAAAGTGAAAGATACTGTGAAAGTCTTTTACCGGAATTAATTTGATTACGAATTGTGATATGTGACAATTATACATTTTTGTGATGTAGGCAACCAATTACCACAAAAAAAATTTAATTAAAAAAAAAATTGTTGGCATCAGTGGTCGGGAGCAAGGTTCTCGACAAGCGATCTGGAGGTGGCGGGTTCAAATCCCGTCGTGGGCAAGTTCATTTTATTTGATTGATTTGTTTTTACAATTTAATAATTTAAAATCATACAAGGTGGCACGTTCCAGATTGGGAGATACTCTCAGTATGGCTCTGGTAAAAGACTGCCATTCAGAAATCATTTGTTGCTTGAAATGGCTTTAGGCGAATTTGGTGGCTAGATCTGAATAGCCAGGTACTTCCCCACCTACCTCTTCCCCATCTCCTCTCCCTACCACCCCTAGCGTCACAACTTACCCGGATCGGGGATCCCATAGTCTCATTGGCTCCAGGAGCTTGGGAGCAATTGGAACTCTCGTGCGGTATTCACATAAAAAGGCAGAAGTCTAGGAAACTTAGTTCATTCATGGATAGATGCAATATCGTCATAAATAAATTGAAATATTTTGTTATAATGCCTTTGATTATAAATCATAAAATGTTTTTCTCTAAGGTAGCTTTTGAAAAAGTAAGATTAAAGAATGAATGTTTTAAAAATAAGTTTTTTTCACTGCCATAATACACACATCAAATTTGGTGGTCGTAATTTCCTAAACCTGCATGTTTTATTTTTTAAGAAAAAGTCCCACTAAAGAAAAAACATTATATATATTTAGCGAAAAAAAACACAGTGAATTATGCAATTATATTGAGCGTCGGTGTCTTTCTACCCAGGTAAGGTAATTACCTTCCCTACCTGTACTTTTGAGGCCGCCCTTCGTCGAATAATAAATCTCGGAACTCCCATTGACACGGGTAGTTTTCTAAGCCAACCTGCTATAATTAGGGGTTGTTTGGCTCCTTTGGTGATTTAAAAGAGTTCTTTACAATGACCCGCTAATATTCACCGAATCCCATTATCTCGCACACGTCCACTGTGTTATAAAATAATTTCAAACAACACCCAACTTCCCCATGTTTAGAGCAACAAAGAGTCGAGGAAGATTCGCAGATTGTAAAACAACCTTCCAGGATAACTGTCTTAAAATGGGATTAAAGTTAGCACCTGTTATAAAACTAAATTGTGGCCGACTCTCAGATGAGGTGTTAAGTTGATTTTCGTGAAAATGAACCTGTTTATATGGGAACTAAGTTTTGTTAAAAAAATGTGGTGGTCTCGGAATTTATTTGAGAATTCAAATTGAAGGGAATTTCCCAAATTTTAACAATGCTTGTAGGTATAATATCTGAAAGCACGCTTCTAACCTTTATCCCGCCCTGAATGAGGTAGGGTATCTCATACCCATACAGTGTACGGTTTTGGTTACGGATATGAGAATTTTAAAATTATAAAAGTAAAATACTAATAGCAAGAATTGACTTTTATTTCTAGTCTATATTATCATATGTTTTTACAATCAGTCAAATAAATAACTATTATTTTAGCCACTTTAAGTGATATGTAGGTACCTGTGAAGGTATGTACTTAAAAATATAAAAACAAAATTATAATAAACAAAAATAATGTTGTAATAAAACCTTGGTATACTTTTACTGTAATCTAAGTATATAATAACAAAAACAGTTCTTAATGAAATTTGGAATTTAGACTCCGCCTTTATCCGAAACTACCCGAAACTTTTATATCGGTTTCGGTTACGGTTACGGATATTTTTTATTTCGGATATCCGATAGTTTCGGTTACGGTTACGAAGCTCCATAACATCCCTACCGTACACTTTAAAACTAAGTAGGTAGGTTTTAAGATTTTTACCTTGGCGTTCGGAACTCGGGTGTGGTACCACAGACAAACACTAAATAAATATACACGGAGCTTTATTAGATCAGGCTTTTCCTATGTAAAACCTCAACGCTCATTTCGAGGTCAGAAATAACTCTCGTTATTCCCGACCTCTCAGTCTGCGTAAGTATTTTCAAGTGTTTTTAATTTTCTGGTTTATTTTATAATCGAAGATATAATTTTGTTTTGTTTCGTACTATAAATAATCATAAGTAAGTTATTTTGTGAAGATATGTAACGATAGTTCTTACTCGTTGAAACTCATTCGAATAATTCGTTAATAGTAAATATTTTTCCAACATAAAATTGTAGTTCTATTATGTAAAATTATAGTTCTTACTCGTTGAAACTCATTCGAATAATTTGTTAATAATAAATATTTTTCCAACTTAAAATTGTAGTTCTATTATGTCGATTGAAAAATTGAAAACACCAGGAACAGGAAAATATAAAAAAGCATTATTACAAATATAAAAAAAAAATCTCAAAAAGACCCTCCACCCAGCATCTTCAAAGATGACATAGGCCTTGAGGGAAATTATTTTCCTCAGGGCCTCCTGTGTGGTAATATAAAAAAAAAATGTCATACAAATTTTAAGCGTGAATCTTGGAACAAATATCTATGGGTATACCCACCCTAAGGGAGGTGGCGCTAGTGAGCTAATGTTTACTTCGACTCCGTGCTATTTGTGACCGTAAAATTAGATATTGTGCAAATATTCAGTGAAATAGAAAAAAAGTGGTAAAGAAACGATTATATCATAACATACAGTGTGGATAAAACCTAATAACAAGTAGAATCTGAGAAAACCGTGAAAATATCGCGATTGAGTTCTAACATCTTCAGTGCATTTTACGCCCATATACCGAAGAAACTGAGCCTAAGGGATAAAAAGACAATTAACGGAAAGGCAAATAGGGAGTAAAAACTTATCATAGTGCATTTTTAAAAAAAATCAGTGAAATTATAACCTAAATTCGAAGCGTGATATGCAAGATTGCTTTAAATTGATTTAACGCCATCTGTTGAAAAAATCAGGAGGTACGTCAACAAGTATCGAACCGAACCATTCGAGGTCGAGAAACGGCTATCCAGTCACCACATACGACGTGTTTTTGTGAAAATCCACGAGAGGGCACCTGTAGTACCAAAACAACAGACTATCTGAACATCATGGAAGAAGTTATGAACGCACTTCGTAAAATCCAGAACGAACTCGACGCGCAGAAAAGTACGATCCTGAAAAGCGGAGAAAAAGTAGCAGAAACAGTAATACACAATATAAACAGCATACTGGAAGAAAAGTTTAAAATTTGGGATGAAAAATACGAAAACCTAAAAGAAAAGTTGGAAAACCAAGAAAAACGATTTTGTTTCCTGGAAAAACGGGCACGAAAAAATAATATCGTCTTTTTCGGCATTGAGGAAACCGAATCCTCATACCAAATGTTGGAAAACATTATTATCAACTTTGTAAAGGAATATTTCTCTCTAGACCTAGATCACAGAGATATCCAAGAAGTTCAGAGAATAGGCAAAAAAGGAGAAAAACCTCGACCAATAATTGCTACATTTACCACACTTGGCACCAAAATAAAAATATTTAAACAGAGAAGAGAGGCACTAAGAGAAACCACATTTTACATAACGGAAGACTATCCGAAGTCAATACTAGAGAAAAGAAAAGAGCTACAAGTGCAGGCAAAAATCGAGAGAGAGAAAGGCAATATAGCAAAGATTAGGTATGATAAACTTGTCATACAAGTCAAAAACAAAACCAAGGACAGCAATAAGAGAATTCTTACATTATCTCCTGAAACATCTACAGATGTAACAAAAGTACAGGCCAACAAGAAAAATAAACAACAAACACCAAAAAGAAAAACTCCTAGCCTGTCTGAAGGAATTGGGAAACCATGCTAACATAACTTCTTCGTAAATAAAAATCAAAACAACATGCCCAGAGCCGACAACTTGTAGCGACTGTCGCCCATCTCCGACACAGGTAACATGCAAAAAACAACAGTAAACGACAACAATAAAAACAAGAATAAAAACAAAAATAAAAAACAACAACAATAAAAAACATCAATAAAAATAATAATAATAAAAAAAAAAAAATAAAACAAAACAAAAAAAAATATATATTAATTAAATAAAAATAACGATAAAAACCAAAACTCATCTTCCAACCCGGCTGGTCACCGTGGAAGATCAAGACCAAAACCCTCTGAAGAAGAAATTCTAAACTTGCTCAAAAATTCAAGAAATGACACAAACACAAAAAAATGCTTAACCCTACGAAAAAAAAACAAGAGATAAATGAAATTTTTTGGAGGAGGCCTTCACCTTCGGCTGAGAGAAGGGTTCTTGCTTATGAAAAACTTGAGATATCTATATTACATTTTTCGCAAATAGCATTAATTACACTTTTTATTACTTTCCACAACTCTGTAACATACGTAATTGCAAGAAATAAAAGGCTTTTTTATTTTATTTATTTTATTTATACCCACCCTGAAACGGCGTACAATTCCCCCCACCAAATAACGTAAGTAAGACGGAAACTATGCTCGTGGGGCTAAATTAAAAGGATTAAATGCCAATGGATGGAAGCAATCCAGGGTAGGTACCTACTTAGTAAATCAATACCATTTAGATAATATATTGATTAGCTAAGTAGGCACCGACCCTATTATGTAGTTATTTAAATAATTTATTAATAAAAAACAACCATCGTTTTTTTTTTAATGAGACACAAGAGCAAGTTGACCAAAAGCATCCCCGTTTTAAGATAGTTAATGATACTGAATGAAATGAGGGAGAGAAAACTGAAAGACGGGTATTAACTTAATACTTTATAAAAAAAAAAATCTTGAATAATGATCAATATCCGTCGGCCGATTTTTTCATCATTTGTGATGAAGAAAGCATTTTTTTCCACTAATTTTTATGAACCCTTTAGATCTAGTTACAGGGTCAATTCGCTTTCCGTTGGGCTACGGAGAAAAAGGCTGAAGTTTTTCACATTCTTCTTTTAGTGGAGACACAGAGTAAAACAGCCTGGGTGCCTGTGGATCTTATGGGCCTTTTACTCGATGATCTTTTTCGTCCAGTTTCCATATGGGTTGTTTTTAGTACGAATTTTAGATGAAAATTAGACGTGTTTTATTTTGGTACCGATTTTTGTGGAGTTTAAGATCTCGAAATTATTTGTCATCTGTCGTTTGTCGTTGTTTTAAATGTTACATGTTCATTTATTTCATTTATTTTCATTGTTTTTTTATTTCTTGCTAGAGCAATCCCGATGAGTTACAAAACTCATTTTAGGACAGGAGGAACTTACAATTCATAGGTAGGAGGTAGTAGTTACAATTTTACAAAGGTATTTTGATATCATAATATAAGTTTTACATTCAGTACAGCATAAAATAAAAATAAAGACAGGTTAAGTAGAACAAACAACAAAAGAAAACAAGTAAAGAGAGGGAAAAACTGATACAAGTATATAAGATAGAACAAAAAATGACAAGACGATTACATATTTTCATTTTTAAATGTAGTTAAAAAATATTCTTTTAATGCATTGCTTTGCAATTTTTTATTATGCTGGATGTTTTTGTACATATCTGGAAGCGAATTATATAGTGTATAGGCAATATAGTTCAGAGATTTTATCCCATATTTTGTGGTGTGTGTTTGAGGAATGCGGATTTTATTGTTATTTCGAGTATTGTGGTTGTGGATGTCTTGATTGTAAATTGGCTTGGTGTTAGTATGAGTTGATTGTTGGGTAATTTGTAGGATGGTGCTTGTGATTTCATGTTTAGGAAGGATTGTGATTGGAAGGATACCGGATATACCAGATACCATTTAGTTTTATATTAAAAATATTTTTTAAAATACTATATTGTTTCTTTATTATTGATTATGAAGGGGTTATTACTGTGAGTCAACGCGAATTTAATGTGTAGTTTGATGATTTATTGTCGGCAACAAGACAGATGCCTTCGTGAGATGATGATGCTTAAGGTACATTTTTTGATGATATGGTACCGACTCAAAATTAATATTTCTTCTATAATGAAAATCGTAAGTTTGAAAATAATAGACGTGTGAAGCAAAGATTTTTCACATGAGTCTCAATATAGTTTCGGTATTGGGGTCGGTATGAAAAATAAATAATAATAAACAATCTATTTGATTGTATGTACACAAAATAACACAACCAAATTATATTTAAAACAAAAGTGTTACAATACATTCTTATCTCACGTAGAATCCCAGAAAAACATCCATAAGAAAAACGGTTTTTTTAAAACGTTGCTTTCGATTTTAGAAATTTTAAATGCGGCTCCTAAAAATTTACCTTAGGTACTAACTACTTAGCTACTAGATATAATATTTATTTTTAATAATTGGTATTTCTATTTTCGCGAATCATACAATCATGTTTATCCATGATATACATTTGATTACCTAACACGATTTCTTATTATTAAATTAATGATTCATTTTCACATTAATTGATTGAAAGGAAAAGGTATGAGGGGTGGGTAGGAATCTGGGTATTAATGTGTCAATCTCTCCCGATCCGGCATAGGCCACCAAAACCTACATAAATCTCATCCTACGAACTCAGGAACCCCATGTTTAGTAAGTCACCAAATTTAGCGAACCACTTGGGGTGACATATGGCAGAAGTGTTGGTTAACCAACAAATATTTCCAGACGGCGGTACCCATACCCGCCTCTCTATTAATGCTTTGCTATTAGCATATAAGAAAATTGAATTTTATAAAAAACTCCGGGACCGGACGATTTTGCGTTATCTTTCGATCGGTTTAATCTTGTAATGAATTTTGTCTATCTAATTGTATTTTTCAGTTCATAAAGCGCCATTCAGACGATTCACTAATCGCTCATTTCCGCATTTCATTCGGCCTAGTTTACTCGGAATGACACGTCTGAATATGAAATGAATCGAAAGTGCCGAACACTGCCGAATGAAATCTTCAAGTGAACCGATCCAACAATGTTGGATATTTTCCTTCGGCATCCTTCACTCGCGCGCGCATGCGCTCGGAAGAGAGCAAAGTGAATCGTCTGAACACCGAGTGAACTCTCAATCAGTTTGTCTCGCGTCCTGTACGGGCAGGACCATGAAAGGACGCTATCAAATCGCACGCAAAACGTCAAAATGGTATTCGTTCGGCTAATTTGTTTGCTTTTGGGAACACCTCTCATATAAATTTTTGGGTCTCCCTTATTATCCATGTATTTTATATGTTTTTTAATATATGTAAGATTATTAATTTGTAGGAAAATGTTCGTAATAAAAAAAGTGAAATCAAATTGTGTTATTATGCCATAAAAAATAAAAAGGTTTATAAGACGACACAATACTGTTTTTTTTATTTATTTTTATTTAATTGTGTCAACAAAATTGCGTAAAAATCGATGCATCTGACATGTTTTTCCTTAAAATTCGGGGCCGGACCGCGCTGGAAACCAAACGAATTGCAGCGCGGTTGACCCCGCTCGGCGACGCTGTGGTGGGAATGGACGAGTGAACGCTTATTTCTATAGCGCCGTGTGAACATGGAATGAAACAAAATGGACGATTAGGCCGAAAAAACATGGCGGAAACCTTCCCTCGAGTGAACCGTCTGATTCCAGCATAATCAGGGCAATTAGATACACAAATGACATAATTTAAAAAGGCAAATATGGAATTCCTAGCAATCCTTACTAACCGTAATGCTAAAAATTGAATCTTGGAGTGTTAAGATTTAACGGTTATAATTTTGATCAGCCAGGAATATAAAGTGGGGCCTCCGAATGGCTGAATTAATTATACGCTGTTTGTCGGCAGACTCATTATTATTACATAACGGTGTTCGCTTTGGGTGACTGAAATGGTTAACGCATTCCAATCCTGCTAGGGATCGACTTCTAGCTTCATTAGACGAGTACACTGGCTCGTGGACCGAAATAAAGCAGATTACTTCGGTCCACGACGAGCTCTCGAGTCCACGGGCAGATTGGAGATCAATGCTGGGGATAAATATAAATCAGTACTTAGACTTTTACTGCTTTTAATCTTGACCTTAAAGCCACAAAGCTTTGAGGACGTCTTGTATTTATAAATTACCAGCGAGTAACTGGTATATATTACTGAAAGAAAGAATGTGTTTGTGTTTTAATTCTGTTCGTTGGAGTGCTTTTGGATGAACAATATTTTTTTGTTTTTATGTCTGGTGCGTACACGAATAAATTAGAAGCTTTTACGACGCATAAGCAGGCCACATACATGTCCGTGTGAGAGTATGTATTTTCTAAATTTACCCTTGGCCGGCGATAGCTATCGTTACTACGTCTCCTTTGCAATCGCTCTCTCAGTCTCTCCATCTTCTCCCAGCCCTTTTCCCTTGCGTCCCGTTCCCATCCCCAGTCCACTTCTACTTCCCTTTAAAAGATACCCCTCCACTCGACTCTCCTCTGAATACAACGTCTTAAACATACGACAATTCCATCTAAAATTTACACTAACTCATTTCTTGTTTAAATATACGAAAAAACCCTCTTACATCACAATTACACCACCGGCACAATAACAAACCGAAACTACAATGTACCTACACTACATAACACGTCAGCTGGAAGACACTTCAAGTACCCTAGCTCCAAAAATATTTAACCTTCTCCCCGACAACTTAAAAACTGAAACCCAACCCCATACCCTTAAAAAACAATTATCACTATGAATGTCACACTTAACTCGCGAAACGATGATATATAATCTTTTTTTTAACTTAAATTCATGTATTTTTTCATAGTGCTTTCACACAAACGAAGTATTGAATTCCGTAAGTCTAAACTTAAACTTTAGGGCGCACAGTTTACAGCCGCGCTGTGCGAGCGGGTTTCCTACAGAGCATCGGATCATCCCAATTGATTGTATAACTCTAATATCTATCAATATTATAACTTACCTATTATTTTAAATTATTATTATTAAAATATTTAGTAACCTCGATGTATTTTATTTGTAATTTAATTAAATATAATTTGTATAATTTAGTAAATTATAATTCAATTTATCAACCATACTATGTAACTTATAAATAAATTATTATTTATTTGTAACCTACATTTCCATAAGTTCATTGTTATATTTTCCGTAAACTTCACGATTCCCCTCATCCTGCGTTCCCCTTAACGAATTCCTCTACCTCTCCCTGCTTCCATCCCTGATGCTAAACTATGTGAAATACACAAATTTCTCATACGCAGATTTTACAAATTAAACCTCTGCTACCCCCTACCGCTACCATGCCTCCTTTGCAATCCTCCTTCCCCCCCTACCCCTCCCCTGCTTGATCTTTCCCGTTTCCACCCCGACCTGCTTCCACGCACCCTTCCCCTTACGCATTCCCCTACCTACTCGCCCGTGTTCCCCCCTCCCGCGTCTCCTTGTCCAAAATTTCATCGCAATTAGATTAATGGTGTAGAAAAAAATTTCGATGAATGGTATATAAACGCATACGGAACAAACAACTAAACATTCATAATGATTATTATTACACTATTAAAAGTGCATAACTGCTAACCCTGTACAAATCGCAAACGAAATAAAAAACATTTGTCTGCAGAATCAGAATCTTAACAAACGGATTGAAATCTTTTGAGCACAGGCGGGAATCCTGTCCTTGCTCTAGCGGTATTTCAATAGAAGGTGCTCCGAGGAACTAGCGTCTCTGATCCTTTCGGCGCCGATGTGCATATTCGGTAAACAACGTCAAACGCGCTCAACATTTGTGCACGATTTACATAATAATAATATAATTAAATGAAACAATATAACTTTGTTATAACCATTTGGCGTGTAACTATATAAATCAGTGGTTGTGACAAAGTTATATTGTTTCATTTAATTATAAAATGGATAACCACAAAGTGATAGCTAGTTTCAAAAGTATAATAATAATAAGTCACACTAGAAGGGATGTTTTACGACTCGTTATTGAGTTCAACTCAGCTGTAGAACGATTTGCCGCCTCCGTGTTTCCCACCTCCTTTAATCCGAGTCCCTCCACACAGCATTCCAACGGATGACTTAGGCTATGAGGGAAATTGTTTTGCTGTGTGGATAAAATGTAATATTAAACAAAATATGATGGGTACCTACCAAGTAATAGTCTCAACTGCCTTTCAATTTAAGCTAAGCTTTTTTGAGATTGACGGAATTTGTAGGAGGGACAGAGGTTTGGAGAAGGGAAGTTTTAATTTATTAATATTTAAATTATTTAATATCCCCCCTCTTCCCTTCTTTAAATTATTTAATATCGGTAACTTCTCTTGCAATAAAAATATCTGACTTCAAAAGAAGCATTAAAAAATGGATTATGGACAAAAGAAGGAACAATATAGATATAATTTTGCAACCCAACAAATACTAAACCTTTTATTTATTTTTTTGTTTTTTTATTCTAAATATTGTTTTTAAATTATCTTCGTAGTATTTTAACGTGTGTACTTACTTTATTTCAAAACACAACCATTGTACAATGTGTCCTTAGAACGGGGTACCCCAGTAAAGATACATTATCTTATAAAAAAAAATGTAAAATTTATAAAAAATAAATGAATTAATTAAAAAAAGTAGGAAGGTTGGATTGTTCTAGAAAATTCAGATTTCGTAAACATATTAATGTAACAAAAACAATTTCAACGAAGCCAAATTTTAACGCTAAGAGACACTGAAGAGTTTATAAAATTATTTTGAAATTTTGGAATAACATTTTAAAGTGTTTCCTAAATAAATATGCTTTTCATTCATTTTTTACATTGTTTTTATTTCTTGCTAGAGCAATCCCAATGAGTTACAAAACTCATTTTAGGACAGGAGGAACTTACAATTCATAGGTAGGAGGTAGTGGCATGGCATTGTAGACTGGCATGGCATTGTAGACTGAAGTTAATAAAGGGATGGGTAGTAATCCTTGAAGCCTATATAGTACACCAGTTATGGGTGTAATTTTCTCCTTTACATGATTTACGTGGAGATCCCACGAGAGTTGGGAATCTATGATCAGACCCAGATATTTTGTGCTCATTTTCTTTTCGAGGGAGTTGTCTCCAATTTTGATATCGAGGCTGAAATTTTTTTTTGTTACCGAAAAGTATATAGTGGGTTTTTTTAACGTTAAGGGTTAGTTTGTTTATTCTCAACCAACTTGTGAGATGGGAAATATCAGCATTCATTTCCGTTTCAAGCTCCGCTAGGTTCGGTTTAGTATAAAAAATTACCGTATCATCCGCATAAAGTTGTATAGTTCCTTTAATACCCCACTTTGTTATGTCATTTACGTAGATTAGAAAGAGCAACGGTCCAAGAATTGATCCCTGTGGTACTCCACATGATATTTTACCTAATTCTCTCGTTTCTCCCCCTAGTTCTACTGCCGAAAAGCGATTTGATAGGTAAGATCGGAAAAGTTCCAGAGGTGTACCAACAATTCCCAAATGTTTCAGTTTTTCGATCAATACGTTATGATCCACCGTGTCAAACGCCTTTTTTAGATCAATAAATATTGCCGCCGTAAAATCACCGTGATCTATATGTTTCTGCAGATTTGATATAAAAATAATTAAATCTTCCAGTAGGACAAAATGGTTGGTGAAAGTAGATTTATCCTGTACAATAAATATCAGGCGTGCTAGCATGGTCGATCGATATGAAGTTACCGACCGATCGTCGGTAACTTCTCATCGTTCCCTAGGACAACTGCAGATCGCAAACGAATATATAACAGTTCACAATGACTAATTGTCCTTAATATATTCGATATCAACTGTCGTTTGTACGTTAGCGATCTGCATCAATAACTCCAGCATATATCTTCCCAGCCGAAACATTTTTTAATGATTCGATATTTTTTATCATTGTCGAAAAAGTGAAAAGAGATAAGAGCTATGAGAAGCCTCACCCACTAGACCACGACGCGCCAGCATCTTAGAATATGTATATAAAATACGTACTCATGTACGAGATACGTATTCATGTACGAAATATGCAAGAGTTCATTCTCTCGTGCTCAGGTGTGCCGAAGTGCGCGGCCCGTGGGCATTGCTGACCTACAAATAGAACGCCGCGGCATTCCATCAGATCAGGGAAAATGTTGAAAGTTCGAAATCGTACATGCTAAATACTTGGTACATTCTTTAAATAATTTCATTAGTTTTTTATGTACCTATATTATTGATGACATTTAACACTATTAGTTTTAATAATTGTAATATTTCAATATTAGTTTGGTAATTTTTAATTAATTTTGTTTTTGTAGACTTACATCAATCTAGTCTATAAGTTTTTACTGTGGTACAAAGGCCTGCAATGTACTATTATTGTTGCAACAAGTATTTACTTTGAAAACATAACACAGGGAAAAGCAAGGTGGGACAGTACCTGGCTATTCAGATCTGGTCGCCAAACACGGCTAAGGCCATTTCAAGCAACGTTTCAATTCTGAATGGTGGTTTTACACCAGGGCGATACTGAGAGTATCTTCCAGTCTGGAACGTGCCGCAAATATACTACACATTTTTAATGAATTAATTGTGAAATAATATAAATTAATCAAATAATATTTATTTGCGCACGCCGGGTTCGAAACCGCGACCTTTGGATTGGGAGCCGAGAGCCGAAACCCTCGACCAAGCCGGCTATCAATAGATAACAAACGAATAATTTGAGTGTTTCTATGGTTTAATTGAGATGCATTATATTATTTATATTATGCTATTTTATCTTGTAAAGCTGGGAATTCTATCAATGTATATTTTTTTGTAAATATCATTAAAACAGCTTGTTCATAAAAAAGTATCGACCTCCGTACCGTAGTTGTAATTGTAATAATTAATTTTCCACGCTCGATTTCCGCCGGTAATCGGATCGACATGGAAATTAATAAATTGTTTTTACTTTTGAAGGACTTGATTTTTTCAAAAAATCTCTAGGAATCGACTACAGATGATTGATAATAAAATTCTTAGTGTCGTTATGTAGCTATTCTGTACATGTGTTCACAAAACTACATACTATTTAAATTATTATCTGGATCTTGAAAAATTCACAGGAATCGTTCTTTTATGTTATTTAATTATTCTATAATATAAAACTCACTGTGAAGCTACGTGGTTTGGTTAGTAATTTACAAGGCATTATTGTTTCCGCTCTTACACATTCCTGGCCTAAAAGTTGTTTGGTCCAGCCAATGCATTCTTGATACCACTTCTCTTTAATCGGGTACGTGTATTCATTGAAACGTCAAACCGCATAATGTTTATATTTTCCAACTCTAACCTCATTACTCAAAAGGACTTAATTATTTCTTGCAATCAGGAAAAACAGTTTTATTGTAGGTTTTAAAATATTGCCACACATTGAAAAAATAACTATAAAGACAAAACCAAACAATTACCCATTAAATTTGCTTGTTTTGACCAGCCTTTCATCTGATTGTCTGAGAATGAGGAATCTTGTATCTTCGCCCAAAGTATTGATCTCCGCAAGATTAATGCAAAAAACATAACCGCAGCCATCGAGTAAAAAGGGTCCATTGATCATTCCAGTATAGGCGATATTGTTAATACATTTTTTACTATGTGCCTTTGTTTTATTAGCACCTTTCACACATCATTTTTAATATCATCTCGGTTCAGCCTAAAGTTTGTATAGAAAGTGACCAGCGACCTACAGGTTTTGATGTGCGCTGTCCCCATTCAGGTGGATTCCGGCATACCTCAGACAAGCTTCTTGTTTGAGTAAGAGACAAAGCAATCAATGATGTGGAAAGAGCTGATGATTTTGATACAATCTTACAAAGATACAAGGTTTTAAATGGCGATTTTTGACAAATGTTCGTGTGCTCATTTTTCCATTCATGGTTTGAGGACTCGGCAAGTCCTGTTAATCATCCATCGCGGTATGTGGACGTGATTTCTCTTTTGGTGGAAGATGCCATAATCAAATATTATTAAACGTCATTTAAGGCATGTTTTTATGATACAGGATAACGGGATAGGCTCACAGACCGCAATTAACCATCCCTGGCAAAGGAATGGTCTCCTCTATGGGATTAGTCGCGATGAAAAGGATTATTATCTATTATCTGATCCCCGCCTTCTTGGAACCGATAAATCTTAATTTGTATACGAAGATCTTTTTAAAAGATGCTGGTTTTAAATCTCCGAGCTTTTCCATGTAATTTAGTTGAGGCAGACATTCAGTCGCACAATAACAAAGCACATAGTCTTGCTGGAAAGGTAAAGAACAATTAAAATATTTTGTAAATACTTGAAGAATAATAATAAGATTTTTTTTTACAATATCGGTACACGTTCTTGATTACACATTGGTTCTATTGACGAAAAGGTAACTGCTCAGCTGCAATTCAGGATTTCTACTGAAATGCAACTGGTTTTCAGCGGTGCCTCCAATAAAAGACAGAAAATAAAATAAATAGATAAAAATAAAAATTAAATTAAGATAAAAGAAATACCTACAATTAAATCAAATGACATACAAATAATCAAACCAAATCTCAAATTCAATACACACAATATAAATAATACAAAAAACAAAAATATATTAATAATTAAAATATTAAATTATTAAAAATAGTAAATTTGAATTCAAAAGCTAATCTTAATAATAAAATCAATTAAAATAAAATATAATCAATTCAAAATAAATCAATTCAAATTCAAAATAAAATCGATTCAAGTATAAAATATAGTCAAAATAAATAAAGTAATCAAATCAAATCAAAAACCATAACACAAGTAAGTATTCCTTCAATTTTATTAATTGAAATGAAAATGTTGTGCGCTTAACTGTGCAGTCAGCAACCATTCAAAGAAGTATGTATAGGTGGGCGTATGTGTTTATAATATTGGTAAATAAGTAAAAATATTTGAAAAATCTTAATTTCATAAGAAGGTCGTGTGGCTTCAGGTGCAAAGTTACGTTTCACTTGACATTCTTAACCATATGTGATAAAATGAATGATTCTTATGTAGAAGTTACCGAATATGGATTTTATTTTTACGTAATCAATAACCGTTTCTATTTATATAGTTTTTTCATTTGGTTGAAAACCTGGGTGGCACAGCCAATACTAGAATTGTAGCCTACGAAGATGCTAGTTTATCAGGCTTCGACTCCTTGATTTCATTCGCAAATGAAGACATTTAAATCAAATGAATTGATTTGAGAGAGCAATTTCAGGACTGTAAAAGTTGGACTGTTTCAGGAATCTCAGTAGCTTGGCATCGTACTTTCTACATTATTATTTTGCCCAGCATTATTTTGTTCACAGTTGATCCTTGAAAATGGGTATTATTCGTTATTGTGTTCAACAGCTGGATGGCAGTGGAAAGATTTACTATCTTTTGTGTTACCTCCCACGTACAAAATATGTGTCTTCAAGAGCCAGGTTCTTTTCTCCCCTTTTCTCAAAAATACCATCTGAGGATATATTAATAATAAAATCTACGCGAGTATCTCATATAGAGGAATATGTTCCAAATTATATGATGATAGACAGATACTAAGTGCCTACTTGCATTCCAAGACCATTATTTGTTGACCTAAATCACGAAGTGTATTCTAAATTGTGTAGATTGAAGATAATAATACATAACCTTTTAACAAGGTGCTTCATCCTTTGTAACGTTCTTCCTCGAGCTTAATATAATCTAGGAATAATGAAGGTACAAGTTAACATCCCGTGTATTGATAATTAACATTTATACACCCTCTGGCCCAGGGCCGCATAAAGCCTAATGAATGCCCTGATGCATAAATTATAGATGGTGTCCATCCATGGAACTGACTGTGGCCTTTAGCCGCGGTAAGCAAAAATACAGTTTCTTCCTTTTGAGTCTGAAGGAAGAAACTCTGTTTATTCTTACCAAGGCTTCGGTATACATGACTAAGAATGCCCTTAAATGTGATTTTAAAATATATGTGTAAAATGTAAATAATTTTTACATTAAAATTTAAAGAAAACTCATACAAATCAATATATGTCTTTAAATATTACGTTTCCTGAGTTAGCTCTGCAGTAATTCATAAAGTTTTTTCACCTAAACACGATTCCGTATATATAATAAGGATGTTTCTCGGATGACTCAGCTCTTTCTCACCTTTTAAAATTAAAGTTTTCAAAAGTTTTATAGAACTAATTATTACCTTTCTCCGCACTTTTAGTCGTACGCTTTTTTTATTTTTATAGAAACACATCACAAGAGTCCCAACTGCTCCTGTCTGGAGCCAGTAAGACTATGGCATCCCCATCCCCAATTGGGGTATGTTGTGAGGCTGAAGGTAAGTGGGGAAGGAAAGGAGATGTGGAATGTGGAATATTCAAATCTAGTCACTAAAAACTGCGAAAACCATTTTAAGCAACATTTCAATTCTGAATGGTGGTCTTACACCAGGGCGATACTGAGAGTATCTTCCAGTCTGAAACGTGCCGCAAATATAGTATATATTATTTGTAAATAATTAATTGTGAAATAACACAAATTATTCAAATAAAATTTATTTGCGCACGCCGGGTTTGAACCCACGACCTTCGGAATGGGAGTCCAAAACTCTGGAGTACGCCGGCCGTCACAAGCGCTTAACGCGTCGGCTAAGAATAACTATTAAGCATGAATATCAAATACAATAAATATCAACAAAATCAATAGGTTTAGGTTAGATCCAGGTTAGTTAGGTATAAATCTACGACCCCTTCATCCTTATAATAATACGCTTGGTGCAGTCCTGTTATTTCTTATACTCTGTAACTCGCTATCAATCAAATTCCATGTTCCCTAAGTATCTACCTTCGTCTTTTTCTGTTCCACGCTGATCGCAACATTAATAAAAGTGATGATAATTTCTGTACCCAAGAAGCATACGGATGCAAGTCCTAAAAGCCAAATGTTCAGGGGAGCCAAAACCTGTTTTTTTTCTGTAATTATGGTCTCATAACTTCTGCAGATATTTATGCTGTTTGATGATTTAAAAAAAAATATTAAATCAATTAGTTTTGTTTTAAAATTGAGAAAATAAAATGAAATATTTTACATGCAAAGCCTAAAAATAAATGTTTAAAATTAATTACTATGGACTTGAGTCCTTCTGCTTCAAAATGAAATAGATTATTTTGTTATGACAAGTGATGAATTATTAAAAGATCGATGTTTGAAAATTTAATTTGGAAGTAAAATAATAACAATACATAACAGGTAAAAAAAAACACATTTGACTGTTTATTTCTTAATATAATTATTACTAATTATTGGTGTTTTCATTATCTTCGTCATCTGACAGAGGATAATCTGGCATTTATGACTTAAAATTTTGTTTATTAGCTCCACACAGTAGGCCCTGAGAAAATGCCATCTTCGGGGATGGTGTGTGGAGTGTCTTTAAGGGTAAGGAAAGAAAGGAGGTTCTGGGAAGGAGTTTTATTTTTTTATATCAATATTATTTTTTATCCTCCCTGTATAATGATTACAAATATCACAGGTGTCATTTGTGGATAGATGAGGTTATTTTGTTTATTTCCATAGAAAACAATAAGATTAGAAGCAGAAGGATGGGCTTGAGTCTTTCTGCTTCTAAGAATAATGGTAGTTGCAACCTTGTACATTTTTGAAAAACCCTATATTTCTTCAAAAAATGAGTTCCATCTTTCTACCACTGATGAACATGATCATTTACTAGACATCTTCATCATAAACTCATTTCACTTTATTTTGGACTTGCATCCGTATGCTTCTCAGGTACAGATTTACACAGGAATCCTATGAAGTTTATTGACCACGTGTTTATACCGAGATTATTTTGATTATCGTAAGTTCAGTAAGAGCGTTTAGGAAAAATAACTATAGAATAATATATCAGTAAATCTTAAAAGTTTTCAATTTACAAAAAATTTATTAAAAAAAAGTTTTATTTAAACAAAGAAAAAAATCTGAACCCTCCACTGCCCAATTTAAATACTCAACTAGGGAAATATTAAAGACAGAGAATATTAAATGTCATGCTACGGAACCATAAAAAATGTCAAAACATCAATGAAAGAACTGAATGATAATCAACTTGTAAATATTATGAAGATACTGTAAAAACAACTAGTTATTCAACACAAAAAAACCACACTTCTATCTCAGAATGGGAACCCTAGTGAGGAATACTGTGAAGACACACTGTGCAGTACTGTGAACTACTTTGAAACCATTCATATAATTACTGCATATGCTTTATACATGATTACTTTCTGTAATTATCACGTAATCGTGTACACACTTTGCAACAGAAACTTTTTTTATTTTTAAATTTGAATATTTTCCATGAATAAATACAATTTTGCTAATGGGACTGTGGCAAGAATGTTATTTTGCAGGAGGAATAGCAAGGTCGAGTTTATAATATTTAGATCAAGTTAAACACCTTATTTGGTTCTAAATGGTGGTTCTAAGTCTCTGGAACGTAGTTCAAAATAAATGTATTTTGGATTAAATATTATAAAAAATACAATGTTTCATCGCGTGTTTGAATTTATATTATTTCCGTTCGCGTGGGAGGCTTTCATCTAAAGTTGATAGAACAGATGCTGATGGGTGATGATGACTGTGTAATTTAAGTGAATTTTACCGGTTATTAGCGGCTTAACTTTTGTAAGTTTTGTGTTACGTTAGGTTATGTTCTTTGTGACGTAAAGTCTGATTGGGTCCACATTAAATACATAGTCATATAGTGTTGATTTTTTCCTTCCTTTCATTTTGTGTTTTATATTTTACTAACTGAAGTCCTCGGCGTTGCCCGGGCATAACAGAGTTTTTCGAAATCAGATATACCTAGATAGAATTGTCTTCTAATTTTGAACGTCAAGTACCTATTCAAAATTTCATCAAGAAGTACCGAAAATCTGCTTTAATGGTTAAAAAAGGGATGAGGTGTTTTAGTTTAGTAGAAATCTCATGTAGACAATTACCTTCCTCTTTTTTTAAAGTTCAATCGTTCAAAATTTTATCATTCTTGGAATAAATGTGTATATTTGTAAAAAAAAAGCCACACCGCCACAGACCCTCTTATTGCGTATATGTATATCTAGAGGTGAATCAGGATGCCAATATGTATTACATTACAATGCAGAACCCCTGCATATAGCTCGGAATATTAGATTTATTATTATTTTAGTTGCCACGCCGATGATAGCGCTATAGCCGTAATAATAACTAATAAACATTCGGTTCAATTCAGGTAATCAAGTAGGTGTAAGATTTTATCAATGGCGATACAAATTATTGGCAATTGGTTACCCGTCCTTCAACAGTGACAACTATAACCATAGTTCGCCAGCGACATTCCAAAGAATTTCAGATTTAACTAACGTTCCTGCGCTGCTGATTATCTATAACTGCCAATACTAGAGGGGATCGGGGACTACCGATAGATCGGGAGATTCGTCAGAATTTGAATCTTATGCCCCATAATCTTATCACCCAAATCAATAGGTATATTTCTGTCGAAAAAAATCTTATCGAAAAATACCTTATAGGTACAACTAGTGATGTTAAAGGGGATTTCAACGTATTTAATTTTTCATTTTTTTTTATTGTTTCATATTATTGGACAATAGATTGTTTTTGCAAAATTTGAAACAAATCGGAGCAAAACTAACTATGATATATAACTTGTACGAACAAAATTTTCATGTTTAGTATTGGATTTTCTGGTATCCGAAACTTTAAAACGATTTTCTGACACTTGTCATTTTCGAAGCCGGTGAACAGTTTAAACTAAAATAAGAGACCGCGGAGTTATATTTGATGAAAAACCAGAATATTTACACCACATAGAACATAGAAACAATAGTATGAAAACATTACAATAAACAGTAAATAAATAAATAATCAGCCGAAAAGTTGTTGTCCTCCTAAAGTTATAGGTTTTTTCGTAAATGTCCAAAAAGTTATTCTCACTAACAACAAACACAATTTGCGCTGCAAGCAAATTAACGAATGATTTCTCCCTAGAAGGGGAAAACAAAATAAGATTTTTTTAATATTCGACCAGTCTTGAAAATTTTTGTAATGAAAATGGCAGATCGATGTTCTGAGCTATTTTTTTTATCGAAGATTGTTCAGGGTGATCCTTTATTTTTTTAGAATCTTAAATCATGATGGAATCACTAAATCCCTTAGTCGTGATGGAAAATATGACCTAAAATATAAAAAAAAGAAAACGCGCAAAATTTGTCGTTAAGTTGATTTATTTAATAAATTGTAAAACACGTTTTTAAGTTTTTATAACCATGTGTCAAAAAATTTAAGTCACTCACCGACGTTGATTTTTCATTCCTAAATACAAGAATTTACGAGCATCCAAAATTGATCTTGATAAGCGTCTCCGGTGTCACCACCATTGGCGCAGTTCCACAAATGAAACAAAAACAACAAAAAAATCTTTCGCCTTCTGCCTTTTTATACTCAAAATACCTACGATTGAGGCATCCTTTAAGTCTAAAAATGTTAAATACTTTTCTAGAAGTTATCTGACTACAAAATTAAATACATAGTTTTATCTACGCAGACCAAATAATATAGAAATAAATTAGCTATTGCACAAAGTGATTGATAATCGTGTCAGTTGACGGAAGTATGACTTTGGAAGAAACAACGGTTCCGCGGGTCGACAACCTTTCGGACAAATTAATCGCTAATAATAAATTCACCTCACAGGTTTTGCTTTGGCGCGACGCCCAAAGATGGCGCGGCCGTAGCTGTCATTATCGTCAATAATTTTTATCAATTTAGCTGCTCACCGGGCCGACCTATTTTCATGTACAAGGTACCTCGTCGTTTGCTGGTAGGATTATTGATGTCGAATTATTATCATCAAATATAGTAAACGAGCCGACAAATAGGTAAACAATTATTTCATGGCAAATTGGTGGTGAAAAAAAGTAAGGTAAGTACCTATAATAGATAATAATAAAAGAGTTTGTATTCTAATATATTGTATTCAAACAACTCAATGATTAGAAATTAGAACACATCATCATTACACAAGAAAATATAAACTAATTTTGTAAAATGTGTTTCACGACTAAGGTTATATACTAACTATTCACATGTCATGTCACCGGGGGCGTAGCTCAGATGGTAGAGCGCTCGCTTAGCATGTGAGAGGTACCGGGATCGATACCCGGCGCCTCCAAATTCCTTTTTTAGATTTTTTTTTTGCATGATTTTTCATTATTTACTCGTTATTAAAAACCATAATTTCGGTCGTATTTATGTAACCTCGGTTCAATGAAGTCTAGATCTCAGATTTGCTTTGTCATTTTCAAATGTGGATCTGTTTGTTTCAACAAATTATTATATAGCGTGATTTTTTCACGGGTCTGGGCTAGTGTAAAAATAAATTATGATAAAATTTATTTTTCATAACGTATTCCTCAAGTAGGTATTCATAGTAGATAAAATTATGTAATCTATCTATCTATATATTTTTATATATAAAAATCTCCTGTCACAATGTTCGTCCGAGGTAAACTCCGAAACTACTTAACCGATTTTGATTAAATTTGGCTGAATGTGTGTAATTTTGCCCAACTTAAAAGATAGGATAGTTTTTATCTCGATTATTGACCTTAATATTTATTATTGCGAATTAAATATTTTTTATTGGACAATTATTTGTAAGTTCCATAAGTTTCTGACAGATGGCGGTGTGAGTTAATTTATTAACACAACACTTGGTTATCTAGATTAGGTAACCATCCAGTAGATGGCGTTGTGTTTCGTTAGCCACAGCAACGCGTGGGCGGGTCAGTTAGTATATATATAAAAATCTCGTATCACAATGTTCGTCCCAGGTAAACTCCGAAACTACTTAACCGATTTTGATGAAATTTGGATTACTGTGTGTAATTTGGTCCAACTTAAAAGATAGAATAGTTTTTACCTCGATTATTGACCTTAATATTTATTATTGCTAATTAAATGTTTTTTGTGGGGCAATTATTTGTAAGTTCCATAATTTTCTGACAGATGGCGGTGTGAGTTAATTTATTGACATAACACTTGGTTTTATCTAGGTTAGGTAAACATCCAGTATATATATCCAGTAGATTTCGTTGTGTTTCGTTAGCCACAGCAACGCGTGGGCGGGTCAGCTAGTAATTTATATATTTCTTTTTTTTGTACCACTATACAATATACAATACAATACAACATGACATTCGAACGGTCAGTTCACTCGGTTGCCAGATAGCAGAATTTTCTTGGGATAATGAATTAGGTACCTAACTAACCATCTGGCTGTTTTCTCGAGAGAAAGGCAGAGAGGATGGACCGCCAAACAACTCGGTTTTGGCACACACTCTTTGCTTCATTCACATTCACAAGTCGTCATACACACCTTTCTATTTCTGACTCTTGACATGGCCCCCACAAATTTTTTGGTTGTCTGTTCGGTTCATCACAATATTATAATGCTGCTAATGGATTAAATTTTTAATAACAAAAAACATTGATTTTCGTCTTTTTGACAAGTTTATTATAAATATTTTACAAATATTAGTAAGAATATCTCAATAATAAATTAATTATTAAAGCATTCAATATCCAAACGATGGCAAACTTTATTTTTGTGTATCAGTTTTTCCACTGCGATGGGGTTGTCAGAATTTCGAACAGAAATCACTCCGCCTTTGAAAGTGACATCTGTGAACGGCTCCCGAACTACTTCTGTAATCGGCTTTCTAAAGTAGTGATTATCCGAGTTCCCAACCATCGCCGCGTGGCCGCTAGTGTACCCAAGCGATCGACAGATGTCCTCAACTTCAAGCCGCGTGAATTCCTTTTTGTCATAGCATTTCGTCAGCCAAATGCCACAAATCTGCTCCAACACTTCGCCAGAGCCAATTCTGAAAAAAACAATATTATCATTATTTTAGAATTCTGCTTTATGTATGCCGTGAATTTAAACGGAACGATAACGAAATTTTAAAAAAATCTTCAAACGTTACATTTAACGTAACGTTTACATACTAAAACAGGATTTTTAAAATTATTTCCTTGATTCACAACGCCTCCGTTGTAAAGTAAGTCTTTTGGATTAAATATATTGTTTCATTTTTCAACTGGTTGAAAATAATCAAGTAAAAATTATTTAGGATTGGTTGTTTCAAAAAATCTGAACAATTCATCGAAGTTAATTTTTACGTTCTGTGAAAGTTCTATTCAAGTTATGTGATTATTTCAGTTTTATGATGCAACTGGCCTACAATGATATAATAACAGAACTTGAATAGAACTTTGAAAGCGTTATTTCATCACCTTTCCAAAACAGTTTTTTGATTTCGGATACGTTCAGAAATATTCATTTTATTTGGATTTTATTGCAAAACGGCAATATTTCGAGCTCGGTAAAAATTTAAAAATGTGATGGTGCGTCATGTTTTGTAGCCACGTTCACAACGGTGGTTGTTGAAATCTGTGTTTAGGTACCGCGCTCCAATGTACAACAAAATGCAGGAGACGAGGATTGGAAAAACAAAAAATGTTCTCGACATGTTGAAGGCGTTTTGTTTTAGTTGTGTTGAAGCTGGAGTTCGGAATTTATGGTTACCGATATTGAACAGAATTAAATTTCATTCGGTATATCAGTATCTATTATTTAGTAATGGTATCACTAAGCTTATCTTGCCAGGGCTTCTACCAGAGAGAAACTTGACGGACGTAAATCTCTCTCATAGTGAGCATGGAAAGCAACTGATTATAATGTATATTACACCAATGTAAACAGTTGTGATTTTCTGTTACGTTTTAGAAATACGTGTTCTTCTTGCCATAGCAAAATCACAAATAAACCGTAAATTAAAAAAAAAAAAAACAATTATGAATTCGGAAAAACACAACGACCGACGGATCCTTGACATCAACATATTTTAACAGAAAACATTCTTACTTGTTAGGATCTTTTGAAGAAATAGCCGAGCACGATTGTTCATCTTCCCCGTACATGCAATCCTTATGACCGTCACAAACAGAGTCCCTAGGGATGCAGTCTTCCTTGTCTTTCTGATTCGAGCACTTAAACATGTTGGGGGCTCCGCAGCGGCGGCAGAACGAAGGGTCCTCGTCCGACTTGTCCGCACAGTGGGTCTTGCCGTCGCACACCCTTGACGGATTGGTCACCACGAGGTACGAGAAGCAGTTCAGCTTATCTGGCTCATCGCTGAAATCTCCGCAGTCGTTGTGCCCGTCGGCGAATTTGATCTTTGGGATACACCTACCGTCGCGGCATTTTATTTGGGAGGCTGCACAACCTGAAAGAAATAATACTGATGTATGAAAATTCTCTAAGATCTATCAATAATTTAAACTCCCCTATCTTTCTGCAATATACTGCCTTTAATATATCACAATAATACTGAAGATGTCTGTAGTAAGGTAACATCGATTTTGTCGCCAAGTATTGCATATTTAAAAGGTATTTTAATTACGATAGTAGAGACAAGCTGATTCAGGCTTGATTTTGTAAACAAAATTATATCCATATATTTGTTTCTCCAGCAGTTCCAAATTTATGTTTCTTGTCCAAAAGTTTCACCAAAACATGCCTTAATTTTTTTATTGTCCGCACATAGTGTAGATTCTGACTTTGAATATTATTAACTTTATGATATTCACGATACACATTGGGCACATATTTTTATCAGGGCAATATGGGTAGACAGTAGACACACACATACTTATAGTGTTTCTTTTATATATATTTTTACTTGGAATTTAGAAGAATAAAAAAAAAATACCACAATCATCCTGTCGAGGATCTATGGAGCAGAAGTGTTCTTTGTAGGAGCATTCTCCAGGGGTCTCGTCAAGGCCATCTCTGCAATGGGATACCCCGTCACAGACCTTGCGAGGGGGGATGCACTGGCCCAAGCGGCAACGGACCCCTTTACATTTTGGCTCTTGTAGTATATAATCCGGAAGGTTGCGACCTGGGGAACAAATTAAATGATTTAGACGTTATTGTTATCAAATGTTATGAAATTTTACCAAATTTTGTAATTCATACTTGTTTGGTGTTGAAATAAGAATATATTTGAATCGTACTGGAATGGTTTTTATCCATTTCCTACCTTTCACCAACCACCATCTAGCTGGAAAAATCTTTGAAATTTGGAACAATTTCATGAAAATTGTGCTAGTTCGAGTTTTTTTTGGACCAAGAAGGAATTTGACCATAATCGAAAAGGGTTGTAGTGTTGTTTGTGTACATAATATAATTTTTCGTGTTCGTTTGCTTGGATGACTTCGAGATATGACGGATCACTGTGGATCTATATAAGTAATATTAAAGTGATTATGTTTTGTGCTCCTTCGTAGAGATGGTCTAATGCTAAGTAATATGTAATCCTTTTCCTTATCATACCTTGTTATCCTACATATACAATCGGCAATTTCATCAACATATCGCTTCGTTTAAAATATTTAAGTACAATTCATTTTCAAGTTCATCTGATGCTATATAATTCGTATGCAGTTTCAGATGCAACAACACTCTTACCAAGAAACTTCAGGGGTGATTTTAATTCATGAAGATATCTTTTCTTTTCTGATGTCTAATGTATGATAGGTTTTTTAGTTGCGTCCGATTGACAAAGACGCAGAAGATAATCGAGTAAAAGTAAAAGAAGATAATCGAGTAAAAGTAAAAGAAGAAAATGAAGAAGAAGAAGACAAGGAAAAAATAGTATTTAATTAAGAAAATAAAAAAAAAGAAGTAGAAAACGAAGGCTACAATAACACTGAAGAAGATAAACTACAGAATGAGAATCTTCAGAACAAAATGAAGAAGAATAAATTGAAGAAGGCGAATAACAAGATCTAAATGAAGAAGGCCGAGATAAAGTAGGAAAATGATAGGAAGACGAAGAAATACTACAAACAGTTAAATATGAATAAATCAATGGTTTACCGATGGTCACGATGATATCCTCCCGTCTATGCGCCAAATCTTTCAGGGCTACCGGTCCACGGAAACCGCAGGGGCCGAGGGGCTCGCTGTAAGCGGCCGCGGGGTACCAGCCCTCCTTCCGGTGGCACACCACGATGCCGCTCCAGGCAGCAGTGCTTTGTGACAACCCTGCAAAGGAATTCTGCAAACAAAATCGAATATTATTCCAAATTGTCTTATGCAGTATTTGTGTTTTAAAAATTGCATCTACGAACATAATTTTTTTCCCCACACAGAAGACACGGAGAAAACTAATTTCCACACAGCCTATTTTGTCATCCTTGGGGATGCTGTGTAGAGGGTCTTTTAATAAAATGAAGGAGAGGAAGTTCTGAAGGGGAGGAAAAGGTTTGAGGCTTAGCTAGGAATCTGGGGGTCAGTGTGTCCAGGAGTGACGTATAAAACAATCCCTCCCACTGCAGTGCAAGACGATGGGTCTCCCACACCATGAATCCGGACACCCCTGCCAAGTCACCAAATGTATCGAATCATTTGGGATGACCTGTGGAGGAGCTGTTGGTTATCCAATTAATGTTTCCCGGAGCGGCGGTTTCATATCGAAATTCCGTTACATTTTGAAAATATTTCTTTTATAAATGAATATCATCATGTTCCTCTGTATTGTGTGGTTTCAACTTTCTCTTTCGGAAACGAAAATAACAAATTAGTATCGTGGGGATTGTTCCTTTAAAACATTTTCAATGCAGGAACCCATTATGAAACAACCACAAGAAAAGTAATTAGGTCCAATTTATATTTTGAGAAGAAATACAAAATAACATGCCAAAAACTGTTTTTTGAAATACCTATGGAGTAATTGGTTATGGATCAGAAATGTTTATGACATATCAATTTACTTACACGGCATTCTTTTGGGAATTGTTTTCTTTCAAAGCATCGATTAGTATGTCCGCAATAATTTTTGACGGAATTTAGGAAAATTGATAGGGCGTTTCCATGTTCGTCTATTCCTGCGATGATACAAACGTCATCTTCGGCATCTTTTGACATATCACTGAAATAATTGGGAATGAAAAATGTATTGTTACTTGTTGCGATTTTATTACGAATATTTCTAAATAAACTAAGGTTTGCGTTCTGGAAAATATTTTAAATTATTGCACCCACTTTCACACATAACTTTGCGTAGATCCATTATTGCTTACCTAATAATTGTCATTAAAAAAGTTTGCTAACTTTTTATGAATATAAACTGATTTGTCTAATCAGCTGATAATTAACGACGATAAAGATAATGCTAATTAAAAATGCTTAATTATATCGGCTCTTTCATATTCATAATTAAAATGCAGTTTTTTTTTGCACCTCGTTGCAGAGCGCAATAATACCAATCAATTATAATACTCGGCCCTGAAATATTATACTTGATTTCCTTCCACATATCTCAAAACCATCTTCGAGGCAATATTTACCGTTTTATTGTGACAAATCCAACATGAAATCACAATTGTATACTCCCTTTAGCCCTTATACAGAATTTGGGTAATGATTATAAGAATGTTTTTTTTTATAATTATTTCTGGCTTTCACCCTTAAAGGGTGTTCTAAGCCATCATTTTAAAATTATGGAGAAATGAAAGGCGAATTTAAATATTAATTTTATTTAAATGGACAAATTTCAAAATTATAATGAAGATTGGAGTCGAATTCAGACTTAGAAGAGATGAGATATTGAACGGAGGCGAGGCAATTTTTGACAAGGCCTGATAGAAGAGAGGATACTTGTTTAGAGAGGGACAGCCAAAAATATGTGGTCTTAAGTTCCCACTTCTAGACCACAGAATGTACAAACTGGGGAGTCAAGGACGTGAATTTTAAAAAGGTGAGAAGGAACAGAACAATGTCCAATTCTCATTCGAATAAGTGAGGAAATTTCTTTTTTGGAAAAATTAGGGAATTGTTAAAACCATGGTTTTGATGGGAAAGTCCATTGTATTAAGGCATAGAAGGCTCCCTTGGATTGACTAGCAATGTGCCAATACTCTGCCCAAATATTGTGGGATCTGTCTTTGATGAGTTTTTTCACAACTTTAAATGGAAGCTATCAGCACTTGAATAAGACATACAAAGTGATCATCAGGATGAAGAAGAGGACTGGATTTAAGTTTTTGAAGGGAACTGATGTTAAAATATTAAATTTAACGTATCAATCACTCAATATAAACAACACCTAGTAAAATTTATATAAAAAAGTAGAACAACAAATTTAATTAAAAAAATCATTCATTTATGTACTATTCCATTATTTATTTATTTACAACATTTTGCACCTTGCATTGTGGAGCATTTTGTTTTTGTGATGAATAAACATGTAAAATACCAGCTGGCCGTAAAATTTAAAAACAAATACATAAATAAAATAATAGTTCTACCGTCATTCCACCATTCAGAATCGACACGTTGAAATGCCTAGATGTTTCGTAACCAGGTTTAAACTATCAGATTGGTATCTCCGAAACTTTCTCTTCACCGACTCCTTTCCAAATAAACTTCCCTCAACTTTAAAACTTTGCTTAAATTGGGACTGCCTTCGTCCAAATGTCTTCGGGCAATAAATTGGCTAATGTTACGAACACAAAAAGTACTTACTATTCCGGCATAGCGATTGGTTTGACGTATCTTGACATGTAGGCAGGTTGTTTCAGATGAATCAGGGTGGTGGAGAAAAACGAAATTTTTTTGTATCCGTCCACATTGATGACTTGCTCGTAAGGTCCATCGATGTTTGGAATAGACCTCTTGCTACCAAGTACAACGGTGACGTAATCGTTTTCCCAACTGAAATATAGAACATCACGTGTAATAATAATTTATTATTGATTTGTAAAACTCTTATCACTCTTCCAAACTTCAGTTAAGAATTTAATATTTTTGATTTTGTGATGTATGCCTAGTTTACACGAGTACGGTAGAATATTGTATTGTCACAGCTCCGCACTCATTTTTATTTATTTATTTACTTTTTTTTATACATATAATATACATTATTTATAAAAGTTTTGGCTGCCCAACTAGAAAGAATCAAATTAGGATGATATATGGAACATATAGAACGTGTCTTGTACAAAGAAAAATAAATCGAAGAAATAAAAAGAAGAGAAAGAATAAAAATAAAAAAAGATAAGATTAAAAAAAAGATATTATAAGATTAAAAAAAAATAGTAATAAAAGAAAATAAAAGTTTTAAATACAAAAACTGTTGTTTGTTTAGTAAAGATATTGAAATAATATAAAAATAATAATAATGGGTATATACTTAATAACAAATTGAAACAAATTATAACAAACCAACATTAAAAACAAACTAATGTTTGTTGTTGTTGTTTAACTATCCTAGTGTTAACAGAAGTTTGGAGGACAGGACAATGAACCAATAAACAACCTAGAGATAGACGGGCAGGCTATCTCCGCAGGAGAATGTCTTACCCCCACCACCACTCACAGCCGCATTCTCCACGTGTAAACACGCACGGACGAGACAGTAGGACAATTAATAAGCAATTGTTTCGCGTGTGGGTATCTAGAACTCGCTCGTAAAGCGCCATTCAGACGTTTCACTAATCGCTCATTTCCGCATTTCATTCAGCCTAGTTTACTCGGAATGACACGTCTGAACATGAAATGAATCGAATGTGCCGAACACTGCCGAATGAAATCTTCAAGTGAACCGATCCAACAATGTTGGATATTTTCATTCGGCATCCTTCACATGCGCGCGCATGCGCGCGGAAGTGAGCAAAGTGAAACGTCTGATCAGTTTGTCTCGCGTCCTGTACGGGAAGGACCATGACAGGACGCTATCAAATCGCACGCAAAACGTCAAAATGGTATTCGTTCGGCTAATTTGTTTGCTTTTGGGAACACCTTTCATATAAATTTTTGGGTCTCCCTTATTATACATGTATATTATATGTTTTTTAATAAATGTAAGATTATTAATTTGTAGGAAAATGTTCGTAATAAAAAAAGTAATATCAAATTGTGTTATTATGTCATAAAAAATAAAAAGGTCTATAAGACGAAACTATACTGTTTTCTTTATTTATTTTTATTTAATTGTGTCAACAAAATTGCGTAAAAATCGATGCATATGACATGTTTTTCCTTAAAATTCGGGGCCGGACCGCGCTGGAAAACAAACGAATTTCAGCGCGGTTGACCTCGCTCGGCGACGCTGTGGTCGGAATGGACGAGTGAACGCTTATTTCTATAGCGCCGTGTGAACATGGAATGAAGCAAAATGGACGATTAGGCCGAAAAAACATGGCGGAAACCTTCCCTCGAGTGAATCGTCTGATTCCAGCTTAACGCGCGGCGTCGTCGTGTATTCATTTGCGCAGCGTTCGCGTTTGAACTACGGCTCAATGGTTGCCCCTCTCCTGTCCAGTGCAGTCGAGTTTGTTCACGTTGCTGGGACAATACAATATTGTATTGTCTTCTGTATTTTACTCGTGTGAACTAGGCATTATGCTCAGCTTAGTAGAGGCTGTTCGCGGAGCTGGGACAATACAATATTGTTTTGTCTTCTGTATTGTTCTCGTGTGACTAGTATTCTCTTCTCGTATAACTAGGCGTTATGCTCAGCTTGGTCGAGGCTATTCACGGAGCTGGGACAATACAATATTGTACTATCTTCTGCATTGTCCTCGTTTGAACTAAGCGTTATGCTCAGCTTGGTCGAGGGTGTTCATGGGGCTGGGACAATGCAATTGTAATTGTATTGTCTTCTGTATTATTCTTGTGTGAACTAGGTGTTACGCTCAGCTTGGTCGCGGCTGTTCACGGAGCTGGGACAATACAATATTTTACTGTCTTCTGTATTATCCTCGTGTCAACTAGGCGTTATGCCCACTCAGCTTGGTAGAAAATATTTTCGCCTAAAATCATTTCTTTCATGTTTTCAAATGGTTTTTATGTAATTTAAACAACACCGTATGTTAAACTGAATCAATTTAATGCTTAGTTACTATTTAGAATCCCGCTAAACTCATACATGTCATCCAAATATTATTATTATTATTATACAAACTCCTTCCTCGCCTTGACTACTATATTTCCTAGCAATTACAAAAAGTGTTCCCGTTACCGGTCAGTGGTTGACGAGGGTATCGCGTTTGGGTCCAACCCAGGCGTTCCGTGTTTGATTCTTCGGCTTCCATCACAACACAAGCAACATCTTCCGCTTAGTGTGGTGGTAGTAGGAGATTTTCAAATGTTGTTGGGTTATTCGTAACCCGGGAATGTTTATCTTTCTTTAAAAAAAAATGATGAGGGGGCGATATACAACCTGTATTAGGTACTCTCCCCTTAGTGAACAACGAAGAACACATTTATGTAATTCTAGTGCAATCTATGTAGTCTTGTAAATATTGTGATTTTTTCCTATTAATTTAAGAAGAAGGGAGTCTATTTTTAGTTTCCGTTCGTATTTTCTGAAAGGTAACGTCAAAGGCTATCAGATTGGAGGAAATGCCGTCAAAGAAGTTAAAATGTCCTTAATATAGATTTATTAATCATTTAATGAAAACTGACACTGTTCGCTGTTCTCATGGTGATGAAATCCCGCCTCCCACGCGTGGAAATAGCTTTGACACTAAAGCGTGGGCGGGCGTCAAGAAGCAAGTTTCTTATAACTTAATATAGCTAGTTAAAGCATATAAGCGTAAAACAAATTATTAAGTGGTTCTCTCTTTGATGTCTTTATTTCTATATAAAATGAAACTAATTGGGTTTTAAAACTGTTTAATGTAGGTCGGATTTTTTTGTTCTTCCGTTATTGCAAAGGCTATGTAGTAAATCTAATATTGTAAAAATGTAAGATCTAACCAATACAACTTGATAAATAAAAATGGCTTAAATTTAAACGAGAGTAATAATTTCTGCACTACCAAGTAATGCAAAATCATGCACGGAAAAAAATGTTATTAAAAAATATGATCATTTCATTCGTAAAACGGTTAAAAACAGGACTGAAGTTCTTACGAACAAATTAACAGGGTTTCAATGTTTATCAACGGGAAAATGTAAAAATAATTTGTTGGTATAAGTAAATTTCGTACGTATACCATAAAATTATTCTTACACTTTCCCGCCAATAAACATTGAAACCCTGTTAATTTGTTCGTAAGAACTTCAGTCCCGTTTTTAACCGTTTTACCAATAAAATCATCGTATTTTTTAATAACATTTTTCTTCGTGTGTGATTTTGTGAAAATTAGATGGTATAGAAATATTTTAGATGCTTTAATAAAATACTGCGAATAGTACATATATTTCCCTTTGAAATAATGGAGTAGTTTTTTATTTGTCTTTTTATAAGCCCAGAAAAAATATAGTATCGGTCCTATAAAAACTGTTTTAAAGTTTAATATCTTCTACTTACGAACCCTTTTTAGGTTTTGACTTTTATTTAATAATTTTGAAAAAAAAAACATTTAGAAAATGATCGTTAATTATTTCAATATTTATGTCTGTGTTTTGCAAAAAAAAACAAACACGTTTTTTTCTTGAATAAATCAAAACCTATATCTATATAAGGAGTTTTATTGTTAGTGGTTGGTGCATCATCTTAAGGACATATTTATCTTTTTATATGCAACTGAAAATATGCGAAAATTAATGTTTTTTATATTAGGAATTCTTTTAAAAATATGTGACGTGACATTGAAAAAGTTATACCTAACACTGTCAAAATGATTTAGCAACATTATGACCCGTTGTAGAATGTGACTTTATCCCCAACCGGACGAATACTTTTTGCTCTCGTATCCCAAGTGCTAAACGTCATCGAGTTAATTAAAATCTTTAGTCAAAATCATTTTACTAATTCAATAATTGATTTGAATAAATATATTCTCGTATCTAAATTGATTTCCATTTGAAAATATTTTTCAGTAATTGCTTTCTCTACAATGCCCGTTTGGCGATTTGCACAAAGAATATCATATCGAATACAGTTCTGACTTACCTGAGCTCAGATGCACACGCATTATGTATCAACAACCAGGAATAGTCGACCAATACACCGGTGCATTTATAATATCCTTCTGAGTAGATCTTCCCCACCCACGGCCAAAGGTACAGATCTTGAATCTCACTGTCCACAGCATCCCCTTTCATAATTCCCTTTGAGGGATGCTGAATCATATGGTCCTTGGGGTGGGAACTCAGCCCCTGATGGCATCGAACGAAAAGCCCCAGGCAGCCCGACTCTGAAGGAGTTGGCATGAATATTTCACTCGCTGTACGAGAGTGGGTTGGTTCAGTCGTGGCGGTTTCATTGTCGGTAATTACTTCAACTGTTCGAAGCTTAGGAGGTTCACCTTTGCTTCGGCGGATGAATTCGTATCGAACGCTGTTCTTTAGTAATACTTTACTGTAGAATTCGAAATCACTGAAAATAAAAAAAATATATTAATATTTTAATTTTTATTTAAACTTAATGAGTTAAGAGGGTATTACCAGAGAATATCGGAAATTAGATTTAAAATCAAATTCTAGACGTATTGACTCTTTTTTACAAAAAAACATAAATTGATTTTGAAAGATTGTTATTTTATCTGGTAAACGCAGTTATAAAATTTTGAAAAACTAAGTCTATTTTTAATATGCTAAGGTTATACCGTTGGTCGTTGGCAGATTTCCTCAATTTTCAAATGATAGATTCTATTAAACAACATAAATTTCAAATTATATAATCATACAAAAAAATAAATCAATACATCATCTAGGCAACACAGTTTTGAGGATTTTAATTTGGTTAAACTAAAATCATGTTTTGTGACAAAAATACGTCCGTTTTTATATTTATTTAAGGTCTTACAAACTAAAATATTTGAAAATTTTTTTACACACATATTTTGTTTAGACATTATTGAAAAATCGTAAATACTTATGATCAAAAAATACTTACAAGAAGTACACTATATTTAATAATTTATCATCATGCGTTTTGAGCATTTTTATTGCTTACTTGAATGTAGGTATATATTAAAGCATGTTTTGAATGAAATAAATCGATATAAATTTTTTTATTTAAGTACTTTGATACGGGAATAATCGATCTTTCTCATTGGAACCTTCCTATACAGTTGCAAGCATTTTTAAACTTTTATTCTCAACAGCTGGTCAATCGCTCTTAACCTCAAATTAAAATATTTTAATTAATGAAGATAATATTAGCGAAACTCCCATCAAAAATCTGAAACATAAAAATCTGAAAAAGATACGAATCCATCTGGGACTCTTTCAGAGTTTCGATTGAGTTTCGTTATTATTATCTTCATTAATTTAAATCATTTATAATTATTTCACATGGATTTAAAAAATGAGAGATTGTTGTAAGGGATAGATATGTATGCTTATTTAGGTAGTTCACGGTATAAGCAATCAACGAAAAAAAAACGCTTTATATTTCTGATAGCCACAAATAAAGCGTTTAGAACGAAAAGTCCTTTGCATGGAAGAAAAATATTTGAAAATTATCATTGAGATTATTGAAAAAATGTTGCATGTAATTTTTTTTCTTTTTTCATCCTATTCCTTGAATTACTAGCATAATATGTTATTTAAAATCAAATATCAATACATGGTCACTGGTCACCGTACGTGTTTACAACAATATAATGTACCTAACAGTTTCCTTCAGCAAAAAATAATGTAACAATATATATAAACAAGTATGTTTTTTAGGTTAGATTCACACAGGAGACCCCAAGGAAAAAATTCCTCAAATTCTATGTCATCTTTGGGGATGATGTGTGGAGGGTCTTTCAGTAGGCGGGCAAACTAGACAAACCTTCCTTATGAACCCAGGCACCCCTGCTAAGTCACCAAAAGTAGCGAACCTTTGCAATGACCTATGGTAGAGGTGTTATTTATTTAATAAAAGTTTCCAGGGACAGCGGTATCCAAACTCGCCTCCCAAATTAATATTGTTCTTTCAATGTATAATGTTGTGTTATTTTTATTATTTTATAAATTTATTAAGCTCAATTCAGGCTTGTCCTAGTTAGAATTTGAAATTTTAACAATAATACCTCGTAAAGAAAGAATAAACAATAAACAATTAAAATTAGTAGTTCAAATGAAATTGACACTCTACCTACTTCAATAGTATAATTTATTTTTTTACGCCCTTAAGGCTTTTACAACAATCATAATACAAAGTAGAAATAGAAACAATAATATACAAATTATGTTGTATCATTGTTTCTCTTCTTTTACAATAGTAGAAACGAAACAGAATTTTTGAAATTTCAGAAATAAATTTTCGTAATGAATATAATAAATGGGTTGCCTTTCTTCCAAGAAAACGTTGGAGGTGAATTGGCTTCAGAGGAGCGAAATGGTTTTTAGAAATTATGAGAGTAGAAACTTGAGGCAGCAAACCGCATTAATTAGGATTTCATGTGAAATTTATACTTCCAGTAAAATAAATGGCTCATTTAAGTAAAGTAACCCATACGACACAAATTTCAAAATAATCATTAATTACTTTTAGACTTTTTTGTGAAATTATTATAATTTTTTTATTTTCATTTTTATTTGAATAGCTAGGTATAACTTATTTTAACAACCCCCCATTATCTAAAAAGTATCGAAAATATTCAGGAATTTCAGCTAATATTAAAAAGTTACCTAAAACTACTAAAAGAGTCCATATCAATTATTATTATTTCGGTGTCCATTCTGTCCCCTCTTACTCTTCATCAATTCCTAGCCACGCCCCCACCCCTACCACAACACCTACTGATAAATTGTACCCACCCACTATTTTGTAATTGTCATCTTTATATGTTTGCCCTGAAGAAGGAACGGTGGTTCCGAAACCGGTCGGCGTTTAACTAAATAAATCAGTGGTTGTAACTAAGTTATATTGTTTCATTTAATTATATTATTATTTCTTTTAAATCTTGAAATCTATTATTGATAAATCTTGCCTATTTCTAACTTATCTCTTTGTTTTGCAATATTTTATTATTTACTTACTTAAGGGCCTTACTTCTGTTTCAACGCTATCTACAGTAAAAGTTAAACTGGCTAACTTTACTTTTGTAAGTTTTTTCGTAAGTTTACGACTGTTGGCCAATTGGCACATTGGATTTTCAAAATGCATATTGCCCATTGGCCAGAAGTCGTAAACTTACGAAAAAACTTCCAAGGGTAAAGCTAGCCAGTTCAACTTTTACTGTAGCTAGCATTGAAACAGACGGCCCTACATGATTTTATATAATTGAGTTAGAATTCCCTCACCAAACACAAGAGCCCTCGTCTCTTTATGTTGATGATAGGTTATTCTTATTTTCCTTTATAACATGTAAAAATTGTATATTTATTGTAAAAAACATCTAAATATTAAATAATTAAAAAAAAACTCTTGTTATAATTACTTTTGAAGGTTATAACCCATCAATGGAATAAAAAGATAATACTAATAAATTTAACGAACATATGAAAAAGAACACCTCACAGAAAAATAAAAATATCACAGTCGCAACTCGAACCAAGGATTTCTTGTCTTACCGGGAAAAATGTCTTAACCAAAACTGCCATTGAAACATTTTATTTTGAAGTCAACTTGGATGCTACCTTTTTAAATGATCACAAAGTTCTAAAGAATTGGTTTGTAACGTATACAGTGTCTCGGATAAACATATCCAATCTAACTTATATATATTTAACTTTTTTATTCTTCTGTGACTTGTTCTCTTTCATCTTTTAGTTTAGATTTATTAATAACAAGCTCGTGCCCGCGACTTCGCCTGCGTAGGATTAGTACTTCTATTAGCCTATTTTATTTTCCTAGGTCCCATCTATGTTTATACCAAAATTCTTTTCCTATTTATTTATAATATCTATAATTCTTTATTCGATTAACAGTATTAGGCAAGTACTTCAAATAAATTTACTAATTTTCTAAAGTAGAACTTTGATTTAAATGAAATTTGATTGTTTTCCAAAATGTCATTCTCAAATTTTGACATTTTCTATTAAACAATAATTATTATTTATAATATATTGAAAATAGCTAGCTTTATAAAGCCTATATGTTATTCTGACGTATGAGCTATATTATTGTAAAGTTTCCTCAAAATCCATTCCGTAGTTTTTGCGAGAAACAGTAACAAACACACATACATCCACACAAACTTTCGCGTTTATAATATTAGTAAGATATCTTCTTCATCAACGATATATTTTTTATTATTTACTCGATTACATTTATGAATTAATCCTTACTCGATAATGAGTTCAGAACGTAATCAGTGTTTCAAAAATTTAACAAGCTGAACCCCTCCTCGAAACAAAATAAAAATAAATTTATTATCTACTGAAGCGGTAAAACACGCTTCATAAAGTATCACTATGCAAATAAGTCCATTAATATGACTGTTTTGCATCAGAGTAAAAATAATTCAAATTGAATGAGGATTAAATTTTCCCATTAAAATAGACGAACTCTTTCAACGGAGAATCGCTATCATAAATAACGAAATGAATATTCATCTCAGTGAAGAACCTATTGTTAAATTTATTAAAATCACTTTACTGAGGAAATAATAATACCTTCTTTGAATTCACTACCTATAACGAGATTTAAAGCAATAAAAATGTTAGATTTTTAAAAATTATATTAAGATGATACCCGGGTGGTGAAGAAATTTGAAAAATAGATTTTACTAGATTGTTGCTGTCACTGTTGCTCTTACGCCACCGGATATTGAGCGAAAGGGACAATGCACCTCGGGCTACTAATACCTAACTAAAATCGAGGTTTTGTATTCCCCACTAATCTCCTCCAAAAGTGGACTGATTTTTAATTTTTTTTTTACCAACTATATAAGAAAAAACTATTTTATGTCTGTACGTTTTGCTTTTTTTAAAAAAACGTTGTCTAGTTTGTATACTGAACGCTAGTAGTTGATATTTATTTTATGTAAAAACTATATTTTCTCTAGGGTTAAAATCCAGAGAGATAAATAGGGAATTAGTTTGTATGGAAAAATCACCGCCGGGTAACCCCTTAATGAGGAAAGCAATATTCGAATGCTCACCATAAATCAAATATTATTTTCAGATGTCAGTGTTTTACATATTAAATATGCCATTTATTTTATAGTATGATATTCTGAAATATCCTACTAGTGATCCAGAAAACATCAGCATTTTGTAGTTTTTCTGCATTATGCATAATGGGTTTGGTGGGGTTGTAGCAAGGTAATTCAATTAATCAATTGAAATCATTTTTATGCACTGGCGGTGTTTATACGCTGGTATCACTGTAATATAGTAGAGTCCTGAACCATACGCAAACATACATTCTCGAACCTTCTGATTTGTATTTGCGGTAGTAATAACTTTGTGATATTTAAATAAATATAACTAGCATACTTCAAAGAGCTTTATTCTTTATATTTCCCGTGACCTTATATAGGAATGGTGTAGGTAAGGATCATCCCCTACAGCAGTGGTAACCAACTTTTTTGAGAAAAGGGCCGGATTGATTTATGTCAAAACCAGGGGGGGCCGGATGAAAAATAAATTCTTATTCCGATTAGAATATAAATAGAATGAATTATGGCATGAAAATTCAAAGGTTTTACAGTTTATTTTTTCAGAAAATCACTAAGTTGAGCAATCATATATATTTAGCACCATCCGTTGTAACCGCCGATAATAGATTCCAGTTATTAATAGTTTCAGGTCATTAATAGTTTCTGATACAAATGAAAATATGTTTTCAACGTACGGAGAAAAATGTTATTTTAAAACTCGATCATTTTATTCGTAAAAACGGGACTAAAGTTCTTACGAACAAATTAACAGGGTTTTATTTATTATTATTATAATGTTTATTGGCGGGAACGTGTAAGAATAATTTGTTGGTATATGTAATTTCGTACGTATACCAACAAATTATTCTTACATTTTCGCGTCAATAAACACTGAAACACTGTTAATTTGTTCGTAAGAACTTCAGTCCCCTTTTTAACCGTTTTTACGAATAAAATGATCGTATCTTAGAATAACATTTTTCTCCGTGCGGTAGTTCTTATTTTTCAAACTTTTTAATCCTACTAGTTCTTCTGCTACTTCAAACTTTTCGTTTGCGCCTCGGATATAAATTAACAATTTGCCTCTGTGACTTATATCTTATTATGTATCTTCACTCTTATCCAGTGCAATCGAAAAATTTGTAAAGTCGAAAAACTTTTCTTTGGGTTGCTTCTTCACATCAGCGCCTATTGGGGCACTATAAATAAATGAATTTCAATCGAAATTTTAGAAACAACCTCAAGTAGGGAAATCACCGCTAATCACTACTATTATTCCACTTCAAGCTATCACGATAATCAAGCGGTGTGCGTATACTTCAAAATTTGAAATGCAACTAAATATTTTCGATTCGGCCTCTGTTTTGCCTCAATTACCAATTTTATCTTCCCTGCACTACGTTCTTAGATTTTCAACAAATTAATGAAAAAAACAAAGTAACGAACATCTATCTGGTCGCCTTCAATACCGAATTTTCAAGTAACGAACATCTATCTGGTCGCCTTCAATACCAAATTTTTTAAGTAACGAACATCCTGGTCGCCTTCAATACCGAATTTTAAAGTAACGAACATCTATCTGGTCGCCTTCAATACCGAATTTTCAAGTAACGAACATCTATCTGGTCGCCTTCAATACCGAATTTTCAAGTAACGAACATCTTTCTGGTCGCCTTCAATACGGAATTTTCAAGTAACGAACATCTATCTGGTCGCCTTCAATACCGAATTTTCAAGTAACGAACATCTATCTGGTCGCCTTCAATACCGAATTCTCCGAAAACACCGAACACTCTGGTTATCTCAAATATTTTTTTTTACTATGGGTCCACCAAATTACTATCTAATCAAATTCCAATTGATGAATTGAAATATAGCTGCCGTGAATTCCCGACCAAATAATAAAATCCTATAAAATGAATAATATATTCTATATGAAATATTTATACGCAGAAATTTGTGAATTTTTGGAGGGCCGGGTGAAAATGTTCGGCGGGCCGTATGTTGGTGACCACTGTCCTATAATGTTTATGTTTATGAGTAATCTCAGTATTGTACTAGATAGAGGGTACACTTTTACATACAAATGCATACTAAACACAAACTACGATTTTTCAAAGATGTCTTTGATTTGTAAAATTACCTGAAGCCGAGGTAACTGCAAATATTCAAGGCAGTTAGTTCCATTTTTTCTTTAGTCCACTTTTTTTCACAGACTGGTGTCCAAATTCCCCGATTTCTCAGCGAAACAACCCCTTCAAAGTTGAGATGGGGGCGCGAGTCTTTGTCCATCATTATTTTATCTCCGTTGTAGAGAGCAACTGAAGTAAAAAAAATATTATTTCTTATATGGAATTTTATTGTTATCAAGTTTCAAGAACTCATTTTTAGTTTTTAATGCATTACAATAAGTGGAGAAACTTTACAGGGTAATAACCAGAAATAATTGACTCGGAAGTCATTAAGGGCATTGGTACTAAAATTAAAAGCAATTTGATTTTCATTAGCAGTAACTATATAGAAGTAAAATAAATACATCGTCTGTAAGTGGCGTCACAGTTCGATAGTGCCTTCAGAAGGAGAACAGCTGTCACGCGTGATTACAATTACACAGCATAACTCGCTTACAAATACACTGTTTAAAAAAAAAAATATTAAAAATAAGTAGAGTCGTTCATACAAAATATTAGTCATTGCAAGAGCTCCGATAGGGGTAACCATATGTTATCCATCGCGGGGAGGTAAGTGGTGGGATCCTCCAATGTTTAAAAAAAGGATAATAGTGTTATTGAATGAATAAAAGAAAAAAGTTAATTTTTTAAACGTTAAAAAAACCTGTTTGTCGTATATACCTTAGGGTATATGTTATTTTTTTAAATATTGAAGCAATAATTATTTTAATTTTAGGCAAATAAGAGAATCACTCCTTGAAAATGGTTTGTTCCAAATCTAGAATATGATGTTAAAACTTTGGCTTCACTTTAGTAAAGTCACTGAAACACAGTAAGAAATCTTTAAAAGGTAAACAAACAGATCGTTAATGTACGTAGGTGGAAAAGTAAAGCTTTAGCATTTTGCCTGATGTTGTTTAAGCTGAATGACGCTTCACGGTTATAATATCGTATTTTAGTCCGCAGGGCCGTATTGATATTGTTGTTTGTGCAAGTGTGCACGAAAACACAAAGAAAAGATAAACTTACAGCAGTCTAACTCGTCTTCGCCGTAAGCACAGTCTCTGACTTGATCGCATACTTTATTGACTGGAACACATGTCTTACTTATTGTGCAGTGACTGTAGTTCTCTGGGCATGAATCTGAAAAACAAACGTAAGTTTATCAATAGGTAGTTAGAATATTATTTTGACCTCTGTGCTCCACCATTTGCTACACAATAATTTAAAAAAAGCTTTCCCGAATAAATTAACAAGTCGAGAATATAGTTGTGTATGAATAAAAGTACTGCTCTTTCCTCATTTGAGAAAAATAAGCCAACATAAATTTTCAACAACCGCGCACTGTTTTCTTTAATATAATATTTTATCTCAGACTTCGCGAAAAAAGCTCACTAGAATAAGTTTTTTTTTCATTTTGTCAGACATCAATGAATGGAATTATAAGGACCAGTTGTTTCGGAAAATTTCAGGTTTGAATTTCCTTCAAATCAACATTCACCGAAAAATTGGGTTGTTTCAACCTCCGTCAGAAGAAATTTCAAGGAAAATTTTATGGAAATGTTTCAAAAATGAAAAGATTCTTTTTTCATTTCAAATTTGATACGCAATCACGTCTTCCTATATTTCAAATACGAAATGGGTTGTTTCAACTCCAAATAACGTTCGATAAATTTGAAAATTTTATTCAAGTGTTCCCCGCCGAATCACAATTTTGACGTCTGCGCATGCGCCTCCCATTATTTCGCTAACCGTCCGGACTCGGCTGATCACATTCACATCACATTTCTATAGTATTTTCACTGCTGACGGAAGTTGAAACAACCCAATTTTTCGGTGAATGACGATTTGAAGGAAATTTAAATTTGAAGGAAATTCAAATTTGAAGGGAATTCCAAAACAACTGGTCCTATGAAATTTTCGTTGAAATTTTTTCTGACGGAGGTTGAAACAACCCAATTTTTCGGTGAATGTTGATTTGAAGGAAATTCAAACGTGAAATTTTCCGAAACAACTGGTCCTTATTTGAATTGACGTGATAGTAGAAAGATTTTACGAACTAAGAGCACGTCTCTACATTAATTTGTAACGTTTATAAAATGCCTGCCATTGTAAAAAAGAAAGCAGGATATTGGTATGTCCGATATTAATTTCGAATGTATCGTATATAGTACTCACAGCAATTTGCTTCATCTTCTCCATTTGCGCAGTCCACATAACCATCGCATAATACGCCAGGGTTAGTACTTATCAGGAAGTCAGCACAAGAACATCCCCACTCATCACTTCCATCTTCGCAATCCGTCCTCATATCACATTTTCGGGATATCGGAATAGTCTGGTTTAAGCTGCAAGGGTCAACAAAATTTAAAAACGAACTTGTTTAAAAACGGACAATGAAATAGTCTAGATAATTAAAATAAAGATTTAGTTGAGGAATGCAAAAGCTTTTCCTGATAGTCGAGGTAGGAGATAAAATGAAGCACGAACATTGTAAAAATCACCCTGTTATAAACTTACACATTGCAATAGAAGATCGGCGGTAAAGTTGGTCTTGCATTTGGATGCGCAGGCATGGGCGTGCTGTCTATTATATTTAAGTCTTTTGCTAACGTAGCAGGTGATAGTTGATTAGGTTTAGATATATCTTGTCCGCTTAGGGCGTTCAGGGATAATTCTTTCTTACCAATGTGTGAAAGATTTTTTCCATCTTGTGTACTGGGTTCATGACTATTGATTTCTGAAACATCGTTCAGATCTACGTCAAAACTTCCAGATTTTTCTTCGAGTACACCATTGGTTTTATTAGGAAACGGAACAAACTTTGTCAGCGGTTTGATGGGACCAACTATAAGAGGTTTATTTGATAAAAAGTCAAAAGGAGTTTCTGCTTGATTTTCATCAAACAACACAGAAGAAAAAGTGCTATCATTAACAGAATCTTCAGCAATGCTAAGGAGATTTCTTTTGGTAGTCATTTCACCACTCTTTGTCGGATGGATAAAATTCAATTCCTTGCCCATTCTGGGTGGTTCTGATGGGGAGACGGTTAACTCTGTAGTATTTTCTAAATCTGTTATTTCTGTAGATGATGTTATTTGCTTTTCTGTAATCGACTGATTTTCAGTGAAGCCTTGTTTGGTCGTGCTAAAAAACTGGCCCATCTCAGTTGATTTTGTAGATTCATTGAAATCTACTAATTTTTGTGTAGGAATATCAATGTCTAGAATAACTTGTTTTGCAGTACTGCTTTCACTATTTGACAAAGTATTTAATGCTTTTCCCATTTGAATTGGCTCTGGGAGTGAAACAGAATTTAAATCTTCAATGGATATATTTTGTGTAGTGGGTTCACTTTTCGTGAAATGGTGTTCGGTTGTTAAATGTGTTGTTTCGCTATTTGATAATTTTATGAAACTACTCAATTCTTTTCCCATTCTCGGTGGATTTGGAGCAGTGAAAGTTTTTAAGTCTTCTAGGGTTATTTTATCTGTGGTCGGCTGACTTTCCATGAACTCATTTTTAGCAATCAAGACATTATTTTCGCTGTTTGAGATATTCAGAAAACTACTCAACTCCATATTTTCTCTAGATGGCTTTGAAAATAATATATCACCCTTTGACGTTCCTGGAGTTACTTCTCTTTCTGTTTCTTCCATGGTGGTAGTGAGTTTCATCAACGGATCTATTTTAGCATCGTCAAGTGATATATCAGTATCAATGACGTTTATTTCTCCATTTTGTTTTGTAGTTTTAACAACTGCATTTTTAAACATATTTTCATATTTCGTATTAATTACTTGTATGGGTGACTCACTTAAAATATCATTTTCCTTCGAATCAAAACTTATCGACTGGGTGCGAAATTTTTCTGCAGTGGTTTCATTTGATGATTCATTTTCGATTGCTGGTTTCAAATTTGTTTGGTCATTTTTATTGTGTATTTCAAAATCAGTCTTTGGTGTAGTATGACCAATGTTATTGCTGGCTTTTTTCCTGGATCTTCCAAGATCTTCGTGAGAGCTTTCACCTGAAAAGTTTATAGAACTTTGTTGAACCCTTTCATCATTATCTGAACTAAACAAAGCTTTGGGTGGTTGATTCTCTACGAAAGCATCTTCCTCAAATCCGTCTTCAAATTTCTTCAGGTTTCTGGTCAAAATGATGTTTGAATTTTCTTCATCATCAAAAGACGGTCCAGTCATTGTAGATTCTTGTTGTGGTTTCAGAATATTCAAAATACGACTGAGATATTTAGCGTTTTTACTATTAACAAATTTGTTATATTTTTTTGTTTGGATTATGTTGGCATATTGATCTGATTTGTCCGATTCATCTTGCTTCTCAAAAATGTATCTTAATTTAGAAGCTTCAGGTATGCGAATGATACCTGGTGCATCTACACTAGGCGCAGAGGTTGCCATAACAACATCCAGTGTACTAATATTAGCTTTATTTTTACTTATAGAATTCTCATGAGATAGTTCAGATCCGTTTTCTACATCAGGAGGATAGGTTGCCATTAAAACTTTCATTGTACTCATACTTTTTTCAATTTTGCTAATATAGTCCTCCAGCGATATTTTGGTCGTACGTTCATTTGATTTTCTCAAATGTTCATGAGATTCAGCACTAGATTCACTGCTTGATTCCATTTCTCCACCACTCCTTTGAAAAATTGTGCAATGCACTTCATCTTCAGCTCCGAGACAGTCAACAATTTTGTCGCAACGTTTTTTTCTTGACAGACATCTTCGGACACCCCAAACACAACTGAATCCCGGACAGTCCTGTCGAGGTCTCCTGCTTGGGAAGTTGTCTTCAACTAAAAGAAAAATATTTTTCGTGATTGCCGGTCTATCTAAGAATTTCCATAAGTTCAAAGAAAAGTAGGTACAATGTATACTATTTGTAATTAATTACCCATGTTCTCCCGGATCCAGTCCAGGTATTTGCTGACCCTGGTGTAAACCCCTGGTTCTCCGGCCCTGGCACATCCATCCCCATGGCTAACTATCCCGGCCACGTAGCTCTGCTTAGGGTTTTGAGGATTCTTGCACATGAATGGTCCACCACTATCCCCCTAGAAAGAAACAAATTAAATTTTTTAATTTTAAGAACTTCGAAATTATTATAATAATTTTACTGTTTTCCACTTATACTTGTGTGCATTTCCCTAACGCTCTACCATATTGTTAAAATTCTTAAATCTAAGATGGGTAATTAATCTTTCTGAAAGTTATGCAATTTTGAGCGTGCAGTTTCTAAAGTTGTTATGAGTATGACCAGATGGCCCGGAAGAGTAATTGTGTTTTAACCCATCCTCGTTTATAATTTTATGCAAGCGAAAACGAAGGTACCAAATCAACCAAAGTTAAATAAATGTTAGTTAAATTATTTAACATAACTAAATATTTATTACACAATTTCGCATTACTAAAATAAAGTTGGTATATGTTATTGGTTTGGTAAAAGTACTTTCCTTTTCAGAATCTCTTCTGCCTGGCTTTGATTTCATCAATGGTCATATTCATAGGCATCCAAATTGATAGACATGCCCAAATATGAAATCCGGGTATCATTTCGATGAGCTGAAGGCAAACCACGTGACCAAATTTTTGACATGCAGAAATTGACAAAATTTTGGCAAATCACGTGTTCAAATTTTATAAGGTTTTGGGAATGCTTTGATTAAGCTATGACATCGTTGTCCTTTGAACGCCGAAGACCGCACATTGAAATAACCAGACCCTGCGCGGAAAGGTATAGTTACTCATATTTTCGAGAACTAAAGTGATTAAAATGCGAGAAGCCTGTATACAGTCAGAAACATTTATTGACTAATCACTAAAATCAAAACGCCACACCACTCCCCCTGCTCCGAGCAAGCTGTTTTGTCCCCTTTGCCGTGAAGGGCAGATCTGTTTCTTATTACTCTATAGTCTTATTCTATTTTTTGTCAATCACACCGAATTTAAATGAATAATATGTATAAAACAATTCCACTAAAAAATAATCAATACCCTTCAAAGTTTTAAAGTTTTATGTCATAAAAGATTGAAGAATCGTTTTTACAATTCCTTATTTTAGTTCCTGAAGTTGGTAATTAAGTTTTAGACAATATACGACTTCTGTTTTTGAGTTCGGAAATGAGATGCCTGGTAGAAATTCTATTATTATTTACTAAACTAGGAATGTTTTAATGAAAATTGAAATTTTAAAGTTAAATTTCGACGTTACGTTTCTAGGATTTTTAAAGCATGTAGCATTGGTTCCGTCCACACGACGCCCGCACAACGTACTGAGCCGCTGATGATTAAGGGGAGACATTACCACGTTTATCGAGAGTTTGCCCGCGGCTCACATTTTAATTTATTTCGGCGAATTCGTAATTGAATTATAATTTTTATTTTTACCACCCCAAGGGAATGCGGGTTATTTATAATTTAGATTAATAAAAACAGTACTTTACCATACATTTTTTTAACGTACAACGCCTTTGAAAAATTGTAATACGTTGTACAACTACATCTTTAGCGGTAAGGTCAATATTATTTTTTTATACGATAAATTCATGTTTTCCTGAGGGTATGGTAGAAAAACATCTAAGATTTTATTAATATGTTCATCAGAACTTCATCAGTTCATCATAACTTGAAAAATAATGGGTAGACCCGAAAACACTAAACTTATTTTACTTCTAATAACGTAGAATTTTAATCATTTATATAATATACTCATAAATGGTCGTGGATAAGAGTATGATATAAACATATTATTATAGTCACATTTGATTTCATACACTTTATTTTACCAATTGGCTATTGGTAAAATAATTTTACTAATGGCTATTGCTAGATGGGAGCGGCCCAGTGCATCACGCGGGCTTATTGTGGATCGAACCAATTATTTAATTTAAAATGTGATGTAGGTTTATTTCCAAGTATTTAGTATTTGCAGGTACTACCTTGTTATAAATCAGTCATCTGTGATCTTGAAACTTACCTGGCACTGTTAATTACTCTCTACGTTAATTGTATGACATGCTAATTTCTGTCAGTCGCTTTCAGAACCCTCTGTACAATGTGTTACGTTAATTAATTTAAAACTTTATCAGCTCCTCACACGTTAACATTTTAATTATATTCCCTTTGTTTGAGTTGATTTTAATTTTAACTCTGTGGAAAGTAATTTTAATCGTTCACGTTACGCGAATGTTCGTGTTTTAAAAATAATACTTTCAAGTAAATTTTCTATAAATAACAGCGAAACGATGATTCATTTATACCTTAATAAATTTAGCAATTTCATTCTGAATCGACAAATCTTATCTTACTTAACAGGGACATCCCTTGCATGGCGGATGAAATAACACAATATCTATACAATGTACAAAATTCATTTAATAAATAAATATTATAAACGCGAAAGTTTGTATGGATGTATGTGTGTTTGTTACTCTTTCACGCAAAAACTGCTGAATGGATTTTAATGAAACTTTACAATAAAATAGCTCATAAATCAGAATAACATATACCTAGGCTATAATTTATAAAGCTATTTTCCAGATATTACAAATAATAATTATTGTTTAATAGAAAGTGTCAAAATTTGAGAATGACATTTTGCTAAACAATGATTGTTAAATCAAAATTCTATTTTAGAAAATATTTAAATTAGTGGATTTATTTGAAGTACTCGCCAAATATTTTGAATCGAATCAACTATTTCGGATACTTGAAATAAATAAATAGGATGAGAATTTTGGTATAAACACAGATGGGACCTAGGAAAAGAAAATAGGCTACTCGAAGTACTAATCCTGCGCAGATGAAGTCGCGGGAATAAGCTAATGTAACATATACTAGCTTTAATTCTCGTTAGTTCTCAAATACATCCATTATAGTCCCTAATACTGTCTCATTAATCTCTCAAAATGTTCAAATTTCGGAGCAAAATGCAGCGAATCACAGCATTATGCCTGGTTCACACGAGGACTGGTTAATATTGTATTGTTCCAGCACATGGCCCTTAGCCCTAGTGTTAACAGACGTTTGGAGAACAGGACAATGAATCAAGACATTGTCCTAGAAATGAATGGGTAGGTTATCGATGTTCAAATTTCGAAACAACATCCAGCGAATCACAGTATTATGCCTAGTTCACACGAGGACTGGATAATATTCTATTGTTCCAGCACATGGCCCTTAGCCCTAGTGTGAACAGACGTTTGGAGAACAGGACAATGAATCAAGACATTGTCCTAGAAATGAATGGGTAGGTTATCTCCACAGGACATTTCTTATCCCTACCATCGAGCTCGGCTGCATTGTCTGCGTGTAAATGCACACGGATAAGACAGTAGGACAGTAAAATTAATAGCCAGTCGCTCGGCTCTAGGCTCTTGGTAATTTCGGCTAACAATGTTAATGTAACGCGTACGGAATTACTTAATTACCTGTATTACCTATATACACGATTTTTGCCTTTGATTGCCCATTATAGGGACAAGCGGCGCAGAGACAACGCGGTGTATGCGATTGTTGCGATGACATTCTCGTGCACATTTTATGCTCCTGAGGACATTCCGCTTCTAATTCTTTAAGAATCATTGCAGACAATCCAAGGGAAGATCTGCGCCCCAATACTTTATCCACAGTTTTTTATTTTTATTATTTAGTCGATACGTTCCAATACAACTTGGTATAATTTATGCTAGGTATTGTATATGGTACATTTATATGCAAGTAAAACGATAAAACACATTTTGATTTGGATTAACCGTGGATTTAGATTATTCGGGCTCGAGTGAAGAATAATCGACAAATCGACAAAGAATAAAAATAATCCCCAAAAATGAAGGATAATCAACAATGTCTATGGGTATTCCGAACATTCGTGCTTTAAGGTCGGCTTGGGACGACTTTTTAGAATTTTGATTACCTGGCAAGCGTCCTTCCCACCTTCTGGGAAACCAGCGCAGATCTCGTCTCCCTTCTTGTCTTCATCACGTTTGCAGTGTGACATGATTGGTACCTGTACTTCTCGCATATGATCAGCTGGAAAATAAAACAAATTAACTGCAATCCCACGCCTTATTCACGTCAACCCTTTCAGACCTGAATTAAAACTGGCAGTGGTATATCATATTGATTGATTGATAGAATTATTTGTAAATTTTGATAGTGTTTTTTTCAATAGTTTAGAATTCGCATCTTTCGTTTAAACGAAAATTAGGTATTTGAGGGCGCGTTTCACATAAAATGACAAATTGTACCTATACTGTATTAAAAAAAAAAGCACTTAATAGAATTAAAAAAATAAAAGAATTAAATATTGAAAAAAATATCTCCCAAACTTATCTACATAAAAAATCAAATTATCGTGTTTGTGGTTGATTTAACAAAATTATTTATTACTATTTATTTATTTATTGTTTCTTCACATGGTATCATTGTTTACATTTCAAATTTTAACCTCACTAAGACCAGCCTGTTTCGAGGTTAATAATTTTATTAAATTATTCAATTATTGTACAAATACCTTTAAATAAAGAAAATAATTTTTTAACATAAAAATGGATTACAAAACAGTGTAAACATATGATCAACTAAACTGAAATCAATTTTGGAAACAAAATTTTAACTTATATTTTAACATTGATTATAAAAAAAACTACCGCCTGAGCTAATAACTAAAATCCAATAAAAATAGAGTGCAAAGCCAGTGATACCGGCAATTGGAAAACGAAAACCAGAATTTAAAAAAAATGTATGTTTAAATATACCTACGGTCTGAAAGGGTTAACTCCTATGGTTTGAAACTTTGTTAGATTTGGCAGTAGGGTTGTAATGCTATTCGAAAATTACGAATCATGCTGGCGGTGATATAATTATTGTCAAAACTTACGATTCACATAAAATTTGTAAACTCTCCAAACTTTCTAAAAGCTTATCCTTCAATTGAAATATTTTGAAATATTAATTGTTAAACTTTATGGACTCTTTGAAGTGGACTTCTATTTTAACACTTAATAATTGAGTAACTTCCAATAACAAAATTCAAATAATTCAGAATAAAGTTATAAAAAAACTTTTTAACTATAGACCAGATATCCACACCAAAAGAGTATACCAAGAAACTAACTTAATGAAAATCAGAAAACTGTACGAATACAACATATGCTTAATAATCTACAAAATTCAAAATGGCTTTATACACACAAATACTAAATTTATGAAAACATCACAAGTACATGAACACCACACAAGACAACGTAATAAATTATACACAAATTCAACAAAGACAGAGTGTGGCAAAAGAAACAGGCTATGAGGGTATAAACATATATAATCTCTTTCCTGATAGTCTGACAACCGAAAATAAAATAAATATATTTAAAAAAAACTGTTTGCTCTCAAGATTAATGAGCAAAACCAAAATGTTCTTACTTAAAAAAATGTGTTACTTGGTGTTAGGTAGTAAACCATCATTATTAATATTATTTGTATCAATGTATTAAGTTAACAAAGCGAAATATATATATTTCTTTTAACTTAATAAATAAAAAAATAATTTAAAAAAAACTGAAATAAAATAATAATAATCATTTATTCCCGAATGTATACAGGGGTAGTGCAAAGCAATATATTAAATATTTCGAAATAGAACAAAAATTGAATACTTACACACAAGGAATAGAATAGAAGCAGAAAAGAGGTGAAAAATATAATATGTCGTTATAAAAAGCAAAAAATGAATATATCCAGTTTTGGGAATATTTGGCCGTCTCCCTGCCACGCCAGTCAAAAAATAACATCATCACTGATATGGTTGCCTGAATGGGGTCGCCCTTGATGACCTTCTGAAGGATTCGGTCAAATTTCCCCCATGAATTGCTGCTTGCTTTAATTTAAGTGTTTAATACTTTCAATTTCATTTTTCTTATTTTCCTTTCTTATATGTGTATTTAAAAAAAAAAATGGGAATTTTTATTATTTGTCTATTTTTTTTTGTTTTTGAACTACCGCTGCATACTTTCGGGAATAAACTATTATAAGTTTCAGGAGTGCAGAAATAACATTGGGTAACATTAAACTCACGGTCAGGTCCATGCTCTACCGTGGCCCCCCATCCAACAGCAGTACACATGGAGCCCGGTGTTGGTCCCCATCTCCAGCTGTGGCCTGCAGAAGCTTCGGACGGCAGGCAGGCGGGCCGCACCCAGCGGTTTAGCGTGACGGGCTCGCGCAGCCGCACCAGCGAGAGATCGTTCTGCATGCTCTCCTTATCATACTCGTCGTGCACCATAACATTGGACACGGGGATTGCTTGCTCTTGTGGCGAGTAGGAAAGACGGCGGAGCATGCCAGCTTGAACTTCATAGTAATGCTTCCAGAATCTAAGCAAAAAAATTGTAATATGTGTTTCAACTTTGAACTAAGATAATAATGTAACAATTTGAAAGGATGACATGGTGAGAAATTAAGATGTTTTTTCTTACTTGTCGAAGCAATGCGCAGCTGACAATGCCCAAGAGTCGCTGATGAGGACTCCTCCACACGTGAATACACCATCTCTGTAAATGGCCACCATCCACGGCCAAGCAGCAGGTTCACATAGTTTTCCGCCAACTATTCTAACCTTGGGGTTGTCTTTTCTACTATTATTACCAGTAGGATCCAACTTATGATCAGCTTCAAAGCTCGATTTTGTGGAATGATTCGCCTTCTGTTCATCTTCATCAATTAGTGCAGTATTTAACCTTTGTTTATCTTTAACTACAGATTGCGTATGGTGACTTAACTTTTTATCGTTTTCAACACTCGGTTGTGTAGAATGATTTAACCTTTGTTCACCTTTAGTTGATTGTATGGAGTGATTAAACTGTCTTTCTTTGTCTTCAACAATCCTTTGTGCAGAATGATTAGACTTTTGCTTGTCTTCAATAATAGATTGTGTAGTTATCAATTGTTCGTCTTCAATAATCGATTGTGTAGAATATTTCAACTTTTTATCGTCTTCAACTCTCGATTGTGTTGAATGGTTTGAGTTTGTTTTACTTTCAGCTTCGGTTGGATGTTGTGTTGAATAATTTATCTTTTCATCATCATCAACAATAATTCTCGTCACGTGGTTGTCTTCATCCCCAACAATCATTTTTTTCATTTGCTTGTCTTCAAAAATTGACTGTGTAAAAGAATTCAAAATTTGTTCATCTTTATCGGTAGATTGCGTAGAATGATTAAAATTTTGATCGTCTGTAACAGTTGTTTGTGTAGAGGTATTCAACTTTTGTTCGTCTTCGATAACCGAATGTTTAGAATCATTAACTGTTGGATCATGCTCTAAGAATTCCGAACTATCTTCTAATTTTCCATCTTTGTTAAAAGTACTTTCGTTATTGTAACTCAATACATCCGGCTTATCATTTTCAGGATGGTTGCTGTGTTTTAAATTGCTTCGGGCATGCAAAGAATCTTTGGTAATAGAGTAATCATGAAAGACTGTGGCTTTTATTTGATTATATTCATCAACAATGGTTTCCCTGAAGAATGATTTTTCTGGAGGGTTAATTGGTTGATGGTATATAGTATGCTGATAATTGTTTAAGGATAATTGATCATTTTCGAATAAGTAATTAGTTTGAGGTGCGATGGTTGTGGAAACTTGGTTGGGATTACTACCAGAGTCTTCATAATTGCTGGTTTCTGCTTCGATTTTCTTTTGCAAATTGTACTGCACGGTTGTTTCGTCTGGATAGTTATATCCAACTGTTATTTTTTGGTGCTGATAAGAGTTGACTAGAGTGTAAGGAATTTTTTTGATCACCGCACTTGGTGGTAAGGTTTGAGGTTCAGTATATATTCTTGTGAGAACGGTTGGTGGTATATAGTTTGGTAAGGTTGGGGGTACTGTTGGTGGTATAGTTGGGGGTGCAGTCAGAGGCTCGTTGGATAATATACTTGGTAGGACGTTTGGTTGTTCGTATGCTGGTACATAAGGTTGCACATTTTGTGGTACATATGGCAGTACATTTGGTTGAAAGATTGGTGGCACTCTTGCTTGTTCGTGATGTTCATAATTGCCATTCGCTTTAGGATATTCTTGTGTATTGGGAACCTGGTTATAACCTTCGGGTGAATTATGGTTCTGGGTTATTGGGATGTGATAAGCGGGCTTCAAGATTCCTGCACCATGGATACCGTATTGGTTTGGAGTGTAACTAGGGTGCTTGTATGCGCCTGCGCTATTAGTTTCGTAATTACTTGGAACATTAACATATTGTGTTGGAACATCATTAAGCTGGTTGTACGTAACTGCACCATAATAATCGTAATTGCTTGGAAGATTACCCGGATGGTTGTATGTGTCTGTACCGTGAGGATGGTAATTACTTTGAACATTACTGTGATGATTGTGAGTGCTTGCAATATGACTATTGTAATTGATTGGCATTCCACTAATATGGTTGTAAGTTTCTGCTTGCTGAGTGTCTCTAATGTAAGGCAAAGTATCTATTACTTTGTTGATTCCATTATATAACTCATCGTGCGTAAGGTAGGAATATGGTGCAATGTAATGATTTTCAGGCTGTTTAACTGGAAATGGAATTCGATATTCCCTGCCATTAATGGGGTCTTGTTTTATTTCGTATGCATAAAAATCATACTGATTTTCATTATTTGGTTTTCCGTAATGTTCTTCATTTTGTTTGGTAGAAGGTTTTATAACCGACCCGTAATACTGTGAATTTTCACTGGAATCACTTATTATGGGTTCATAAGAAATTTGTATCTGGTGATCCAAATCGAGTGCAAACTCATTTATTGTATTTAACATTTGACGTCTTCGTCTATCGTATAGGTCGTTATCGAAATCAAGCTGAAAAGAAAAAATACATATACGGATTAATACCTACGTCCGCCACCCATGGACACTTTGACCCCCAGATTCCTTTTTACATTTCACATCTCATATATTTTTCCTTTCCAGAACTTCCTCTCGCAAATCGCCAAAGATGGGAATCAAGTGGAAATTATTTTCCTTGTGTTCTCATGTGTAGTATTAATATGTAAAATAAGAATATTAAACAGGGAGCCAAACCAAGATGGTAGATAGTAGATACTCTGAGTACCGTCATAGTTAAGTACTTACCATACTTCATTCTTCTTATCTCTTTTCCTTCCCCTACTGATATTCTTATGGTGGGGGTATAAAATATATATAAAAATAAGTTATGTATATGTCATGTGTATTATAGAATTTTTCAATCTGTAATACATATCAAAAACAAAAAAATAATAATAATAACGTGTGTGTGGCATTATTTAGGGTCGGCGTATGCTGGGATTCAGCATGTGTCGCACGTGCAGCATTTGTTTTGTAATGTATGGACTTGTATAAAACAACGTATGCTGAGAGGCAGACATTGCTTCATACAAGTCCATACATTACAAAACAAATGCTGCACTTGCGACACATGCTGAATCCCAGCGTACGCCCACACTTAAAGATGTATTTTTTTCGTATTTATTATACCTAATTGTATTGTGTAAAATCAGATTGTACCTTTCGTAGGGTCTGCGTTAGAACGGTAGAGGTGACTCCACATTTAGGCTCAGGGCAAGTTATAAAAACCGAAGAGCCATTGAAACAATTTCTGGTGAATGTCGGAGTTTCCTTATTATTTTGAAGGGAAATGAATAATCCTTTGAAATGTTCTGGCTGACGAACAAGCTGAACAAAAGGAGGCCTGGAAAATCATCAATTAAACAATATTTCGTACATAACAAAAAAACAACTTTTACAACAACAATCTAAGTACAAAAAGTATATTGAAAGGAGAAATATTCGTATTAGTCTGAAGAATTATTTGACTCATTGGAACTACATTGCAAATTTTAAAGCGTCAGAAATATCTTACAAAATGCAGATATATTTTTAAAGAATAACGAAACTTCTTTATCATGTTCTACTCTCATTGGTCAAAATCTGATGTTATGATAATTTGTAAATGATAAAAGTCTAATTTAATAAAAAACTAACCCATTCAAAAGCCCTTAATCGTAAATATGAGAGAAATATTTTATCTACGTGACACATAAACTTACTCGTTATTGTCGTGTTGTTCTATGGCGCACGCGTCCTCCGCCCATTTGTAAGGATTATTGCAAACTGGGTACCATTTTCCTTTATAGTTTCTGTGGAGAAATCCTTTTGAATGCGAAATTGTGTAGGTCTGAAATGATTAGATGAAAGTATTATTTATTAGATAAGTAGTGAGATTTTATTATTGTTATAAACCTAACAGAGGGCGGAAAAGTAAAAATCTAAGCCCCACGAAAGATATAGTTATGACTTGAATCTACCATTAACATAAATGAACCATGTATTTGAAAACTTAATTGAACTTGAAAGGACGTAACCATTTAATATTTAGTAAATCACAAAGGTTGAGATTGGCTGGCTATATTTTTAAGAATGTTAAGTGTCATGGCACAAAGACTGTGGCCAATTGGAGACTATTTAAAAAAATCATTGTGTTGGGTAAGAGTGAAAAGGACATAATTTTATTTCCAAAAGCATATTTCACCAATCACACTGAGTTTTCGCTGTGTTACTGTTTGTCCCAAAAATACATTCAGGGAGTAAGGTAGCTAGCGTAGGTAGCCCCACTTTCATGATGTGCTTTGCATTTTTTTCTTTATTGCATATACAGCGTTTATTACCGATGTATTTAGAATTTATAATTATAAAAGGGACATAATAATATATTAAACAGTACATGTCTGAAAAATATGGACTTTCGCAGTTTAAAAAACTTTATTAGTATATGTATCAAATTTCAATCAAATAATCCCCGTTGAAGTTTCGCTGTATAAATATATGAACATTTGTACTGATGTATTTCAATACTTCACATGAAGTAATAAATAACCTTTTTTAAATTATCTCCACACATGAGGCCAAAAATTCCATCAGGCCTATGACATCTTTGGGGATGCTTTTAGGGAAAGGAAGAAGAGGAAGTTCTGGGAAGGAAAAAGGTATGATAGGTGGGTAGAAATATGGGGCTCAATGTGTTCAGGAGTGACGAACGTACGAATCCATCCCTCCCACTACGGTGCAAGGCGATGGGTCAAAAAAAATCTGTCTCGAGAGGTCAAGAGGCCTTTATCAACCATCTTTCGATCAGGCCCGCCACGCAGTAAGTGTGAAAAAGCATCCGCTGCCAAAACCTAGACAAAACTTAACCCAAGAACCTGGGCAGCCCTGCTACGTCAGTAAACGTAGCTAGCCACCTGAGGTGACATTTGGCAGAGGTGTTGGTTATCCAATAAATGGTTCCCGGGGCGGGGGTACCCACAACAGCCTCAAAAATAGAAGATCTACCTTTTTTTATTTTTATAGTGAATACCTAACAAGAGTCTCAACTGCTCCCGTCTGGAGCCAGTGAGACTATGGCATCTTAAATTGGGGTATGTTATGAGGCTGAAGGTAAGTGGTGAAGGGAAGGAGACGAGGAAGAGGAAGGTGGGGAAGTACCTAGCTATTCAGATCTAGTTACTAAACACGGCTAAAGCCATTTCAAGCAACGTTTCAATTCTGAATGGTGGTCTTACACCAGGGCGATACTAAGAGTATCTTCCACTCTGGAACGTGCCGCAAATATACTATATATTATTTTAAATAATTAATTGTGAAATAACACAAATCAATTAAATAAAATTTGCGCACGCCGGGTTCGCACCCGCGGCCTTCGGAATGGGAATCTAACGCTCTACCGCTGGACTACGCCGGCCGTCATAAGAATACACGGCCTTGTGAAGAATAAACAAACTTTTTAGGAGTGACTGCCTTAAATTTGAAGAAATTTATCTTACATAATAGCTACACACTTAAATACAATTCGTAACATGTCAAAGATCTCGCCACAAAACATCCTTTCTCAGTGATTGATGAGAGTTCAAGGTATGGAACTCGTATTTTGTCACTCTGTAATGGCGTACGCGAACATGAGAAGCCTCTTTGAGCGGACGTCTTTTCATATTATGCAAAAGAAATTATTATGCAGAGTCACGGAACAGACGTTATACTCAAAGATATCTTTACACAAAGAGTATCGTTCTCAAGAACACTTTGTTGAAGAACAACTCTTCATAGAATAGTAATCGAACTCTTTGTTTTTAAAATAAATAATTAAGTTCACCCAGTTTTATAAAAAAATGTGTTAATGAATTAACATATTACAATGTTATAATTTTCAAATCCTACACAATAATTTTCGGAAAATATTGCTTGAACTTCGACTTAGCTAGTTTTACCTACGATTGAATCTGAGATCTCCGGGAAGGCGCCACTCTTTGAATCGTTCGTCCATCTAATATTTAACCAATCCGAAGTATGATTAAGGGTGGGTTTTTTCATTTACCGAGAATGCTAAATGCAATGCTAATTGTAAAAGTTTATGGTAAAAGTCATAGAAATGAGTTTTTTCATTTGACATTTACCGTTTACTTTTACCTAGAATATTACAGGCCAGCAATGGTGCTGTAAAATGCTGAAATAAAGGTTTCCAAAATGGCCGCCGTTGTCAATGTCACTTTAGTGACAGTTCAGGGATGGGAGGTTATTTTCTTGCTATCTGTTTTACGGTAGGTATTTGCTATTATATTAACATTATCATAATTACGTTTGCGACAAGTGACAGTTCGTCAAGTTCTGACGATGAACCTGTAATTAATTATATGACACGACTATCGCGACATAATATACGCAGGACTTTCATATGGCAATTTTGCGTTAATAAAGAAACTGCCCAACTTTTGATTACATCAATTGCATATATATACCCCCAGTGACATATAAGTAATGGTTGATGAAGTGTAATTACAAATATTTATTAAAATGAAATGACATAAATAAAATGAAGCTTCTGTAATTTGTCCTCTGCTAGGAATAATGCTGTCAAATATGCAAAGAGTATTATTTGGAGATATTGGAAATACACACAAAAAGTACAGTGTGTAAAATATATTTTAATGTATCAAAGGTTACTCAACAAAAATTTTATATCAATGCCCAGAAGTGACGCTTAATGTTGGAAAATAATGTGAAATTTGCCAAATTTCCAAACGTCATACACAAGATATATGATATAATACGATCATAAGACGATGCAACAATAGACAACGCAATGCGCATAGAAATCATTGAATGTTTGACATTTAATGTGTGAGTTGCCACTTAAAGAAAATATATGAACAGTTCCCAATACGAAAATGTGGGAAATAGATTAGTCATCATGCTGTCATCCCTGTTTACCTTTACTTTAGTAGTTTGGCGTCATGAAAAAACTGATTTTCCCGTAAATGTCAAACGTACTGCTAAAGTAACTGTAAACTGCACAGCAAAAAGTAAAGGTAAATGAAAAAACCCACCCTTAGTGACCTGAAAACGCACTTACCGCATGATGTTCCAAACTGTTATGTAACATGGTACACTCGTGTTCATCGATTTTACTTGGGCAGTTGAAAACGCCGTCGCAACGCTGTTCGATATTAAAACAGTTTGAATCTTTTCCTCTCTGAATGTTATCGTTGCAGCTGAATGACAAAAGTCCACAGTCTAAGAATTAAAAAAAAAACATATGTATTTACAAAATTGCGGTAGATAATTTCAGTTTTTTAAACAAAAGCTTAAGAGTTGGCTTTGACAGGTGGATTATAGTTGAGAACCACTTAGGAGGTCTCGTAAGGGGGAAGAGGGGTTAGCTAAAGGTTAGAGAATGAAACATGAAACACGTTAGAAGAGGAATATGTTTCTTATGATTCCAGGAAAATAAACCGGAGAGGTATAATTAAACCCGGAATACACTTAGGTCCTGCAAACACGTTAAAATGTGTCTTTATTGGTCACTTTTACAAATGTTCAATACAAGATTCATAAACAAATTGTGCTTGTTTGGGTGTCAACTCTCCCACTTCTAAACAGAACGATGAATAGACTCTCAAAAACATAATTTACGAAACTTCCAATGCCCCCTAATGATTAAAACTTATCGTTTATATTTGAAACAACAACAAATTTATACAGTAGAATACATTCAACGATTATCAGCTAAATGGTAAAACTTTGTGGTTTGGCTAAAATTGTAGTCCTGACATTATGATTAATTCTTGAAATTTTCTTCAGAAATGTGATTTATGGCTTTTCGAAATGAAAACAGAAGTAATACGCAAAGGTACTTCCCTAACAGGTATTAATAGATTTAAGATAGTTCATCTGCAAAAGGAACGGTGTTTAAGAATAAAAATAATTACATATGCCTAATAGAACTTGATTAACAAAATAATTTATTAAGTATCGAATATAAAAACATAATCGAGATCTACAAGATAAGCTGAAAGAAAAATGTATATACATATCGTATTGTAATATTTGTAAATAGTACCAGGTAATATTATTAATTTTTTTCATCTCTCTGTGGCTAGGGATGCAGTAATGAGGAGATAAATTTTTCTGATAGGACTATAGAAAAAATTAAAGGAATTATTTAGGACGAATGATATAAGTTGACTCACTAAAGCACCCAAGTTCATCTTCGCCCAAAGGACAGTCGTAGAAGCCATCGCACATTCTGGACTTAGCTATCCTAGTCTTACAGGGGCAGTGGGTCTCATCGGAGGCATCAAGGCAGTCTGCAAACCCGTTACACCACATGCTCTCATGGTAGCAACGGCCGTTGGCGCAATTCTTGAACCCATCGGAGCAAGATGATTTCTTTGCGGTCGGGAAGGTATGGTTACCGTAAATCTTGTTAGCCATTGCACTGTTAAAAATTAAAAGAAATAAATCAAAAGTTGCCAATTTAATAAAGATTTCATTACTGTCTTATAGTGAATACGAACAAAGAAAAGAATAAAAATTTGAAGAAAAAAGAGAAGAACTACATCAATTACAACTGTAAAATAATGTTGTGGAGTGTGATGTTAACAAAGAATAAAGAACAAAAAGATGTGCCTTATGGGCATCTTTCGTGATCCATGCCTAATCGAGGCTTAAACTTCCAATACAAAACTTAAAATTCAAATGGGATGGAGATTTAGGCGCTCCGCCCACTGAGGCAACTGAAAACCAACTAAAACCGGCTGTTTTCTCTGTCTTGATTGGTCAAAAAGCTTGTTTAACCATAGATGAAGAACAATCAGCTGACAGCTCGCAACCTAGCAACGGCCGCCCAGGGTAATCAGCCGTGACAGTCGCAAGATGGTCGCAAGTCACCGCTTGCGTTACCATTGACAACGGGGTTTTGTGTGATTGTGTAGTGTGCGGGCCATCACATTGTCATACAAAGACAGTTGGCAGTTGAGAGTTTTCAGTTGCCTGAGTGGGCGGAGGCGCTTACAGAGCGCTGGACTATCTTGGCTAAATGGAACATTTATTTCCATTCAAATTTGTATGGAAGGCATTCCTAGTTTTCTTTTTTATTTCATGAATGTAAGCCTGTCAATAAAATCTCGTTGGGAAAACCTGTACCTCTGCATCCACGTGCCTATGTTTGTTTTTGTTAAGGTTTTGACCCTTGGAGAGGAGCGGAAATGTTTGTTTTGAGATGTTTGTTAATGTATTTGTTATGTTCAAGTTGGTAGTATATGTAATTCTGTGGATAATTTGTGAACATTTTTGGGACCTTTGTTGAAACATAATGCGTATGAAGTGTCATTTGTTGATTGTTTTAGTTTGGTGGGTGTGAGCAAGCAGTTATAAAATTTGTGGTTTTATGTTAGACTATGTTAGTTATGTTAATTAAAGATCTCTATGTAAACACTCACTCCATATCTTTATAGTGATCAGACAACCGATCATCATCATCTTCATCAGTTTTGTGGGTCCTTTCTTCAGGTGAATTCTTATCCTCCGACTGTACGCTAGCTACTGTTCGGTAGTCTGTGGATCCAGAATTGTACGGGACTTGGGGAGAAGTTGATGGATTGGTGGTCATGAAGGTGCAGATGTACGGATGAACCTGAGGAGGCATTTGAGCACCGGGGGGCACCACAAAAGTTGGTTTGTTTCTGAAAATTTCATAGAAAATGGACATAAGATGTTATCGTAGACCAGATTATCTTTTTTAAAGTTACTGATATTATATTAAAATATCTCAGAAATGCAGGCATTCTTCTTCCTATGTTTAAACATTGGAAATATGTATAAAATAAGAAAAACCTATAATATTGGTTACACCACGAGGAGTGGCAAATACGTTATTCTACTAATGATTCAGGGGGAAATTGATGGGAGGTGTGGTCGAGGGAGGCGCCCCACCTCGTAATAGTGTTGTTCCAGGCTGTTCTGTAGGTTGGTGTTTGCCGTCATTAAACACAACCCCCGCTGAGAGATATCATCAAAGAGAGATATTATAAATAATAAGAAAAATATTTACCCCGAAGCAGAATATGTAGGGCCTTTTGATGGGGGATTCTGCGTAGTCGCAAAATGATTTCCATTATAGGGATATGGGTATGGAACATTGTAACCTGGGAATATTCCAAAAGCTGAAAAAAATTATTTGGATTATTAATAAATTACTATATTAATGGGTTTTAGAAACTCTAAAAACCGAATTTGACAATTTTTGTATTTGAAAAATCATTCTATCATGGGAATTACGTCGTAACGGGTTGTCACATGGACAAATGAATGTCAAGCAAACATATTATGAACTCAGTTAAGATTTAAAATAACTTACAACCTTGCTGCGACTGTCTGGGTGGCCCTGGCGGAAACTGTCCTGGAAGAAATTGACCTGGCGAGAATTGGCCTTGTGGGAATTGACCTTGTGGCAACTGGCCTGCTGGGAACTGTCCAGATGGGATCTGTCCAGGAGGGAACTGACCTCCAAAATAGCATATTGGGAACTGCGCGGGCATTCGGGGTTGGTTCACAACTTGAAGTCCAGCCTTCATCTTTTCAGACGTGATTGCACCTGCACTATTTTCTTCTGTGCTAACTGACATGTGATCACCAAATTGAAAATTTGCGCCACTATTCCGTAAATTAATATTTTGTAAATTGAGAGGATGTGGAGTAATGGATTGTCCATCAAATTCTGACTTCAACGTATTCGGTGTAGTAGCATGTGCAGATCTAGGAGAATTTTCATCCGAAAAGTTACCTTTTTGTAAAATAACGAATTCAATTTCAGGACTTTCATTATTGTTTTCTTGAATGTTTTCTATTTGGTGACTGCTAGATTCCATGTTGTTTTCTGATTTGCGCACCACAGGAAATAAGGGAAAATTAGTGAGCGTGTTCACTATCGAATCTTTAGATTGTTGAATTTGATTGCCGTCCATTTTTGATCTGGATTTTGAAATCGGTGTATTTTCATGAAATGTCTGGATTTCCGAAAAATTACCCTTTTGTAAAACGGTTTCGTTTTCAATTGAGTGAATCTTATTTGACTTTCTTTTTGACTTAGCAAACTCTTGAGTTGTAGATTCGATGTTCATTTCTGAGTTTTGGTCGTTTGCTACAATATTACTTTCATATTGGAATTTATCAGAGTCTGTAGAATTTCTAGATGCTGTCAGGGAAGTGGTTTTTTCCACTGTTGAATACTTGGGTGGAGCATCAATCGGTAAATCATCAAAATAATGACCTTGATTACTGCTATTTGCTGAACTGGAGTCTGAACTGTTTTGATGTTCATTAACAGCTTGATTATCTGATATATTTTCTTTTTGAGATTTAATCACCCTTTCTTCTTGTTGATGCTTTGTTTTTTCTGCTATTTGGAAATTAGGAACTTGTGTTACTTGTGGAATTTCGAAAATCTCTTTTGTCTCCGTGTTTTGTTTTTTAATGATTTCTTCACTATTTTTTGGCATAACTGTTCGAATACCTGAGGTATTTGATTGATTATCAATGGTTTGATCTGGTGGCACACTTTTTGTCAAATTACCTTTTTCAAAAACGTCTTCACCACCTTTATTTTGAATTGGAGAAGAAAGAAAACTTTCATCACTCATTTTGCTTTCTGATTTATGCTGATTTGAGATGGTTCTATCTTTATTAGAAGAATCATCATGTTTTTCATTTTGTGTATTTTGTTCTGTTGTTTTTGATGAACCATTGAGACTGCCAGTAATATGGTTTCTGAGCATTCTATTTTCAACAGTATCACTAAACTGATTGATTTGATTATTTTCCATGGTTTCATATCTTGGGTGAGGAAGCGTACTTTTATCTTTAGGCTTATCGACTTGAGTTGGAACCAATGGACTTTCTGAAATATTAGTTTTTTGCAAAAGAACAATGCCTTCTTCAGGTGGAAGCAGAACGTTTGATTTTATTTGAGAGTTATGGGCATGTGTACTTGCTGTTTCTTCATAATTTTGTTCAAAAATATGTTGACCTTTTGTTTCCATATTCAGGGGCTTGGTAATATTTTTCCTTTCCGTATTTTTTATGACTTCATTAACGATATAATTACCCTTTTGCAATACATTGTAGCCTTTTTGCGTAAGGACATCTTCACTTTTTCGTGACTCAAAAATTGATGATCCAAAACTTTCTTCAATTACAGATTGATCATCGGGACCACCTGTAAAGGTGTTATCAAAGTGAACAGACTTTTTTGAATTAAATTCAGTAACGAAAAACAAAGGCACTTGAGTAACTTGTCTCAATTTGCTTGAATTAACACTTGTTGTCGTTTCATTTGCTATGCGGATTGAATGCTTCATTTTAGTTAATTGGTTACCATTCACTTCCCTAGATGTATCTGTCGAATTGGTGTGAGGACCAGTAGTAATCGGAACATTTTCCGAATTATTGAAATCTTGATCATTAGTAATGAGATAAGTTTTAGGTAATTGTGTATTATTTAAGATGGAATTAGAAGTATCAGGAACAGTTTTTTGTAAATATTCATCAGATTTTGATTCGTTTAATGCCTTTTTCGTCACTAGTACTTTTAACTCAGTATCATTTATTTTAGGATGCGTAGACCGAAAGGTTCTTTCATTTTTCATTTCAGACTCAAAATTAGTAACTTCGTCAGCGTTGTTTGACGTATTGTACTGCATTTTAATAGTAGAGGTAGAATTTGGACTTACAAATTCTTGTATATCATCCATAATGCTATTTTGTTTTTCATTAGGTATGTCACCTTTGCTAACAAAATTTTTCCTAGTATCAAATCCTGCATATTCAAGGGCAGTTGCTTTTAGGTCTAAGTCACTTGCTTTCTCTTTAATGTCGTCGGTTTTTTCTCCGAAGCTTTCTGCACGCTTGTCAAGGTTGACTGTATTTTGTTCAAAATTGTTTGTTTTAGGTGTAAACTTTTCGTAAGAGTTCTGGAAACGATTCTGAATATCGCTTTGAATGAATGATTTTAGAAGTATAAGTTCTTCCATTATGTCGCGGCAGTATCGATTATTGTTATTAATTTTACAGTTTTGGTCATATGCCTTTTCTAACGCAGGAATTGGAGATGGGCTTCTCTTACTGCGTACCGGTTCTTCATTTATTAATTTGTAGCCTTCATCAGTTAGCAGTCCCCGGATTGCTGTCATTGCTAAAAAAATGTAATTTTTTGCATTATATATACATGACATACAAAATACTTATATGGCAGTACTTTAATTATTGCATAGTCATTGCGGAATTGTCAGAGGGCACATATTTTCTAGTTTTCATAATCAAGAGTGTGTATTCTGTATTAGTTTAAAACACGGACAACGGACACTCATTCTTTCACTTCTGAGATATAGATAAAAATCTGTAGAAAAATAAAATCGAAACATTATTAAAGTTATTTTGCATACCAAACATTTTGGAAGCATTTTGTGTACTTCGCTCTTTTATAGAAATGATTAATTTTGGAAATATGCTCAGAAGACATTTCTCGAAACATAATTTTTTTTGTTTAATATTGAATAAAATTTGCTTATATCCAAGTTGAAAAACAGAATAAAAATTTGAAATAAGAAACCCAATTCCCACGGTTAAACTCGTTGAAAGCGTTTGGTCATAGTGTTTAGAAATTATGTTGACGTGTTACGTTTATAATAATAGTAATAAAAAAATCTTACCAGCTGCGTAGATGAATAAAATGATACATAAAATCGAAAGAATCTGCGCCCATTTTTCAAAACTTGCCCAAAGATTGCGTCCTGAAAGAAAATGACAGGATTTATAAAATTTATCAAAATTAAACCAAGTGATTGAGGATTGGTTACTCCCAATGGGTCTAAACGTTCTCTTGATATATGTAAATTAGAGGAGTTTGAGCTGTGCGGTTTCCTAAAATGTTTGTTGTTTACATTGCTATTAGAAAAACGACTATTCAAGGACTCAGCAAGGAGGTAATTTCAAATCCACTGTGTTCTACTAATCTTCTTTCAACAGATTTTTTATTTATTTTTTCTGCCCTCTACTGTCTTGTGAACTATGTTTTCAGAAAAGGAAACCATTCGCACATGTATTAATTTAAAAAAAACCATTACAAACCACTTTAAATTAAAATAATACTCTACAGATTTTCCCAAAGGTCAAAGTCAGGTCAAGAGGAATAACAGGCCAACTCATGATGGACCAGAATATCAAAATATGACTTCAGTGAAAAATCGTTAGTTTACGAGATATTAACACATTTATTTATTGTTATCAAGTTTAATTCGTAGAACTCCATTTTAATTGGATTTAAAATTAATGATGCTAATAAAAGAACCTCCAGAGTTATCATTTGGGAAATAACTAACATAAAGTTTAGTCGTTAAAGTTATTATAGTATAAAGTTACGTTAGCGTTGCATTAATAGCGTGACGACTGGGGAAATTTAAACGATGTAGTAATTGAGGAAACTTTATAATAATCAATATTAATATCTAACATTTTACTCGGAAATCAAAAAGTAATAAAAATATAAATACCTATCTAGAAATAATATAAATACATCGTCTGTAAGTGGGGCAACCCACAGTTTGATAATGCCTTCAGAAGTCGAAACAGCTGTCACGCATAATAATAAATACACAGCAAAACTTGTTTAAAAATAAATTGTTCTTATAAATTTAACAACCAATATTATTGAATAAATTAAAAAAAAATTAATTAACACCTTAATTTTTTTTAAAAAATATATTCAATAATATTTGTTGTTTAATTAATAAGAACAGTTTATTTTTAAACAAGTTCTGCTGTGTATTTATTATTACGGTATAAACACCTTTATCAATTTAGTAAAAATTGACATCTTTCAACAGCTATAAAATTCCACATTCTAAGATGAAGCAGAATAGTTCCGGCATTGAGACTTTTTTTATTAACTTTTTTTTTTTTAATTTCTCGCGTGGATAGTGGGGTACAATTTTTATTGTATCAGTAGTCGATGTTAGCATTGAATTGGGCAAAATTTTTTTTTTTCCTAACGGTACGGACATTAGTTTAGTTTTTTCTTACTGTAATCAATAAAAAATAGAATCTTAAAAATTTTAATTTTAATTTTTACATTAGCTCCACACAGGAGGCCTTGAGGAAAATAATTTCCCTCAGGGCCTATGTCATCTTTGGGAATGCTGTGTGGAGGATATTTTTAAGGAAAGGAAGGAGATGAAGTTATGGAAGGAAAAAAGGTATGAGGGTTGGGTAGGAATCTGGGGTTCAGTCTGTCCAGATCATCCCTCCGCCAAGACCTAGGCAAACCACACAACATGAACCCGGGCACTTCTGCTAAGTCACCAAATGTAGCGAACCACTTGGGGTGACATATGGCAGAAGTGTTGGTTATCCAATAAATGGTTCCCGGGGCGGCGGTACCAATACCCGCCTACCAAATTGCGTAATAAAAATTAGAATCTGTAATTTCTAATAATCTGAAATATGGAATTTTGGAAAAAGAGCCAATATCTTGAAAACTAACAATTTCTCACTAAAATCATGTTTGATATTCTGGTCTGTATGAAACGGCCTATACATATCATCCAAAGGATAACATTGACTTTTGGGACTTCCTGTATATTATGATATAAAATAATTATAAACACTAAAATAATATTTTAATTAAATATTTTAATTAAATATTCAAAAATCTGTTTCTGAAAAAATAAGAAAGTATACAGATTTAGGAAATGAAATTAAAAGAATTTGGCATTCTCAGACCATAAAAATATTACCTTTTGTTATTTCGGCTACTGGCATTATACCTAGCTCTCTTATTAAAAATTTAGGCATATTAGATTTGTCAAAGAATTTGTATATAAAAATGTAAAAATCAGTCATTTTAAATACATGTAGAATTACGAAAGATTTTTTAAATATTTATATTGAGGGATCAGTAGGATTTATCGGTCAAATTAGGAATTCCACAGAACCGAACCCTCTGATATGAAAATATCTGGAGACGGTGAATTATATTTCCATTTAATCGTTTGGTAGATTGACGTGTTGTTTTTGTATTGTTTTGTATTAATTATACTTATATAATACACTTGCATAACGTGGATTTACTAGATGATCATTTATATGGAAAAGTGTATGAAAGGGTTTAGTTTTTCCTATGGGAAAAACTAAACCCGTTCCTGAAAATCTGTCAAAAAAACGATAATATTTGCGAAACTCAATCGAAAATCTGAAACAGAACATTCAGAAAAAGATACGGATACATCTGGAACTCGAACCCAGAACCTTCGGCTTTCCTGGCCACTGTACTTACCACGACGTCAATGTATCCATTTCCGATTCGGTCATATTTAACTGTATCATAACTGAGAACCACCAACATTATCTTCATTGGCTGCTATCTTTATGTCATTAAAATATAATAATTTGAGGTTTAACTCATTAGGTTAAAAAAAATAAAAATAATAATAGACTTACTGTTTGTCGTTGGAGGAGGATCAATTAGAGGTATGTTCGGTGTATCATTTCTGGTCGTCGCTCTGATGAAATCCGGGCGCATTGGACTCCCCATATTTCTGAATCTCTGGGGAGAAGTAATAATTAACATTATCTTTTTTTTAATACCACGCTCAACAAGCCACTGTCGAATGCACGCCCACTGTCGAGTTTGGCAACGATCTCTGATCTGGATCCCTTAGCTACAGTCTAGAATTCTAGATTATTAACTCGAACCCGCACCCCTCTGATTGCCGGTCAGGAGCTCTACCATTAAACTACGGCGGGTTATCTGCTACCCGCCCAATGATTCAATATATACCTAGTGTTTCATTTAACAATTACCGCTTGTTACATTTTTTCACCTGCAAACAACCAACTTTTTTTTTATATGAGAAAGGCTTGTAAGTGTTCACTCTCTCACTAGGTGGCGTCGAGACATGTTATGTCTACATTTTTTGGTGAAATACTTTAACTCATCAAATATTTACCGCTACCGCTACCGCTACCGCTACCGCTACAGCTACCGCTACAGCTACAGCTACCGCTACCGCTAAGAGATTTAAATATATTTTCAGATTATTTGTAACCCGGGAATTTTTGTCTTTCTTTTTAAAAATAAAGATAAAAATATTTCTGGAAGGTTATGAATATCAGTGAAAAGATTTTAGCACTCTTTTCAAGAGGTTCACCCACGCCCGCGATACTCGTCTCATAAGAGAGAACACGGGTTGTTCTGCCGATAGAAAATAAATATACCCCTGTTACTTCTTTTTACATTAACTCCACACAGAAAGGGTAGTTGAAAAAAATTTTAGGCCTGTGTCACCTTTTGGGATGCTGTGTGGAGGGTTTGTTTTAAAGATAAAAAGGAGTAGATAGATAGATAGTCTTCAGGTCGTAGGAGGGACGAAACACATCGCTTCATCATCGCAGCCAAATGTCGTTGAATAAACCCGTTCTCACGTTACACATGTCAACTATGTACAAATGTTTGGCCTGCGTTTGGTATACATTTATTTTATTATGGGGTTGCCAACGATAAAAAAGCGTTTGTTTGGCGTTTTGGACAGATATGTTGTCGTTTAATTTGTTGAAAATGATTGGTTCTGTCAAAATTCAACAAACAAACAAACAAACATGACAAAGTTCTGTCTCGCAAAATGCTCCGAGCCACTTCCAACTAGCTTGAATATTAAAAAGTACTTAAACAATGATGGGAAGGCCGTACATTTCATTTTCACCTTTTGCAAGAACGTACAGAATTAGATTAGGAAATGGACCCTTTTTAGTTTGGTCAAGAAATAAGCGAAGAAAGAAGTGCATTGAGGAAATATTATGCAAACGTGAAAGATAGCCGAAACTTGGAATACTCGAGACAGCAAGACAAGATAAGAAAAAGGAAGAATATCCATGATACGATTTTTAATATGAACAAAGCAAGGAGTTTTTTTTTCGTTGTTTGTTTTTGGGGTGTTATGCCGTGTTGTGCTACCTCCTTCTTTAGCCGACGTTTCGGACAGCGTTGCAGTGCCCATCATCAGGGCAGATCCGGCAGATCTAGAAGGAGGTAGCACAACACGGCATAACACCCCAAAAACAAACAACGAAAATGCTTTTGGCCGTGAAAATCTAAAAACTTATCAAAGCAAGGAGTGTATGCTGACAGATTTATGTGGCGGTCCATCATCTCTGCCTTCTCTTGCTGGGAAACGGCATGACTTTTAGTTTGTGTAGACATTTGTTGCTTCAATTTTTATTTTATGAATCACAGCAGCCGCAATAAACTCCGATTACATACATATTTATAAAAAAACTTTTTGCTAGAGTTATTCAGCAAGTAACTTCCCTCAAAAAGGTCAAAAGTTTGTCAACAGACTAACACAAATAAGAACCGTATTCCCGCAACGAAACTTTTTAAATCAGAAAAATCTTTCTACAAAATTTCAACAAATGTTATTCGAATCGACGCTACGAATTGCGTAAAATATTTCTATTCTTCAATATCTTTTAGCTCCGGCAAAGTTCATCTTCTGACCATCAAACTTTAGTGTTTGCGACTTTCTATATGTAAGAGCGTAAGTAAATAAAAATATTCATAATTCAAAATGAAGAAGGCTGCATTGATAACAACTTGGTATTGTTGAAATTTAATTTATTATTGGAATTACGAAAAAAATACGTAATCCTAATACATTACATAATTTTTATTGGAATTATTATGATATTTTTTCATACGTCATTAAAAAAATGACAACTAAATTTAAAACATTAACCTCGAACAATTTCAAGGCTTTCCTATACATTTAAAGAGAGTTCATTGAACATTTTAAAGCGTTATGCCATTCGTAACGTGAATTTACTTTTAGTTAAGTATAATTTCATTTTATTCATAACTAACCGTACACACACAGGTAGATATTAATTAATGCATTTTACCCCCGGACACCCTGTATATATATAGGGTTTTAAGGTACGTACTTGACTTACTTTAACCAGTGATTCCTGACATTATTTGGAGTAAAAAAGGTAAATGAAATTTTGGTTTCCGGTGACTTTTTCGACGCCTTCTTTAAAAACACAAAATTATCTTTAAAATCAAACCTAAAATAATTTATTCTGCATGCCATCACTGGTCACTTAACCAAGTAACCACACAACCTCTTACCCCACCCCCATCTGTCCAACACCTACTATTTTTTCATGTTTTTGTAGAAAAAAAAAGTCAAAAATGTCACCGGAGACCAAAATTTCATTTACGTTTTTTTGTTAAAGCAAGTCAAGTTCGTACTATATACTTTTAAATATTTGTTCTCTCTTCTTCTTCTTAGAAGAATATTTGTTAATATCCTATTTTGGCAAATATTATGTTGTGTAAGTTCTTATATTTGTATAAGGGTTTTTAAAATGTAATATTATTAGTATTTATGCTTTTATTTACATACATTTTCAACAACATATTTTTTTCTACATTTGGTAGAACGTTGCGTTAAAAGGAATAGTGTGTTAGAGGGAACTGATGCCTTTTGTAAGTGTCACGTGTCAATTTGTGGGAGTGTTATTAGATTTCTAGTTCAATTTATTACTGAATTCTCAAGGAAAACTAAAGGTCGCAGTTCAAAGTCGGTAAATGTTATTATTTACTGGAACTTTCGCCTTAATAAATTCCATTTCGTTCCTCAAACTTTGCAAATCTAACAAGTTGAATTTAACAAATAAATATACTGAGTCTAGTTTTTTAAGGGGGTTTCTCACCATCATCCCAATAGCTTATCTACCCTAATAACGAATATTATTAAAAATAGAAATAAAATACTTGCAGTGGTTAGAAAACTCAGCCAACTTATACAATATATAGCCACTATTCATAGGTTCGAGTGCCGAACTATAAACTCCAACTTAATAAATAAATAAACCGTAAATCGTAAATCGAAAATATTCGTTATTAGTGTACATAAGCTATTGGGAGGATGGTGAAAAACCCCCTAACTGTTAATTCATGGTGGAATTCCATTGTATTAGATATGAAATTAAACAAATTGTTTAATTAAATTGTTTAATTTCATATCTAAATAAATATACTCGTAAATCAAGTGTTAATATTTTTCCTTACATTATTATGAAGGGTGCCAGCTCATAGAAACTGTAAAGCTATGCTTGTTCGAAGTTTTCTTTTTCCATATGATAAAAAAAAAAACTAATAACCTTAAAGTAATTTTTCTGCAGATGAGGTATGCTTCTTACTTCGTTCATATTTACATATCATCTCATACAAGAGTGTCGCTGACTTCTTCTTCCTTTAAATAGCTGGACTCGGAAAACTCTCTACCTATTCATCAGATCTACATGTCCAAACCATCTACTCAGCAGGAAAATAAATTCTAATAAATCTCATATTGCATATTCCAAGAAAAGCAGATGGTATATAAATTACTATGATCTTACAAAATTTCCTCGTTTCTTGGGTCATGCATCGCTTTGCAACCTCAAAACACAATTTTGATCTTGTCATGTCACTCAGAAGCATCAAAAAGCGGATTTGATTATTTTTAAATATTTTTCGTATATCACTTAATATCACAAACGGAAATAATTTGTAATACGATACACTTCCAATAGGATAGAAGAAACCCATTCTAGAGACAATATCATGAAGCATCATTTAATAGAATAATACTTTACATGATCATGAAATTTGTTATATTATAAATGAAAATGAGGAACGAATTAAAAAATAACTGCCAGAAAAAAATGTTGCTTTCTCATTGCGATTTTCATTTTCGTTTTTTTTTGTTTTTCACAAAATTTTATTGAAAATAAAATTTTATATTCTGACACATTACGACAATGATATATTATGCCTGGGAAGTATTTGAATAATGTAAAATTTAAGCGTTTTTGACAAGGCTGAATTTTTATGATTTATTAAATGAAACTGTACAACAAGTTGCGCGTGAAAACAGATAAAAGCATTTTTTCACTAACCTAACCTAACCATATTATATCGCACTGATTTTCCGTAGTAGGCAGATACGATGATATTTGGTACTACATTTTTCTTTCATTCGCTTCATGTATAATATACATATTTATACGTATCTCTTCTTCCCGACTCTTTTTACCGACTACATGTATGCTTTATATTCTTCTATCACACCTATCCTTTTTTAGGTGACACCTCACAATGTGCAGCGTAAATACAGGTGAACTATGTCAAAGCAAATTAAGGGGGAGTCCGAAGGAAGGAATTTAATAATGTCGAAGAAACGACACGTTTTTAAGAAGCCAACATCAAGTGTGAACGGGCATTCCTCTTGTCTTTTTTTTTTTTACATTAGGTCCACACAGGAGGCCCTGAGGGAAATTATTTTCCTCAGGGCCTATGTCATCTTTGGGGATGCTCTGTGGAGGGTATTTTTAAGGAAAGGAAGGAGAGGAAGTTCTGGGAAGGAAAAAGGTATGAGGGTTGGGTAGGAATCTGGGGTTCAGTGTGTCTAGATCATCCGCCGCCAAGACCTAGATAAATCTTAACACATGAACCCGGGCACCCCTGTTAAGTCCAAACGTAGCGAACCACTTGGGGCGACCTATGGCAGAGGTGTTGGTTATCCAATAAATGGTTCCCGGGAAGGCGGTACAAATTCCCGCCTCACATGTACATTTACAAATGGTTTCACACGTACATTTTTCTACATTTATCTAACAAAAAAACTTCAACTTAAAACATTTTTCACCTTCCCCTAAGTTTTTTCCCCAAATCCCTTCATTTTTATTTTGATAATACATCTTAAAAATCAATTTTAGTAATATTAAACCTTTATATCAAAGTGCCACATGCTTATCCCCAATGAACGAAAATAAATATTTGAGTCAACAAAATTTGAACAATCCCAAATGAAAATATCTAGGATCTAGGTGTTAAAAACCAAGATTTTTGATAACCGAAAAAATACCCATTCGTAGGATTTTTTTAAAAAAGACGTATGTATGTACAAAATGTCTGTGACGTGGGTTCGTTATCTGCCAAACACTAAATTTATTTCATCGTAGGTCTTTTTAGTATGTGCATAAATGTCGTGGGAGATAACATAGACTGTGAAGCAAGCTTTAGACTAGCAGCAAGTAAACACAATAAGTTTTTGAAACTAAGTGAAAAAAAGGGACACAGCTGTTACGTTGGCTGAGACGATGACAAACAAAATAAACGATAAATTATGTAGGTACTTGTCGTTTATACGAAGAAGTAGAAGTCCAAATAGAGATAACAATACAATGGCCGTCCCGTTTTCTCCCCACGCTTTGAACCATTAACGTGACCCTTGAAATACTTGAGCTCAAAATAGCTCGAGCTCATACACTTACGTCTCTTCAACAAGTAAAGTGAATTTAATATAAAAACTTACAAGCTTTTTGAGCAATTTTTCTTCAAAACTCTTACGTGTTGAAAGATTTTTTATATGGTAGAACTGTTATCTCTTTCCATTAAAAAAAATCTTTTACTTGGGAATGGAAGTGAATAGAGTTAGTTAAGCGAAATAAATAATTAACAAGAAAAATGCTGCTTCATTCTCCTTCGAAAAACACCATTTGGCCCAGTCTCTGATTCGCTCTAGCAAAAAGCTCAAAGCGAGACCTTTGTTAGCCACAATTGCTTATTGTATTTAATGTTTAACTTAATAGGCATAACCTCAAATTACAATATTTTAATTAATGAAGACAATATTAGTGAAACTCAATCGAAAATCTGAAACAGAAAAATCAGGAAAAGATACGGTCACATCTGGGACTCGAACCCAGAACCTTTGGCTTTCCGGGCAGCAGCTCTACCAATTGAGCTAATGTGTCCCTATCCGATTCGGTCATATTTAACTATATCCTTCGACTGAGAACTACTCTTTATTTTCTTAACGCATACTTTTATTGGCTGCAATCTTTATGCATAATTGCAAGATTTGAACCCAAACTAAATGCTATCCAGATAGTGTATTGGATAAGTTTATCCGTTTTTATTTAGTGTGTGACATCTCTTGACTTTTCTGCAAGCCCAGGATAAATATATTTATTTTTAAAATTTAATATTATTAGTATTTATGCTTTTATTTACATACATTTTCAACAACATACTTTTTTCTACATTTGGTAGAACGTTGCGTTAAAAGGAATAGTGTGTTAGAGGGAACTGATGCTTGAACTGATAAATTTATCCATTTTTATTTAGTGTGTGACATCTCTTGACTTTTCTGCAAGCCTAGGATAAATATATTTATTTTTAAATTATAATGTAAAACCGCAAATTACAATATATTTTATAATGAATACAATATCAGCGAAACTCAATCGAATTGGTAAGCGACGAAAATAGCTCTAGGTTTGAATTTCAAGTTCCATGATAATGACCACAAACTTTTAATTGTATTTATTAAATGTTTCTGAAGCCAGGAAACCATAGAATCCCGAATTTGGGAAGTTGTAGGTCAAGAGCAAATGGGACAATGAAAAAAGAAGAAGAAGGTTAGATGGAGTTAGTTACCTGGCTAGTTAGATCTGAACATCAAACTTAGGTATCTTAGCAAGTTAGTTTCAATTTTGAATAATGGTTTTTCACCAGGTTGTGGGAACTAACTCTGGAACGAGGTAAAAATATTCTTTACTCAATATTTCAAAAACCTTTATCAATATGTTTATTTTTTTAAATTTTTACATTAGCTCCACACAGGAGGTCCAGAGGAAAAGATCCCTCAGGGCCTATGTGTTCTTTGGGGATGCTGTGTGGAGGGTATTGTTATGGAAAGAAAGGAGAGGAGAAGTTCTGGGAGGGAATAAGGCATAAGGGGTGGAACAGGAATATGGGGTTCAATGTGTCCAGGAATGACAGACGTATGAATCCATCCTACCCACTGCGGTGTAAGGCGATGGGTCGAGACAGTCGGGGTGGAGAGATCAAAAGGTCTCCCTCAACCAGCTTCTTCTCTTCCGCCATTAGGTGGGCAAACACATCCGTTGTCAAGACGTAGATAAATCTCACCCCATGAACCCGGGAACCCCTGATAAGTCACCAAACGTAGCGAACCACTTGGAGTGGCCTATGGCAGAGGTGTTGCTTATCCAATAAATAAGTTAAGGGGCGGCCGTACCCATACCCGCCTCCCAAATTGATACGTAAATAATTGTTTGCTGTCGTTGGGTTTTGAGCAGAGCCCAGAGACAAATAGTTAATCGTTAATCGATATTTTTCCTGGTACTGTTTTTTTTATAAAATCACATTTTTCGACAGATTTAGTATTTGATTAAATAACAAAGTTGCAGGTAATCACATCAAAGCACGAAGAAAGCCACAAATCGTTGAACGAATTTTCATATTTCAACCTCACCACGTCAATGCCATTAACCACATAGCCAAATAATAATTAACTTAAAGTTATAAACAACCCACTGTAGGAAATTAAAGAACCTTTTAATATTATCATCTGGTTTATTACCTGTGAGATTATATTAGTGAATTAATGTTTATTTGCTATTTTATGATGTTGTAATATCTCATCTCACTAATATTATAAACGCGAAAGTTTGTATGGATGAATGTATGTTTGTTACTCTTTCACGCAAAAACTACTGAATGGATTTTAATGAAACTTTACAATAATATAGCTCCCACGTCAGAATAACATATAGGCTTCATAAAGCTAGATATTTTCAATATATTATAATTAATAATTATTGTTTAATAGAAAATGTCAAAATTTGAGAATGACATTTTGCAAAACAATCAAATTTTCATTTAAATATAAATTCTATTTTAGAAAATTTGTGAATTTATTTGAAGTACTTGCCTAATACTTTGAATCGAATCAAGAATTATAGATATTTTAAATAAATAGGTTAAGAATTTTGGTATAAACATAGATGGGACCTAGGAAAAGAAAATAGGCTCATAGAAGTACTAATCCTTCGCAGACGAAGTCGCGGGCAGAAGCTTGTAGTATATATTTTTTAAAGTTAATGACGGTGCCGTCGGAAATCGAAACAGCTGCAAAAATACTTTTTGTATGAACCAATGCCGTTTCAATTCGAATTTCCTATGATTATTTGAAAACATTTCGACCTTCCCGGAAGGGGTGCTATAATTCGTTTAGATGCATGTTATGTTACCAAATGGCAATGTAATAGCCGTAGGTTTTACTGAATATAGAAAAAAAATTGTCAACTTTTCTATTATTTGCCTCCTTTTGTTATTTTTTTTAATCTTAAACGAATATTTAGAAATATCAACTCTTGATAAAAATGAACACTCGAACTGAAAGTAGCTGTCAGTTTTATTTTGATAATGGATGTTTCGTTCTTTAAAGCCATTATCAAAATTAAATGGAACTCTACAAATTGGACACGATAGTGTTCTACTAATTTGAAGGCCTCCGTAGTCGAGGGGTAATGCACTCGAACAGCAATCCGATGGTCATGGTTTCAAAACCCGGCGTGCGCATATACATTTTATTTTATTAATTAGTGTTATATTTTTTTTTTTATAGAGAAACCTCACATGAGTCCCAACTGCTCCCTTCTGGAGCCAGTGAGACTATGGCATCCCCAATTGGAGTATGTTGTGAGGCTGAATGTAAGTGGGGAAGGTAAGGAGATGGGGAAGAGGAAGGTGGGAAAGTACCTGGCTATTCAGATCTAGTCACTAAACACGGCTAAAGCCATTATTAAGCAACGTTTCAATTCTGAATGGTGGTCTTACACCAGGGCGATACTGAGAGTATCTTCCACTTATATGAAAAAAATAATTAATTAAAAGTAATATGTAGTATATTTGCGGCGTGTTTCGGATTGGAATATACTCGCAGTATCGCCGTAGTGTAAAACCACCATTCAGAAATGAGACGTTGCTTGAAATGGCTTTAGCCGTGTTAAGTGACCAGATCTGAGTAGTCAGATACTTCCCCACTCTCCTCTTCCCCATTTCCCCCCCATCTTCCTAACTACCTTCAGCCTCACAGCACCCCCCCCCATAGAGATGTCATTGATTCACTGTCTCCAGACGGGAGCTCCAGATGCAGATTAAAAAATAAATAATAAAACCTACAATTTTTACGTCGCCGACGCTCTTTGTGTGATAGTTTGGCTGTTTAGATTTTCTGCTGATTACTTTTACAGATTTTTTTACTTCATTTTTTAACTTTATTTTTTAACTTTTTTTTAACCTTATTATCAAGATCTTTATTGATCATAAATGTTCAATAGTCATTAAGAAACCGTTACATGTTTTGTATTTAATGTTTTCCTCCAAGAAATAAAGAACGTAAAATCACAAAAAAAAAAAACAGTTCTGAATTTCTAAAAGACTTTCATAAAGACCTGTTCAAATATTTTGAGAGAAATTAACATGTTTTTGAAAAAGTGAATTTTTTCGTTCTAATTTGTATTCAGATATCGTTTGAATGGTTGAAAGACTCCGTTTGACTCTATTAGGGAACGCCCACGGGAAAACGGACTTAAATCTGTTTATAACCCTGGAACAAAATTTTCTTGTTATCGAAAAAGGCACTCATAACAAGCTCTCTCAAGGCTGTTGTCAGGAAGAAAAGATTCCTATTTTTTACACTTTTCTTAGAAAAGAAATAATTTTACATGACATCAAATAATGATACAATGAAAAAAAAATTTACCGCGATCGGGATTCAAACATTGCATTTCTTTAACTATCGAGGCAATTTACCGACCCGCTGCGCGCTGTAACATACCAATAATACCTACATGTAGACGTAGACCCATATTTAAAAATATTAAACTTTTGTTAGTGAGAGTTATGCCTGTTAGTGGATCATCTCGAGAAAAGTTCCCACATAAAAAAAAACTCAACACATAAACACGCTACAAGGTTCACAGAAAACTTATTAATACCAAAAGCAAACAAAACTATACTTCAAAAAGGTCCCCACTACGTGTCCATTAAAGTAACCTTCCAAATAAACGATATACGCAAATTTAAATCATCATTATAAATATTTCTTTTAAACAAATGTCATTACACTTTAAATGAATACGTTACGTCAATTAAATACCTCTTTTTTTTATTTGCATAATATAACATGTAGGTAATGGTAAATTATTTTATTTGTTTTATTTGTGCTTAATGAGTCAATGGAAGCCAGTGGAACTACATATATTGTAAGCGAAATGTCGGGGTTTATTCACCTAGCTATTCAGATCTGGTCACTAAACTTATCAAAAACGTATACTAAGAATATCCTAATTGTTTTGGTGTTTAATTGGTAGAAATCCATTTAAATTTTAAAAAGTTACATTAAGTTCTGCAAGTATTTAAGTTTTTTATTATTTGACATTATTCGATTTAATTTAAATATGTATTATTTAAAAAATAAAATAAAAACTAAACATATTTTATATTACCGGCCTTCGAACGAGCGACCTTCAGATCCGGAGCTTACCACTCTGCAACCAAAGTCGTCAAAGTGTATGGTTGTGTGAGGAATGTGAAGATCCGAAATGAATGCAAGGCTGATGTGAGAGTAATAAGTAAGATTAAGAAAGGGACGCTTAGTTGGTTTGGGCATGTTGAGCGAATGAATGAAGAAGGTAGCGTAAAGAGAATTTATGACGCGAATGTGAATGGTAGAAGAAGCCGAGGACGCCAAGGAAGACATGGCACGATCAAGTGAATCAGATTACTTGAGTCGGGCCATGTCAAGATTCAGAATAATAGAAGAGTATGTATGATTAGATGTGTGAATGTGAATGAGGCAAGGAGTGTGTGCCAAGACCGAGTGGTTTGGCGGTCCGTCCTCTCTGCCTATCCCTGCGGGGAAACGGCGTGATGGCTAGTTAGTTAGTTAGTTACCAGTCAAATGGTCTCATTAAATTGGCAAGTTTTCTCTAAAATAGGTATAAAACATACTAGATATTATTTATTCAGTGGGAGGGACGGTGCCTATCAATATCGGACTATATTAATATAAATCGCCATAGATATATTTCTCCCAGCAAGACGCTTGAATGAGGTGCATACAAATTTCCCGTGAAGCAAAGTTGACGACCCACAGTGGGCTGAAAATCGCCTTTCATGGACATAGAGACTTGAATTTTCAAGGCTCTTTTTTTTGCTAGAAATGGATTCTGCTGATCATTACTATGCTATAAAATTCGTATGAAGCAATTGCGTGTACAAATGAAGCAGTTATCATTTTTTAAAGAAAAAATTGTATGGCACTCAAAATAAGTCGCTAACAAAATAAGTCTCTATGTCTATGAAAGGCGATTTTCAGCCCACTGTGCGACGTTTCAAAGTTTTTCCAAACTGATTAGCATTCAGGTCAGAGTGTGCCCTGCACGTACCTTATCATGTTGGATAATCTCATCTCCGCTTTAAAAAAGTTCTCGGCGACATTAATTTTTTTCGAAGCTCTATGAATTTGAAATCAAATCAATTGCGAGCATTTTAAATCTCGATTTTTTTAACTGTGCCGAATTATCTATGTATGCTTGACAATTATTTTATATTTAAATCATAATTTAAAACGCAGATAACTTCTGATGATGCCATTGGTGAAATATCCCCCGAGGTAAACCATACATCTAATATACATGTACATGTAATATGTCGCGGCTGCACGAGAGTTATTTTTTTTTTCTTAAATTATATTTTCAATTCAATTGTTTATTGTTTATTGTTTCTTCTTCACATTTTAGGTATAACAGTTTGCAATACAATTTTTAACCTCACTAGGACAAGCCTGTGTTGAGGTTAACAATTATTTACTTAAAGTAACAAAATAACGCAAAACGAAAAACAAAAATAATTCTTCAAAAAACACAAAATAATATAGGTAAAAAAAAAATGATACTTCAAAGAACAATATTGTTACACAGATAATGGACAAGCTAAAGGCCCTTAGCACATTACAATGTAAACAAAGTAGGGTGACCATAGTTGATTTGAATTTTGAAGGACTAAGATAAATAATAAATATATGTATATAATTTATTATGCTATTAATTTAGCACGACAAATATGAAAAAATGATTTAGACAATAGGATATACTTTTAATTTATGAAGGACAAAGATGAAAAAATTAATTGGCAATCTCCGGCAAACAAAAATAATTTGAGATTCTTTTTAAAAGTATACAAGGAATAAGATGACTTTACATATTCTGGAAGGCTATTAAATAAGAGTGGAGCCTGGTAAAAATAGTTTCTTTGAGCAAAGGAAGATTTAGTTTGAATTGGCATAAAGTTCAAACCAGAGGCAATTCTCGTATTAGATAATATCTTGGAATAATTATTCCTAAATTTGAAATTAATGAAATATTTCCTAAAGGGTATTAAAATGTTAAAAATGCGGTTTTTTAAGTATACCAAAAATCGTAATAATTTTATTTCCCTAATTTTATATTGAATTAATTATTATTCAATTTTTTAAAGAAAAATTCTCTTTTTAACTTTTGAAGGTTATTCCCATTAATGTAATATATCATTGAAAAAGAAAATAACAATAATAGTCTGAATTAAAATATGAAAATGAACAAGACACAGAAAAATAATAAAAAATAACGGTCACCTACCGGAAAGACGTCTGACGTAAGAATCTGGGTTCGTGTCTTGTTCATTTTTATATTGTAATTTGTTATCTTCTTCTTCAATATTAATTATTATTCCTAAGTTTGAAATTAGTGATAAATCCTACACATGAGTGCGTATATATAATAAACCAAGCAATAAAGATGAGTTATCAATAATTTAATAAATTGTAGTGATCACAAAAAAATTTTTTGGTAACGACAATTTTTAAAACGTGGTACGTTGTGTACTTTTCTTTCAATGATTAGGGAAAAATTCCTTTTCCTACTATATTAGCAAAGTAGGATTGCTTCCCACTAGGGAATTTCAGTGTTTTCATGAAGGTACATCCTAAATTAAACATCCTTAGGTTTAAAATGTCCTGTATGATAGTGTTATTTAAAAATATGTAGTTTTCCAACATTTATATAAAATACCTAATGTATTATCAATATTTTTTTAAAGTATGACAAAATTTCTTAACAATTTAACAATAATTTAAAATCTCCTGCTACATTTTTGCTTGTGTCATACTAGAGGGCTGAGCTAGCCTAATTTATTTATTTATTTATTTAAGGAACATAAACAGTCTAACTAATAATTGAATTCAACCCCTACCAAGGAAACTCAACGCTTTTCAGACACACATCGGTCTATATACATTTTAAATGTTATGTAATCTACAATTTTGCAGATTCCATAAATAATCTTTCCGTATCACATAATAAAGTAACACTTCCCTTCTGAACATTATTCAAAAGATCCACATTTACGAAATGTCGGCTAGAACAATTAATTAAAAAAACTCTTAAATAGACAAAAAACATAAACATTTATTTACAATACTTTATAAAAGAGTAATAATAAAAAAATTTGCTGATCGTAGTATGTTCGCAGTTAGATGGTACAAAGGTCGAACACAAGGCTATTTTGGAATGACGTCAATAAATGTCCAAGTCGCTATATTTCACTGGAATGTGATTAATTCCACAAAATTCCAGCAGGGAATGCGTTTTAGTGATAAAAGAAATAAGGAAAGCGTATTTTTATAATGGAATTGGTTTGATTTTTATTATGAAATGTTTCGTAGGGTTGAAATTCCATTTAAATACTCATATGAGATTAAAATACTCCACAACTTTGTTCAAGTTGTTTTCTTTAGAATTTATTGTTTTTAATGTTATTTTTAGGGTTATGCCACAATATTTTTGATTATTCTGGATCTTTGACATTTCCTTTAGGGGAAAGGCTGCGCAGCCCTTTTTATACTGATACCGAAATTGCCTTACCAAACTGCATAATATATTTTTTAATAAAATTGAACACTTTTTGTTTTAAAACCACGATATTTATTAATTTACTTTACCGACCGGTTCCGCTTTACTCAAGCATCATCAGGGTACAAATTGATACTAAACAATAACTACAAAATGTGTGCTTGTATATACATATAGAGAGAAAACAATATATACATATAGAAAGAGACAAAAATTTAAAATTATTACAAACAGTGGGGACACATTAATTCAAATGAATTGGGAAAAAACCAACATATAATTATAGACTAATGGGTTATCAAAAGTGACAAAAGGAAATTATTCATAGGTAATATAGGTAATACATGAGTGTAATAACAAAATTATAAATTCAGAGTTATAAGGATTGTAGCCAGTTCCATATGTGTTTTTTGTATTCTGTAAAATTAGATGTTATATATTGTGCTGAAAGTGAATTGTATAGTTTTATAGCCTGGTATCTGTAGTGGTTTTGTCCTTGGGATGTATTTGTTTTTGGGATTTGTAGTTGGGGTGAAAGTCTTGTTCTAGGATTGCGAGAATTTTGTGAAGTGTTAAATGTGTTTAAGCTCTTGTAAAGGAAAATGAGCATTTGTTTTGAATATAATTTTTTAATTTTCAGCACTGGGAATTTTTTGAATATGATTGATGTGGGTGTTAATTATTATGTGGGAGTATTGATAATTTAAGTATTACTTTTGTTAAAGCTTTCTGAGCTTTAAACAGTGAGTTCATTTTTCTGTTTTGATACTGAGAGTACCTTCCACCCTAGAATGTGCCGTAAATATACCACATATTATTTTTAATTTGAAATAACACAAATTAATCAAATAACAATTATTTGCGCATGCCGTGTTCGAACCCGCGACTTTCGGATTGGGAGTCAAGAGCTTTACCCCTCGACCACATTCATTTAATTAAAGCATTTAGGGCTTAAATGTAAATTACAAACGACCGGATTTACTTTAATTTTGTTAAAACGAATTTGTCGTCGAAATAACATTTCTACCAAAAGAAATGTTTTTTTTGCATAATGTATAATTTATCTTTATATTATAGCTCAGTATCTAAGATTATTTTTAACTCACAATAAATGCCAATGTTGCCACTAAAATCATGAAAAGTTGTTTTTTTAATTTTTACATTTTATAATTTAAAACATTTATAAATAAATTAGCACATATCCGTACTAGATATTTGCAAATATATTGGGATTAAAAACAACAATTATTCAGTTTGGTTGGCTATTTTGGCCTTAAATTCAAAATTCAGTTTTTTATGCAAAAGGTCGCACAGCCGTTCCGAACCTGGGCAAAATCGGTCAAGAATATGTAGAAAACATAGATATCTGTCATTGCCCGTGTTCAAACCATATTAAGACCCATTTACACGTGTTTAAACCATATAATCACCTTAATATTATTAATTAAACGGTCGGCGTAGTCCAGCGGTAAGGTTTCGGACTCCCATTCCGAAAGTCACGGGTTTATTAATTTGTGTTATTTCACAATTAATTAAATAAAAATATAATATAACACATTTTTGGCTTGTTCCAGAGTGGAAGATACTCTCAGTATCACCCTGGTGTAAGACCACCATTCAGAATTGAAACGTTGCTTGAAATGGCTTTAGCCTTGTTTAGTGACTAGATTTGAATAACCAGGTACTTCCCCACCTTCCTCTTCCCCATTTCCTTCCCTTCCCCACTTACCTTCAGCCTCAAAACATACCCCAATTGGGGATGCCATAGTCTCACTGGCTCCAGACGGGAGCAGTTGGGACTCTTGTGAGGTATTCACTATAGAATTAAACATTACAGTGTATGTGAATATATATTAATCGTATTTCATCGGTCCAATTTCTAGAAAAACCAGAAAGTGTCTTGACATTTAATATCGAGAATGGGTCATTGCTCCGACTTGTTCGTTAACAATACTGCGACATGGAAATAGCTATCAGCATATATTTGCAACACTTTATGTGGGCTTCTTCAAATCCTATATTAAGAAATCCCTTCCTGCAGCCCCTTCCGTAACACACCTCACAACGGTAACCAAATGGGCGGTGACGGTTTCCTCTGGTTGTGAACAGAACGAACAGGGGTGCCAAATAAAAATCTGTTGTGAAGTTAAGAAAAACAGATAACTTACCAGAAATTCACCAGCACTAAAAAAATATTATTCCTTTGGAGAGCACTTCACACAACGAATCACCGGCACCAACTAATTCAAATAAATTCGCGATGCAGTTTTTGATGAATTGCATTTAACAACACGGGCGTCAAATGCAATTTGATTATTTGACATTTTGTTCTGTGAAGCATTGTCTGCCCGACGACAAACATCGGCGAGTTCTTAAGTATAAACAATGTGATACTCGGATTTCCTGAGAAGTCTAAGATAGAATAATATAATAACTAATAATAATAATTCATGGAAGCTTTTCTTGGCATTTTGTTTGCGTAATTTTCATTATAATTTTTTCCATTGTCAATTTAAATGAACATACAATATAAACTAATCAATAATTGGTTTCCCTGCTTTACTTACAATCATACTTTAAAAAACGAAGATATTATATTGTTTAAAATATTTCACGGTTTTACGCTATATTCTTCAAAAACTACTTGTATATTCTTAAAATTTTTCAATTTTATAAATTTTGGTATAAATTCTATGTATGTGTAATCCTTTTAAATATTATTTTATAATCTATGTAAAAACCCCTATGGGCATATAACAACCATAAATAAATATATTGTTTCTTTGTGCACAGTATGACAATACGTTCGGAAGATGTAATGTACTGTCACGAGGAATATTAAAAGTTAATAGATTTAAAAAATATAATTATTATAAGCAATAATTATTAGCCTGAAACACTCATCCATATTGAAAAAAACCTCCCGAGAAAAAATACATGTCGCCGACGGGACTCGAACCCGCACCCCTCTGATTGCCGGTCAAGAGCTCTACTATTAAGGTAGAGTTCTTGACCGGCAATTTATCATTTATCATTTTAATAATTGTTATCTTTTGTGCTACGCATAAAAAAATCTTGTTTTAAACATTAGCTTAACAATTAAAAATAATGAAAAAATATATAAATACGTTTTAAAAATTACTCTTATTTAAAAAAAAAATAACCGATTTTAATTTAATAACGAATTTTATCGCACCACTCACTATATATATTTAACTTCATCTTGTACCCAATGAGTGCTTTTATTATTACCGTGAACGCCCGCGGAAACGGCAAGGCCGCGGTAACGGCTCGCGGCATCTCATTTCTTTAATACGTGTGAGAGAGAAGCATGAAAACGATAACGTTTTTGCATCTCCCACACTCGTATTGAAGAGATGAGATGGCGCAAGCAATTACCGTCGCCGTGCCGTTTCTGCGGGTCTTCACGGTAATAATAAAAAGAACCGTTGGAGTTTTTTTACAAAACTTTAAATTTGTCTGTTTACATACATTTTCCAATTTTTGAGCAAAATCAAAATATCCCAGAAGGTCAAAAATTTTCCCACTTGAATATTTTACAAATTTACATTATAATAAAAAGAGAAATGTTTTTAAGAAAATTCCTCCATAAAATTTTCCAAGCAAATATATTAGTTTCTTAAAGTTTCTCTCTCTACTCGTATTTTAGATTCTTTCTTTAAAAAAAATCACAATATTAAAGATTTCTAAACTTCACATATCAAAATATACCAAAATAACATTCTGACCTCTTTTTAAAACAATTTTCCCAGAAGAAATTTTATCAGAATGATAAAATTTACCAGGTACAAAAATTTTCAAAAAATTTAAAGTTTTAAAGCTTCAAATAACAAAGTAAATAAAAAGGTTAAGTGTTTTTGTAAAAATATTACGACCCATTTTCCGAGCAAAATTTTTACGATTTTCTAATTTTTCCGGAAGATTTTTATTAAAAAAATTCCAAACTTCACACAATATCACAAAGATTTTCCGATTTTCGAATCACAAATGTAAAAAAATACATCTCTTGTTCTTCAAAATTCATCAGGATTTTTCTGAGCTATTATACTGGCATTTAGTTTTAGTCAGAAGATAATATTAAAAACATTTTCTTTCCTGAACAGAGGAAAATGATGTATTTTTAAAAGGAAAAACATATTATGAAGAGAATTGAAAAACAAACAGGTGATTTAAAACAAACCCGTGGTATTTCAAACATTCTCGTAAACACCATTAACTAGAAACACCCGTGGGTATATCCACTGGGGTTCTATTCGACAAAATGAAAGAAAGAAATAAACAAACCATGTAACTAGAAGAATAGTGAAAAATGATGTTTCTTAAAATTATCCTTACATCATTTTCGTTGTTTGTTTTTGGGGTGTTATGCCGTGTTGTGCTACCTCCTTCTTTAGCCGACGTTTCGGACAGCGTTGCAGTGTCCATCATCAGGGCAGATCCGGCAGATCCGTCGATGTGAAACGAAACGTCGGCTAAAGAAGGAGGTAGCACAACACGGCATAACACCCCAAAAACAAACAACGAAAATGCTTTTGGCCGTGAAAATCTAAAAACGTATCCATCCTTACATCAGTTTCGTATCACAGTGTAGAAGTTCTCATATATATTTATTTGCTTTAAAAAGTAAATGTTCTTATTTTTTTCAGGTCACCTTATAAATGCTTTCAACAGTAAAAAAATATACTTACACATATTTTATTATCATTTTTAATTAAAATGAATTTTAGGAGTCGCTACCAGTAGTCAAAGTTTAGAAAATATGCGACTAATGTAGGTAATGATTTCAACGTTGCAGACTAAACATGTAACTGGGCACAGAATTAAATAAGTCACAGATAGGTTAAACAAACACACCCCTCTCCCGACCCCGACAGTATTAAAAACAATACAAAGCTTTTTTTTATAGTGTTTACCTCACAAGATTCCCAACTGCTCCCGTCTGGAGCCAGTGAGACTATGGAATGCCCAATTGGGGTATGTTATGAGGCTGAAGGTAAGTGGGGAAGGGAAAGAGTCGAGGAAGAGGATGGTGGGGAAGTACCTGGCTATTCAGATCTAGTCACTAAACACGGCTAAAGCCATTTCAAGCAATGTTTCAATTCTGAATGGTGGTCTTACACCAGGGAGATACTTAGAGTGTCTTCCACTGTGGAACGTGCCGCAAATATACTATATATTATTTTAAATAATTAATTGTGAAATAACACAAATCAATTAAATCAAATTTATTTGCGCACGCCGGGTTCGAACCCGCGGCCTTCGGAATGGCAGTCTAACGCCCTACCGCTGGACTACGCCGGCCGTCAGCTATAAGAGTCTTTGGATAAAAATGTACGTTTTGTTCTTAGATTGATATAAAATCGTGAGATATTTTTTTTATCTATATACCTCACAAGAGTCCCAACTGCTTCCGTATGGAGCCAGTGAGTCTATAGCACCCCCAATTGGGGTATGTTGTGAGGCTGAAGGTACATGGGGAGAGGAAGGAGATGGGGTAGAGGAAGGTGTACCAATTCTGAATGGTGTTCTTACACCTGGGCGATACTGAGAGTATCTTCCACTCTGGAATGCTGCAAAAATTACTTTTATTATTTTTAAATAATTAATTGTGAAATAATACAAAGTAATCAAATAAAATTTATTTGCGCACGCTTGGTTCGAACCCGCGACCTTCGAATTGCATGTCCAAAGCCTCTGCCCTGGACTTCGCCGGCCGTCAAACTTACAATGTTCAACTTTTTTGATTTGAGCTTTCGATATCGATTTAACTGAGTCCGATGTTGATGGAGGAATAGTCTTTGGTGTTAAATGTATTTTTAAATATTTGGTTCCCAAAAGTATTTGCAAAAAGGTTTTTTTGGATTCTCTATGGGTTGTAAATTCAAAGTATCCGGGCACCGTATATTTAAATAATTTTTTCTCTGTAAATAATGAACTCTTGATAATGAAATTAAATAATGATTAAAAATTACAAAACTTTTAATTTAAAAGATTTAGCCTTTCAGAAGGCCATTTTCCACGTAATTTCAAACACGTGGATGAGAATTTCATAGTTAATTCATACTGAAAGTGCCCCGAACTCCTCCGCCCCCCGGCCTCATAGTGCGTCATCATTTCCGATGGGAAAACTCAATTACTGGGAATGCATTTTCCCCACCAATTCTGGCTTTTATGAAATGGATGAGTGTCGGTCTGAATCCTATTGTTTCCGATAGAATACTTTTAGTTTTCTGCTGTGAGAGCATAAAATACCGAGTACGATTTTCTTAGCGAATGGTTGAAAATCTGTTTGAAAAATCAAATCAACGCGTTCTGGAGCAGCAAAACGACCAATAAGCTGCGACGTCATGAAATTTTCATGCTATTCCGTATATAGTATATAAGACGTCACATCTTTTATATTTCGTCTTGCTACGCGATTTCCATGATATATTATTTAACTTGAAAATTAAAATTAATATAATTTATTTTTCTAAACGTGTTTGAGAGTAAAGGCACCATATTTAAGAAGAAAAAATATTTAAAATATTATCGAGCTGGGTTAGAATTTTGTGCTTACTTTTTTCGAATATAATAAGGGTATTTTTCATAGACTGATAAAATAAAAAAAATATATATATATATTTTTTTTTCATAAAACTTAACGACTTTTTATGTGTACCCATTTATAATGAAAATTTTCATACAATATTTGTATTGCGCCGTTTTTTGTGAAAAATTATCTTAAGGGCGCGTCATTCGTAATATTATTTAATTAATTTATTTATTTATGCCCCTTTTAAGGGTTTTAAGTAGGAATACTAACACTCGCCGCAAATCGCTGTTACTTTCGCCTACAAAAGCAGATAAAATCCAGACTGTTGTTCAGAAACACCAAAATATTAGTGTTCAAAACTTTTATTAGACCAGTTCTCACATACGTAGCTGAGATATGGGTACTTACTAAGAGGAATGAGCGAGCACTGGACATTTTTGAAAGGAAATTTTGAGGCCTATCTTCGGAGCGGTTCTAGAAAATGGATTTTGGCGTAGATGTTACAACGATGAGCTCTATACTCTGTTAAAGGAACTAATCGTGATAAAATTTATAAAGTTGGGAAAACTTCGGTGACTGGGTAATGTGGAGAGAATGACCGAGCATCAAGCACCAAAGTCCCTGTTAAAATCTAGACCTGTAGGGCGAAGGAGCCTGGGGATGCCAAAATTAAGATGGAGCGACAACGTCCTCAAAGACCTACGTACCAAACTGGTCAGAACTTATACAAAACAGAGATGAGTGAAAGAAGACTCTAGAGGAGGCCAAGACCCACTACGGGTTGTAGAGCCAATTGTGATGATGATGACTAACACTCGCACTTTTTTTTTCTTACTGTTTATATAAAACTAAACTCTCCCAATGAAAATCTGTTCTATTTATTTATCCACCGACTCTGCATTATTATTTCCTCCATTAGTATTCTGGGCAATGAGGAGTTCATAATAATATGGTAGTTATTTCAAGAATTTCTGCACTGAAATTAATCTAGACTTCTAGTATTACGTAATGGCACCCGAAAACTTATAAAGCCAGCAATTCCGGACTATGAAATGCATAATTATTAATTTTATGTACAAATAGGTACCAAGTTAGTCAACTTCTCCGACAGTTTAAGCATATTCAGATCATTTAAAACAGTATTCTAGTTGACAAAAATTGCTGGTATACTTAATTATGAAAATACGTATATTGGAATGTCTAGCTGTTGTCTGGTGAACTTTGTTTTAACCGATTTGGAATTCAGCTCACACACGCATTTTGTTATGAATTGTACGCGACGACTTTTAATTTAGTTCCAAAATATGTTACGTTCATATTTGTGTAAATTGTTTTTGCAGTAAAACACACGTGATACAAAATTTAAAATATTTTGCATAATAATTGTGATTCCTACATTTTATATAAAAATGCCTTACTCAACAAAGTTCATTACAAAATGTTTTGGAAAGTTTGTGGACGCTAATTTGATGGATCGTTTTTACGCTATTTCCACCGTAATTGATTAAAAAATTAACCTGGTTTGCTTTTTCTGGTCCTTAAATATGAAATTGGCGTTTTGTATGGGAGGAACATTAATCAAAGTATGTACCATTGCTATCTAAGCACTTTTGCCATCTCATAGGTGGTTCATCGATCCCTTTACTAAAAAAACCATTCGGACGGGAATTAATAAAATCTTTGAAGGCGGTTTGGACTGCCCCATCGGAGTTGAATTTTTTTCCCTTGCAAGAAGTTATCCAAATTTCAAAAAAAATGGTAATCTGTTGGGGTAAGGTCCGGAGAGTGCGGTAGATGTCTTAGACAAATACATGAGTAAATAGCTGTATAAATTTGAATTTGGAATTCTTAACCAAAGAGAAGATATTTGAGATCAAAGTTGCCAGTACGGCAAAACGCCAATTTCATATGTAAGGACCTAATATTTTGCACATGTCTTTTTTTCTGTAAGAGTTTATGACAAATTGTTTTTAAATGTGTGTTGTTTCGTAACATTTTTAGTTTTTCGCACATTTTATCAACATCAATTTGGGAGGCGGGAATGGGTACTGCCGCCCCGGAAACCATTTATTGGATAACCAACACCTCTGCCATAGGTCACCCCAAGTGGTTCGCCACGTTTGGTGACTTAGCAGGGGTGACCGGGTTCATGGGGTTCATTGTCTAGGTCTTGGCGGCGGATGATCTAGACACACTGAACCTCAGATTCCTACCCAACCCCCATACATTTTTCCTTCCCAGAACTTCCTCTCCTTCCTTTCCTTAAAAATACCCTCCACACACAGCATCCCCAAAGATGACATAGGCCCTGAGGGAAATTATTTTCCTCAGAATCTTCTGTGTGGACCTAATATAAAAAAAAAAAACATCATTATCGTATAATACTTAAGTATTCAGTCCTGGACACTAACTTAAAAATATGCTAAACGAGACTACTGAAACAGACGTTTCTCTACCTGTAAGGGACTATTTGACATACTGAGTAAATAAGTAAAAATTTGGATGTGAGACGTGGTGTCAAACTCAAGACAATGAAATCTAATTCGATGTCTAAGATCGCAAAAATACATAGATATAGATTATAAAGAATGCCGATTGAAAGAAATATGTCATGGTCAAACTGAGATAGAAGTAAACAGTCTAACTGAAAGAATATTGGAGAAGGATGTATTATTTTTTGAGTATTGGAGACAAATGGCTAGATGCTAGAGCCGGTGAAGAACGTTTTTGGCCGAGGCCAAATACTTACCAAACACCCCATAGTGTTCCGCCGTGATGATGATTTAGGTTACGTTTAGGACGACCCTTATGAACTCTTTTGAACTCTCGCGAATGTCGTGGTTTCAAAATCTTATGTTGGCGGCTGTTTCGGCGTTGAAACCCATTATTAACTGAACCTATCAGCGTTAAGAGTAGGTAGTTTTTAAGTTCACTTTCAATGTTAACTCTTAGGTTAAAATTAAGGATCAGGCCGAAAACAATAACACAGGATGTGTAGATGGCGATGAGATTTAAATTTCTGTTTAACACTAGTCGCCAGTTCTGATGTATTCAAGAAAAAAAAACATCGTCAAAAGGATGTTTTATTTTATTTTGAGCTCAGGCACAAATATTTAAATTACAAGGTATAACAATGTTGATAAAAATAAATCACAAAATAAGTTTTCACAAATTTTTTTTGATTTTTGATGTTTCTCTTCTATAGAAGCGGACGCTTGAGTTTAGAAGAGGAGCGAGTGTCAGAATGAAAAATATTTTGTACTTATAATTAATTATGATTTAAGGAATTTTGTACATAAAAATAAGTAGATAAATAGACGGTTATGTAGATATGTTAATTATGAAGATAAATTCAGCATATATTTGTTTTTACATTGAATTGCTCTTTAATCGCTTTTTGTAGACATTATATTTTTTCCTCAATCTTCGCAAAATCACTTTGTGGCATCATGGATTTTTTTTCATATTCTAAAATAATTTTTATATTTAATTTTAAATAATTGTTTTTTACGATATTTTTTAATTAATTAATCACCTCTCTCCATAAAATTTTTGTCCTTAGTTCTTTTTAGTCCATACTTGTTTGTTTCTATTGTTATTTAATGTTATTACTTCCTTGACGAAGAACCATCGATTTCGAAACATGTGATTATATAATAGTGTTTGATACAAAGTTTTTTGTTTAATTTAATTATATCTTTTATTTAAATGCTTTAAGATCATTTTCTAAATCACAACATTTTCCACAATATACAATAAAATCAAACCTGATAAGTAAGAGATTTTGAACTTAAAGCAGTTTTTATATTTCATTTCGTTCTGGGCTTAAGTATAAAAAATTACTCCATAATTTCAAAGTTAAATATGTATGTTCTACTCGCAGTATTTAATTAAGGCATCTAAAGTATTTCTAAGCCATCTAATTTTCAAACCAAAATCACATCATTTTGCATTACTTGATAGTGCTTCACCTTAAGTGAATCGAGCAATTTAACCCAGTTTATTGGAAGCAACTCACGCAAGCCACGTTTCAGTTGATGAACGCGTATATTTATTTAACTCAACAACTGAAATTGATTTTCAATATAAATATAGATTCACTTTAACAGCATGCGAAATTTCTCATGCTAATACCAGATTTTCAATAAAGTAAGAGAATTTCTAACGATACCTATTCAATGATTTTATTTTATGATTAAACCTTAAATTTTATTTAGAGTCAAACTTTCTCTTCCTCTAATAAGAATATCCAGTCCATTTTTAAATTTAAAACTTTTTATTTATTTATTTATTTATACGCCTATTAGGCTTTTACATACATAGTTATAAAAAAAAATCATAAAATTGTAAGTTCACAGTTACAGTAGTAATACATAGTATAATCTATCTATTTAACATATTATAACAGCAAGTAACTAGTAATGCACAAGATGATTATTTGTAGGTATAAACCTGTTGTACAAAAATAAGAATGTGCCCACTTATTTATTATTTATTCATTATTTATTATTTATTTATTATTTATTCATTAACTCCACACAAAAGGCACTGAGGGAAATAATTTCCCTCAGGGCCTATGTCATCTTTGAAGATTCTGTGTGGAGGGTCCTTTTGAGGAGAAGTAGGATTGAACATGTGTCTTTAAGAGAGAGATGTTGTAGGATGGAGGAAACATAGAGGCCGGCAAATCGTTCCACAGCCAAGCTATTGAACTCAAGAGCGAGTTGTAGAAGCGACCCGTTCTCGTGTGACAAATGTCACCATGTACTTATGTTGGGAGCGCGTTTGGCGTGTTTTCCGACTATGCATCGGTGCCAAGGAAATCAATGACGCTAGTTCCTTGGAGCATCTTCCATTGAAATACCGGTAGAACAATAGTTTTCATTTTTTACGGCTCGTCAAATCGCCCCATGTCGGGTAACGCATCATGTCAGAGCGAACATACATTAACTATCATGTCAAAAATATAATAATAAAAATATACAGTCATTCAATAAAAAAATTTCGTGTTAATTAAAACTCCCGAACAATTTTCTAATAAAAATCGGCTTTGCCGTACATTTTATTTTTATTTTTTAATTATTTATTAACCAAAAAATAAATGTAATGTTCATTCTTTTAGGTATATGCCACCTCACTAGGCTGAGCCTGTTCCGAGGTGGCAGATTTTATATTATCAGAAAACCTAACAAATAAAACTCCAAGAAGAATAACAATATTTAAAAGATATCACAATTTAGGAGTTGGTTATTGATTTTCCTGTGATTATATCCGTTAGTCGATTTTAATAATAGTTTTTTTTTGTTATTTAACATTGAAATACATATTTAATATCGAAACGAAACTGACAAACAATAATTTTCATATGTAACCAGTAAGAAAAACTCGGCGAGACGCCATACAACGCTAATTCAATTTTGCCAACCAAGCTGCAGGGCGTTTTGATGGGATGCTACTTTTCCTTAGTTAGTTCCTTATTCAGATGATATTAAATTTTAGAAAAACCATTTTTTTTCTTTTCAAACAAATTTAGAGCCACAATCATAAGTGGATGCGATTTTTTAGCAAATATGTCATCCTAAAATTTAAAGATTTCATAAACAACACGCTCAATTTTTGCTACCCCATCAAGAGGAAACTTTCATTGTGAAAGGCTCGACGTAACTGCATACAAATAAGCAGTCCCTTTTTATCGATGTTTTACTTACGTTACTAATATGGTGAAGGCTGTAAAAAATATCGTCTGAATAGTAACGACCGACAGCAGAAGATTCGCTAATCTTCAAATACTTGTCTCTCTTGAATTCTTTTGACTCTTTTGAGTTGTTTACTTTTTAATATCTTGACTTATTTACTGGGAACTGTGTACCATCTTGACTTACTCTTTTTTTCAAACTTACCGGCAAACATTACAAACTTTATCAAAGAAAATGGATTTTTGCATAGTGTGGTTTGAAATAAAATATTTTAAGCGTACGAATTTGTGAACGAAAGCGTTGAATTTACATAAATATATTTTAAAGATACTCTTAGAATGCCTAATCAAGCAAAAGGACAACTGAAATCTTCGTCCTTTTTTGGTCGAAGACTGAAATTTATTTTTATTTGAAATGTAAATTGGCCTTATAAAAACACTACCTTTAAGTTATATTTTAAAATCTAAATAAAAAAATGAAAAAAAATGTAGGTCCATTTCTAATTTCAATAATTCGTAAAATAAAAAGTCGTCATTTTTGTGAAAATAGTAAATTCACGATTAAAATATATATATATATATCTTTGAATGTTCGATTTTAAGAGAAAACCATTTTTCTATACGGTGAATAATTAAGATGACATAGAGCATGACAAAGGAATGGTTCACTAGTAGTTTCAATTATTGACCATCCATTGCTTACAATAATTGTAGTACACGCATCGTGAGCACAGGTTCGACTCTTGCTCGGCCCTAGTTCAAATTGATTACATGTATTGACAGGTGTATTTCTAGACCACAGGGTCAGTATCACATTATCGCATGGATGGTTTAATAAAGAAACCAGTATATAAAAGCAGGCGAATTGTTAATTTTTTTAGTTGTCAACAGTGTGTGGATTACGTAGCGATGTTTACTTGGTAGCTGAATTATTTGGTAATGTTTTATTTAAAAAAAATTATAATGAAAATTTTTTATTGATTAGAATTTTTGATTACACCAGTAATATTGCAGTTCTTTGCAAGAAGTCTGTGCTTAGTGTCTTAAGTAATCTGTGTTCAGTTTTAACTCAACCGTTTTGAATTTCATTTATCTGTGCCCTTATTTGTACGTTCCGTTTGAAGATGGTGGCCGTGTTAATGGTTTAGTAATGATTCTTTTTTCGAATGTGAAATCATTGAATTATTAAAAAATATTATGGACTTACCTGCCTGAAGAAATATTGAAACAAATAATTGTCATTTAGATGGTGACATTATTTTACACTATTTGTATTATTAACTAGCTGACCCGGCAAACTTGTACCGCCTGAGAATCGATAAATGTTGTATTTAATTTATTAGCAGTTCGAATTGATTCAAATTATGTCGACCAACGCACATTATTTGAAAAGCCGTTCTATACAAAATATATGAAAAAAATTGTTTTCTTCATAATTATTTTTTCCTATGTTTTAATAGTTATTCTGTTAATCTGGACGGAGACAAATCCAACAAATCAAAGATCCTAAAAATCGGTCCAGCCGTTCTTGAGTAATAAATGGTGTAACTAACCCGACTTTGTTTTATATATTAAGATTATTAGAAATAAAAAAGAGTTACATAATATATAGGGTTTATAATTAAATAGGTAGGAATTTATATATTTAGTAGAAATTTTGTTTTGGTTTAAAATAAGAGAAAATTAGTAAATTTTTTTTTCGATCTTACAAACTAGTTATAGTACTAAACAATAATATTTTCTTAGTATCGGAATTATTGGGAATATATTATACTTGAGAATACTGATCAGACTTTCATCATTGTGCGACCTATTGTGATATTCTTACTTAGCACATTTGAAACCTTGTTACAGCCTTAGACAGGGTCCACATCTGAACCTCACAGATCTGTTTGTACATCTGTACTATCTGGTTTTCGTTTGTTTGTTGTTCATTGTCCAATGCACAGTATTGTAGTATGTATTAAAGAGTTATATATATAGAAATCAGTGTAAAACGTTCTGTTTGTGATGTTTTGCAAAAATAGAACATTCGAGATAATAGTTTTGTCATTATTTTAGATATTACATTAAAATTATTAAACCCTCCCCGATTAGCGACCTCAAAGCTTCGGCTAATTTTTATACGTGATAAGTAACTTGTTATGTTGTGAAAGTTTTACAAATTACTGGGAATGTTTTAAAATAAATACCTTGTTACTTAACAGCGTGCTTAATCCTCGGAGTTTTTTGATTTTCTTCCGATTCACCAAAATCATGAAAAATTAGTACCTATGTAGAAATGGTTTTAATAATTTATTTGTACCTAAACAAACAATTCTTATATAAGAAATTCTTTAACGACATTCTAATATTATTTTTATAATGTATTTTTATCAAACACGAACTCATTCTATCTAGGAACTCGAAATGTTGTTAAGTCATGGCAAACATACTTGAACACTTTTCACAAGACGACCCATTCACATATTATCGCAAAGAGAAGTCGTGTGTGCTTTTCTCTCATAATTGATTTCATGATACACATTTTCACTTGGAAACTCCCAACTGTTCGTAATATTGTCTGAAAGCTTTAAAATGTTTCACGTTGCAGGTGCTTTAAATTTTATTAATGATTTAACTTTTTCGCGTTTCGGATTCATTTAAACTCGCAGTAAAACAAGTTATAAACTGTTTGTAACAAGTTCAGAAACAATTTTTAATATCAAATACTTGCTAATGTGAATATGAATAGCCTTTAAAAATTTTATCGTAAAAATAAAAATGTACGTTTCAGAAGTTTCAGTTTAAAAAAAAAAAATCAAACGTCACTTCAGATTTTTTTTGTGTTCCATTTTATAAATTTACAGTATAACGATTCTTTCAGATTTTTAAAGTTTATACAACTGTTGTTACTAATAATATTATTTTGTAATAGAAACTCGGAAACAAATGATGCTTTTTAAAACATTTTTTTTTTAAATTTTCACCGGTAGCCCACCGGAGGGCAAACGGCCAATTAAAGGTTTGATATGGTTTAGAATATTATTTGGACGTTGAAACAGTACATAACTTCATTCTGTTTTTACCATTGAGTTTTTACTGTTTTTACCATTATTGGCTTTGATAAATTATGTGCCCAATTAAAAATAACTTTTAATATTTCTGATATTCTGTCAGATACTTTGTATGCCAAACAATAAAGGGCATGAAGTTTTAATTAGAATCACGATAAATAAAAAAACCGTGACAAGTATGAAGTCTTGAAGTTGATTTCTTTATTTAAAGGACCTTATAAAATTATACAAAGATAATGTTTTAATGAATTCACATTAATCTGAAGTATTTTTGTTTTAAATTTGAATACATGTCTGGAGCCAGTGAGACTATGGCAGCCCCGATTGGAGTATATTGTGAGGCTGAAGGTAGTGGGGAGCGGAAGGAGATGAGAAAAAGGAAGATGAGGAAGTACCTCTATATTCAATTTTGTCACCGAAGACGGCTGAAGCCATTTCAACTCGGCCTGCGTGGTCGAGGGGCAAGACTCTCGACTCCCAATCTGAAAGTCGCGGGTTCAAACCCGGCGTGCGCAAATTTTATTTGATTCATTTGTGTTATTTCATAATAATTTAATTAAAAATAATATATCGTATATTTGCGGCACGTTCCAGAGTGGGATACTCTCAGTATCGCCCTGATATAAGACCACCATTTAGAATTGAAACGTTGCTTGAAATGGCTTTAGCTGTATTTGGTGACCAGATCTGAATACCCAGGTACTTCCCCGCCTTCCTCTTCTCCATCTCCTTCCCTTCCACTCCCTACTACCTTCAGCCTCACAACATACCCAAATTGGGGGTGCCATAGTCTCACAGGCTCCAGACAAGAGCAGTTGGGACTCTTGTGCGGTATACATATAAAAAAGCAACATTTCAATTCTGAATGGTGGTCTTCACCAGGTCGATACTAAGAGTGTTATCCACACTGGAACGTGCTACAAATACACCATATATTATTTTAATTGATTGTGAAATAACATAATATATTAATCAAATAAAATTTATATGCGCACGACGGGTTCGAACCCGAGACCTACTTCGTCAAAAAGTTGCTTATGTCTTAAGTTGGAAGTTAAAGTTATTGCGGCGTTAATAATGAGATGAGATTCATTATCACTTAAAGGACTTTATGAACTAGGACAGTGAAAATTGTAGTAAAAAAAGCATTTCATACCAATAATTGTGCATGTGAAAGTAAAAAAGGATGAAATAAAAAAATTGTTGAATTAACTAAGTTGTCTCTTAGTTACATATATATTTTCATGTAACTGAAAGTAATTTTACTGTAACAACGGAATTATTAAAATAGGTATAACATAATATTTGAAAAAAAACAAGGCTGAGTGATTTCATTTTTTTAGAGCTTATTTTGACTGTTTTCCTTATATCTTTTGCAAACAAAATTATTGGAAAACGTATTTGCAAGATATATTTCTAAAATTTCATAAGTTATGTAAAATCCACCAAAATAACGCCCATATAAACATAAATTTTCTAACTGCTTATGTGGGAGTAGGCTGTTATTCTTTTTGAAAGCAAAATCGATCCATTGAAAAAAGTGAACGAAAAAATTATTATTCACTACACTCCTTTTAGTGTTGACACTGATAGCTATATTTATTTACCCAACAGTGGGGTGGACACGCCTACTTTCATCCCCCTCTCGCGTATTACGTTGAATGGGTGACAGGTGAAAAGAACATTTCATTTTTTCATCGCTCTGATTTATGATGTATTTATTAAATTCAGGGATCGCAAAGCGGGTTATTCAATGCCTATGTTGTGCTGTGCTCGAATCTCTGGTTGAGATGTACAACAGAGGTGAGGTTGAACTTAAAAATAGGAAGTGTCTATTCATCGGTGCGCCCCGATATATCAAGAGAGGAAGTATTTCACAATTTATTTGATTTATTTTACAATATTATTCCTCTGCTAATATATCGGACACAGAACGATGAACCGCACAGCATCCCCAAAGATGAGTTTTTTTTCCTCGGGCCTCCTTTGTGGAGCAAATGTGAAAAAATCACAATGTATTCCATTGTTACTATATCGGGGTAGCGATGAATGGAAAAGTATATCCAAGAAAAAAAATAGCTTAAAAATTAAGTCTCAATAATTATAATAAAACAAACAAGAACAAATTGAATATTAAATAGTTTTTTATTTCTATAAAAATTGTTTCAAAGTCACATGAAATAGCGAACGGGCTATCGAAATCGAATTGTAATCTACCAAAGCAAAAAAGGTTTTCTATTTTTTTACAAAAAAACGTATGTATATTATTTTTACGAAAAAAAATAACATTTGGCATTTTGTATTTTATAGGCAATTTGTATCATTGGGTACTTTCTCATGTAATTTGAATAGATTTTTTTAACATTTGTTGCTTTCATTTTTCTATTGTTCTTGTAACCCAATCTTTCACATGAATAATTTATAAATAAAAATAATGTTATGAGTATCAATATGAATCTCATTTTCGAAACCTTTGTAAACTTGGTTCTCAAGTGAACTGAGAAAAATACTTAGTCCTTTGAATTCTTTGAACTTAATTTAAGACCATTAATCTCTTTACGAAAATGAAACCATATTGAAATTGATATTAAAAAAACCTGTTTATTAATATTTTTGGATTTAGTATTACACGATTGATCGGGTTGATTCAGAGAAAATAGTTTTTATCTCTTTATTTGGAATAAAATATAGTCGATAGAGTAAGTAAGTGGATAGATGTTAGGTATCAGGGAACAAGTGTAAGAAAATAAATATTTCGTGTACAGACAATAAAATTATATTTTACATAAAAATGCGTATCTTTTGGAGAATTCTAAAAGATTCTTGGAATGAAGCATTAATTTGTTTGCGTTATAAAAAGGTAACATCGTCTAAGTAAAAAATAGAACTTACGCTTTTTAACGATTGATTTGTATACTCATTACGTATTATTTTTCGTTGCTCTTAGCACTACAGTTTACTGAATCAGTCTGTTAAATTTCTATTAATCTTGGCTGATGTATTATTGGCATCTTATAAAATTTCTTATGTAGGTATTTACGAAGCGCAGGTATTTACTAGGTAAGCGTATGAATAAACGAAGATTGATTTTCAGCGGAAATATCAGAATCGGCGGCAACTTACAATTTTAATTAATATTTTTTTCTATTTTTTAAATGAATATTTTTTCAATTCTTGACAGTTTATGTGTAAACATGTAAAACACGTAACTAGGTCTTAATTATTCCAATTTATTAGCCTAGTATTATTTAAGTGTAGATTTAGGCTATTTTATAGTTTATTTGCAAAGCGCTTTCGAGTTAATATTTCACGTAAATAGATGTAAAATACCCTCTCCCACTGATTATAAAAAACTGATTATGAAAACGTGAAATCATTAACAACATTACAGAAAAATGGTCCTTTCTCGTGTAACTTGAAAAAGTGATATTTTCACAATGGTTGTCGCCTACCTCGGCCACGATATTGTACCACAAGAAAAATAATCAATTTAAAACAAGACAATTTCACAACCATATGAACACATATCGAAGTAATAAATTATAAAAAAAGTGTAAAAGTTTCATCTTGTTTTTTATTTTTATTTTCGATATATGAAATATCACCTCCACTGTATTTTTATTATTATGAATATTACACTCGAAAGCATTGCTTCCAAGGTGAATAAAAAGTATGGTAATGATATTAAAAAAAAAAAATTATACATTATTTTTTATTAAAGATTTTGTTGATTGATTAACGAGTTGTAACGATTTTTTACAAATTTATAGCATTCTGTAATGATTAAAAAAAATGTATATCATTAGTCCTCGAAAGATTCTTAAACAAAACGACCCTTCTAGTTCATAAAATGAAAATTATTTGTCTGAAATCAATACCAAGAATTGAGATAATTGGCTTCGAGGAGTATCAATGTTTTTGTAAGAACATAAATGTAAATGTATACTACTGGTTAAGTCAATATAAAACTGTTCAAAAAATGTCTGCACACTTACGATAATATTTTTTCCAGGCCGCTCCTACAACCGCCCGAAACATAAAAGTGCATAACCTGAAGAAAGATGCATATCGTAAATCTTGTTACTTCGATGTTGGTTTTTGGAAGCCACGGTTTTATTTCCGCCGAGATGAACGACAACGAGCCGCGAGAACCTCAACTCACTCCGGCCATGGACCACGTGAACACCTTCATGGCAGATCTGTGGCTGGACGGAGCTGATACTGCGAGGATGCTGTGGAAAGATTGCTCCAAGAACGTAAGAATAAATATTAATAGTTAATCATCCAAGACAATTATATAATCCACTCGCAAAAGAAAAATGTGAAACCGAAAAGACAGGAAAAAGATTTTTTCTCATCTGGGATTTGTTAGCCCACCACAAGGAACACAGGACCTCTGCATTTAAATATTTTTAACCATATCATCACACTTTGACTAAGAAATACTAAGATTATCTTAATTTTCTAAATTAGTTTCCAGTTCAAGTGTGTTTGCAGTAGATTGTTGATGTCCTGAGAAATATATATTTTTTTACATTAAGTCCACACAGGAGGCCCTTAGGAAAATAATTTCCCTTAGGAATGCTATTCCCCACGAACGAACAAGAGTTACTCGTTACTCGCCATCAACGAATGAAAAATTACTCATCGTTTCGACCAAGTTTGACGAATGTTTCATTTTTACGTATTCTTCAAGGTCTAAGGGTTGAAGAAATGATTATATTGGTAGCCCTGTAAAGATTGTCTATGTTTCAGAGGCCCTAGCACGCTCGCTCGATAACGATCGATAGGATAACTGTCGGTAACTTATCATCGTTCCCTTGGACAACTGCACATCGCTAACGTACAAACAACAGTTGATGTCGAATATGTTAAGGACACTTAGTCGTTGTGAACTGTCACTTATCTGTAGTCATGTTAGGGAACGATGAGAAGTCACCGATAGTTATCGTATCGATCGTTATCGAGCGAGTATGCTAGGGCCTCTTGATGTGTTTGACTTTTCTATAGCGTTAATTTAAAACTACGAGCGCACTTTGTTTAAAATGGTAGTATTAACCACAGTGGAAAAGGAATTTAATGTTGCTAAAATGACAATTGACATTGAAAACAAAACGACATTGCAACAGATTATTTAGGAAGTTAATTTTCATGGGAAAACTATTTACCCTCCGGCGAAACATTATATCAAAGCATCTGATTCAATTTGCTGTACATTACGTATTGCAACCAATACTGCCGGTAAATCAGCCATTAAATGGAACTTTAAAATTTTTTGTGTAAGGTGGTTTCTCACCATCCTCCCAATAGCTTAATTTATTTATTAAAGAATTTTATACACAGTGTACATATTGTGTTATTTCGCCCGCCATGCTAGGGATATATTAGGGATTATTACTTAATAACTTTCGCTGAGACTAGTATTTGTAGGTTTTGTGAACTTAAAAGTATTCATAAAAATATATTTACTTCAAAAGAATAAATTTACCAATCGAATGTCAGTAAACTTAACGACATTAATCCAATGACATTATGAAAATACAAAACACGTTGTATTCATATGAATCGAACAAAAAATGTTACACCGCTTATGAAAAGGATAGCCATAAATTACTAATCATTTCCTTTATTCAAAATTTTCATCGTTTCGAAGAAAGCTGTTAATATTCTCGTATAATATTCTTTTATAGCAAATATGAAGTCTGTTTATCTTAGTATTAATAATTGCGTTATTCAGGAACTGTTATTAATGAACCATTAAGGTGTAACAACTTGGTTCAGATCACGAATATAATATCCAACAAGCATGGTACATAAAGGGTATATCAACAATTAATATTACATTTCTCATCAAGATTTAATATTAATACATGCTTCGTGATTCTAATGCGATGTTCATAGAATTTCAAAGTACGTAGACGAATAGATCACGTTCTTGGAACATTTTATGATCTGTATTTTGTATGGGGATATTGAGTTAGGAAATATCAGTAGGGAGATTTTTAGCTTGATTATATTCAAAGAAAAAGAGGGCCTCAGAAAAATTTGATTTATTTTGTTGATGAAATGAGCACACTTTATAAAGAGCTTTGTAGCTGTTCTCTTTCCTGAAATCTTGTCTGTTTTGTATTAATATCATCCACGTTCAAGTGAATTTCCTTTGAGATTTTTAGTGGTAGGTAAAGGCAACTTCCTTTTTCATTGGAAAACAAGCAACATTTTCAAAGAACGTTTGTTTCTAGCTGCCGATAATACGGAAAAAAAATATTAGTCGAAGATTATTGTTAATTCTGAAATTTGAAATATGACTTTGACAATTACGGCGGTTTTATAATAGGCGGCATTGGCTGAATTGGCAGAGAGCACGTCACGGTAAGTCGAGAGATCTGTGTTCGGGTCCCAGTTGCGACAATTATATTTTATTATTTTTCTGTACCCAGCTCATATTCATATTTTAATTAACATTATTACTGTTTTCTTCTCCTTCAATGATATATTACATTGATGGGAAAAACTTTCAAAAGTTAGAAGAAAATGAAGTAAAGAATTGAAGTTCTTTTAATGCTTATTGGTATGCAATGTTTTTTTCTGAGAACTTTTCATATTCTAAAAATCTTTTATTATTTCGACATAGTTTAGGGCTTGGTTACTTCACACGGGCGAAGTTTTACGTTTTTTCTTCGTAGTTTTATCATAAATCATCACGTAAATTTGAGTTTTCCAATTTAAGAATACACAGATTTAGTTTTTAATATCAATTTATCAGAATATTTTCAGACAAAGCTAGAAAAAACCTTCAAAATTCGCTTGTAAAGTACTTGATTTTGCGAAGAAACAACTTTAACTAAGACCCTTTGATGCAATATGCACGTAAATATACCTATTTAAGTACCGTATTATTAAGTTAAGAGACGATTTTTTTCATTACGAATAATACTGACATTATAGAGTTGAACTAATAAGAAATATAATGCAGACAAAAATGCATTAAAAAATAGTTATTTGCCATCTTTAAAATACTGCCCACACGCACTTATTGTCAAACTGTATAATAAGCATTGCCACAACAATTATTTCTCAGAAATGTGTTGGTTTATTGAACTGTGATGCAATTTTTTAAACATACCTACGCATGATAGTTGCACAAACACATTTAATATGTATCCATCGCTGGTTGCTAATTATGTAAGACTAAAAAGTTTGTTCACTACTGGATTTAAAATTCCAATTGTTTGTATCTTAGCAGAAAACTGTGTATGATAAAGAAAAACCAGGCAGGTCGCATCACGTCAACATAGAGCATTCGAATGGAACGTACTTCCTAACTTGCTTCTTATGACAATGACAATGACCATTATTTTATAATTGACGGGACCTTTACAATATAATATATATTTGTGTTATAATATAGTAACAATAAGTACCTACATCGAAGATTTAGTACAAGAATTTTATTTATTTACAAGCAAATAATGTTTCACTGAAGAAAAAGATAACACTAATAATCTAAACGAAAATATGAAAAAGAACTAGACACAGAAAAATATTTGATTGAAATTTTTTTTTAAAAATCTCATATTTACTTATTCAGTTGAAAATGTATGTCTGAAGAAATAATTATTAATATATTATATATACATCAAATGTTGAATTTGGCAGCTACCTCTGGTCCGGAGCCCCAAGATAATTTAAAAAAATCATTGATTCTGCAGAAAAGGGCGGTATATTTATTAGATTTCTCGGTTTGAAAATTTTTGAGTAATGCAGTCCTTTTTTCAGTGGTATTTCAATGAAAGATTCCTTCGGCAACAGTGCATAGTCGGGAAACACGCCAATCGCGCGCCCTACATTTGTACACTTTAAACATTTGTCAAATAAAAACGTGTTGTTTCTACGACTCGTTCATGAGTTAAACAGCTCGGAACCTACAACACGGGCATATTCTTAATATAATCAAGAACTATGTTGTAGTATTCCAGACTCTGTTCTCTCGTTAAAAAAACCTCCTCAGAGGATCCCCAAATAATACATACGCCCTGTGGGAAATTATTCTCTTCAGGGCTTCCCATGTGTTCAAAAAATTGAAGTTATTAAAAAAAATCTGTTGCGACATTCTGCCACGACTTTCCATTATAAAAATATCTTCTATCGGATAGGAAACTTTGGTATTATTTTTAAACCTGTGCTTCAAAGTTCACCGTAATTTTACCCCACAGACGTGACTTATCGACATTTGAGCCTTCTCTGTACTCAACCTCTTCTTCCTTCCCGTTCCGGATTCATAATGTATAATGTTAGGCGTAGATAGAAGATGAAAGGTAGATGTCATCTGATAGAATGTCACTTCAACCTTTGAGTTGAGAAATAATTTAGGTAATTTTTTAATTTATCAGCAAGCCTAAAAATACAATAAGAATCACTCAGTGAGAAATAACTACTAAAGGTTAATCTTTACAATGAAACAGTTTTCATTATAAATATAAAAAATACGCCTCTAATAAATTATAGTTTTTTCTGTCGTTTCCTCAGATTAGAACTAAAGTAGAGTAGTTAATTACTTTATAAAAATAGTAAGCGTAGACTACTAAATACATTTTTTTCTCATTAGATATATATGTGAACCAATGTATGAAACAACTTTAAAAAAACACACAGTTTTATGGCAATATTATCTAGACAGTATCCTTTAATTAATTTTTTTCTTTCTTACAAAATAAATAAAAACCACTTTCGCGGTAAAATCGTACGTTTCTGAGCTCCATTTGCCAAGCGATTTTTAGGCCCATTTTCTGTATTTGTGGTGACATAAGGCAAACTTAGAATATAAACATTTGGGTGTAACTTTGTAACCGAGGACCTTTTAGTACACCTTTCAGTACGATATGTGTGCAATGAAACGACTGCACTTGGAGAACATATGCACATATAGGAAAAGGAAATGAAAGAATGACTTACTGGGGAGCACTTTATTCTGTAGAGCTGGTAGCAGTACTTTCTTTAGCGGCGGTGAATTTGCACCGGCAGAGAGCGAATAATGGAATATATTTACAGCGCCCTTGAGGTGATTTTCTCACGAAAACGGCGCTATATAAATTATCCGAACATTATTCTTATTATTAATATTGATGCGGATTTGTTTATGCGGTGAGGATCAATTTGTGACTGATTGCGGGTAATGAAAAAATGACAGGTCAACACGAGGAGGGTAGGTTAGGAAATGTAACAATACTCGCTACTTAGTACAGCGGTTCATGATATACAGATGTGTAATGTAGGTGAGAGATAAGTGTAGCTGTGTATTGTGTAAAGGCCCAACCACAAATATTAGGCTTGTATATTCCTTTCGTGATTGCGAGTCTTCGTTAAAGCTAAGGATTTTGGGTACCTACAGTGTCGATATTATCAGCGTAAGCGAACAAGTATCGCGTCATGCAGTTGTAATGGTTATCACTGTGTGAATTTGATCACATTTCATTACTTTTGTTAAAAGTAAAAAAATTACGAGTGGATGGCGTCCATTAATTTTCCGTTGTCCAGGTAATTAAACGTGTCTAACTTCACATATTTTATTATAATATTAGACAAGTACCACACCGTCTGATAAAATTGAACTAAGTGATATCTATTTTCTTCGACTTTCCTATTTTGTTTTGGTAACACGATAATACCTCAAGTTGACAATGCCTTCGGAGGGCAAAGTAGTCCTACTCAAACTAGCAGTGTACCCAGATAACTTCATTAGTTTTCTTTTATTGATACCATAATGCGTTACAGAATAAACACCATTTAGTCTGGTTAGTTATTTAAACGTAGCGAACCGCTTTACAATAATAATGTTGTATTTTTCTTAAGTAACTTCTTCGGTTTAATTGTAACATTATATATATTCTAACAAATAATACTATACCTCACCTAATTCTGTAACACATATACTTCATCTCACCAATGTACGACTATTTTATTACATATTCGTTTTTACTTTTATTTTATTTGCAAACGATATTTTGTTTCCATTAAACGGTATTAAATTTTATTTTTTGATTCACGAATTTATCAAAAAATGAGTGATTATCTTCGATGTTTGAAATTAAGTAATATTTAATTTTTGCGTTATAATTTTTTATTATTTAGTATCCAAAACGGACCATTTATGAAGTGAATCCAAGAATTTAATAGTTAATTTAAAATAAACATTTAATAACGATTAATAATGTCGTATAATATTATTAAATGATGTGTTATTGTGGTATGAAAACATGTTGGTTTAACCTTAAAATCCGGTTAATCACTTGAGCTTAAGATACGTAAAAAATTACATGTCTTAGCTGCCGTCAGAGAAATTTGAATACAGCGACTCCAATAGACTGTGCGAGGGGTAAATCCCACGATCTAGGTATTTATTCATGAATTTTATCTGTTATCACTTCATACAACTTTTATACAATTAAATGACATAATTTTATAAAGCTACCTAGGGATGTGCAATGTGCAATCTACCTAGGGAATGCATGATGCATATCTGTGTGAAGTTTGACGATGTCGTCATGCTTTAAGCTCTCACCACGTGACTTGAAAGACACGTGACATGAATAAAACTTGGCCGCCTAAATTTGGCTAACGTAATCTTGTAATCCATACAAACGAGTACCTACCGATGAAACGAGGCATCAAAAGCTTTCGGGCTGTAAGTTCTGGTGTCACTGGAATTTGTTAACAACGAAATTTCAGCTAGGATTTTAATTCTAAAAAACATTTTTGTCTACATTTTTTCCACTATTCTTCAATTTTTCAGCACAAAAAAGACATTCACATATGACTTAATTGAGAAAAGTAACTAAAGCGACATATATGTTTGGTTTTTTACTTTGATACTACAGGTTTTTACCATTGTAAATAGAGCCAGCCGCCGCCGTTAGATCTGTAAAAAAATGCAGGTATCAATGAGTCTTTAACTGGATTGATTGGAGGTTTTCATGGACAAACAGCATTCTCTTCTTCTTCTTCAACGGCGTTACAGCCCATTTCGAGCCTTTGCCTCCTTCAACATGAGCCTCCGTAGCCCTATGTCAATTTTCAACGTGGAGTAGTAGTCTAGCATCCTTTCTGACATCATCCTCCCTTCTCAGCCTAGGTCTGCCCGCCTTTCGTTTACCTCCTGGGTGTCCCAATAGAACCTTATTCGGTACTCGTGTGCTTGGCATTCGGTACACATGTCGGCCCATCATAGTCTTTGGAGCTCTAAATGTGTAGAGAGTCTGGAAGCTTGGTAGATATCATAGATCTCATTATTGTGGCGGATTCTCCATGCATAAAAGCATTATCGTGATTTATTTTTGGGATATTATACTGTATTATTATTATATATTACACCCTTCTTTAGCCAACATTTTGGATAGCACTATAGTTTTCATCGTTAGGGCAGATGTATAATGATTATGAAGATGAAAACTGCAGTGCTATCCAAAATGTGGACCAAAGAAGGGTAAGGATTATATTATAATCATTACACATCTGCACTGATGAATACCCCAAAAATAAATAACGATAAGTATTTAACAGTCCACTCAAAAAAATGCAATTCTCACAGTTTTTTCTGTAAGAGAAAAAATTGATATTAACTATATGGCATCATGCAAGCTTTAAAATGTGTTTCTTTTCCACAGGTCGTCGGGAACGATTACAAGAATTACAATCAGGATTTCTTCTCTCATATGGTACTCTGCGCTAAGAAGAAAACCCTCATTGCCCTGGACCGCAGCCTTAGTTCAGATGTCATCCCTCTAGTGCAAGGGTTCCAGCTGGTTCGGTTTGAAAAAGTCAACAAACAAGGGAAAGCTTTCGGCCAAAATGAGTGAGTTGATTTTGTAAATTCATTGTAATCGATTAAGGGCGATAAATATTTACATTTTCCAAAAACTGCTAACATTTCTTGTTAAAAATGGCAATTGCTCACTAACAACTTAGTTCAAACTCTGAGCTGATAATTCTATTTCAGGCAAAAGTATCTTAAATTTGGACTTTTCTTTAAGAGCAACTTTTTGTTGAACAAAATTCATGTTTAAAAAAAAAGTATTGCCAATAAACCGCCGTGGTCAAGGGGTAAGTTTCTCGACTCGCAATCCGAAGGTCGCGGGTTCGAACCCGGCGTGGAGAATTTTTTATTTATTTGATTCGTTTGTTTATTATTTCATAATCAATTCGTTGAAAATAATATATAGTATATTTGTGGCACGATCCAGAATGGATGATACTCTCAGTATCGCCCTGGTGTAAGACCACTATTCAGAATTGAAACGTCCTTGAAATGACCAGATCTGAATAGCCAAGTACTTCCCCACCTTCCTTTTCCTCTACTCCTTCCCCTCGTTACTACCTTCGCCCTCACAAAATGGATGCCATAGTCTCACTGGCCCAGGAGTAAAGCAGTCCAGAAATGCGTATAACGAACTTCTCAACAGATTCTGTGCAATAGGAGTATTGTTAATTTTACTCTATAAGATTTTAAAATATTCATTACGAGAACATCAGAAAATTAAATAAAGTTTAATTTTTTTAGTAAGTGTTTTTTTTTCAAACTTGTTTAAATACACTTGTTAACATACCACGCCCATATATTTAATATAATAACTCTACGATTTTTCTTCTCTTTAACGAATTATCCTCACGTAACATTTATTAAATTATTTTCACAACACATTACTCTAATGCCAAAACAATCCCAAACCCTTCACTAACACTTTTGTACGCCTACTATTTTTCCCTCTGAAGTAACTTTTGTTTAGCCTTCAATAATCCATCAGTCAAAACAACTGTTGTGTTTTTGTTTAGTATACTTTAAAAATAAAGCCTATTCAAATATTAAAGATTAATCTTTCGAAAAGTACTTAGCCCTTTCCTTTACTGCGTTATATTATGTAGATATATATAACTTCTGAAGCAGTTTTATTTTGGGAGTTTGCCATTTTATTAATTAAAAATGAAGTATTTTTAGATTTCTTAAAAAAATCTTTTCATTATTTTGCTTTCTTATTTAAATCAACGATTTGTTTATTTAACAAATTTCTGACATGACTATTGTTTGAGATGTTTGTATCAGTATTATTTCGGAATACTGTTACATTATCAAATGCTTGAACCATATTTGAAAAGCAATCAAAAGTATATAAATAGATAACTCATTTTTAAAATCCATAAAGGGTTCCAGAGTTTAACGCTCGAAATGTGAACAAAGCTTAAAAAAATTATAAATAAATAAAGAATTTTCACAAACTACGAATATCGTTAAAATGTGTGAAAGTTGTAAAGCTTTTTTCTGATTCTGATCATTGTACTAAAAATGTGTAATTGTAATTTTAATGTTTAATTCATAATTATTGATTTTAAAAGCCATCTAAAACCGCACATTTTGAAAGGTTCCTACTGGCTACAATGTCATTATGACATAGACAATGCCTTTGGCTGGTAAGACGACTGTCACCAAAGTTTTCCGGTGTGACGTCAACGCCGCCAAATTCACGAATAAAAACGTACATATCGTTTTGGCAGCGAATCAAAAATGGCGCTTTTTAAATCGACATTGAAAATTTATTCGTCAACATGAAAATGAAATAAAAATACCATTTAATGAAACAAATAAGTTTATGTACAACACTATATATCCTGACGAAGAAACCTTCGTTTTCGATACATTTCGATAATTGTGATCATACTCATTTAGTGGTGTACACAAAGTTATTTGTTTACTTTAATTAAAAATGACGCCACAAAGTGATTTTGCGAAGATTGATGAAGTAAAAATACCATAATAATATTTTAATATTTTTCGAAAAAAGCAGTGCAAATAACTTAAACGTATTCATAAGATACCTTGTCACGAAAAAAAAATCCTACATGAAAAATTAATTTTAATTTCAAAAATATCTACAAGAAATTTGAAAACAATACATCATAACGATACCCGCGGATATTACACAAACTTCTTTCCATTTTATTTCCCTCTGTTCTCCTCCAACTCACTTAATCAAAGATTGACTCTTGATCTCAGTGTTGTATCATAATTAAAAAAGTCGAATCTTTCTTGTGAAAGCAAGTAAAAGAAAATGTTTTAAAAATATCTCATCGACATCAAAGTCATTAAAATTCCAAATCAAAGACTCGTCATTATCACAACTCTTATATTTTAAGTCTGATTCCGTGACTACCTCAAATTGAATGCCTTTGAAGCAGGATTTTCTCACATTTCCGTGAATTTTACTGTCATCTGATAACTAAAAAAAAGAAAGTAGAAAGTACATTTCAGCAACTACACCAGCTCAATACCTAAAAGAGTTGAAATTGTGGCCGAGTAATGTAGATATTCAAGCATTATTAATTTAATCTTTACTTCATTCTAATTTTCATTTTTGTTTCTGTATTGATGTTGTTTCTGTATTAATTTAGTTTCTGTATATTTTACTTTCTTTTCTTTTACTACATGTTTAGTAGCTTACAATTTTTATTTTTTATTTTGGTTTATTCTTTAGATGCACTCTGTTATTTTTAGGTACATAAATAAAATGTATACACTTATATTACCCACGCACAGGCTGCGCTCTAGTGGGTTTCCCTTTCTTATTATTATTTAACATGTAAAAAAAATGGGAAAAATAAAGGAAATCAATATAATAAATAAAAAATCTTGCTATTGATTATATGGATGAATTCAATTTATGTCTAAGAAAACTATTATGATTTTTAATAATTACATTTCTTTTTTACTCGATACCTTTTTTTATGTAACAGTATTGTAATATAATTTGATTATTCTTCTTTCAGAAATGAGACCTTTGGCAAATTGACGGAAGAAATGATCGAGAAGGGAGACTGGAGGTATTTGGTGCTTGACAGAATGGCTCGGGTTTTCAATACACACGTTCTTAGGATTAATCTGCAACACAATGAGGAAAAACAAGAAATGGGTAACATATCAATTAATATATATAACAAAAGAAACACAAAAAGTCCTAGTTTTCTATAAAATTACAGTAAAATATGCAGACAATATAAACATTTGCAGAAATCTGTTTTCTTGAATTATTGCACGTACACGTTTTTCTATCTAAAAAATAATCGTCAACGCTATTTTTGCTTTTCATAGTCATTTTCGTCATGAGCATTGTATATTAAAAATAGCAATATATATTAAATATTTCAGAAAGTGACAATGGAGCAAATAACAAAAAAGTGTCTTGAAGATTTAAAAGAAAAAAAAATTACGTTCAAAGCGATAATGATTCTGTTCGATTGTAAATTTGAAAGGTGTTTCATAAATGAAATTCCATCGTTTGAATTTCAGTAAATAAGTATTGCAGTAAAAGCGATTTGTCTGTTAAAGACGTGGGATTAGAAAATAGTGTTATCCAAGTGGAAAACACGTAAGCAATAAGATGGATTCCGTGATAACTTACTTTGTATAAATATGTCAAAATCAGGTTCGAATAAGATATAGTCATAATATATTATATTGGCCGGTGTAGTCCAGAGGCAATGCTTTGGACTCCCATTTCGAAGGTCGCGGGCTCGAACCCGGCGTGCGCAAATAAATATTATTAAATTAATTTTTGTTATTCCAAAAATTAATGAATTAAAAATAATATATACTATTTTTGCGGCACGTTCCAGAGTGGAAGATACTCTCGGTGTCGCCCTGGTGTAAGGCCACCAATCAGAATTGAAACGTTGCTTGAAATGACTTTAGCCGTGTTTAGTGACTAGATCTGAATGGCCAGGTAAATCCCCACCTTCCTCTTCCCCAACTCTTTCCCTTCCCCGCTTACCTTCAGCCTCACAACATACCACAATTAGGAATATCATAGTCTCACTGGCTCCAAACGGGAGCAGATGGGACTCTTGTGAGGTGTTTACTATGAAAAAAAAAATTATTGTTGGTAGAAACAAATTACGTTATTAATAAATTTATTTTGTCATTAATTTCGCAAAAGACCGATAATATTCCACGTATCTATGGATCTAACCACTCTACTAACATTCACAAAATAAAATTTTGGTAGCAATGAAACCAAATTTATAAGGTGTTAAGGGCGCGCTACGCCGCTCAAAAAGAAGAAGATGGAGAGATACGACAATACGAACGTGAGAGCATTAAAAACCATAAAATTCATGCGAAAATTGTGAAAATGTTTAATAAAAGACGACTCATTTGAAAAAGGGCAAAAATCTCGTGGGGGATGTGTCAAGTAGCATTTAAAGAAACATTAAGATTTTTAAGAGCTTAAAAACTTCAAACGTTTAAGGAAAACGTGTCAGAAATCGGTAGAAATTGGCAGAGCGGCCCGTTAAGGAACGTACTTTACTTACTTTAACCAGTGATTCCTGACATTATTTGAAGTAAAAAAAAGGTAAATGAAATTTTGATCTCCGGTGACATTTTAAAGTTTTTTTTTCTACAAAAACATAAAAAATCATTAGGTATTGGGAAGTTAGGGGCAGGGTAGGGGGTTGATTGATTACTTGGCTTAGTGACCAGTGACGACATGTGGAAGATAAAAAATTGTTTGATTTTAAAGAAAAAGGTTTTACAAAAAAAAGGACATCTAAAAATCACCGGAGATCAATTATCATTAACATTTTTACTCTAAATAAAGTCAGGAATCACTGGTCAAAGTAAGTCAAGTACAACCCTTAATACCCTGTATAATAAAACACTTTAATGGTACCCTGTATAATAAAACACACTCATGGTTTTATCATCAGGATATAAAGATTTAAAAAAAGAATGCATAATATAAGAATAGACAAACAAACAAAAAATAAAATTATTGAATTGAAAAATAAACTTTATTTGAAATGGAACTTTGAAAACTTTTTATTTACTTTATTACATGGATAATCCATACTCTTAGCTAGGAAAGCTTTGGATGGTCTTTTAAAAAACTTACATAATTTTTACGAGAAAACTGTTCTAATTAACAATCAAGACTTAAGATTGGACAACTTTATTTTCTCTTTGCAGTTACGAGACTTCAAAACAGTCTCGAGACAAGCGGAAGCTTGGAGCGAGTTGTAGGAATAGTTAAAAAAGTTTTCTTTATTAATTTTGGAACAACTTCATGGAAAAATACATCCATTGTTATTTTAACCTGCAGCATCTATTGAACTTTTCTGCAAGTCTAGGATGAGTATTTTAAATTTTGGAATTACTTAATGATTAAAACAACAAATCATATATTTACTAATTGAATATGATATTAGCAACGTTAAACAAACGCTTTATGGGTAGATTGGGATAGGATCGAATTTGATCAAAGACAGAACAAAGCCCCGACAAAGCTGGGGTCGGTAACATTGTGTTCGGTTATTAAATATTACGATTTGAGGTAATCTCGAGGTATTCCAAAATTAAAAATATTCATCATAAACTTGCCGAAAAAATCAATAGATATCGCAAATAAAAATAAAAATGGATGTATTTATCTAAGACACTTTTTAAATAGCATTTAGTTTACGTAGAATCTTACAATCATGCATAAAGATAGTAGCCAATAAAAAATATGCTTTAAGAAAATGAAGATAATGTTACAGTGAAATAAGACTGAAGGGGATAGGGACGAATTAGAGCAAAGCATAGTGTTCAATTCTGAGATTTTTTTGTTCTAATTTTTTATTGGATAGTTGCTAATATTGCCTTCAATTATAAACATAGTTTAATATTTTCCCGATTGTTTCCTAGGAATAAGTCTGTATTATCAGCTACAGACCATTAAAATCCGTCACGAATTTCATGAACAAATAATTAACAATTTCTTTTAAAAGAGACACTGTTATTTTTAGATGAAAGTTTATTCACTGTGTTTGATTTAATTTCAGCCGAATTTCGCCATCGGAGACGTCACCAAATGGTACAGATGATGATGTTCGGAATAATGTCTATGGGAATGATTTTGGTTCCGATGGGATTCCAGTTCTTAGCAGTTCTGGGCGGAAAAGCTCTCCTACTAGCCAAACTAGCATTAATACTATCTTCTATTCAAGGACTGAAGAAGGTAGGATTTCTTTAGGTATTGCCACTTTTGATTAACCTGTTTCAAATTTCTGAAATAATTTTTTTTGGTGGCTTGGCGCTTTCAACGAAGACTTGTGTCACTACAATAAATCTTTTCTTATTTGTTGCAGTTATTCCCTCAGTATTTTATAAGAACATTCGTCCTTTAAGCACCAAGCCACTTATGTGAATCGATTTAGCATCTAAAGTTCAGAATATTATTTTATTGAGATACAAGTGTCCTTCAGATACCATCAAGATTGATGACAAAAAAGTCGTGCAAAGAAAATATAGAAATCTAATTTTGTTAGACTTTAAATCGCTTTGTTGCTGCCAAGAACTGATCATTAACTTCAAAGACCGTGGAAATAATTGAATTAGTCTGACACCCTTATGAAACATCGCTCTGTCCGTGTAATAATAAAGATAAATAGATATTCTGTTCTAGATCGCTACTAGTCCGTTGAACTATGGTCTGTACCACTCCTTCCCCCCTACCTCCTTCGAAACCTTCGAAAAGCGAGGGTACGAACATCCAATACAACAAATACATGAAATACATCATATACAACCAGCCCACATCAACAAGCTCGAAGAATGGGTTACGCCACCGCTGCTTGAAGAGAAAAATGAAAACGATTATATTAAATATCGATTTGACGGCGATAGAAAGACTTGGATGCCTGACAATAATAGAGAATTGAAGAGATCCGTGTACAATGTCGCAGGAGCGCAGAATCTATACCCGGTGTATAGCGTGGCTCCTGTATTACCTGCTTCATCCATTTCACCTACCGAGGGAAGTTTTAACCAGTATCCGCAACTTTACCCCGGGTTTGCTCCGGCTGCGGGGGCGGGGGAGCAGAGCAGGGTGGGAGCTGCACCCCCGCAGGAGATTCACGCTGAGTACACTATTGATATTCCAGTTAACAAGGTGCAGCTGAGAAGCTCCGGTCCATTTATGTAATCTTTATGCATCAACAATTAATTAAACATCCAGACTTTAGCAAAACGAAACCAATGTTTATGGAATAACAAATATTCAGAGTAAGCCAATCATTCGTTAGAAACAGGCCATAGCTTCAATAAAGGAAAATTAATACATATTTTAAATCGTCCGCCTTAGAAACTTTAGAAATCAATAAAAAAGTATTTGGTTAACGAAATAATAGCACCATGTTAATCGCCCTGGCTAACCATGATTCTTATTTTTATTCTTCCACCTCACCTCTCCAAAACACTACGCCCCGAATACCACCAAATAACAATTTTTATTATTTCTGTACTTGTATGATTAAAGATTTTTTAAACGATGGATATCGAAAAGGACGTGTCAAACCAGTAGAGAATTATTGAAATGAAATGAATTTTTTATGTAAATTGTTAAATAAAACTCAAAACAAGATATAAATCAGATTTATATAGGGTGACAAACGACTAATCGACTTGCTTTAACCAGGGATTCCTTACACTTAGAGTAAATTTTGATTTCCGCTGACTTGTGTTGCGGAAAAAAATGTTTTTCTTCGAAATCAAACAACAAAAAAAATCTTTCACATGTCGTCACTCAGTCGAGTAATCGACCAACCCCCCGTACCCCCAACCCCACGCCCACCTCCTAACTGTCCAATATGTGATTTGTTATGATAGTTGAACAAAAAAGAACATAATAAATATCACCGGAGATCAAAATTTCATTTAGGGTTTTTACTTTAAATGATATCAGGAAACACTGGATAAAGGAAGTCAGTACGTTCCTTTACATTCTGTATAGAAAGCAATTGTGGGAATTTTCGCACTTTTCTTGTAGTTTCCCCCAGGAATATGATATATTGTAATAGTTTATATATGTTTACACATGGTTTCTTCCATGCCGGTCGTGTAAAGAGGGTGCGATCCATATTTCATACCCATAATATGTTATGCCATTTCACTTTCTCGTGCTCACTCACTCACAAGTTAAACCGGAATCAAACACTTAAAGTATTGTTGTTGTTTATTGTTTTACGTCGATAAAAAAAGGTTCAAAAATATGTTAATGTATAAATATTTTTTGTGATGTTGTAATTTATTATTAAGTTTTACCACAATAATAAAAGCTTTTTTTAAATTCTGTCGGTTTCTTATTTAATAAACCCTTGAAAAGCATTCCCTGTTAAGGGCCTATTTCAATTCTGCCTGGAGCAATTTTCCAATTCATTTACATATTGATGAGATAAAAGCTTATTTCAGCTTAGAACCACATCCTTAAATCTAGCTACAGGAAAGTTTTCCTTTGAGTCTCGATGAAATTACAAATTAATAAAGATAAGAAAGTTCGAATAGCGTCCTTTATTATTCCATAAGTACATGATCTTGGTATTATAATGCTCGTATCCCACGAATACCAATTCTTCACGCATTTAACGAAAACTTAAAAAAAGTTTTTTTTTACAAAATTATCGATCGGATTTTGGTTGCGCTTATTTGTTACATTTTCGTCCATTTGCGGGTGAGTTAAAAACAACTATATATTATATTATTACTAGCTGACCCGGAAAACTTCGTACCGCCTCAGAATCAATAAATGTTGTGTTTAATTTATTAGATGTTCGAATTGATTCAAATTATGTCGACCAACGCACATTATTTGAAAAGCCGATCCATACAAAATATATGAAAATTTTATTTTCTTCATAATTAATTTTTCTGTGATTTTTTTCCGATGTTTTAATAGTTGTTCTGTTAATCGGGACGGAGACAAATCCAACAAATCAAAGATCATAAAAATCGGTCCAGCCGTTCTTGAGTTATAAATGGTGTAACTAACCCAACTTTGTTTTATGATTTATATTATAATGAGTTGCCTAAATGCAGGGCGAGGAAAGGAAAGGTGAAGGTTGAAGGTGAAAGGAAAAAACAAACTTACCCATGGTCCGTATGTATAAGTCCGTAACATCTCTCACATAAAATATTCAAAAACACATACGTGGCGTTCAACAAATACAATAACATTTACGCTTGTTTGTGGTTTTAGGAGTTTAATAATTGAAAACGGAAGGAACAGGATTGCATTTTTAGGCAATTCAACTTCAATTATCAAACCAATTAATTAATAAGTATAATGTGATTTATGTTTGTAAAGTAATACTTATTTTCTGTAGGCTCTGGAGTTAAAGTCACATAAGACATTCAATTAATTTGTCCAGCCAAGTTGCAAAATCTCCTTAGGGAATAAGAAAATATTTTCAAGTCACTTAGCGAAATCAATCCACTTGTTGAGAGTTAATTTCAAGTAATGTGGATGATTTTATTGTTTAAAATATGATGCAAGCTTCCATAATAGAAAAAAGAAAATCTATCATTTTTTGTGCGACTTATAAAATTTGTGTTTTAAACACTCTACATCAATTTATTAACAATATCTGACTTATTGGAAAAAGACACGATTATAGGCAGGTGAAATATTTAAAAACAGTGAAATTAGTTTTAAACTTTGGTTTATGAAAGTTTTCAGGGGCGTTTAGAAAATTAATATTTTTCAATAATTTATCTGAGATTAATTTTTTCTCATAACCTTTCATCGTCAGAGTTTTATTTCATTAATAACTTTTTGGAAAGTACTTCAAAAAAGTTTTTTTTATCCATTCGATAATTATTTACCATAACCGTCATTTTAAATTTTTAAATTTTTTTTTATGGTGAATTCCTCACTTCCGTCTGGAGCCAGTGAGACTATGGCATCCCCAATTGGGGTATGTTATGAGGCTGTAGGTAAGTGGGAAAGGGAAGTAGATGAGGAAGAGGAAGGTGGGGAAGTACCTGGCTATTCAGATCTAGTTACTAAACACGGCTAAAGCCATTTCAAGCAACGTTTCAATTCTGAATGGTGGTCTTACACCAGGACGATACTAAGATTATCTTCCACTCTGGAACGTGCCTCAAATATAATATATATATTATTTTTTTAAATAATTAATTGTGAAATAACACAAATCAATTTAATAAAATTTATTTGCGCACGCCGGGTTCGAACCCGCGGCCTTCGGAATGGCAGTCGCTCTACCAGTGGACTACGCGGCCGTTAAATACGTAAGCTTCGAAGATGTTGGTAAAAATAATTGTTTTAAAATCTCAGGCTTTCTTTTATAATTGAAGGGTTCAAAAGCGGTTACAAAGGACGTTACAGCATTAATAGAATTAGCATATTTAGCCAGGTAACTAACAATTCTGTTATATATGAGATGCTTTTGCGGCTTAAGTTTGTTACCCAGTGATGGGCTTTTACAAGAGTTTACTTTCAGATTAACATATTATCCGGTGTAAGGTTAGAGCTAATAGATGCTGAGTGTTCTCATTAATGCAATAAACCACATCGGATGTACCAACTCCTCAGAATGGTTTACCTAATTTTAGCATGGGACCTTCTCATCTCACATCGGAAGATTGGTAACAATGTCATAGATATTGTTAGAAAAATAGCAAATTGGATTTAAAGCAAAACCTCCTAGATCACAAGGCCGGGACACTGAATCTAATCGGCCTCCTAACTTGTACGAAAACCTTAAATATATATATTTTTATTTATTTTTTTAAATTAACTAAAACTATTTGAAATGTTTTAGTAAATAAGAATAAATTGAAAAAAATATTAAAACGAACTTTTTTGTGGAATCTCACACAAGTTAGGAGGCTGATTTGAATGAGTGTCCCGGCCTTGTGATCTAGGAGGTTTTGTTTAAAGGCCTCTTCTAATTAGTAGACATGAACTCTAGAGTTTGCGGGTTTAGAACTAAAAAAAACATGTATATTTAATTTGGGCGGGATTTTAATCCAGTTAAGACTGGAAAAAATATATCCCATAGTACAGTTCAGTCAATTAAATTCTTCTTCAATTATAATTTAATGTAAACCTAGTAAAGGCCAAACAAGCTACAGTACTAGTAAAGTTAAATAGATACAATGGAGTGTATTTAATCACAGTCCCCTTAAAAATAAATTTTGTCAATTTTCATCTTAATGTAATTAAATTTTTTGTTTGTAAATAATTAGAAGGAGGATCAGAATCAACTTTCGTATGAACACCATTAATAATCTTGTAATTTATTAGTGGTTTAGATTTATATTTGTCCAAAATTAAAAAAAAGAAATACACATTTCACATATAAAGTAATTTTCCACTTTATTGTACGTCTGAATTATTTAGTTCATTAAGCAAGAATATTTCATATCATGCTCTTACATCTGAAATTTGTATGTTTGGTTATTGTTACTATTTGTGGAAATGAATACAATTATGAGTGGTAAGGTAATCTTTTAGTATAAATCCAGAAATCCATAATATCCCAACTTCTCAAAACTTCCTTTTCCCAATTTCCTTCCCAATTTCGTATCCCTTCAATATCAAAAACCTACCCCGAATGAAGATGCCATAGTCCTGACTTCTTTACAAGCTGTAAATACCCAGCGTCGCATGTGATTTATTCTGCTATAAGAGTTGAGAAAAGGAGATGGGATAGTTTTGAATTCATATAGATAGTGAACTTCTTCATGGAGATTAACAGCCTTACTAAAAAAAAAAAACTCCGCGGCCGTTAAACGGTGTTTTTGTGAATCTTTAGATTTGGCAACGCTGTATATTACTTGTTTAAATTGGAGTTTTCATAATAATCCGCTAGGTGGTGTGATTGATGCGCCTGCGCATTGCTTTCTCGCTGAAAAAAAATTAGCCGCGAATGCGCACTCTACGAAAAAAAGTCGGTCGCGAATGTGTGTGTGATTAAGATGATGTTGTAGTTAATGATTTCAATCCTTGTGACTAATTCGCACTTATATTCATGTAATCAATATATTTACTATTAATTTATGTTGTTTTTCGTTAGTTTAAGTCAAATTGTGACACAAAAATCGTGTGTTCTAAATTGAACTGTCAGAAAATGGTCTATAGGTTATATTCAGAAATAATTTGCATTTTAAGATCTTTATTTTATTATAAATTCTTAAAAGTGATGTTTTTTGGTGACTAAAATGTCTAATACATATTTTAGTAAACGTATCAAAGATATGAATGTCTTAAGATGTGCAAGCAATGTATTCAAACATTAGTTTTTTAATTGTAAATATTTGGGAATGAAAAGCGAATTTCAAGATTTTTTTATATTTTTTATTGTGTGAAGGAGTAAAATGTGAGGTGACAGATTTATTTCAGAATCATTGAATAAAAGGACTATGTTTTTTGAATTTTGAATTTTTCCAAATATTTCAATGTTTAATAGAAAGTGTTTACGGTAAGTAAGTTTTTTTTTCAACTTGATGTTTGAAGCTTAAAATACTACAGTTTTTAAACACTTAATTATATTTTAGATATGAAAATCTTAAAGGCAATTAAATTTTGGTTCTAAAATGGTATTTGTTTTTACGACATCTCAAAGAATAATAAATATATAGGACATTAAAAAAAAAATTCGAAATTCGTTGAAAATTACAAATGGAACAAATATAATAAGCAATAATTGTTGAATGAAACACTAGGTATATATTGAATCATTTGGCGGGTAGGAGGTATCCCGCCGTAGCTTAATGGTAGAGCTCCTGTCCGGCAAACAGAGGGGTGCGGGTTCGAGTCCCGTCGGCGACATATATCTTTTCTCGGGAGAGGTTTCAATATTGATGAGTGTTTCAGGCTAATAATTATTGCTTATAATAATTGAACAAATATATACAACAGATAAACTACCCTCCTTGGCCGTGTAAGCAATGTACATATCTTTCCATGAACAATTTTTTGTCAGTTCTTAATTAGTAAGGATTCTTCATACATGGTTGTTTGACCATTGTAAAAATTTTTCAGAAAGTTTATAAGTAAGGCTGGTAAAATACGACGTTGTCAGATCAAAACCATATATTCTGTTTAGTAAGAATTTGAAAAACGAAATGTACAGACTTTACACAACGTGCTACAGAAACACCGTTTAACGGCCGCGGAGTGTTTTTTTTTTTTAGTAAGGCTGTAAGTGTGTAAATTTTCATCAATCTCGGCATAAAACTGCGCATTCTTATAAAAAGACCACACACAGACACTCCCTCTTGGAGATTAAGTGTTTAAATTTTCATCAATTTTGGAATAAAATTGTGTATTTGTACAAAAAGCACACTAACAGTCTTAAACAACTAACAGACAGTTTCTATATATACAATGTCCGTGGACATTTGGAGTCGACTTTGTGTTATAACTTTCTTTTACGTGGATTTTCATTATCGAGTCAATCGATTTTGAAATTTCGATAAAAAATCAGTCGCTCGGGGCTTAATACTACTGGCTGTTTAATGTCGTTTAAATTGCATCGAAGCGTAAGCCCCAAGGCAATTTATCCGTTCAGTTGGTGATAAAACATATTTTTTCAAATAACAAAAAAAAAACAAAATAATGAGCTGGAATTTTTTTTCGTTTTTTTTTGGATTGCGATTCACCAATTACGTGCTTGAACTACGAATTTCCGGATATAATGTATAAAAACCGTATAAGTATAACTGATATATGTAATGCTCTAAGTATAGATTAATGTAGGTGTGTCTTACTGACGTCCGATACACAATACAATAAGTAAAAGAAAGCTCGTAAAACATTTTTACGTCTCACATAATCCTGTAATAAACTTTCATATTTTTTTTTACGTCAGCATTCATAAATTACTGTCTATTAAGTAGAAGATGAACAATGAATCAGTAAATTATTCAAGCTGCCTAAATATAGAGTTATGAGATCATCATTCAACACTTTAATTATTTTACAAGAAGGTCAACAGTTGGGTATAAGCCGTAAGCTTCAAAATTGAAGACTTTATAGGAGGATCCGTAGAGGGCATTTGGTTGTAAATTTTATTTGTAAAACACTATTCTTGTAATTTTTCTGTATTTTTGTTTCAAACATTTGAAAATGTTATTCATTAACGTCAATAATGCTTAATTAATCTTGTATCAGAAATTGTATTAGGGTAACATGATACGCCGATTGACGGCTTTTACATTATATTATATTATCAAAATAGATGCAAAATTAATGCACAAGGGAGTCCAAATGCCAGCAACTAACTATACTATGGCAATCACAAGCACCATCCTACAAATTACCCAACAATCAACTCACACTAACATTAAGCCACTTTACAATCAAGACATCCACAACCACAATACTCGAAATAACAATAAAATCCGCGTCCCTCAAACACACACTACAAAATATGGGGTAAAGTCTCTGAACTGTATTGCCTATACACTATATAATTCGCTTCCAGATATTTACAAAAACATTCAGCATAATTAAAAAATTGCAAAGCAATACTTTAAAAGAATATTTTTTACAATAAAATAAAATATATAATATAAAAAAATATTAATTAATATAATTATAATTGTAATATTACGAACATGGAATATTTTTTAACTACATTAAAAAATGAAAATATGTAATTGTCTTTTCATCTTTTGTTCTATCTTATGTACTCGTATCCTTGTTTTTCTCTCTTTACTTGTTTTCTCTTGTTGTTTGTTCTACTTAACCTGTCTTTATTTTTATTTTTATGTTGTACTGAATGTAAAACTTATATTATATCAAAATACCTTTGTAAAATTGTAACTACTACCTCCTACCAATGAATTGTAAGTTCCTCCTGTCCTAAAATGAGTTTTGTAACTCATGGGGATTGCGAAATAAAAAAAGGTATGTTTTTGTGAGAAAAAGCAGGCAAGGGGAGTAATTGATAGGATATGGATATTATGTTTTCTGTACCAGTCCAACAGTCATTTTCACCAGTCCCCAGATTTTCGCGCCCTGCTCCAATCCTTTTCCTCTCATTCATTGATCACTGATCACCTTCTGAATGATCGATGATTTAAAATGCGATATTAGTAGCAAATTGGAAACCAAAATATTCTTCAGTTAATTGTATCTAGATATACACTAAATGACAATAGTATAATAAAAAAAACAACAGTCATGAAATCAATTTGTATACTGGAATTTGCAGAATAATGAATCGTATTCAATTAGTTTTTATGTCAATGGTACCTATAGCTTAGCCGATGTTTCTCTAAAGATTAAGATTAACAAAGATTAAGAAAGACTTTATCATTAGTCTTTTAATGTACCTTTTCTTCTTCCGTTGTATTTCAGTTCCAATTATTATGGATATAAACTCGTTAACTATAGGAAGATATGTAATCTAAGCCGGAAAAAGATCCGGATTGCTTTCTTTTCTTGTACAGTAAAAAAATAGAACAACGTGAAAATTAGAGACATTCGATATCAAGAGCTTCGTACTCACATACCGCACAACGCACATGATCCGCTCTGCTTTATCACAGAAATAACTAAGCAGTCAAAAGGGTAACATAAAATGTATGAAATCAATAATTATTGTAACTATAATGATGATAATATTCTGGCCCTCCCATCAAAGGATCAGTCCTTTGACGGCTGTTTCCTAAAATAATATTTTTGTAATTTTTAACCTTTGCAAACTCGAGCTGCTTTATCAATAAAAAAATCCTTGCCCAAAGCAATTACTTTTTTGCGCATTAATAAAAAAGTAAAACGAATATACCATCGGTCACAAATCACCTTATACATTGCTTTGACCCTTTGCCACAAACGTGTGCAGCTACTTTAGAAAAGCAAATAATATATTTCGCCGCTTATTGCGATGCTCGTCTCTATCCGGCTTTTGATTGCTTAATTTTATTATTTAATCGCAAATTGGGAACGGCTCGGTGCGTTGCACGGGCGTCGTGGGGACGAGCCAATGATTGTTTTAATCATTTATTATTTATCTTTTGATTTACAGTATTCTTCAGAGATTTTTTTCCCGAGAAAATTTAATTCTTTGCTGAATTACTAAGGACTTTCCAGGCTTCTTGTACTTTCCTTGTCATGGCTGTTTTAGGAATTTGAACAATGCTCCGATACTTAAGATATAATATTTTTTTACAAATTGTAATATACATGTCGACTGCAAATTGTTTATATATAATATGCAATACAGCTTCACAACACTCCCCAATTGGATAAAGTCAAAAATATCGGAAGGTGCGTGCAAGATGGGTTCCTCAAATTCTTACAGAAGACCACATACGAGCTTTAGCAATGACGATAAGGTGGACGATGAGGTTTAATTTTCCTCAATAACATGGCAGTGAACTGGTTTACATGGGTATACGAAAAATGCCAGATAAATTAACAGCACATACAAAAATGCATCGACCGAAATGGCGATTATGTACAAAAATAATTAAATGTTCAAACTTTAAAGGATGGAAAAATTGATTATAAAAAAATATTGCCTGCATCATATATAGGTAGTAACAATTGCATTATTTGAGGATAATCATCAGTGGTTAGGTTAGGTTAGGTTAGCAATTCAAGTATAGACAAATTCTCTTCTACCTGTAATTTATCTGTAAAATAACATGTGTCGGAGAGTCTTTTGGAGGAGAGAAAGATTAAACAGAAAGAGGAGAGTTCATGAAGAGATCCATGATATAGGAGAGAGAAAACATAGACCGGGAAATCATTCCACAGCCGAGCTGTTGAACTCAAGAACGAATCACAGAAGCGACCGTCCTCGGGTGACAAATGTCGACCGTGTACATTTGTTAGGCGCGCTTTCGACGTGTTTCCCGACTATGCACCGGTGCCGAATGAATCAATGACGTCAGTTACTCGGATCAATTTTCCACTTTAATACGAGTAGAACAAAGATAGCATACCTACCTGACACCTGTGCTGTAAAGAAGAGGAATCTACCAAATAGACCGCCCATTTCTGCACAGAGTCAAGGGATTTTGGATTTGTAAATTAAATAAATATACATTGCGGGTTATAAATAATTATGTATTTAATATCAAATTAAAGGTACAATGTACGGATTTTATTTTGTTAAAATTATACCGTCTAAATATTTTCTCTCACGGCGTACACACTCACGGAATCTATTGACAATATTGCGAGTGACCCATTGCAACAGTGATTGTGAAATAACGTTCACTTGTCGCACAATATTTTCTTTTAACTCCGTTATGTCCAATGGGTTGCTATCGTGCACTTTAGCTTTAAGATACCCCCACAGAAAAAAAATCATGGGGGTGAGATCCAGCGATCTCGGTGGCCACACGATGTCATCATAACGACTTACCTGTTTTCTAAGGAATTGTTCGCGGATAAGGCTCATAGTGGCTCTCGCTGTGTGAGGTGTGGTGCCATCTTGTTGAAACCATGTGTGTGAACTGTACAAATGATACTGTTGAAGCCTTGACATTGAATGCTCATCATGCGGCGGTAAGAATCAGCATCAACAGTTATTGTTGGTGCCTTGCATTCATCATAATGTACCTCTTCCTAAAATAAATTCTACCCACAAAATCCCTTTATTTCCTTACCTTTATTGTCGACTGAATGCAATAAAATTGTCACACTAAAAGTTAGTTCAAAATAGCACTTCTTCCTGTCAACATCGCAGTGATGAATACGGAGCTGGTATTTCGACCGTGTCGGAACCTTATGGTGAGAAAGTTAAATCGTGTGCTAGTGAGCTCAAAAATTATAAGTGAGAACCAGCGGAAAATTGTAAAGCGAAGGAAGAAAAGCGGTAAGTCGACAATTCCTCTCTTGTCTTGGGACCGATTTCTGTCCCCAACAGTTATGGTTAACCAAATTGTGTTTACGATTCGAAATCGGTTCAACATGTTTTCACCGAACTCCTTACTTACTTACCTTTTTGTAATCAAGTGGTTTAAATGCCTGCCCTAATTGGATCTTACAAAGGTGATATTTTATATCCACGTTTAAAATTCTTTCAAGATTTTCATCTCCGCTGCTTGCAACACGTCCAATGTTTTCTGCAGTTCTGAATGTGCTGCTGGGGACTGCCCGTGGGTGGTGTACTATCGAACCTGTTGTACGAAACCTCTGCACCCACTTCTAATTACTAGGTGCGTCACTTAAATTATGCTCACTAATCCACTGCGACATCTTGATTAAATAATCCGAACGAATGCCTTTTTTAATTTTGAATTTAAAGTTCAAAATCTGCCACGGGACACCCATCAGTATGTATGTATGCCTTACTGATAAATTTATTATATTTACATGCTAACAAAGTAGGGAGTTTTATTTAAAACTAGCGCCGGCCATATATATATATATATATATTTATATGTATATATATTTTGCCATGGTCAGAAATCGAACCCTGATCAACTGTTTCAAAGGCAACTATGCTGACCATTACACCTACAACTATTTTAAGTTCAATGGCATAAATTCATTGTATTGAAAATAACAAGAAATATTAATTGTTTGGTTTTAGAATCACAACCGAAAATAAATTATGTTTAATGAAAAGAATTAAGAATAGTCTTCCAAAACACAAATTTCTCGTAATTACAAGTAAATTACATTCCAAAAAAATAAAGATTATCAGAAAAACTTTATATATTTACAAGAGAGATTTTTGTTTTATACGTCTCATGGAAACTTTTTACTAACTCTAACTTTATCGATTTGCGTTACAGTATTCAACTAAAATCGATTTCGACAAAGTCAAAACTTCGTTTCTATAACAATTCCAAACTAACATCGACAGAACAAAGCTCGTTAAAGTATTTAAAAAACGTTTTCTATGATAGAAATTGATGAAATGTTACAATTTTAACAATAAATTTTATTTAGACCCCGAAGCAATATCCTCACGTCACAATTCAAAACTATATCTAGTCTTATGTGAATCGTGGGAAGAAGAAGTTATTGCATCCTTTCTTGGAGGCTTTCACGGAACTCTGCGTAGGAATATATCACCACTTTGTGCTTTTATAGAACGACAGAACTATAAGGCTTTACTTCGCCCTGAAGAGATTCCGTGGAAATAATAATTCTGCCTAAAGTATGAGTGGAATACGTAAACCACTCTGATAAGATATTCCAAGGAATAAGAGAGATTTGCACCAACCCCCTTGTATTCTCAACACAAGGATTACGCCCGAGAATATTAAAGATTGATCAACTAGTTACGGAGAATTACCCACTAGAAACGGTAAGTGAAACGCTTACGGTAAGTTGATGGAAGTATGTATGTTTTCCCAATATTAATTACTGTTTTGTTTAATAAACTATACAGGATGCATCAGCATGAACCCGAAAGACTTAAATCAGCAATTCCTGATCACTTTGGAGTAAACTAGTAGTTAAAAGTAAGTTTTTAATTTTCTCTTATTTAATAAATCAAAATCAAATTTTCCTCTAAAATCATAAGATTTTAGGTAGGTACTTAAACACGGTAACCGACGAGTTCATCGAAAATCAATTCATCGAAAGCAAATTTATCGACCAACGAGAGATTATGTTAGGTTAGGTTAGGTCAGGTTAGGTAGGTAAGATTAGGTTAGGTTAGGTTAGGTTTTCGAAAAAAGTTCATAAAAAATTCGTTTTGGATGAACTCGCCGTGAACCCTTAAACACCTATCTACTTAATTATGAACCACAGATATTTTACGTACTATTTTTTAAATTTAAAATAAGGATTTATACAATTTATCAAGAGAAATGTCGGCACTATGATAACTCTTTTTCATAATTTACGGAACCGGAACTGGAACGTAATAAACAAATTTACGGACAGATTAAAACAGGATAAAAAAATATTAATGTCGTTTTGATGTCCCTTCTATTTTTCAAACTACATTGCAAGTCGCCAGTGCGTACAACCTAGAACACCACGTGATTAGCACTTCGCACAATGCATTGTCAATTGGACAAAAATACAAAAACAATATTCGATTTCATTTGTAATGATGGTTGATTTTGCCGTTGTAAAGATGGCGAGTCCCAAAAAACTTTCTTGGATGACTGTTATTGCTTACGGTTTACCAACAGCGCTGATCACGTTATCAATTGCCTTTTACCACTTAAGCAAGACCTATCGTTTACATATATTCAATCGTTTGTATTTTGGATTTTGCATAGCTGATAGACGGCCATTTATGACACATTGATGGTTGTTTGTTAGTTGTGTAGAGTTTGGATCAGGTGCGAATTTATTATTAGGACACTTGTTGTTTTCCTTTAAATTTGTACCTTTAACTGTATCTCATTATTGTATATTTTATTAACGAATTGAAATTTTAAAATTTTGTAATGTTCTTAAAATTAATGAATAAAAAATTGAATTGAATAAAAATACCTCGTTTATTCCATAAAACCATAATGGAATCCACTAACTCAGGTATATATTTCGAAATAATTTTTGAATTACGTTATTACTTTCTTTGATTGGTCTATATGATGTCCTTAAAGTTGTCACCTACATTACTCAACTTTGAACGCATTTTAAAAATATCTCCTAATATTTTATCGTAGTTTTTACATTTTATTGTAGATCAGTTAATAAATTTGGATTTTATGTGTTTTTTTTTCAGACAGAGGTAATTCTATCAATAACTTCGGACTCGCCAAAGTGTGCTTGGATGGCGAAAACTACAAAAATTAGGTTGTTTCTGAGAAAAAAAATTGACGTCAATGATCAACAGCTGGATCAAATTATGTTTTAAGCAGACTATTTATTTAAAATTTATTAAAAATCTTTGCGAAGTTAATAGGAATTGCCAGAGATTTCGTCTAAGCTTAACTGAGAAATACGGTTCTCACTGGGTTTGCCAGCTCTTTTAAATGAAACCAATCAGCCTGGACCAAGTCATATGCGCGGAAGACCCCTAAGGAAAACTAGGGATCTAGAAAAGTAGCCATCCAGGGAAACTTCACTCAACGATCTTAGCTCAGAAAAGAAAAAAAACATCAGGTTAAATGGTTGCTTTAATTATTATAACATATTTATTTAGTAATCAATAGGTAATTATTACAATATTTCAAAGATTACAAAATATTATTGTTAGCGAAATGTGCTTTAATTATGTTCTAAGAATAAAGTTTTTTTAATTAATGCGAACTAACTACGAATCTAATGACTGAGATTTATGAAACTAAAAAAAAAAAAAATCCGGCATGTAACCGGAGTTACGATTTTTACCCTCTCCACCGTACACCTCAAGGCACTGTGCTCCGTCCCATTCTATCAGCTCCGCACACACGGGACAGAGCGATTATCACGTGATCCGTTACGACGCAACGTGATTAGTGGCAACGTGTGAGAATTTTTTTTGGTGTTTTTGTTTTTTTTTGAAATTATAATTAATTTGTGTTTTTTTTTTTAATGAGTTCATAGTTTCCTGTGTTCTAATACAATCCTTATTTGAACATATATATTATTTAAAAACATTTTTAGAAAGAATCAATCACATATTTTCTCTTTACAAATAAATAAAATGAAACACGGTATGCAGAATGACAAAATATATTATGTATCATGAAATAAACTTTTTTTAATTTCTCAAATATTTTATACATAAAAGATTATGTATTTAATAGAAAATTGACTTATTAATGATATATGAAACAGAAAAAAACATAGAAAATTTAAAGGATCTCTATTTTCAGTGTATTTTCTGTTTTATATTTCATTAAGGTGTTTTAATATTATCTTATTATAAAATTAATTAATAATTGACAGTCAATTTAATTGATCTCCAAACTCGTATTTTCGATTATATTATTTCCACGTGAACGCAGCTTAATTAATTCTTTGAAGGATATCTAATAATACTCAACATCCAAATCAATTCATGTGTAATGTATGGGAAACTAACCTCAGGATCTCGAATAATGAAATTTACTTCGTTATTAACTATTTATGTTGTCTGTGTGGTTTTGAACTTTATTTACAATACGAACATATCTGAGACGCAACGTACACAAAACAGAACATTAATATATGATTAATTATCTGCATTGGAATGCAAATATATTGAAGACGTATATTCTCGGACGACAGAATTCTGCTATTTAAACATTTCTTCGAAATACGTCATTATAAGTTTCATGAAAACAAATTTTAAACTTTAAAAGCACACTATATATATTTATATATATTAGTATGAATCTAGGTTTTAATTGCGACGTAAACAGTTTTTTTTCAACTATGTTATTTTTTACCCTTTCCGGTTTCACCAATTTCATCCCCAATTTCCTCTCTAGATTTTGACACTACTGTAAATATATTTTAATATAATATAGAAATCTACTACCAGTGTGCCGGTAGGTTTTGATTTTTTGATAAGTTACTTTTTATAGGAGTTAGACTCCATTAACTAAACTAACTAACTAACCATCACGCCGTTTCTCTGCAGGGGTAAGCAGAGAAGACGGACCGCCAAAATAATCGGTCTTGGCACACACTCCTCGCCTCATTCACATTCATACATCTTCTCATACATACTCTTCTATTATTCTGACTCTTGACATGGCCCGACTTAAGTATCTGATTCACTTGATCGTGCCACGTCTTCCTCAGCTTCTTCTACCATTCACATTCGCGTCATAAATTCTCTTTACACTCCTTTCTTAATTAATTCGCTCAACATGCCCAAACCATCTAAGCGTCCCTTTCTTAATCTTACTTATTACGCTCAAATCAGCCTTGCGTTCTTTTCGGATCTCCACATTCATCACACGATCATACATGGATTTACCACACTAATGCCTCAGGAATCTCATTTCTACGCAATTCAGTTTACTTTCATCCTTTCTCCGCCAGTTCCATGCTTCACTGCCATACATCAGGGTAGGTACCAGTACTCCAGAGCTAGAATCCAAAAATCGTATTCGTAGCATACAAACTAGACAATATATTTCTTAAAAAAAGCAAAACGTACAGACAAAGAGTGGTACAGTTAGTAAAAAAAAAAACTTTAAAATCGGTTTAGTTTTTGAGGAAAAATATTTAGAATACAAAACCTTGATTTTTATGATTTTATTTATGTTTTATCAGCATGAGTGCTGTTGTCCCTTTCGCTCATTATTTGCGGCAATACGGTGGCAGCAATAAGGCGGTAAGATACCTCTTGCTCAAATTTCTTGGCGACCAGGTTTCTTCTTAAGCCATCTTCAGACTGGTACAATTAATTATGTCTCAAACTATGTTTTTACAAGGTGTTAAGGTAAGGACATAAGAGCCATTGACCAGCGGCTGAGATAAAAGTTTAAAAATGCTTGTTCCGATGAGAGTGATCGATTATTCCCCGTATCAATTTTTTAAAATTAAAAATTATTATCGATTTCTATCATTCAAAACTTGCTTTAATATATACCTTTATTCAAATAAGCAATAAAAATGCTCAAAACGCACGATGATAAATTAATAAATATCGTGTACTTCTTGTAAGTATTTTTAGATCATAAGTATTTATCATTTTTCAATAACGTCTAAACAAAATAAGTAGCTATGTAAAAAAAATTTGAAATATTTTAGTTTGCAAGACCTAAAATAAATAGAAAAACTGAGGTATTTTCGTCACAAAATACGTTCTCGGATTTATTTTTTTAATGATTTTAATTTAACTAAAATTAAAATTCTGAAAAATGTCTTTACTAGATTATGTGTTGATTTATTTTGCTGTATGATTATGTATTATATGATTTGAAATTTGTGTTGTATAATACAATATTTCGTTTGAAAATTGAACAAATCTGCCAACGACTAACGGTATACCTTAGTATATTAAAAATAAACTTAGTTTTTCAAATTAAAAAAAATGCGTTTACCAGATAAAATTACAATCTTTCAAAATCAATTAATGTTTTTTGTAAAAAAGAGTCAATACGTCTAGGATTTGATTTAAAAATTACTAATTTCCGGTATTCTCTGGTAATACCCTCTTAACTTACTTCAACCTGGGATTATTGACATTATTTCGAGTAAAAAAAAAATTAATGAAATTTTGGTTTCCGGTGACTATTAGTGTCTCAAAAAAAAATTTACAAAATCAAAAAAAAAAAAATTTCCACACGTCGTCAGCCGGAAATTGCTTAACCCCGCCCCTAGCTGTCACTATCTAGTGATTTTCAAAATGTTTTTAGTTGTTTGCAAATTAAGTTGTGAAATACGAAATACCTTCGAAGATCTTAAAATACATATAATTTTAATAAAATCGTTGTACACTATCCCTTTAAACCCCCCTCCCCACAAATATTGTGCATATAAAACATAGTAAGGAATAATTGTACCAGTATGAAGATGGTCTTAATAGGCTGAAACCCGTGACGGTCAAAAATAAAACAAGGGTATAATTATAATGAAATTCCTCAAAAATGTGAGCATCAAAAAGAGAAACATTTCAAATAACAAAACACATTGTTTTATTTATCATTCACCATCGCATAAATACGTTAATCTAGTAGTACCAATAAATACGTTATCATCTTCTGGTGCCCTCTCCTTTCAGAGTGGAATATCATCAGGGTTTCAATTGACTGATAATAATAGACAAATAGCACCAGCACTCAAATAAAAATTGCCTAAGGCAATATCTAAACACTTACGAGTTACGAGAATGATAATAACATATTTTGATATGATATTGAATGTCACATACATAAATGTGACCCTGTTTTTACTCTTGTTTTATTTTTGTTATATTTTATATCTTGCAATTCATTAATTCTATTCGCAATTGGATAAAAAATGCTTTCATGCTTTTGTCCTTTCACGAACGTAGTTTATTCCGAATTGAGAGTACATTATTTATTTATTTATGTATTTATTAAACGCCCTTATGAGCTTTTACATTTTAGTTAAATATATGAGTATAACAGTTATTTCAAAAAAATCTAAATTAAAACAATAATACAGTGAAAATAAAAGTAAAACAAAAGCATATACCTACAACAAAATATAACAATAAATGCATATAATAAAATTAGATACATAGGTAAAAAATATAAGAAGTTTCACAAAAAAAAGATATTCAATATAGACAAAAATTAGATTATAGACGTCTAATTATCTCTAAATATAAGAAAGAATTGAAATAAAAAATGTTTATATTGATTGTTTTTTATGTGAAATATATATCTCCCAGATCAGAATATTTATTTCCGAGACTGTGAAGTCTCGGTATAGGGGAATTTTGATAAGAGGGTGTCCTGGTGTTATTATTTATTTATTTATTTATTAAAGAATTTTATACATAGTGTACATATTGTGTTATTTCGCCCGCCATGCTAGGGATGTCCCTGTGTTATGGCGGGTGAAGTATGCAGATTATATGGGTAATGAAGTACATTTACTGATAATATAATAATTATGATAATGAGGTTTACAGTTAATGCAGCAATGAATTTATGATAATGAAATTTACATATAATATAGTAATTGATGATAATGATGTTTACAGGTAATACATATAACAAGGAATTTATGACAATGGAATTTACAGATAAAATAATAATTGATAGATGAAATTTACAGATAATATAACATTGAATTTATGTTAACGAAGTTACAGATAATAAAATAATTGATGATAGTGTAGTTTACGGATAATATGACAATGAATTTATGGAAATGTGGATTACAGATAAATAATAATTTATTTATAAGTTACATAGTATGATGGTTGATAAATTGAATTATAATTTACTAAATTATACAAATTAAATTAAATTAAATTACAAATAATGTACATAATAATATATATATTAAAATAAAAGGGTAGTAAATTTCGGAAAGATCTTTTAGGTATGTGGATATTGATTAATTGAAGCAATACAGGACAGTCAATTATGTCAAAACAGTAAATAAAAAATTCTAACTCTCAATAATTTTTTATTTTATCTGGTTTGTTATATTTCACTTCCGATTATACAGCTATCTCTGGTATTTGTTCCCTAGACAACAACGGATCATCAAGATCATCTCAGGCAGGTACTTAATTTCCCGTTAGAGAATTAGTTCAACGTCACACAAGTAATCTGTCAGTCGTTAACGGTAAGCTTGAGCGTGTTACCCTTTTCTCAGAAACTTTTAGCTAGGAACGCCTATTATTGCCTATTGTTAGATTACATGAATTTTCCGTCAAATGATCCTACAAATGTGTAATAAAATGAATTATGTATGTAACTAAGTCATGAAAATTGCTAGCGCTCTTTTTATCAGTGAGTCTGGTTTACAAATTGTTAAGAACGTTTATTGTTCTTGGAAAAAATAAAAATAGATTAAAAATAGAATAGTAGATTTATCAATTCTGTTTTTGTTAGATTCGGGACTAAATACTCGACGTTTAAGGAAGGGAACATTTTTTTTTTATAGAGAAACCTCACAAGAGTCTTAACTGCTCCCTTCTGGAGCCAGTGAGACTATGGCATCCCCAATTGGAGTATGTGGTGAGGCTGAAGGTAATGGGGAAGGGAAGGAGATGGGGAAGAGGAAGGTGGGAAAGTACCTGGCTATTCAGATCTAGTCACTAAACACGGCTAAAGCCATTATTAAGCAACGTTTCAATTCTGAATGGTGGTCTTACACCAGGGCGATACTGAGAGTATCTTCCACTCTGGAACGTGCCGAAAATATAACATATATTATTTTTATTAATTAATTATGAAATAACACAAATTAATCAAATAAAATTTATTTGCGCACGCCGGGTTCGAACCCGCGAACTTCCGAATGGGAGTCAAGTGTATTATCACTCGACCACGGACGGTCGTCATTTGAAGAGAGCAATTGTTTTTTTTTGTATTCATGGAGATGATGGTCAAAATGGTTTCCAGTTTTACGAAGCAACTGGCCTATAATGATTATAATAACAGAACTTGAATAGAACTTAGACACAATGTGAAAATTAACCTAAAACATTTGTTGAATTGTGCAAATATTTGGAGTTACGCTTCACGTTCTGTGTAAGTTCGATTCAAGTTTTGAAATTGAGTCATTATAGGTGAGTTGTTTCATAAAATTGAAATGATCACAGAACTTGAATAGAATTTTCACAGAACGTGAAAATTAACTTCAAATATTTAACGAATTGTTCAATTATTTGAAACAACCCATCCTGTAAGAGTTTCATGACTTTAAATTGAGGTGTTTACTTCAGTACATCCTAATATTCATTAGTAAAAATTCAGACCATAACCTATTTTCAAAAATTATGGCTTTGATGGTGAATGTAGACTAATTGCTTTTGAACGTCAAGTGTTATTAATATTTGAATATGAATGTAAGCTGATTGCGGGTGGTCTTCAGAATGAATAATAATTGTTTCTGTGCATTACAAGCACACATGTTAAACGGTATACCGTTCGAAATATTTTATGACATATAAAATTTTTAGTTTTTCCAAACATATCTTAAAATGATTTCAGGTATTATAATTTATACTGAGTCTAAAATTTAATAAAATTTCTCTGATTTTCCAAAGTACGGAAAAAAACATGAAATAATGGGTTAGCACCACCGACCAATATTTAGGCGGCTCCTTCACGGGCTGGTAAGGAATGACATTAAGGTGACACTAAAAATAATTTATAATCTACTCTTTCATGGTTAGCGTGAGAACAATTATTTTACAAATATTAATTAATTTCCCGAACATCTGCAATATGAATATGAATAAATAGCTTGGTCCATAAACACAATCAATTTGAGAAAGACTAACAACTAACTAACTCCTAACCTTTTTATTAAAATTATTAAACTCTAAATTTGATTGCTGTGAACTCTTGCATTTAATAACTCTACATGTACCTACATGAACTCCTAGACAGACATTAACATTTTATATACACACATCTCATTCTAACTATAAATTGCATTCCCCAATACAACGATTACATAGTCTTGGTGACCAATATTTAAACAATATTGATGCATTTGACATTAATTTGAATTTGGCAAACTTTAAACGCCGTATGTGCGAACTATTTCTACCTAATTCATAAACTATTGTAAATACCAATTTCATACAGTTTTATTAATACCTATCATTGTTGATTTGGAGGATATTGGCAGGCTATCTATTTTTACTTTATTTATATTCTGTATTACCTACATTTTGTCAACTCATATTTTATCTAACCTATATTATGTGTCTTTATATTTTCTGTTGCTTACCTGTATTTTATTCACTTCTAACCCTTCACTATAATTAATCAAAACATGTATTGCTTTATGAATGTAAAAACCCTATGGGCGTTTAAATAAAAAAAATAAAAAATATAGGAAAAATACAATATTTTATCGATGATTCAATACAATATTGGATTGGTTAGCCTTTCTTGAAAGGTTTGAGTATGTTTATGGTTAAAACTATTTATTAATATTCATATTGCGTGTGTACGGGCGCGAACAATTGATTCATCGTAATATTTTAAAGTATTACCTGTAAAAAGCGTTTTTCCGTAAAATAATTAAACTCGCGCCATCAAGAGAAAATTATGATTTCTTTTAACTATCACTTAACCGAGTGCCCCAAGACCCTGGGAAGAAAAGACCCACAATGGACTGGGCTTAGGAAAAAAAATCAAATAAAATTATAAACTTTAGGCGTCTTGCCGGCGACCTAATTTATTTCACTGTGCTATTTTTTTGTGGAATATGTATGTCTTCTAGTAAGTGAGTGTTCTACCAGTATTTCAATGAAATGGAACTATCATCATATATTTTTTCGGCAGAGGTGCGCCCCCAATATTTATACAAAGTTGACATTTGACAGACCCAGGTTTACTCCTTTCTTTTCACAAAAAGACCCTTCACCCTTCATCCCCAAATACATTCGTCGAGTCAAGATAAAAAAACGATAATTTTTATTAACTTGAAATTTTCAATTTCCAAAAAAAGTTTTTTTTTGTGCACTTATTTTATTAATAATTAAGCACACGTTTACCAGGTGATCAGAAACTGTTTGCAATTATTATACCCATTGGGCAAGCATGCACTTTGTCAGCAAAATCTGTGTGTTTGTTTGCGCTCGTAATGCTGCAATATGAATAATTAGTTTTGTCCATAAAATTATTTAAATAAAAGCCTACGAATACAACATTGGATTGAATGCCTGATACAATATTGTAACTGTGGGCTTTTCTTGAAAAAAATGAGTATGCTTATGGACAAAACTATTAACTCATATTCATATGACATGTCTATGTATGGGCGCAAACAATTAATTCATTTTAATATTTTAAAGCATAAGTAAAATAATTAAACTAGAGGCATCTGTGAAAGAGCACGTTTTGAATTCTTTTATGTATCACCTAAAAATGTTCCGTTTTTCTGAAAACAAATATACGGAAAAAAGTTGAAACATTATTTATGATTATTTTTTCATAATTACGATTATTGATTGTTAAAAACTTGGTAAAGCGTCAAGGTGGCAGAGATGGCAGAGATCCCGTAAGATCCCGAGTTAATTTCTCGGTCGAATAATTTTTTCTTCGCGTTTATAATTAATATCAATATTGTTTGGAAATAAATAAAATAATTTCAATTTGTAATTTTAAAAGCATATTCATCAAACGAATTAAACACAATATGCATTCTTGAAACAAAATGTAAGAAAGAATTTGTGAAGAGAAAAGAAAAAATATTTAATAATATGAAGAAATGCCCTTTGCAGAATTAAAAATATTTTTTTATGTGGGTATCTTTATTACGATATAAAGTATGTATTTGCACGAACAATCAGCATTTCCGCTACCAACTTTGGTTTCTTAGGAATTCTTGAGCAGTATTTTTCCGTATTGTACCTACAGTAGTATCTACAATAATTCTATTAAAAATATGGTGTAGCCAAACGGTCTGGACCCAGGGCAAAACTAAAGGAAAATCATTATTAGAGAAAAGAGTTATTATTTTTTTGTTTATCCCATAAATGGACCGAATGCAGTAGACACCAATAACAAGTTGTCGAATCAATTTACATATTTTTTTATATTTATTTTTACGCTTACGAGCAAAACCTCTAATTGTAACATTTTTTTAATTAAGACAATCGAAAATTTGTAACAGAAAAAGATACGGCTACATCTAGGAATCGAACGCGAAATCGAACTTAGTCTTGCCGGGGCGGTGCTCTACTGATTTTTCTGTTTCAAATTTTTGGTTGGAAGTCACTAATATTGTTTTCATTAATTAAATATTACATTTTGAGGATTAACTCATTAACTTATTAACATCCCTGTTAAGAACAAGGATGGATACTGGAATGGATAGTACGTATATTGCCTCATATACAGGTAACGGAAATTTTTTTTTTGTACTTTTTCTATTTCTAGGATATGGGTTTGTTCAGAAGGGGCCCAAATAATGGAGCTATATTCCAGGATGCTACGAACAAGTGCTTCATATATCCATTAGTAAACGATCTCGCATTACGAAGAACAAATCCAAGCATTTTGTTGGCGCGGGAGATAATGTCAAATATGTGGGATTTGAAAGAGAGATTTGCTTCAAAAATCACGCCAAGGTCTCTAATCTCATTTTTGCTTGTTAATATATTTTTATTAATCTGGTAGGGGAATAGAAATGTATTTTTGGATCTTGTAAATGTAACGACATTGCACTTCTGGATGCTAAAGGGTAATTTGTTCAGTTCCGACCATTTGACAAGAGAATCAAGATCATTCTGTAGAAGAATGGAATCGATGTAACTTTTAATACATCTGAAAAGTTTGATATCATCAGCGAAGAGGAAATATTTTGAGCGGTTAATGGTCTTGCCTATATCATTAATGAATAAAAGAAAGAGGAGGGGTCCTAAATTTGATCCCTGGGGAATCCCGGAGTTGGTTTTGTATTCGTGAGAAAATTGGTGTTCGTAACTGACATACTGATGACGATTGAGTAAGTAGCTAGCTACGAAAGCGAGAAAATTCTGAGAGAATCCGATGTCACTCAATTTTTTTAATAAAATATCATGGTCGACTTTGAAATAAAACAATGTGCTCCGTAGGGGCTTGTTTCTCAGGGTCAGGGCCCCAGGCAGGAGCCCAGGCAAGGTACATGTGGCTAGCTACGCCACTGAAGAGTCCCCATATTGCTAAACATATTTGAATTGAAGTTTTGTTGATTATTATTCTTAGATAATGGTTGGAAGCCGCGGTGTATCGTGCCGGGACAAATATTGAAATAGGTAAAGTAAATACTAGGGGCTGGCGAATCTCCCTTAAACGAGTATTTCGCGAGGATACCGGTACACCGCGTATACTGTGTACTCTCACTAGACAGAAAATTACTAGAAGTATTATCTACAATATTTCGAGACTTTTCGACTCCTAGAAAATGATTTTTGTTTATTTATTTCCATCATTATAATTTATTTAAAAACAAATAACGAAATTAACAAATAATTACATCGTTAAATTAACCACCTTTCAGATTTTACATTATATAATTTGTAGTATGAGACATAAACTATAACATACAAAATAAGAATTGAAAAAGTAATGACGAGCCCTTAAGAGCCATTGACCAGTGGCTGAGAATAAAAGTTTAAAAATGCTTGTAACTGTACAGGGAGGTTCCGATGAGAAAGATCGCTGATTCCCCGTATGAAATTTTTAAATAAAAAATGTAATATCGATTTATTTCATTAAAAACTTGCTTTATTATACACCTACATTCATGTAAGCAATAAAAATGCTCAAAACGCAAGATGATAAATTATTAAATATCGTGTACTTCTTGTAAGTATTTTTTGATGAAAAGTATTTATGATTTCTAAACAAAATAACTGTGTAAAAAAATCTGAAAAAGTGAAAAAGTTTGTAAGACCTGTAAGTTGTGATTATATGATTTGAAATTTGAGTTGTATAATATAATATGTCGTTTGAAAATTGAACAAATCTTCCAACGACCAACGGTATAACGTTAGTATATAAAAATAAACTTAGTTTTTCAAAATTCAAAAACAGCATTTATCTATTTAGTTTTTTTTTTTTTTTTTTTTTTTTTTTTTTTTTTTTTTTTTTTTTTTTTTTTTTTTTTTTTTTTTTTTTTTTTTTTTTTTTTTTTTACATACAGGTGGTTATATATTGACAAGTTATACAATTATACATAATTATTCTACTACTCCATAAGTTGAGCTCAAAGAGCTCGTGTTTATGGGAGGAGTATTTACAGCAAAAAATAACGTTCTAATTAAATTTGTAATCAATAATCAATAACTTATAAGATAAATACAAACATTTTTATTATTTTTTTTTCACCAGATTTACAGGAACGGGTTTAGTTTTTCCCTTTAGTTTTTTTTAGGAAAAACTAAACCCTTTCATACACTTTTCCATATAAATGATCATCTAGTAAATCCACGTTATGCAAGTGTATTATATAAGTATAATTAATACAAAACAATACAAGAACAACACGTAAATCTACCAAACTATTAAATGGGAATATAATTCACCGTCTCCAGATATTTTCATATCAGAGGGTTCGGCTCTGTGGAATTCCTAATTTGACCGATAAATCCTACTGATCCCTCAATATAAATATTTAAAAAATCTTTCGTAATTCTACATGTATTTAAAATGACTGATTTTTGCATTTTTATATACAAATTCTTTGACAAATCTAATATGCCTAAATTTTTAATAAGAGAGCTAGGTATAATGCCAGTAGCCGAAATAACAAAAGGTAATATTTTTATAGTCTGAGAATGCCAAATTCTTTTAATTTCATTTCCTAAATCTGTATACTTTCTTATTTTTTCAGAAACAGATTTTTGAATATTACAATTTAGAAAGAAATTTTTATTGAAAGACAATAATACATATATATATTTTTTACATTGAATAGTGCAGATTAAACTAAGCATATATGTTTAATGATAAAATAACAATCTCCCAAAATCAATTTGTTTTTTTTTTTGAAAAAAAGAGTCAATACATCTAGAATTTGATTTAAAAAGGACTAATTTCCGGCATTTTCTGGTAATACCCTCATAAGGGACGTACTTGTATGCATGATGTACGAGTGAATCCTGGCAAAATTTTTGGAGTAAAAAACGTTAATGATATTTTGGTCTCCGGTGACTTTTTATGTTTTTTATTCAATAGTAAAATCCAAGTACAATTAATTCTGACTTACTTGAGGTACAGTCAAGCCAAAAATATATTTCTATCGGTTTATCTCTTTGGTTAGTGAACTGTAATATACTTACTTTGTAGCTGTTGCGAGTTCGGATGAAGGAATACACTTTTATAGAACAACTTTTATACGAAGCTTTCTGGCACTTTCATTGCAATACCGGATACCTTTAAGTATTCTTATATATATATATATAGCAACACTACTTTCGAAAATGTGCACAGCTTTGTCTGTCTCTGAAAATATTAACAGGCCAATGCTATCTATACCTCCACAAATAAGACATAACTTTTAAAAATGAAATTTGGTGTCTATTTTTTATTTTACATTTTTGTAGATGTGTTCTGGTCCGACACAAGCATTTTTCTAAGGATCAATATCTTAAATGCTTGGAGTCTGTTGTAAACTCCGTTAAAGCACTTTTTACCTCTTCAGAGGCCCTATTGGGTGCAGCGGTAGTTATTTCAATAAAATACATTTAAAAAATTTGATAACATGACCAACCTTATCTGTTTTAATAGACTACATAACTTTTAAGTTATTTATATCATTTCTAAATATGGGTCGTCTATCAGTGGCCTTGAAATAGTTTGATAATGCCTCTGAAGATGAAACGACTGTAACACGCAAAATTTATGACCTGGCAAAACTAACGTCACAACATCTTCTCACACGCAAAATGTGATGTGTAGTTGATATATTTATCGTACTTTTCTATCTTTAGTTTGTTGCTAACCTTACTAATGCATCGTAAAATAGCGAGAATACATGAGCTGATTGAAGTCATCATCGTTTTCTCCTCCCTTTCTTAACCGGGTCCAAGACAAGACCCATCCAGCGTGGTCAATGCGATAACCTCACAATATCGGATCGTTGGGCTTAATTGACAATCATTTTATATCAATTTCACGTGCACGGTCAAGGCGATATATGGACAACGAAATAAACAAGAAATTAGCTAATGATGGCAACACTGGCAGGTACTGTCTATGAGTAGATCGACATCCTGTGCGACTACGAAAATATGAATAAATTGACAGTGTCCAATTGACATACACTCACTTTAATATACATTGGCAGGCTGCACGCATATTTTTACACTAAATTTTGAGTTCATTGGACAATGAAGTATTCAGCCAAGCTAGAAAGGATTCAATTAATCAGGTACACGAAATCTTTTAATTCTACGAGATTCATTAGTCATTAGTAATTAATTAATTTTGCAAAACGACCGACGAGAATTAATCATAGAGGAAGAAGACAACAATAATAATCTAAATGAAAATATGAAAATGAACGAGACACAAAAAATAATAAAACATAATAGTCGCAACTGGGACTCAAACCCAGATCTGACGTTGCGATCTATTACGAGACTGTCGTATTTATTTATTTTATTTACAAATACGACAGTCTCGTAATATATCGAATTGGTTAGAGCGACCGCCGCGGTAAGACGTGAGATCTGGGTTCGAGTGCCAGTTGCAACCATTAAGTTTTATTATTTTTCTGTGTCTTGTTTATTTTCATATTTTAATTTAGATTATTATTGTTGTCTTCTTCTTTAATGCTAATTACATTGATGGGAATACCTTCAAAAGTTAAAAAAAGAGTTTTTATTATTAAAAAAAATTACGAGAATGAACGCCGTCTAATACGTATATTTGATGAATTTAGTCAATGCTTTTATCGATCGACCGTGCTAGGGTCCATGCGTCCCTGCCGTGCGCCGATTCATAAGATACCTCAGTCTATTGGAGGCCCAACCTTTCCTCACAGTTTCAATGCCTCCCCTAAACTATCTGGGTCGGCCAATTCGACTTCTTCACTCCGGAATTTCGCTAGCGTCTTATGCGGAAATCACCATTCAATTCTCTGTTAGCTAAGTCTTTATTGTAATAAATTGCAAGCAAGATTTTCTGGTAATAACGAAAGTAGTAGGAGGAAATCAAATACCGTCAGGTCATTCGTATCCTGGGAATGTTTGTGTGTGTTTTTTTAACTAGCTATACTCTACATCTGCCTCTTTGTAAAGAAGTTGACGATATTTTTCGACTATAATTATGGTTTTGTTATTCTTTCTTACTATTCCGGCTCAACTTATATATTTTTAATGGTTCTAGTTGTCATTTAAATTGTTAGTTATCTAATATGAGTAGGTCTGTAAAAAGTGTTTTATATTATTTTAAAAATATATGTTGAATTGTTTTTCGCTGCTCCACCTTTTTTACACGAGCATTGCTCAAAAAAAGGTGAAACACGATATTTAAAAAAATGTATTAAAAATATATATATACAATGTATAATAACTGTATTTGTAAAAAAAAAAAAAATAAAAAATAATATACATAAAATAACTACGATAGAGCGAGAGAGAGTTATCAATGAGAAGATTGTAAATATTACCTTAGAGCGCGAGTTTTTATTTTCGCCCTAAAACCACGCGATCTCCACAGTTGTTTTCTCAGCTCCGTACTTGTGTATTTATGTCAGAGATTCTTAACACTATGTATTTCACAGAACAACGTGAAATAAACACACATAAAGCGGCATACTGTCTGGAAGTAAGAATATTCCTATCTAAGTTACTCATACATGAGCAGGTACCTTCCTGAGTTTATCTTAATGCTATTCATAAGTACGAAACGCAATACATACATGCAATAGTATTGTATAGTTTAATTTTATTAAGGTTATAAAGCAATTAGTTCGTAATTCAATGATAATTAGTAGCGGAGATAATGATGATATTAATGTACGAAGTGAAGGTATTGTGGTACTTAACGAGGTTCAGTTTTTTTTGCGAAGTCATTAACAAAATCATGATTTTTTTTTTGTATTTATTTATGTAGTCACCCAAACTTCAAGCATTTAAAACTAATAATACGTAGCTTGTTAAAAAAAAAATCATAATTAACGGATTCTGGAATGTTCTTTGATTTAGGCAACAGATATCTTTAAAATCTTTGTCCCTGAAGAAAACCCGACATCGCGTTGGATTGACAGAATCTCCCATATTTTGATCTAGTATTTCAATGATTGTTACACCCAAGACCAATGTAATGTAATTAGTGTAATTGATTACTTCGGCAAGTCACACTCCAAAATATTTGCTTCCTTCGAAAAAAATTACACTTTTCTATGAATTTTAAAAATTCCTAGAAAAGTGTAATTTTCGAAGTTAAATTTTTTAAATTTCACTATTATTAATCATTGTATAATATGTAGAGCGCCGTTTTTGTGAGAAATCACCTCGAGGGCGATGTACAGTTTCTTATTAATTCTTAGGATCTATGTAAGTTTATTACTTAGAAATAGATATAGAATCTTACCTGGCAGGTCACTTCCGATAAACATACCTTAATTAGAAAGTTTATGCCTGGAGAAGATACGAATTTGCGCTTGGAGGATATTATATTTAAAACACTGTACATTTCATGATTATACATTTGTCATGTGCCCCCATCACTCTTGGTCTTAAGTTTAATACCAAAGTTGAATTAATATTTATTTTGAAAGACTTGAGAAATTAGGGACTGGAGAATTATCATGACGTCACCTTTACAAAAGCTTAAAAATAATAATTTGCTTACATTTTTTCAAAACTAGTTATTATATTATTATTAGTTATTATAGTGTCGCAGCCAGTGAGGGTGTAGGTGAAAAGTTTTCGACTTTATGGATCCGGCTGTCTGAAAAGGTGAGTTTTATGTTTAGCTCTAAATTCTGCGAAATCTGTGATCATTCTTAACTTATGTGGGAGTCCATTCCAGGATTTAGGTCCTGATACTCCAAAAGCACGCTCACCGAACTAATTAATACGTATCTGGTTTGCGCTTTGGTTTCTTCAATCTTCCGATAGCTGATGATTCTGCTGACCTGAGGGTTGATTGTCGAGAGTTAGAATTTTCTGGAATATACATTTCCGATAAGTCTAGTCTAAGATTTAGTCTCCTTCATTTGGCAGGTTTCTCGACACTGCTTTAATTTGCCTTAGTTGAAAGAACCCCGTGCTTATCGTTCTCTTCACTTGAGTTTTCAGGGGAAAATCAGCGCCCAGATTGACACCCAGTAGTCTTATACTAGGAATTAGGAACATAGCTGTGCATTTGGATATAAATAAAAAGCACATCTTGATTCTAATACTTTCTGATGTGTGATACCATGATAAGTCATAATAAGCTGAAGTGTGGCTTGTCAAAAAGTTCTCGATTCCAGTCAAAAGGACCTCGTCAACAAATATTCTCGGGTTAAGAATATCCTGACAATATTTGAAAAACTCCTACTGCCATCACAATAAGTTGAAAACACAACGTTGCTTGTGTCAATGTGAACCAAGCGTGTTGCTAACTCATCTACTGACCGGTAAAAAGTATTAAGCAAGAGAAATTTTAATGATTTATAAGTTATAATAAATTAACAAACTTAGGTGTCAAACGGCAATTTTTTTTTTTTTAAATTACAATATGATAATGATAATAGTGAATATCAATTTTATTCGGACTTGGTCCGTCATTAGGACCACAATGATAAAAGCTCTACCGCAAATCTCTTATATTAATAATTAATCATACTTAATAACAATAACTAAATCCCCGTGAAATATTTCAGAATGAAGATAACACAGTTGGTATGAAACAAAATAAGCATTATTTGTAATAACGTACGGGTTTTAAGTTCAGACGGCGCGGTGTGTATTCACAGAGATAAGGTTCTCTAAACGGTTTGATAATGCCTAAACAAATTTGCTCACTAAATAAGATTCTTCTTACGTTGTACAGTACACGGAAAACAAGATAGAGTTCATATAAGAGGGGCAAACGCTGTGCTGTCTTTGTTTCTATGTGGAACAAGAAAGACATAATTAGAAGGAACATTTCATGTTTTTCAAAGTTGAAGTCGTAGATGAATTTGAGAAAACATAGACCTTCCTGTTAAGTTGAAGGAAATTAACAAGTTATAACATACATTGATAGTGTTGCTAATTTCCTTGTGAAAGATCGAACAACAACGAAACCGAAATTAAAACGAAATTTAACATACTTTTTACAAGAATGGAATTTGTTTTGAAATAATTATCGTGAATCTGTTCTTATTCGAGTGTAGTGTTGTGCTTTTCAAAGTGACTATCATTTGTTTCTTTTGCTTTTTGGATAAAAGGTAACACAATGAGTGAAAACCAATACGACATTATTTCTATGCGAAAATCGAGTCTAAATATGTATAATAACCTGATGAATAAAAATTTGAACTCTTTAAAATCAAACAATGCTATTTTCATGGAAGTTTATAAAATCAGAAAAATACGCACGTTATTATAAAGAAGAAAAATTAATATAGACGTATTTTAGATACACCTAATAAAATCCTGTGATAAAATAAAGTGTTAAAGTGCCTTATGAATTGTTAATACTCGTCAAAAGGTAATTAAATTGAGACGCATTACTCTCCCACGCAAAGGCAAAGACTTGCATAATAATTCCTGTGGTTTTATTGGCCGATGTTGGCGAACGGAAATACCCCGCCAGAGAAGGGTTGTTGGGGTAGATGAAACGCGTACGAGTTGCGCCCTGGTAAAGCCGACGCTATAAAAACTGACGCCGCGACGCTCCGGTCGCAATAAGCTTTTTGCCGCGAACAGAAAAGCTCCGTTCCTCACAAAGGGGTTGCACTTTACTTTCAAAAAGTAAATAAGAATACAAATACTTTCTAAAGTTCGGAAGAAGTATGATCAAATGTCGATGTAAATACAGCACTTCGTAAAGTGCAAATAATTCTCCAAGTCCATCAATTTGTTCCATCTGTCCTGTGCTGAAAACTGAAATATCATTCAAGAATCCACGGAGGCTAATGTTCTGTGTCAAAATGCGTGCTGTTGTCGCGTTTCTTTTGAACTTAAATATCGCTCTTTATTTTACTACTGGCGAGGCCGCTTATCAGGTGAGTTTATTAGTTTTACACCTTACTCCTCACACCTCACACCCAGATCTCACATCTTACACCTCACACATCCCATCTCAAATCTCACACCTTACACCTCAAACATCATACCTCATATACCGCACCTCATACTTCATACATCACAAACCTCACAACTCCCACCTCAAACCTCATACCTCACACCTTATACCTCACATCTCACACCCCACATCTCACCCCTAACCTCATACCTCACACCTCATACCTCACAACTCATACCTCACATCTTACACCTCATACCTCACTTGTCACACCCTATTTCTTACACCTCACACCCACACACTTCACAACGCACACCCCACAACTCACACCTCACACCCACACCTCACAATCCTCACACGTCAAACTTCACACCTTATACCTCTCACTTTACACTTTAAGCCTTATGCCTTACACTTTACACCTCACTACTTATATCATACACATTACAACATACACCTCACTCCTTACATCTTACTCCTTACACTTTATACCTTACTTTTTACACCTCACATCTTACACCTTACTACTTATAGTTTGTTTACAAAGTTTACACCTTACGCCTTACAGCACCTCACGCTTTTTACCTTGCATCTTACACATTACGTCTTACAGCTCACAGCTTACACCTCGCACTTTACATTTTACACCTTACTACATACAGCCTTACATCTTAAACCTTACATCTTTAACCTTACACGCTTGCATCTTACACTTTACGCCTTACGGATTTGAACCTTGCAACTTACACCTTACAGAGAGCTTGTGGTAAATTATTTTATTTCCAAAACGTGTCATTAAGATAAAGAAGTGATCCCACATAGACCAACTTATCTCTATGCCTTTAATTTGCATTAAGTTAAGACATACTCTAGTATTAAATATTGTTATCTTCATGTGAAAATATAATAATAATAAACATTCCCATGATTTCCATCTCACTATTTTATGACAGATTTTTCGTTCACGTGAATTATGTTTATTGAACTAATGATCATAGCATGTTAGAATAAAAGATTTAGTGTTAAAATACTTGCTACGCTGTAATAGTTGAAGCAATATTACCGGGAATAGCTTTTAACATATGTGAGTTTACTAAATAATTAAATCTTTGGAAATAATTATACTCTGAAAATTTTTTTTTCAATGAGTGTGTTAACATTATTATTTGAATTTGTGTATTTTTCATGTGATTTATGAGCCATTTCGACGTAAAAATGTAAAGAGACAATATTTTGAATTGTAAAAGATTTTAAAATCGTAATTGTAATTGGCTAAAGTTGTTAAATATTTTAGCTCATGTCTTTGTTATAAACCACTTTATTTAAATTAAGTGATTATTTAAATTATTAAAAATAACAACATATTTCGAATCCAGATCTTTGTCATGTTAAAATAAGAATAACACAATATTTTTTTTTTTTTATTTCGACGAAGAAATCATTTGTTTAAAAACATGTTGATAATTTTGATTACATAAGTGTTATACGAAGTGATTCGTTTTTGATTAATTAAAATGACGAAGGAAGTCTTTATTTTAATTGAATTGAATAGTCTACGGGTTTCGGAAGTACGCCTCCATCTTCGAGCTGATTTTCCGCGTTTTTGCTTTGATGGTGGAAAATACTTCCGTAATCTGTGAACTATTAAAATAATGTGGTTTATGCCAAAAATTATGTTTTTAAATATGTTGTGTTGATTAATTAATATAAAAAATGCAATTAGGTCTATTTAGGTCGTAGACAGTTTTTTTAGTTAAATGGAATATTGAAACCTCAATTGATATGAATATTTTTCAAAGTGTTACCGAATTAAACAGAAACAATATTTTAATTGAACTAAAAAATTATATTATAAGGGCATCCATTGTCTAATGTTTTACGAATTTTACTTCATCGGGAGGTTGAAGGTTCGATTCACTCCGTGTAAAATAAATATAAATATACATTTTTTTAATATTAATAATTCAAATACAAATATAATAAATTACAAATACATTTTATACACTAATTAATTATATAATGTATATGTTTGATGTACCCCCATAAATAGGCAGGGCTTGTGTGTATGGGGGGGGTGTTATTGTATAGTTTTTATTTGATATGATTTAGTTCAGGTTTTGAGTATGATAAAATAAAATAAATACAACCAAAAACTAATATCTGGTAGATGTGATTTTTGTATTGCATTTTCTTACAACTAAAATGTATTTTCAGCTATTGGAAAAATCATGAATAAACATTTAAAATTCGTTTAGATTGGCTTTTGAAGAAAAAATATAATTTTTCCATCTTATTATTAGAAAATCGTTCTACTAAAAATCGTATATTCCCGCTACGATAGATATAAAAAATAAAATTTTCGTTTCCAATTCATTTTTTATATCAATTTACGGAGTGTAAAATGAGGTTTTTTGTTCGAGACATTATAGCGTAAAGTTTATGGTGCAAAAATGACGTTGGTTTAGCAAAGTGGTTTATGATTTTTTGTTCACGATGATTTTGAGAAGACTTGGAAAGCCAAAAAGGCACTCTAAACAAATTCAATATTCCCTTGGTAGATTCCGTTGGTTCATTAGGTTGGTATATTCCCTTAGGTAATCCGTTTTGATATACGTAAATGACATTTGAATTTGACTAAAATTTTCTATGAATTTCGGTAGCAAATCATTTTGCAATTTACTTATATTGAATATGTTTTCATTACCATTACTCCTTTTAATGTAAAATTTTAAACAAGTATTCATGTTAATTGTTATGAAATAATTATGAATTACATTACATTTGTAAATTAAATAAGCGTTCGGTTAATGAATTGCTCTCAAATTTAGGAAAATAAATTGAATGTAACTAAAACAAAGTAATTATTATGTATTTTTGAGTAGCTTATAGCCACATTCTTTACAAGAAGAATTAATATAATAGCCAGATGAGGTTAAAAGTGGCAACATTTTTATAAAAAATACAAACTTTTTAATAATCAAATGAAAATAAAAAACATGATTTAAATAATGTCATTATTTAATTGATAAAAAAACAGTTTACTTAAAAACAAGTTCTGCTATTTAATTATTATTTTGCGTGACAATATGGAAGTTGAGTGGAAAATATTTTTACTTATAAAAAATATGTTAATGTAGATGACATGCAAACTTAAATACCAGTATTTTTTTTTTTAAAGTTCGTTTTCATAATAAAATTAATTCTACAAGTTTGAATTTCATTAAGCCCGCGAGAACGCCGGCTAGAGTATAATACCGTGCCGGAGAGTTCGCGACGTCACCCGGTCTCAGATTGTGTGAAATATATGGTAAAATATTTACAAAACCGTTTCACGCTTAATATGGACGAAAAAATAAATTTAAAAAAGTTGTAGTAGTTAGATATTAACTAGTGCTAATCAATTCATTTAGCGGAATTTCGAAAAAAGTGCATTTAATTTTTAAATTTAAAAACACGAAATGTAATTTTTCACGGACCGCTATGTTAGGAACTGTTGCAAGTTTCGTTGTAGAATTAATTTAATTATGTAAACGAACTTTAAAAAAAAAACACTATTTAAGTTTGCATGTGAACATTGATAAAATTTTTTTTTAAAAAAAGTACTCAACTTCCTTATTGTTTCGTTTTCTAAATGCATTATCATACTGTGTTTAAGTCGCTTACTGACGATATGTTTATATTATTTCTATATAGGTACTGACAATGAAAAACTTATTGCTTTTATTTTTATTACCTTTGTCCTTATTGATTTTTGAGTAAAATCTTGGAAATTATTAATGGTTATTAGTGATATTACCCTAAAAAGTTTCCCCTACTACTGTATCGTTAAATTAGGTATTTCAAAATGATGACTCAGGGATTTCTTTTTACCAGTATAATTAAGCATTTTTATGGTCTCTAATAAATGAAATTGGCTTAAAATATCTAAGAGTGGCTAGCGAATAATTTTTTTAATTCATTTATCAAACTAGCCTTCGAATTATTATAATTTTTATTAAATTCCACCGCACTAAAATATTGAATTTACGGCCTTTATTTTGTGTGTGTTGGCTTATTATTATCACTGAGTGAATGATTTTTATCTAGTAGATGTTTGGAAAATTGTGACTGCATTTTATTATTATTTTTAAACTATCTATTAAAGGACCGGCTAGTTTGTCCAACATAAACAGCGAAATAACCGTCACGCGTAATAATAACTACTTAGCAGAATTAGTTTATAAGTAAACTGTTTTTGTTAATTAAATAAAAGTATTATTGAATACATAAAAGAAACAAAAAAATTAAATGGAGTCCTAAAAAAACTTGATAACAATAAATTATTAACATGTTTCAAAATCAACGGTTTCTTCATCAGGATACAAAATTTACTGAAAATCAATACATGTAACAACAGACAAATAAGTAAAGACAAAATAGTTCTTATTAACAAAATACATTTTATGATGTCATTAATATTTCTTTATTCTGCTTTCTTCACTACAATTGATACCCAATATTCTGGATTTTTTTCATTTTCGCTCCTAAAGAAATTCAGTGGTTTGAAGTTGAAGAATCGTCAAGCCAATTTTGAAATTCTGATCGAACAAGATCATAATAATATGGAACCGGGAACTAACCACCCTGCCGAGTTCTTGAATATACTCTCTTGTAGTACAAGCAGTGCGATGGATTTCTCTCCAAAAACGACGCAAATGTTTCTAGCGACCACCGAAACCTTAATTTAAGCCTTCAATCAACACAAACTTTCTAGGAAATGATAATTTAAAATATGAAAACAATCTAAATGCGTCGTAACAAGTAAATAAGTATGTCAAAAAAATCTTTCCAATGCACTGTATTTTATTGCCTCATTTATAAGACAATACAATTTATGTTGACCGCCAGCCCAACGTTTAGGTTAAGTGCGTAAAATGTAAGCAGACCTATTCTGACTCTCTAAAAATAACCCAACTCAGTTTGTAAAATATATATTAAAAAATAATACTCCTTAATAATAAAATAATACTCGTAATTAAAAAAAAAATAATGCGAGTGTATTATACAAAAAAGCCACATAACATATAAAAGCCAGGTGTTTGAGCAGTTATTGATTAGAAATGTTGATCTATTTAAACATTAAAATTCCCAAACTGTATCTTATAAAATATATAATTTTTTAAATTCCCTACATGTTTTAAAGGTTTCGTTTAGTTTATAACTATTATTTCCGATTGCGAGTTTGAAGCACGTGCAAATTTTTCAATCTCAATAAAATTCAAAATTCTCAACAAACTCCTACCGACCTCAACGAATTTGATCAAATTATTGCCAGGTTAAAATTGCAGAATATTCATAATTTTTTTAACCTGACTAATAAAAGATTGAATTAAATTAAACAAATAACTTTGTATTAAACCACTATTATATAATCACAATTACCTACATGTTTCAAAACTGATGGTTTCTTCGTCAGTGTAGTAATGCCATTAAATAACAAAAGAAACAAACAAGTATAGACTAAAAAGAATTTAAAGAAATAATAAAAGATTGTTGTAAAACTAATAAATCATCGTTAGTGAGGAAGGATGAAAAAACAAAATAATACCATTTAAAATAGAAAAAGGATATCAAATAACGGAAGAAAGAGGGAATACCAAACCTGATGAAAATGGAGAGGAAAGGTGATTAGGTTCTGGCCCTTTACAAATTAAGACATTATTTTCTCGTAAACAAGAAGATAATTCAACAATTCCTAACACGTGGAACGTGGAATCAATAAAGGTGTATTGCTAGTACCTACCATGTAGCGCAAATATGGAAACTCACCAACATACTCAGCTCCATACGAGTATAAGTATGCCAACAAGATGGTCACACAAACAACCCTGGGAAAAGGCAGGTTATGTATTGTCTGGCCGTTCTATTCATCGCAAGAAAAAATATTTGCCATTATTTGGATGTGTGTTGTTTTTACTGAAATTATTTTTGGAACAAATAATAGTAAAGCGATAAATGTTTCGCGGTAAATTGTGATCGGTGAATTTACCGAACTCCAATTCCTCGCAACGCAGAAAAACTAATAATTAATAAGACAAAGGTAGGCGAAATTGTTGTCACAATCCCCTCGCGGTCTCGGGTAAGAATGCAGGGTATTTGGAACGACGGTTGGCAGATGGAATTCAAGCATTGTACAACAGTGTCATTGGTTGGGAAAAAGAAACAAAGGACACCCACAATTGAGTGAAATGCGCCAGGAATCTTCAAATGAAAGACATGCCAGAAAGGCCTACGTTCCCAGCCAAAAAATTTGTGGCATATTCAAGAAGAATACGAATATAACAACTATTTTGTATTCACAACAAGTTTCCGAGAGGAAAAGTTTTCTTTTTAATCTCTTCCTTTTCCTCTTCCTGTAGGGAAATGAAAATATGTGCAAGCGTCGTTCGTGGGAAATGCATCACTAGCAGAACTTATAGAGACCGTTATACTTATACCGGAGCTGTCGGAGTAACGTTGGAAGATTTTACTCCAAGTGTTTTATAATTGACAAACACACTTTCTAAAATTTACTCCAAAAAAGATCTACCTCAATAATTAGTTAAACCCTTAAAAAAATTGGCGTATTTTGTCAGAGGCTAAAAATATTCCCGCTTTGCAATAAAATCCAAATAAATGGAACATTTGTTAACGTATTCGAAAACTCTCTCTCGTCTCCTGTGATTAAATGGGTTAAGAGGGTATTACCAGAAAATACCGGAAATTAGTCATTTTTAAATCAAATTCTGGGCGTGTTGATTCTTTTTTACAAAAAAAAACATAATTGATTTTAAAAGATTGTTATTTTATCTGGTATACGCAGTTTTAAAATTTCAAAAAACTAAGTTTATTTTTAATATACTAAGGTTATACCGTTGGTGGTTGGCAGATTTATTCAATTTTCAAACGATAGATCCTATTAAACAACACACATTTCAAATCATATAATCATACAACAACATAAATCAATACATAATCTAGTAATCACAGTTTTAAGAAATTTAATTTTAGTTAAATTAAAATCATTAAAAAATAAATCCGAGAACGTGTTTTGTGATAAAAATACCTCAGTTTTTCTATTTATTTAAAGTCTTACAAACTAAAATATTTCAAATTTTTTACACACTTATTTTGTTTAGACATTATTAAAAATCATAAATACTTATGATCAAAAAATACTTACAAGAAGTATACGATATTTAATAATTTATCGTCATGCGTTTTGAGCATTTTTATTGCTTACTTGAATATAGGTATATATTAAAGCAAGTTTTGAATGAAATAAATCGATATTAAATTTTTAATTTAAAAAATTTGATACGTGGAATAATCGACATTTTTTATTGGGACCTTCCTGTAGAGTTGCAAGTTTTTTAAAACTTTTATTTTCAGCCGCCGGTCAATCGCTCTTAAAACGTTTGGTTTGATCTCATACACATATTTCAGCTATCAGCAAAATGCCAGCAATCATATTTTATACATGTTTTTATTACTATATTATCAATTATGTTTATATTTTGTACCTACAAATAAATTTCTTTAAAAAAAAATCTCGAACGGATTTCAAACCTAGTAGTTCTGCAAATAGTAGACTGCACCCAAAGAAGTATATTTCTAATTTAATTAATAAATATAAATATTTCTTCTGAAATCATGCCTATAAACCGTATACTATTTTAGGCAATGTTTTTTTAACGGAATTGTATAATTTGTCTAAAAAAACATCACCAACTCAATAAGAACTCTATTTTCAAACTTTCTCCAGGCAGGAAGTTACCATAATATTGAAAAGCTCAGTCAAAATTAGCCACCTGATCAAAGTTAGCCGTTGGTCAAAGTAAGGCTTGCTTAAATAATTAAGTGAATACAGCACATGCAGAATTAGAGACCTGAAACAGAAGGTACAAACAAATTTACATACAGATTAAATGCTAAATGGTCGAGTTAAAATAGGACTTTGTTACATTGAGTCAATAAAAACATTATATTTAACAACTGCGCCTGGTTTCAGAGTGAAAGAATTGTTTTAGGATTATTGGGAGACATCAGAAGCATCCGGACAAAAATAATTGCATGAAATTAAAGAGTTTTTAATGAAACAAATATAATCTCAATTATCGTCATGTTTCGAAACCGAAAGTTTCTTCGTCGGGATAATAAGAACATGTAACATAAACATTTTTCATTTTCTTAATATCCTGACGAAGAAACCTTCGGTTTGAAACATGTCGATAATTGTGATTATGTAAGTGCTGTACTCAAACTTATTTGTTTCATTTAATAAAAATGATGTCACAAAGTTATTGAAGATGATATAGCTTTTTTCGTTGTTTGTTTTTGGGGTGTTATGCCGTGTTGTGCTACCTCCTTCTTTAGCCGACGTTTCGGACAGCGTTGCAGTGTCCATCATCAGGGCAGATCCGGCAGATCCGTCGATGTCGGATGCCGGATCTGCCCTGATGATGGACACTGCAACGCTGTCCGAAACGTCGGCTAAAGAAGGAGGTAGCACAACACGGCATAACACCCCAAAAACAAACAACGAAAATGCTTTTGGCCGTGAAAATCTAAAAACGTATCTGATATAGCTTTGTTTATTAGCCAGATCTGAACAGCCAGGAACTTCTTGATTTTCCACCCCCTCCCCTCAAGCATATGGGAATACCATAGTTTCATTATTATCAAGAAATTATTCTAGAAATTTACAATAATCATGTTCAGCCAGATTTAGTACAGTTATTAAAATGGTGGTAGGTATTTTCTACAATCATAAAGTTAAGTGCAATTATTATCCATGTTTTCTACATTATACAGGCACTTATCGCAATGAAAGGCTTTGTGCTTTGATTTGATGCTAGCTTTTACAGCTTATTGTGTTCTTTAATAGCAAATCTCTTCTGATGAGAAATGAAGGCGGATTATTGAATGAATATTAAGGCCTTAGCACGGGTAAGCCCCCCAGTAAGGCCATCATTACAGGATTGTAATATAAAATGTAAAATGTTGTACCAACAAAAAAAATTTAACTTAAATGCAATACATAAACAAAAAAAACATCTCAAAATTTATTTTACATTTTTTCTACGATTTTTGAAGAGCTATTTTTATAGATCATCATCATCCATCATTATATATTTTATGTTAATAAATTTATTTTTACCAAATTATCATTATAATGACATTATTTTTTATTGATAAACTAATGTTTAAGTTAAGATTTTTATGCATAGCACAAAGGGTAACAATTATTATAAGCAATAATTATCAGTTTGAAACACTCATCCACATTAAAAAATCTTCCGAGAAAAGATACATGCCGCCGACGGGACTCGAAACCGTATCCTTCTGATGTCAGGTCAAGCACTCTAATCCACTTAGTTATGGCGGTTACCTCTTATCCGCCAAATGATTCAATATATACCAGTGTTTCATTCAACAACTACCGCTTATTACATTTTTTTCACCTGCAAAAACCAACTTTATTTTTATACGAGAAAGGTATTGTAAGTGCTAAATTTCCCTCTATCTTTTCTCGGAAAATTTTTCAATGTGGATAAATGTTTAAGGCTCATAATTATTGCTTATAATAATAATATGACAATCCTATACAAGGAATTTATAACTAGATTATCAAGAAACTTCAATAATATTACATTAAACTGTGATATTTTGCCTCTGTCAGAAGTGAACTTGAGTATTATTCTCCCGCCTGGAACCAAAATTACAAAATTCATGTAGGTACAAGCTAATTAAAGATTACAAAATATTTTTTATGCATTTCTTGTTTTAAAATAGACATCTCAGAAATGCTGAATTTCAACAGAAGGATTTTCAATGACTTTCTATTTAAAATTCAAAATAATGCATTCGATAGTCTAGAATAGTTTGCTTTGTTAAGATTTCGAATTTGATTACTTAAAACTAGAACTCGGGATATTTTTCAGTCCAGAAATTCTGGAACTAACTACCATATTAATGTAGGTACTCTTCATTCTCTAGAAATCTGATGGTGGGAAATACACATCTTCAATTTATACCTAAATAAATACAAAATTTTGTTCCGGGGATGGTTCAGTTATGCATAAAAAAAAAATGATCTATATAATTTTCATAGATCTTTTAGGGTTTAACTTATCAAAAGTAACAATTGGCGATCCCTTAATGAGTTTTGATAACTCATGGAAATGCAACTTCGTTGTATGTTTTTATTTAATAAAAAAAATATATATATATTCGTATTTAAAATCCCCTAAAGAGGTCGCAAATAATTTAAAGATAATAATAATTAGAGTAGAAGATATTATCAGACAGTCATACATTGTCAGTCTCTGTGGTCGAGGAGTAAGTCGAAGGCCGTGGGTTCGAACCCGGCTTGAGCAAATACATTTTATTTGTTTAATTAATTAAGGAAGAGGGGGATAAAGAGCGGTGGAGGTTTATTAGAATTAGGAATAACAAAGTCATTACAAGGGAAAGACCGGTTAAGTGAGGAAAAATTTAAAAAAAGGACTTACATATTTTGTTCTTATTCACTATAATTGTTTTGAAATGAACTATTTTTCCTATTTCCAAAATATCAAAATTATTGCCTTGCCTGCAACTCGCATGACTTATTTTTTACCCAATGTTTAACTTAAAAGTATGATCATTTTTCAAAAACTCGGGGACTCGGTATCTCTATTGCCATTCAGAGCTCTGAGATGTTCTTTAACTATATTATCAAAGATTCTAATAGAAATACTTATGTAAAAAGGAATTGAAATTAGTTCTGGGTTCAATTCTAGATGTGACCGTATCTTTTTCTGTTTCAAATTTTCGATTGAGAATCGCTAGTCTTCATTATTTAAATATAACAACATGAGGTTTTATTCAAAAATAAAATATAAATAAATATCCCAGACTAGCAGAAAAGTCATTAGACGTCACATATTAGAGAAAAATAAATAAATTTATCCAAGATTGTATTTAGATAGCACTTAGTTTGAGATGAATCTTGCAATCATACATAAGGATCTCACTCAATAATAATATGCATTAAGAAAATGTTGTTCTTAGTCGAAGTTATGATACAGTTAAATACGACCGAATCGAAAGGGGATAGTTAGGGTGGTTAGCGCAGTGGCCGGGAAAGCCGAAGGTCCTGGGTTCGAATCCCAGGTGTATCCGTATCTTTTTCTGATTTTGCTGTTTTAGGTTTTCGATTGAGTTTCACTAGTATTATCTTCATTAATAAAAATAAAACTTATTTCAATTTTCCCGATCATAGCTAAACTTTTTGACGTATTAAAAAAAAATAAACGCTGAACTAAAATTCCCTCACCAAACACAAGAGCCTCGTCTCTTTATAGTGAGGAAAAGCTATTCTTATCTACTATTTTAACACTGCATAACATGTAAAAGTTGTGTATTTATTGTAAAAAAAACCTATTAATATTAAATAAATAAAAAATTGTGTTGTATCTATCGTATTATTCGATTTTTTTTCTAATATTTGATAACAAAAAATAATATTATTTTTCATTATTTGTCATTCGACATCGTAAAAGTGGTTAAATTAATCATGGCAGTCAGAAGTTTTGGGTCATTTATTTTTAAATTTTTTTTTTAGAGAATACCTCACAAGAGTCCCAACTGCTCCCATCTGGAGCCAGTGAGACTATGGAATCCTTAATTGGGGTATGTTGTAAGGCTGAAGGTAAGTGGGGAAGAGGAAGGAGATGGGGAAGAGGAAGGTGGGGAAGTACCTGGCTATTCAGATGTAGTCACTAAACACAGCTAAAGCCATTATGAAGCAACGTTTCAATTCTGAATGGTGGTCTTACACGAGGGCGATACTGAGATTAAATTGTGAAATAACACAAATTAATCAAATAAAATTTATTTGCGCACGCCGGGTTCGATCCCGCGACCTTCCGGTTGGGAGTCAAGTGTCTTACCACTCGACCACGGAAGAGTGGTAAGACAATTAATAGTAAATTTAAAACATTGTTTAAGTTGGTGCTCCATAGAAATTATTTTTGTGAGAATAATATGATTCCGCATGACCGAAGACGAAATACAAACTTCATCGAGATGCAAAAGATATTTAAAGTTTTGGAGGAAGAAATAAGTTTTTATCAAAACAAACAGAACATCTAATTATTCTAAACTCGTACTTCTCAGGAAATCGAATAAATTTCGCTGCGTTTTATGCGAGTTCTCGAATAATTGCGAAAAGAAAGTATTATTTGTTTAGTTGGCGTATACCTAATTAAGTAGTTTTCTTTTGTGAGAAACGTTTAGAAGTTTCACATTCTAAGCGCTTTCCAAGGAGATAAAATAAAATAGTTTCTTTAGAGCGTGAACGAGTTTTGTTAAAATATTCCCTGGGATAGAAGTAACTGTTAACTAAATAAGTTATCGTATTTAACTAAATAAGTTGTATATTTAGTTTCTGAAGTGCTTTTATTAAAGAAAAAAAAACAAAGGAAATAAAGTCGAATTACGAACCCAGTTTATCGTCAGTGTAAGCGCCTCCGCCCACTGAGGCAACTGAAAACTATCAACTGCCAACTGTCTTTGTATGACAATGTAATGGCCAGCACACTTCACAATCACACAAAACCCCGTTGTCAATGGTAACGCAAGCGGTGACTCGCGACTGTCACTGCTGATTGCCCTGGGCGGCCGTTGCTAGTTGCCAGCTGTCAGCTAAACCAGCTAAACCGGTCGTAAACCGGCTGTTTTCTCTGTCTTGATTGGTCAAAAAGCTTGTTTAACCATAGACAAAGAACAATCAGCTGACAGCTGGCAACTAGCAGTGGCCGCCCAGGGCAATCAGCAGTGACAGTCGCGAGTCAACGCTTGCGTTACCATTGATAACGGGGTTTTGTGTGATTGTGAAGTGTGCGGGCCATCACATTGTCATACAAAGACAGTTGGCAGTTGAGAGTTTTCAGTTGCCTCAGTGGGCGGAGGCGCTTAAGCCTAGTTAATACTTAAAATTTAAATGATAAATGAAATCTAAGTACTCATAATAACTAACATTATGGTAGGGATAGACACAAAGCTCACATCAAAAGATACTCTGTTATCAAGTGTCTTTTCTACCGATATACTACGTTATAAAAGATTTCATCCTACGGCACGAGAGGGGGTCAGTTGAATTCGGAAGCAGTCGAGGTCGAGTCGAAAATATCATTTCTTTGTACTGGATATGTCAATTTGCCGGCGCTCCGTGACACTCCGTGTATTAAAAATGACTTTTAAAAATGAATTTTCAACTTTACGATTACAAATAGCGAAAATTCGAACCGTGCTTTAAGAGTGTATTTGCAAAGGATACCGGAAATTAGTCCTTTTTAAATCAAATTCTAGAAGTATTGACTCTTTTTTACAAAAAAAAAACAAATTGATTTTAAAAGATTGTTATTTTATCTGGTACACGCAGTTTTAAAATTTTGAAAAACTAAGCGTATTTTTAAGATACTATGGTTATACCGTTGGTCGTTGGCAGATTTGTTCAATTTTCAAACGACGATATTCTAATAAACAACACAAATTTCAAATCATATAATCATACAAAAAAATATATCAATACATAATCTAGTAAAGACATTTTTCAGAATTTTAATTTTAGTTAATTAAAACCATTAAAAATTAATCCGAGAACGTGTTTTGTGCCAAAAATACCTCATATTTTCTATTTATTTAAGGTCTTACAAACTAAAATATTTCATATTTTTTTTACACACCTCTTTTGTTTAGACATTATTGAAAAATCATGTAAACTTATGATCAAAAAATACTTACAAGTAGTACTCGATATTTAATAATTTATCATTTTGCTTTTTAGCATTTTTATTGGTTACTTGAATGTAGGTATGTATATATTAAAGCAAGTTTTTAATGAAATAAATCGATATTAAATGTTTAATTTTATAAAATTGATTCGGGGAATAATCGATATTTCTCATTGGAACCTCCCTGTGCAGTTGCAAGCATTTTTAAACTTTTATTCTCAGCCGCTGGTCAATCACTCTTAAACACATCATCTTTTTACGGCTAGCGGGTCTGTATGGGATTGTATAGCGACCGCTATTGTGTTATAAGTATCTTTTTGATGTGAACTTCGCGTTTGTCGCCCCTTTTAAAGATGTAAAAAATAAAAAAAGTGTCCATGATAAAATAGTAAAAACTAGTGTTAATTTATTAAATGAAAAATAGACAATATATAATACATGGCATCTTACATTATTGCCACAAGTATTTTTTATATTGACAGATTTTTTTTATTCTTAGCTCATTAACGGAGACGGTGTTACGAGCTGAACTTATTGCGTACATATAAACTCTAACGGAAAACTCTGGGCAAATGTTGGAAAGTTTTTGTGCTTCTGATTAACTCGTTATTTGTGCTTACGAAAATAAAATATCCGATGACGAATAAAAAAATTCTTCTCACATTTAATCTTACTCAACATTATGCGTTACTTATTTAAATTGTTTCACTAAGAGAAACAGAGTTGGGTTTTATGTGTAGAATATTATCGAAAAAATGCGGTTCAGGAGAAAAATAATGGAAACAGGGGTTGGAGTTTGTGAATAGAAAGAGGCATTAGATTTATTAGAGGTTAGAGTTGTGTATTGTGAACTTGCTGTTTGATAATAAAATGAATACATTTTATTATCAAACAGCAAACCTTACCCCATGAAGCCGGGTTCATTAAGGTAAGATTTATCTAAGTCTTGGCGGCGGATGATCTAGACACACTGAACCCCAGATTCCTACCCAACACTCATACCTTTTCCTTTCCAGAACTTCATCTCCTTCCTTTCCTTAAAAATACCCTCCACACAGCATCCCCAAAGATGACATATGCCCTGAGGGAAATTCTTTTACCCAGGGCCTCCTGTGTGGACCTAATGTAAAAAAAAATAAATTAAGTAGCAAATATTTTCGAGTAATTAATGAAATTTTAACATTTATGGGAAAAAAAAATAAGGACGGATTGTTGAGATACTCATCAAATTTTAAAGTTAATATTCAAGTTCTGTGAAAGTTCGATTCAAGTTCTGTTGCTATCCATATACTGTGGAACAACGGACCCATGATTAAATAATAACAAAACTTAAATGGAACAATCACACTACTTGAATTTTTACTATGAAATTTAATTGGATTGTTTACATTCTGTGACATAACCGATCCTTCGAGTTTTATTATGTAATTTTACTCTGTCATTCTAATTTAAAATGTAGTCATTCTGACTGATGAAGGATTCAAGTGAAAACCTTAACTTCAGAGATACTTAATGAGATAACAAAATAAATAGGTTATTTTGCGAAAAGTTACACGGTTTTGTATATCTGCCATTAAATATTTTAAGACACTTCAATGTAGACATCCAGGTTGAACCACTGCCAAAGACATAGAAAGGTAAATAATATATAATTATCACTGAAAAATTGTGCTGTGGGCGTGTCCGTGTGCTTGAAGTAAGTTCATTTTTTCCCAACTTCTTGTGAAATTGATCGTACATTTTCAAATATCGAATTTCTTTCTTGAACATATAATAAATTTCGTTAGCATCTATGTAGAGTAGAAATGTACCTTTAGACCGGTGACCCGACAGAAAATCCCCCGACAGTTGGCCCACAGAAATTATAATTAAAATTATAATTTTTGTGCACTATTTACCATTTTTACACATAAAATCGACTTTAAAAATATCTTTAAAAATAAGTTTGTATGGATATTAAATGAATTTATTTCCAGTGTCAATTATTGTACTTATAAGCTGGTGTATAAGTATATCATAAGTAATTTTATCCTTAATGCATTTGAATAAAAATATACTTTTGTTATTAGGCGGTATATCCTTTCTGCACACCCCTTATGGACACTTAGTTAAATTCTGTTTAAGCAGGTATACCGTATTAATTAGGCTTTAACAATTTAACAATGTAACGATTTCTAGACATTTATTTTTAAGAGTTTTAATTTCCATGTATCATTTTACTTACATTTTTATTTATCTGCTACCGGTTTTGACACATCATTAGCAAATTTACACGGAAAAAAATGTTATTCTAAAATACGATCATTTTATTCGTAAAAACGGTTAAAAACGGGACTGAAGTTCTTACGAACAAATTAACAGGTTTTCAATGTTTATTGGCGGGAAATGTAAGAATAATTTGTTGGTTTACGTACGAAATTACGTATGCCAACAAATCATTCTTACATTTTCCCGCCAATAAACATTGAAACACTGTTAATTTGTTCGTAAGAAGTTCAGTCCCGTTTTTAACTGTTGGGAATCGTTTTTAAACACCGGGCATCAAAACAACATTTAAAATAAATATATATGTATAAATAAATAAATAAATATTTTTGCACTTGTAACGACTTTATACTAACTGTCTTTAGAATATAAATTCTCTTATACAAAATTATACAATTTTAAATTACATTCCTAGTCAACTCCTGGAAAATGTATGACTTTGGCAGTGCCCATACCTTGCATGAATGATTTTCTTAAAATAGCCGGCAGTTATAATGGAGAAAACAGATTATATTTTAACGAATAATCTTTTCTTTGATGCGCACATAAAGGATAAATCTAATTAGCATTTTGTCGACTTTGTCAGCTATTTCCGAAGTTTAATCTGTATGAGTTAAGTTGTAATTTGTAGCGGGTTCATGGATTTTAATCGCATTAAATGGTGAGCTACTTCTGTTAACTGTCTTTCGAGATATTTAAATTAATGATAAAATCTTTTCCCTCCCAACGACTCGTAATTAAAGATGGTAAAGTTATAACAATTGTCACTTCCCATCGAAGATGTTTTAATTATCCGTATCTCTTGAGAATCGTTTTTAAATAAATTTGTAAAAATCATGCGATGTTTTGTTGATGGTTCCTTTTCGCTTATTTTTAGTATTTAGTCGAACAAAAGTTTCACGCAAAAACAGGACAAATGATTTTATTGGAATCTGTAACATTATATTCAATTAGATTCTAAGTTAGTTACAACCATAATTGTTTTTTATTTTTTATATTAACAGAGGTCCGGAGGCAAATAATTTCCCTCAGGGCCTATGTCATCTTTAAAGATGCTGCGTGGAGGGTCTTTTTGAGGAGAGGAAGGAGTGAATATGGGTCTCTTCAAGACTTAGGTCTTTTTCTCCCAGCGTTTTCTTTTCCCATGTGTCCCCGTGCCCGCCCCATTTCCCCTCCCGCGTTCCCCTCCTCAACCCCATGTTCACCTTCCACCGCCTTTATTTGTTCCCCTGCCCTTCCCGGATAAATTATATGAAATACAGACTCTATATATTTTTATACAACTTTCATATCAGCATCCTATACAGCTCACCATTATATACAGAAACCTTGGCGGGCGTATGCACAACAAATCACCAAAGTTTGATCACAATCGATGAACGGTATACGAAGTAATAAAGGACAAACAAAGAAACACAAAGTTTGTATAGATTATTGTTTATTAATAACAATAATATTTTATTTCTATTCAAGGAATTCCACTGCATTGAGTAATTGCATATAAAACATTGCTATGAAAACAAAAAGAAAGAAACATTACTACCTGTGTACCTATCTGCATCTTCGCTTAAACAATATCATGTTCATTATTCCATCAAACGACATAATATACATGTTATACATATATGTGGTTCATTAAAACAACGCCTTTGTCTTATCGCGAACCGCCAACTGCCGACAATATCATATTTCAATATTCGTTTTGTTAATTAAAAATAGCTGAGAAAGGAATAACTTTAGATCGTGGTAGAGAGTTAAAATTCCCAGAATTAACATTTAGAAACCAGCTAATTTTGAGCTGAGTATCTTTCCCATGGTAAAAAAATATTTCTCACTAGAAGCGAATAAAATAACTTTGATTCATCTTTGATATTGACCGATTCAGCTAATTGTCAATTATTACCCAGCGAACGAAAATCTAGTTTCCCAGGACAAAGCAAGTAATACAAAAATATTGGTTTAGAAATTGTGTTGATATACTAACAATAAAAAGCCCCGTATAGGAGTATTTCTTATATTTACACAATACTTTCTCCCTTGTTTGATGTCAAATGAGCGATATAAAACCAAAACCGCCACTATCCACACTTCGTTCATTTCAACCTTACAATTGGTAAGTTTGGTAAGTTTGTAAGTATTGTTTTCCACAGGCAGACTTTATATGGGCTTCTTTTAATAATTATAAGGTCCTTATGACAATACTGTTTATTTATAATTATACTTTTTTTTTTTTTTACATTAGGTCCACACAGGAGGCCCTGAGGAAAATAATTTTCCTCAGGGCCTATGTCATCTTTGGGGATGCTGTGTGGAGGGTATTTTTAAGGAAAGGAAGGAGAGGAAGTTCTGGGAAGGAAAAAGGTATGGGGGTTGGGTAGGAATCTGGGGTTCAGTGTGTCTAGATCATCCGCCGCCAAGACATAGACAATGAACCCCATGAACCCGGGCACCCCTGCTAAGTCACCAAACGTAGCGAACCACTTGGGGTGACCTATGGCAGAGGTGTTGGTTATCCAATAAATGGTTCCCGGGGCATCGGTACCAATTCCCGCCTCCCAAATTGTTTACAACTTGTTTACAATAATATATTGACTAGGTCTGTGCGACCTGCTTCAACTAACTAGGAAGTATATCGACCGCTAGAGCTACCCCTAACCTCCCGCCATCTGACGAAAACTGGCGTAGGCTTTATGCTTACTGCCATCTACTACATCTACTACCTACACTGCACTGAACCTACATACCAATAACACTACAATTAGTAATCTATATCTCACTCTATACACCATACAGCAGCCAAAACAATGCAAAAACGCCTCTAAGCCATTAAAAATCTGCTTAACCCTTAAAAAAATGGCGTATTTTGTCAGAGGCTGAAAATATTCCCGCTTTGCAATAAAATCCAAATAAATGGAACATTTGTTAACGTATTCAAAAACTAATAACTGTTTTTGAAAGGTGATGAAATAGGCTTTCAAATTTATATATTAAAAAATACCATGTATTTTTTTAAATAATTTTTTTTTTGCGAAAACTTTAAAAAGTGTTCAAAATGGCTCACTTTACTTTTTTCTAACTAAAATTACTGATAATGAAAAAATAAAAATAAAACACATACTTATTTCATTAGATAAATGAATTATAAACCTTACTGTCATCTCACTTTTTTTCGTTTCATGTAAAAAAATTCTTAAAAAATTCACAAAGTTCCATAATTTTTTTTCAAATTGCTATCAGAAACTTTGGTTTCAGAAAGGGGTAAATTTTAATTTTTTTGTGGTTTTCTTTTAGATTTGAATATATAGTTTGTTGTATTCTCTTTTCAATACCGTTTAGATCACATTATGAGTATGATAGTAAGGAAGAAACAACGATTTCTGTGAGACCTATGTGAGCTGGGACAAATACTGTCTCCTGTGATTAAACGGGTTTTAACGGTGGTTTATTAATGGTTTATTTAATGGTGGTTAATTAGTTTTAAATGCAAAACCGCTTCTCTTCCACGTTTGGTGAGGTTCAAAAGCGCCACTCTCGAAATACACCAATCACGAGCCAGAAAACATGTAAGTTCTTCGCAAATTCAATATGGCTGCCAAGCTGGTTGAAGTGAAAAATCGGCAGTCTAACAAATATTCACGATAAAAACCAAACATTTTTAGAGAAGAAACAAATATAAAAATTATTGATTTGAAAAAGCGGATCTAAAAAAAACGCAAGGCTTGCAATAAAAAATAAAAAAAAAACATCAAAAAAGTTAAAGGGAAATATTTATACATATTTAAATATTTGTTTCTTTATAATGTTGAACATTTGACATTGGTGGATGGTAGGTTATGCTTTTACACCCCTCAAATATTGAGTTTACTGTTTGTTGTATCACAAAGGTTTTGTCATAGAATGTCTTGAAGAATCTTCATGGATATTTTCTTTTTTACTTTACTTCAGATAATTTATCCAGTTACGGTTCATTTCTCATTTCGGTATTTTTTTTATATTTACACAAAAAAGTTTTTACTTAAAGAGTAATTAAACATATTTACTTAATAATTCTATTAATTAAAATTAATTTAATAACCCTATACCGCTTGACATTTTATTTTATACGAAGGTGTCTTGCGAAATAGTTTAATTGTATTGTATGTTATAACTTATAACATTTTAACGGATAAAATTAATATATATTTTAATCCTCTGTTATCAAGTATATATACCTATTATTATTTTTTGACATTATTTTCATAATTGTGCCAAACAAACAAAAGTTATTATGTTTTAAACTTTTATATTTTTTATTTTGATCTTATTTTTTTAAAAATTATTTATTTTTTATTATTCTTTTTATTATTTTTATTTCCTCCAATTCTTTTTGTTTTGTTCTAACATGTTCTGTATATTTTATACATCATCGTAATTTGATTGCCCTAAACAGGGATTCCTCCTAAACACTTAAATAATGTATAATATAAAATATATAATATTTTACTAAATAAAAAAAATAAAAAATGAAGCGTTGCAGAGGAAATGCAAAGGAGGTATAGCTCTGGTGAAAGTCCAAAGCACATAATAGAAACGTACGAAATGGGTTTAATCATGTTCGGCGACCAAATATGAAGAGCCAGATTTAACCCAACTTTTTTATTCACCTTCTCTTTCGCTTCCCCACTCCTCTCACTCCGGCTTCAAAACATGGGAATGGGAATGTCCTAATTATTTTTTTTTCACGTAAATCACGGAAAATCATTTCCATTTTTTTTATATTAACCCAACACAGGAGTGTCATATTAGGGGAAGTTCTGAGAAGGAAAAAGGCATGAGGGGTGGGTAGGAATCTTGGGGTCAGTGTGTATAGGAGTGAAGGAGGTATGTATCCACCCCTTCTGCTGCAGTGCAAGACGAAGTGCCGAGTGAGACCAGCTGTACAGGCTAAAGAGTCTCTTGAAACGGCCTCTCCCGAGGCACATCCGCCGCCATGCCCTGAATACCTCACCCGATGAATCGGGACACTCTTGATAAGTCACGAAACGTAGCGATCTACTCTGATTGACCCTTGGCATAGATTTTGGTTATTCAATAAATGTTTCCCGGGCGGCTGAACCCACACACGCCACAAATTGTGAAAAATTTAACGTATCTACATGTAAATTTATCAAGAATCAAAAATACGTATTCACCACATCTAATTGTGGCCTTTTGTCGGTAATTTGAATTGAAAAACACAACAAAACAATTTAATTAAATTCTTTGGAGGCATTGTCGGCCTTGATACGGGATTTAAGTACGCAATCTCCCAAAATACTCGTAAGCGCCGGGACGCCACCTTTCGTCGATCTTGAATAATGTTACACCTCGTAAGAACTGATTACGATGGCTGGGATTTTGATTGGTAATAAACCGATTCAAGTTTTTAAAATTTAATTTTTGCATTTTTGCAAAAATTCTGTACCTATAAATACATATTTACATAATTACATAGCCAGAACTCTTATTCAAACGATTTAACGTCAGAAAATAAAGCGCCTTATACTTCTACTATGCAACATTACAAATTCATATACATAATATTCAAAATAAAGCTGCACCATTTAAAAATAACAGAAATCTTAGACAAACTTCAATACTTCCTACTCCAAAATGTAAAAAAAAACAATAGAACAGTTAAATCATAAATATCTCAGAGTAAAATTTTTAAACTAATTACCAGAAAAAATTAGAAAGATGAATACTAACATAAAAGAATTAAAACTCACCTTAAAAATTATACTCAAAACTTGAACTGAATTTTGTAAAAAAAAAAAAAACTAATAATACCCCCCCCATATACACAATCCCTGCTTATTTATAAATATTATGTAATTAATCACTGTAAAAAATATATATTTGTAATTTATGTGTCCTTTTCTAACCAAAAAAAAAAAATATATATATAAAATTCCAGATTATATAAATGAACTACATACATATACGGACTAGTATATTTAGAATAATTATGTACTTTATCTTACTCATAAATGATTAATGTAAAGAGGAAATGTGATAATTTAAGGGGGTTATATAAACGATACCCTTAGGACGTAATATGTTAGTTGAGTGCTTCAAGTTTACAACATCTTCATTTAATTTTATAATAAAATTTCGAGATATTCGTGCGTAAATCAGTGATTTTTTTGGTTCACCAGGGGGTTCTACAAATTTAATTCCAACAAATAAAAAAAGGTTAAAACGGTGCGATTTTTCGTGAGTTGGACCTTAATGTTGTAAAAAGGAAGTTTTAATCTATTATTAAGTATGATTTAATAAATACCAGGACTACCCATAAAATCTAAAACGTTATAACTAAGTGAAATGCACTTTCAAAAACAACCTACCCAATACCCGGTTTAACCATATATTCAACACATAAAATTTTTTAATAAATACGATTTTTTATTACATCGACTTCATATTGGAGACACTAACGATAATAAATTTCTCTCCGGGTTTATAATATCATCTTTGGTGTTTTTTTTTTGAGGAGGAGAAGGAGTGAACATGGGTCTTGAAGAGATCCATGTGCTAGGAGGGAGGTAATATATAGTCTGTCAAATAATTTCACAGTCGAGCTGTTGACTCAAAGACTTGGCATAGAAATGACCTGTTCTCTGTTAACAAATTACAAACGTTGGGCGCGCGTTTGGTGTGTTACTCGACTGCACCGATGCCACCGGTGTCGGAGGATCAACGAGGGTAGTTCGTCGAAACGTCTTTCATTGAAATACCTGTAGAATAAGGACAGCAGTCCCACCCGCTCCAAAGATTGCAATCCGTTTGATGATAGTAAATATTACAAAATACAGTTTTGTTTCTTTTCTTATTTTTTGACAGAAAAAAACTCGCGATGGATAAAATTCGGGCGATAAAAAAATTGCTTTGAACTACAAATATTTTGATCAACAAGTTGGATACATAGATTTTCTACATAATGACTGAATTAGATTGTATTCGTACTATTAACCGAAATCGATAAACTTCAAGGAGAGTTAGTATTCCGTCTGGCTTTAGGAATGTGTACGTGTTCAAATGTAGGACACTAATCCTAAATACTGTCAACACTTGACGTTTTCATTTCCTTTATTCTAAAACGGGAAGTCTAAATAAAGTATTGATGCAACACAACATGTCTTATTTATCGTAGTCCGTGCATAGATTAATAAAACTCAGTTCAAACGATAAAAATCAATCTACCATAGAGTTTCTCAACCGGGATTCACATGGTCATGTAACGTTTCAATGGGATAAAAAGAGGAAATATAGCTTTTTGGGCTTAGCTGAATAAGGGCCGGTTTTATAACCGTCCGTTCGTTACGCTTGATACCATTTTTGGTTTACCGCCACAAATATTTGGTCTACTTCCTGATTTTGCCATTTTATAAACGTTCGTAAAGTTATCGGTAGGTTAAGTTTCGGTTAATGCTTAACCGACTGATTTTGGCCAGTTAAATGGATAACGATCCGTTTGCTGACGTTTTTTGACAGTTATCAGTAGGTAGTTGTTCCCGGCGCTCGCTTATTTGGAACCGTGCACTATTTTTAAGAGATAATATTATATAATTAGCGTTTGTGCAATGCATTCCTCATCGAGCAATGAAAGTGAATATGGGCGATTGACAATTCTCGATGATTATTTCTGAAAAATTGCAATAGTTACTTTAAAACCTCATCACGATAGTGTAAAAATACCTACGTCAACTTTTAATTAGATAATAGATATACGTAGGTTAGTTTATGCGCCCATAAAACGAAATTAAAATTCAACGGCCGGCGTAGTCCAGCGGTTGAGCGTTAGACTCCCATTCCGAAGGCAGCGGGTTCGAACCCGGCGTGCACAAATAAATTTTATTTAATTGAAGGTAAGTGGGGAAGGGAAGGAGATGGGGAAGAGGAAGGTGGGAAAGTACCTGACTATTTAGATCTAGTCACTAAACACGGCTAAAGCCATTATTAAGCAACGTTTCAATTCTGAATGGAGGTCTTACACCAGGGCGATACTGAGAGTATCTTCCGCTCTGGAACGTGCCGCGAATATAACATATATTATTTTTATTAATTAATTGTGAAATAACACAAATTAATCAAATAAAATTTATTTGCGCACGCCGAGTTCGAACCCGCGACCTTCCGAATGGGAGTCAAGTGTCTTACCACTCGACCACGGACGGTCGTCTCCTTCCCTTCCCCACAGCAGTTGGGACTCTTGTGAGGTATTCACTAAAAAAAAAAAACATAATAATCTTGATCAACATTATATGTTCCGTACTCACTGTATTATAAATATAAATTTAATTATTTTCCAAGTATATTGATGATTTATAAAGATCTAAAATTAAATCTTTTAAAACAACAATTTTCGAAACAACGCGCTCTTGACAGCTGACTAAATCCCATAGACAACATGCCCAATATGCCGTAGATGAAAACAGTATCAGAGACAATTCTTTACCTAAAACATTGCCAGTAAAAACACTTTCGGACTAAGCGTAACCGATGACAGCTGGTAATGCAAATTTCTTTATAGTACGCAAAATAAGAACGGATAGCGGTTCGTTATCGAAAAACGGTTCGTTACGTAACAGAAATTTGGTACGTCGTTTATAAAACCGGCCCTTAATGGCATAAAGATACGTTACTGAGACTACGCGCCTAGTTTCAGTGTACTAGGTCCAGAGGACATACTAAAGCACGGGATTCACGTGGTCAAGTAACGTTTCAATGGGATAAAAAGAGGAAATATAGCTTCTTGGGCTTAGTTGAATTGATAGAATAAAGATACGTTACTGAGACTACGCGCCTAGTTTCAGTGTACTAGCTCCAGAGGACGTACTAAAGCACGGGATTCCGTGGTCAAGTAACGTTTCAATGGGATAAAAAGGGGAAATATAGCTTTTTGGGCTTAGTTATAATAATAGAATAAAGATACGTTACTGAGACTATGCGCCTAGTATCAGTATTCTAGCTCCAGAGGACATACTAAAGCACGGGATTCCCGTGGTCAAGTAACGTTTCAATGGGATAAAAAGGGGAAATATAGCTTTTTGAGCTTAGTTTTTATTAATAGAATAAAGATACGTTACTGAGACTATGCGCCTAGTTTCAGTATTCTAGCTCCAGAGGACATACTAAAGCACGGGATTTCCGTGGTCAAGTAACGTTTCAGTGGGATAAAAAGAGGAAATATAGCTTTTTGAGCTTAGTTATATTAATAGAATAAAGATACGTTACTGAGACTATGCGCCTAGTTTCAGTATTCTAGCTCCAGAGGACATACTAAAGTAACGTTTCAGTGGGATAAAAAGAGGAAATATAGCTTTTTGGGCTTAGTTGAATTAATAGAATAAAGATACGTTACTGAGACTACGCGCCTACTTTCAGTGTACCAGGTCCAGAGGACATACTAAAGCACGGGATTCACGTGGTCAAGTAACGTTTCAATGAGATAAAAAGAGGAAATATAGCTTTTTGGGCTTAGTTGAATTAATAGAATAAAGGAACGTTACTGAGACTACGCGCCTAGTTTTAGTGTACTAGGTCCAGAGGACATACTACAGCATTCAATTTCTAGAGAGATTTCATTCGTTTCATCGCAATTTCGGAAGCAAGTATAGTACCGTCGCCCCGAGATTTATTGGATCACCCTTGTGGTTCAATACGTTGGGTGATTTAGCAGGGATGCCTGGGTTCACGGGGTGAGGTTTGTCTTGGTCTTTGTGGCCAATGCGGTTACCCACCTACTGCGTGGCGGACCAGATCGGGAGAGTTTGGTTGAGGGAGACCTAACCGATTTTCTGTACTAATATCCTTGCACAGCAGTGGAAGGGTTGGATTAATACGCCCGTCACTCCTAGACACATAGACCCCAGATTCCTACCCAACCCTCATAACTCTCTCCTTCACATAAGTTCCTCTTCTCCCTTTCCTTAAAATATCCTCCACACAGCGTCACCAAAGATGATATAGGCTCTGAGGGAATTTAAAATAGCTTATTTAAAAAAAAAAGTGAACATTATTTACATATATTCTTTGAATGTATACCATTTTCTCAGTGGTACCGGTGGAGGTTTTTTGCTCGATTGGTACGAATAAAACGTGTTTCGTCTTTTTTTGTTACGTCATTGTTTTACGATAAAACAATTCAATTCGAAAGCCATGTAATAAATATATCTGATACAGATGCCACAGGTTAAAACATATTCAGAAACTACATTCTATTTTTAATGTCAGTTAAATTTCATTGCAACGCTTTGGTTAGCAAAGCAAACAATTGCGTGTCATAAAAATGAATTGAAATAATGGATTGCAAATATTGGTCAATTAAAATGTAGCAACAGTGCATCCAGAATAAAGTGCAGATCAAATGTCATATTCATTATGGCAAACAAGACTAGTTGATTTGTGGGAAAGATTGCTGAAGGTCGGACCGATTACACATTTTGCTTATCCCTTCTATGTAAAAAAAACCTTTGATTATGTGAGTATATTATGATGAGTTTACAGCAAAACAAATAAGTAAGAACTTACTTTATTAGTTATTAGGAACTTTTTTGGCTGATTATAATTACTCATAACTACTGACAAAAATACCTCAGTTTTTCTATTTATGTAAGGTCTTACAAACTAAAATAATTCAAAACATTTTTTAAACAATTATTTTTTTAAGACATTATTAAAAAATCATAAATACTTATGATCAAAAAATACTTACAAGAAATACACTATATTTAATAATTTATCATCGTGCGTTTTGAGCATTTTTATTGCTTACTTGAATGCAGTGGCGGCTCGTGACTTTTGGTGAGCTAGAGTGCTAATATTAACAAAAATGGCATTATTGATGTCGTTGTAGCCGAAAAAAATTTTTTATTTTATTTTCGAAATTTTTTTATTGTATGAAGATTTTCAGGAAATCGGTGCGGCGCACAGCAAAACTGAAATTTCCTGAAAATCTTCATACAAAAAAAATAAATTCGAAAAAAAAAAAAATATTTTTCGGCAACAACGACAACAATAATGCCATTTTTGTTAAAATTAGCACTCTAGCTCACCAAAAGTCACGAGCCGCCACTGCTTGAATGTAGGTATATATTAAAGCAAGTTTTGAATGAAATAAATCGATATTAAATTTTTTATTTAAAAAATTTGATACGTGGAATAATCGACATTTTTCATTGGAACCTCCCTGTAGAGTTGCAAGCATTTTTAAACTTTTATTCTCAGTTGCCGGTCAATCGCTCTTAAGTTCCTAATTATAATATTGTGATTAACTATTTCAGTTTTGTTGTTTGAATGTACACCACGGTATCTACTACATACAAGTAAAAGAGATACATAACTTAAAAAAAAATATCTTTCTTTTTATTTACAATCAACAAATTAAGGAAGTGATTTTTAAAAATGTGAATACCACACAAGAATCACAACTGCTCCCTTCTGGAGCCAATGAGACTATGGCATCCTCAATTGTCATCAGCCTCACAACATCTGAAGGTAGTGAGGAGGGGAAGGCGATGGGAAAGAGGAAGGAGAGGAAATACCTGGCTATTCAGATCTGGTCACCAAACACGGCTAAGGCCATAAACATATTTCAAAGCAACGTTTCAATTCTGAATGGTGGTCTTACACCAGGGCGATACTGAGAGTATATTCCAGTCTGGAACGTGCCACAAATATACCCACTATTAAATAATTAATTGTGAAATAACACAAATTTATCAAATTAAATTTATTTGCGCATGCCTGCCGGGTTCGAACAGGCGACCTTCGGATTGGGAGTCGAGAGTCTTACCCCTCGACCACGTAGGCCGTAAAGATGTTACAAAAATGTTTATATTGATCAATTAAACACAACTTTAAAAAAAAAATCGTTAGAAAAACACAATAAAAAAATAACATGTAGGGGTTTAAAGTTCCACGAGTAAAACATGAAAATTTGAAACATTTTCGTAATAGAGACTCACAGAGATTTTATAATTGACCTACATACTGCAAGATAAGGGAGTTCCATAGCCTCTGAACGAAATTAAATACTTGGAAGTCATATTTGGAGAAATTTATCTCCCATAATATGATATGATATGAGAAAGTTAATATTCGCCAAAGCTTTTAATATTAATTAAATTAAACAACCACTATTATATAATCACAATTACCTACATGTTTCGAAACCGATGGTTTCTTCGTCAGGGTAGTAATGAATATTAATATAATGTTAATTCTTATTAATACTTATATTTAAAATAATTTATTTTTGTTGTTTAAACATCTTTATTATGTTTTGATAATTTATATAATGTAATTTTTTCATATTCTAAAATAATTTTTATATTTAATTTTAAATAATTGTTCTTTACGATAATTTTTAATTAATTAATCACCTCTCTCTATAATATTTTTGTCCTTAGTTCTTTGTAGTCTATACTTGTTTGTTTCTTTGTTTTTTAATGTCATTACTACCCTGACGAAGAAACCATCATTTTCGAAACATGTAGGTAATTGTGATTATGTAATAGTGGTTGATACAAAGTTATTTGTTTAATTTAATTAAAAATGACACCACAAAGTGATTTTGTGAAGTTTGAAGAAATAAACTTTTCATATTAAACTAAAGACGGGTTGTATCACAGAAATTCAAATGTAATGTTCTCATAATATGGCCATTCAGCGCCATTTAATTATTTAAAAGTTGAAAGTTAAAAGCTGATTCAAAGTTCGTTTCAGCGTCCGAACAAACTGTAATCAGCAGAAAATGGCCATCAGCCATCATGTTGTTAAGCTTGTCAGCTCATCATACTTTGATAGAATACTGAAATGCATCTGAAATGACCATTTGATGACTATATTACATTTCTGAACATTAAATTTCTGTTTAACAAACCAACCATAGTCTTGATTTTCTGGTTTTGTTGACTATTATACGTTTCAACATAACATGCCAAAAACTTCCAAAGTTTCCATTGGTCAATCTAATATCTGCAAAGACATTCATGTGTGGCAATTTGGGATAAGTGAACTTGTTTGAAACAGTCCGAAGAGGTGATCAAAGAGGATAAAATTCGAAGAAAACAAACGAAGTCTGATATGATTCTATCACGAAAAATAACACTTTGTGAAAAGAAAGAGTCATTAGTATCCTCAAACATGTTTAGTGCGATGATTGAATCGTCATTTTCACAAAAGGGGCTCGATTTTACTTGTGTTTTATTTCTTCGATCGAACCTTTTGTATACCCCGTAATGTAGGAACCCCTAAGGAGTTGATTAGAAGTCGGAATGAAGTCTTGCCAAGTAAAAGTAACGCAACAGGGAGAATAAATTTCTTTATGGACTCTTCTTACCTAATAATACTTACACACAACACATAATTAAGTGGTCATTTTTAGATATTGAGGGAGGAATAATATTATACTGATTAGGTTATTGTTTTCGTTTTCTTAGCTATTTGACCATCGGTTTACCAACAATAATCAATAGCTGAGAAAAAGAAAAGAAAATATACCCAATTATTGAACAGAATATTTCTAGAAGTGTGATCCGTACAAATTTGAAAGAAAGCTGATACATTTAAATACGACATTTAGATTAGTTTTATCGTTTTTACTAGAAGTAAGGAAACGTTGACCTTACTTCGGGAACACTAACCAAGTTCACAACTTTATCTCTTCAGTGTACCTGATGCAGCGACGCACAAAACAACGAGAGCGTTTAGCAATAAATATTCACAATATTGTAAGAAATCGATTGTGTTTTGATGTTATAATTTTATTTTCTAGACAATCGTTAAATAAATTATTTAGTAATCACCAAGTTAGCAGATTTCTTGTCGCCATTAAGTCGGGTTGCTGAAATCAGCGAATAGTTTTTTTTAGTCGTGATTGGATTATTAAAAAAACAATCTGTTGTGTGATATTTAACAACAATCAGCATAACCCCACTTACTTTATAGCTAATACGTAAACGCAACGCTTTATGCGAGTAAACCATAAAAATTATACCTATAATTGAATTGTTAAAATTATAATGCTTGCATAAAACTTACATAATTCTTTAAAAATGAATTTTTTCGCCAACTAAATATGAGGTGGCTAAAAAATAATTTTTAGCCACCTCATAAGAGAAACAGTTTTTAAAGAATTATGTAAAGATTTATGCCAAAGTAAGAGTATTATCATTTTACGAGAGGTATAATTTTAATAGTTTCAGTGATAATAATTACATAGCCAAACTTGTTTATAAATAAACTATTTTTAAAAAACAAAAAAAATGAAGTTCTACAAATTAAACTTGATAACAATGAGATTTTTGTTAACAATATTTTTTCAATTTCTTTCAAATAATGGGTACCACTAAGATAAAGGAAGCTAAAATATTTTATTTATTTAATGTGACCTTGTTCTTTTGATATTTGATTTAAAATAATGTATAATGCGATTAATTTAAGACAACGATAAAAAAAATAGTGTGCTATTAACTCATGCAATATAATATGTTTTATGCTATTAATTTAAAAATGACATACATATAAAAAAAAATATTCGGCAATTCTTGGCTATCAAAAATAATTTAACGATTTTTTAAAAAGTTCACAAGGAATTAGATGACTAATAAATGTTCTAGAAGGCTCTTAAATATAAGTGGAGACTGAGATAAATATTTTTTTTTGACCGAAAGAACTTTACTTTCACTAAAAAATTAATTGATGTATGCTATGTGCCTTCATAATATTTCGATTACAGAAAATTATTGATTCATTATTAAAATATCACATTATATTCCATTATATATTATACACTTAAATTAAAACACGAGAATAGGTAGAACTATTAAAATAAAGATAGTATAGTTAAAAATAAATAAATAGTTTTTGACTTACTTTTAACCGTTGTATCCTTGCCAAATCAATCATTAATAAATATATAATCATACTTCAATTACATTGCCCACATCACACTTCTTTCAGTTTTTCTCTTTAGTACTCTATAGTATACTATTATGCCACCATAAAATATATCAACTTTTTTATATCATCGTCTTTCAAGTAATAGTTGAAGCATTCAATAAAAGGTTCATTGTTTTTTCCAGCAGAACACTTTGCCGACCGGGACGAGGCTAGCGGGGCCATACACTTATGGAAGGAACGCCATTTTCAGAGCAAGACGGGACAGTAGCGTCACCGAGCACCATGTCATTGACTCGGCACAAGGTAATACTTAACCTAACCAATTACTGTTATTTATTAAGGTAGGTGTTTCGAACACCGTCACAATTGTTTACCATGTCATATATCGCATGTATGCTAAGCTAAAACGGGCTGAGAATCGGTTCAATGGTCAAAACAGACATTAATCGTCGATTTAAGGTATTCAATTGTGAAATTTTTTAAATCTCTGCAAGCTAAATCATTGGCTTATTATATTAGGTCGTTCAACGCACTGAGTCGATCTTAACCGACAAATAAATAATTAAGCAGTCAAAAGAGAAAAATAAGGTACACGAAAGCATTTTTTTTTTTACATTAGGTCCACTAAATATGAGGTGGTTAAAAATACTTTTTTTAAAGAATTATGTAAAGTTTTATGCCAAAGTACGAGTATTATCATTTTACGAGTGGTATAATTTTAATGGTTTCCGTAAAAGGAGGCCCTGAGGAAAATAATTTCCCTCAGGGCCTATGTCATCTTTGGGGACGCTGTGTGGAGGGTATTTTTAAGGAAAGGAAGGAGAGGAAGTTATGGGAAGGAAAAGGTATGAGGGTTGGGTAGGAATCTGGGGTTCAGTGTATCTAGATCATCCGCCGCCAAGACCTAGACAAACCTTTCCCCATGAACTCGGGCACCACTATTAAGTCACCAAACGTAGTGAACAACTTGGGGTGACCTATGGCGGAGGTATTGGTTATCCAAAAAATGGTTCCCGGGGCGGCGGTACGCATTCCCGCCTCCCAAACTCTAAATTATTATGACTATAGTTGTGCATTTGGGCTTTTCCATCACAGAACTAGACACTTTGATGGCATCAGTTACCTTTAATGGTTCTATTTTTATTTTTTCCGTTTGAAATACCGATGCGCCAAGCAATTGATGACATATGATGCTCGCCTCGAGCCAGGGAGAGCCTAGCCGTTTTACTGTAACCAGAATCTTAGTATGAGCGAATACCTTCGGCTTTCACTGAACCCAGCATCTCAAGTTACATACATTGCCTTCGTCTTTCACCGAACCCTGTTTCAAATTGTCTTTGGATATCACCGAACTTAGCATCTCAGTATAGAATACTTGCCTTCATCTTTCACTGAACCCAGTATAGAATTGCATTCTACTTTCCCGAACCCAGCATCTCTTCTTTTTTGCGTTCTTTCACCGAACCCACTATCGAATAGGTTTCGTCTTTCCCCGAACCCAGTATTTTATTGAAGGCGATTTGTCTTTGACCCTCACCGAACCTTTGTACCCCAGTGAAGGTGGTTTGCCTTTTGCTAACATCGATCCAACGCTTTGTTTTATTATCGTAATTTTTCAAGCCCCAAAACTCTAATTACTTGTCCACAATCATTATTTTTTACCTGAACAATTGTTCAAGATTTATTTATTTGCTCGTTCCTGGAGGTATCCCTAAAGGATTAAAATGCTTTTAAATGCGTTGAATGTCATTTAGAGTGGTTTGTCGCGAGGGACTCTTTTTGACATTAATAGGCTCTTTGTCTTAACCATATTTGTTTTTTGCACAGTCGTTATTTCTCGTGTGTCCAGCTTTTCTATTTCCTTATTGTAATAATATTAAAACGAGAAAAATTATTTCATCTATACGTACGTTTCAGATATATTCTTAGAATGAAATGAAAAATGTTATGCGTAAATAGGTTTTCGATTATGCCGAAACATATGAAAATATTAACTCATGTACTTATTGTGTTGAAAAAAAACTATATTACAAATTATAATACATATTTTATATATAGTGTTTATTCTTTTGACTTGACGAATGCATTTTTTCTAGTTTAGTATGATTTGCCATAGTTATTCATCATGTCTCCATCCTTATTTGGGTTTAGTATCCGGTTGTTGAACGAGAGTTTGATATTTTTTATTTATTCAATTCACGGAATAACATAATTGAAGTTAACTAAGTAGGCAACTATTCTAATTATTAGTCTTGGTACAGAGTTGTTCTATTTTTTGCTGTGTAAACAGTCGAATAGATTAATGCAGTGAAATTAAAATATACATATTTATCAACAATTAATAGCTTTGAGTTTTAATCTTGATCGATGAGCTTCTAAGTTTGTGCGTTTTAGATTTGAGCTTTGAGTACCCGGCGTTGTCCTGACTCTGTGTGCAAAATTTACTCAGGAAGTATCAAAATTCTGCCTTAAGGGCGGAAAAAGGGTTTTTTTAATTTATTTATTTATTTATTTATTACGAATACATTTGTACAAAATAAGGGTAGTCCCACAAAGCTGTCATTTAACAGCTTGTCTGTAGGTTCTACAATTTATCACTCTTAATATTATACGTAAAGAATTATTTGTTAATACATATTATATAGTTTTAAGGATAGATCACATAATAATATTAGATTATTTGAATTACATCTATAAGATATTTCAATGTACAATGTACATGCCTAATAATAAGATATGTAGGCAGCTACATTAAGATAATCAATTCAACATATTTAAAGATACATGGTGTTTTCGTTAATTAACTACATTTTTATCATTTTAGGGCATAATCTGTAATTTTTTTCAAATTTTAAGATTTTATTTATTTTATTAAAAATCACTGGTATTAGGTATTCAAGAGTACGGCTTTCATATTTATTTAATCTTTCCTTCTTTAAATCTTGTGGTATGTTTGTGTACCATTGGGTGTTTATATGTGCTTTCCCCCGCGTTATCCATAATAGTAGTGAACCAAAGGAGACCTTTAATTGTAAGTATGCTTTCTGAGCCATATAGTAGTTTTAAGTTATTTATCTCTCTGTAAATATTTGATGTAACAATTTTTTTTATTATGGCAGTTTGTAAATTTTGAATATATTTAATGTAAATAGTGCTTTCCTGTCCCCAAGTTCGAATTCCATATCTAAGGATGGATTCGACAATAGAAAAATAAATGAGTTTAAGAGTGCAATGAGGCAAAAAAAAATTTAATTTGTAAAAGTTACTCGCTATTGATCGTAGCTGGTTACAATTTTTTTTAAGGTGGGGGGGTTAGTAGTTTGTCAAAATCTCTTCGGACCGCAGTTTTCTGAGCCCTCCATTAGAGGCGTATGTTGTCGGCAATTACCCCATGCGACATTACCAGCTAGATCCTTCTCGAAATGCGAAAATATATTGAGTTGTTACGAGTTGGATTGGAGTTTGGATTAGGCGGATAATGGACATCGCTTCGGTTATTCGTTTTAGTTCCTACTTTGGCTTTATAGCCGACTTTGGGCTCGTTAAATTAACACATTTATCGTTGACTGGACAATTTATAATGGATTATGAAGGTAGTTACGGAAATAAATGGATTATCAAGTGGCTTTATAACGGAAAATTTTTGATAGATATATTTCAAAATAACCAATCAGTCAATTCAAAATCAGGTATTAATGCGTAAAACAATAACTTTTATAAAAAATGATCACATGAAGCTGTTTTAAAATTTTGTATTGTTTTTTTATTTTTCCTAAATATCTGATTTTATGAAAACTTGTTATCATTTAGGATATTTTTTTAAAGATATATTAACTATAAACTCGGTCTTCCCATAGACACCATAAATTACAATTACTAGATGAAAGAAATAAAATTATTTAAACTCTCATATAGAAGATTTGTAAGCCGAAACAGCTGTCACAATAATAAAAATTCTTTCATGTGTCGTTTTATTTATATATTCTTTATGTATTTTTTATTTGTTTTATTTATTCTTCAATTATTTTATAAATCAAATACAAGTAGACATATATAATTTCTGTAATTTTTGTTTTTATTGAATATCTATTATTTATGTGGAACTTCTTACCATTTTTCCCAATGTATTTATTTTATTATAAGCTTTTTTGTAACATTTTATTTTTTTCCATTGTATTATATTTTCTTTATTGTTTTAATTTAAAGTATTCAAAATAACTGTGATAGTCAACTTATTAACTAGAATATAAAATCTATAAATGAACTAAAATACTTATTTTTTATTTTCCCAAAGAAAATTACTTGAAACAAAGCAATATCTTTAGGGCGATTTGCCTATTTAAAAAAAAATACAAGAAGGTTGAATAAGGGGGTCTACAAAAAAGTTCGGGTTGTCATTTATGAAAATTAAATTTTAACTAAACTTTCGCAAACGTCAATATTATACGATAATCCACACTTTAAACATAAATAATAAATAAAAATTAATGATAAATTCCCTCCACACAGCACCCCCAAAGATGGAAATTTCTCAGGGCCGCTATGGAGCTAATGTAAAAAAATAACATTTTTAAATTTAATTTAAAAAGAAATAGATGTAGTTCTACGAATTAAACACAAAAACATTTTAATGGTTATCTGAGCCTATAACTAAGTTATCTGCCAATGCGACACTTCGACATTTTGAAAAATCCGACAGTTCAGCTCATTCATTCATGAAATTATAAAATAAAATTTTCATTCTCATTTTCGTGAAATACATAATGTCGAAATTATCTCTTTTAACTTTAACACTGATTTATAATACGAGTATTTAAATGTACGTCTTCCTTTTTAGTAAAAGTGTCAATAATAATTTGGTCTTGCTTATCATATTAAAATCTGTGTAAAATGTCAATTTTTACAGAAGCTCTCTCCATCGGTTCATTATCATAAATTCAACAGTTTTTCTTTTGACGATTTACTTTTATTTCGAATGGGAAGAGTGGCACTATCTAATTGAAATATCTTTTATTCAAGTATTTTTCTCATTCTATTTTTTATGCTACCAATTTAAAAATAGATTCCTTGGCATTATAAACGAATATTTTAAGGTCATCATCATTCTTATGAATTTGAAATTCAGATATTTCCTTTCGTTACAAGTAATTTTAAAATCTTAACATGCTCTCAGTCGGAGTTTTTCAATCTGTTATTTAAACTTTGGAAAAATGATATTGGTTTTAAGAAAACCCTTTAAATTTCATAAAAAAAAGTGAATGACAGTATACATTTTTTGCAATTATGCTCAATTTCACGCTACCTAAAACGAAGCACTTAAATTTATCATTTTTAGAAAAAAGTAAAAAAAATATATATAAATAAAGAAATCAACGGGTAATTTAAAATTTCAATAGTAAAATAAAAAATATTTTCTATCGGAAAGTTACTATTTTTTGGTGGGTTAATAATAATTGCAGGCAATCGTAAGATTATGAGAACACAGAAATTTAAGATTAACGACCTTTTTAACGATTTTCTGATCCAGGCATAATTTCCGTTTTCTGGAGTCGGAACGAATTCTAAATTAGCATTTGGGAATTTAATTATTTTCCACGAAATGAGTTATCTCTGAATCCCAGTCGTTTGTTAGTGCATTTTCAGCAATTTTTCGAGAAAAAAATCGCTAAAAAGTTTATTATCTTGTTTTATCGTCGTTGTACCAGAAATATCTGTTAAATATTGTTAAGGACGGCATAAAAATGTACGTTTGAAATTTAGATTTAAAATATAGTTTTGTACAAAAATGGAAAAATTAAATTAGTACATAATATTGATAATATCGAATCTAATAAAATAACCTAACCTTTCCTAATCTAACCTAACCTAACCTTAGACAAAGTGATATATATTTTTATATGGGGAATATTTTTAGAGGTGGTTAATAAAATTTAAATAGTTTTACTTGGCTTCTAGAACCATGCATACTATTCAACAGGTAAAACTAGACAGTGCACAGCGTTAAATAACCTCTATTTAACTTTAGAGTTTATTAAGATTTAGAAGAAAATGAAGAATACTATTTTATAACTATTAATATAAGTACTTGTTGACATAGAAAAAATAAGATGCGATTGAGAAAAAATACTCTAACTGTTTTTTGAACCAATTGCTTTACTGTCGGAAGTGCACCTACTTGTACTAAATGGATTATCGGAAAACGTATTGTTGACTTAAGCCGACTAAGGCAGTCTCCATTGTGCAGTGGTAAAGAAAAAAGAAAATGGATCCGTAACTCTGGATTTTATATCGCTTTGAAAATGTCTCTTATTCTTTTTTCAGTTCCTTTATTTTTTTTCCATTTATTGTCCCGTAATGTCCAAATCCTAAACACTTTCTCAATTGTCATTCCCAAAATATAAGAAACTGAAATAGATAGAAAATAATAAAATTAAAACTATTAGTAAAATAAAATTGAATCTCTATTCAACTGGATGAAATTTACAGGGCTCTCAGATATTTAAGTAGTAAACAACTGCTAACCCACGGTTAAATTTGGCAGCCACCTTTGGTTTGGAGCCCGAAAAAACCCTCGACTCTGTGCAGAAACGGGCGGTTCGTTTAATAGATTTTCCTATCATCTTTAGGGCACAGGCAACGGGTGGAAATGCTGTCCTTATTCTACCGGTATTTCAATGGAAAATGTTCCGAGGAACTAGCATCATTGATCCACTCGACACCGGTTCATAGTCGGGAAACATACCAAATGCGCGCCCAACATATGTATACGATTGACATTTATCACATGAGAATGGATCCCTTTTACGACTCGTTCTTGAATTCAACACCTCAGTCGTGCAACGATTTGCCGGCCACTGTTTTTCATCCATCCTACGATATGAGGCTCTTCAAGTCCCACTTTCACTCCTTCCTCTTCTCCAAAAGATCCGCCACACAGCATCTTCATAGATGACATAGGTCCTGATAAAAATTATTTTCTTCAGGGCCTCCTTTGTGGAATGAATGAAAAAAAAAATCCTTTTACCTGTGTAGTCTGATTTTGTGCTTCAAAAGAGTGCGGTTCTAAAGTAAGTTGAAATAGTGTAGTAGGCTTCGAAGGTCCCTTCAGATGGAAAAATGCACACTCAAAAGCGTCTTCAACACAAACATTGTTTGAAGCTCACAAAGCGAACCTCCAATAACACAACAGTGAACAATTTTTTTGCGATTACCGCGGCATTTATGCTTTAAATTGTGTTAATTTTTACTTTTCGAGTAAATCATGTTCACTGGAGCTGTAGAAGTTATACGGTGCCCACTTTTTATCGTTGCCAAAAACATCCCCTATACAACTACCATACACATTAATTCCAATCGTTCTTGGGTTGGTATAATGCAAGCCATAAAATTTAAAGAAATTGCAGTTATAATGTTGAAAAGTCCATTATTAAAAATGTGAATTATTAAAAAAAAGTTATTGCAGCTTAGTGTGAAACTTAGAGTAAATAAGGCGTTGTAAATTTGTTTATTTATTTATTTTATCTATTTATTTATAAGAGTGTAAATGGTCATAATACACTTTAAAATGTTCACAGAATGCACAGTTTAAGGATTTTTTCTGTATGTAGAGATGTTAACAATAATAAGAAATAATAAGAAATAAACAAAAATATAAATAAATATAAGAAAAATAAAACATTAAGATTACAATATGTCGTAAAAACAGAATAATAATAGAGTGAAACCATTCGCATTAGAGTTAAAATATAATATTATGACTGTATTTGAGCAAAAATTGAAAAATTTTTCTTAGAAGAGTAAAATAGCAAAACTTTGTTTCTTCAATCTTTGTAAAATTACTTTGTGGCATCTTTTTAATAAAATGAAACAAATTACTTTGTATAAACCACTATAATAACATGTTATAATATCTACATCTTTCAAAACCGATGTTATTTTTATTCAAGTTATTACCCTGACGAAGAAACCATCGGTTTTGAAAAATGTAGGTATTATAACATGTGATTATAGTGGTTTAAACAATGTAGTAATTAGTTTAATTTAATTGAATAAAAAACAATTAGATGAAAACAACGCAAAATTAATTTAATAATTGGCTAAAAATTTTAATTAAAACTAATTTAATAGTTGGCTCCAATCAAATATCCTAACAATGAACATAAAAAAACAGGATACATGGTTTTAAGCTCAACCCGTAAGATAATTCCTCCTCAGGTACCCTTAAAAATTGAAAAGAACGATTTGTAAATCCTGATAAAGGAAAAATATCTTGGTGCTGTGCATCGATAAGCATCTAACTTTTAAAAAACATACAAGATGTTAAAGATAAAATCACACCAATAATTAACGTTTTTAGCCATTTTTATTCACTAACTAACTAACTAACTAACCATCACGCCGTTTCCCCGCAGGGGTAGGCAGAGAGGACGGACCGCCAAACAACTCGGTCTTGGACCACACTCCTTGCCTCATTCACATTCATACATCTTCTCATTCATTCTCTTATATTATTCTGACTCTTGACATGGCCCGACTCAAGTATCTGATTTACTTGGTCGTGCCACGTCTTCCTTGGGCGTCCTCGGCTTCTTATTCACAAACAACAATATAGTGAAAGTGAATATTGTATGATAATATAATGTAATTTAATCTGTTATTTTCTTTTTTCTGGAATAAAAAAAAAAATTATAAAAAAATTGCATTTGAAAAACGTGGCAGTGGAGTTTTTTTTAAATATCAACACGTATACGTGATTTTCTGTTGTTTATAGTGGATTTTTTTTTTAGATTGTATGCTGATTACGTCGGACGAGGGCCACTTCTTCTACAAATCCGTGACAGACGAGAGTACAGTATGCGGAATCTTCATGATCACTGATCCTACCAAGAGAGTGGAGATGGTTTTCACGTTCCTGGACGTTCCTTGTGAGTCCTCTGGACTTGTTGCGGTAAGTCGACATTTCTCTCAATTTTTTTTCTTTTAAACAGCAGTTAATTTCATACGAATGTTAAAGAAAAGATTCTTAAAAGAATTGTTCCAACAATACAAGGAAATGTAATGGACTAACCGCAATTAAATACAAGAAGAAATACATGTACGTACGTACTAAGAGCATCGGAAATACAACTTACAACTCTCAGATAGAGTCCTTTTTTCTAGATACCACACAAGAATTCCAACTGCTTTCAACCGCCTGCAGACAGATAGATAAGAAAAATAAAACATAACTAAAAAAAAAAACTAACTAACCATCACGCCGTTTCCCCGCAGAGGTAGGCAGAGAGGACGGACCGCCAAACAACTCGGTCTTGGCATACACTCCTCGCCTCATTCACATTCATACATATTATTATACATGCTCTTCTATTATTCTGACTCTTGACATGGCCCGACTCAAGTATCTGATTCACTTGATCGTGCCATGTCTTCCTCGGGCGTCCTCGAATAAAACATTAAGATTTAAATATGACGAGTAAATAACAACTTATGCCAGTCTCACAGAGACTAGCATCCCCGAATGGGGTATGTTGTGAGGCTGAAGGTAGTGGGGAGATGAATGCGTTGTGGAAGGGGAGAAATAGGAAGTACCTGGTTATTAAGATCCGGTTACCAAATACGACTAAAGCCAATTAAAGCAACATTTATAATAGGTTGTCTTTCACCAGGGCAATACTGAGACCGTTTTCCACTCGGGAACGGGCCGCAAATATACAAATATTATCCAAATACCCAAGATTTATTCAAGGCCAGATTTATAAGAGGAGCCTCTTTGGTGGAATTTTCCCCACTCCTTAATATTTGTTATACTAGACGAAAACGATGTATATTTGTAAATAAAATAATTGGAGGCGGAACAAAAAAATAAGTAGTAAAAGATGGCTGTGAGTGGGTGTACAAAGGTCACACGTACTTTTTCGAATCTTCAAACTAAAGTAACCCTTCCACATATTCCCAAAACAAATAATAGACCTACAAACCTTTTCGGTTAGGTAAAAGGTAAGAAGTGTAGACATAGAGAAAGTAAGTAACATAATGTAAGAGAAATAGAATTGACGTGAATCGACGTGCCGTAAAATTTATATACGTTTTCCGGGAAATGAAAATCGAGTTGTAGTCATTGGATTCTCCAATGGCATATCTACTTCAACAGCTTATGTCGATAGTGCGAGACGGGTCTATTTCACACAGTAAGGAATATCGCTCTAGGAGCAAATACGCATGAATCAATGTCGGAGAAACGTGAAAACTGAGAAGAGCTACAATTAAGTCTAGAGATGGCAAGTGTTGCAGTTGAAGTAATTTGAGGTCGAAATTTTTAAAATTAATTTAGATTTTATTATTTTATTTTATTATCAGATTAATCGTCCAATAACGGTACAACTTTTTCATTCTGGCACTGCCACTCTATCACCCGGGAAGATAATTATTATGAAAAAATCTTAAGGCTATTTAGAGAGGAATTAAATATATCTAGTGTTTCTGAAATTTCATTCAAAAGCACCATTCCTCTTATCATGCTTTGTTGTATGTAAATACTTAGCAAGTAAATAATTTTTTTATTTCATTTTAAATTTAGTGTACAACATTTTTTAATTATTATTGGGTTGTGCCGTAAAAACGTTATCGCAAAAAGAACTATTTTTTTTTTTCATTTGAGAACAACAACTAACACATCTAAACTAAACATGAAACAGAACAAGACTTAGACTTTACACTTGTTTACTTAGACAGCAAATTATTTTTTGATAAGCATATCGTAAAAATTATCACAAAATCCTACAAGATGCTAGGTTTCTTATTAAGAATATGTAAAGCTTTCAAAAGTGCTAAGACACTAGAAATGTTGTTTTGTTCATTAGTCAGAAGTCCACTGGAGTACGCGTCCACAATATGGAATCCTCAATATAAGGTTTACATAGATTTATTAGAAAATATACAAAATAAATTTTCGAAACATTTACTTTTAAAATACAACAAAACTACAAATAATATGTTAACACTACAAAAAAGACGCACATTGTCGGATATATTGTTTCTGTATAACCTGCTTAATAATAATATTGATAGTCCCGAATTACTATCCGTCATTGGTTTAAATGCTCCAATGCGGCGTACCAGGCACACTTCGCTTCTTCATATAAAAGCCCACAACACCAATGCAGCAAATAACTCACCAATCACCCGCGCAATCACAACCTATAGCCATTATGAAAAATTATTACAATTAGACATTTTTCACGATTCATTGTGAACATACAAAACAAAATTATTAAATTTCTTGTCATTTTATTAAACTTTAGTTAGCAAATAATTTTTGATTTTAAAATGTAAAATTTTCTCCACCCATACTCTTTCATTTATGTTTTATTAGTCAACCAATATTTGATTCTTTTCATTAGTTCGTCATAATTTAGTTTAAAACCCAGGCGAAATTACCTATTGACATTTTACAGATTTACGTAATAGGTACAAAACCATGTAATTTATTTAAAATAACTTACAACTTATATTTAATGTACTGTGTAAATCTTATAAACAAATAAATAAAATAAATAAATAAATAAGACACAGAAAATAAAAAAAGCGGGAGAAATCACATGCATATTTAATGATCACCGAAAATAATAGAAATCAAAATCCAAAGAAAACTTTTGGTCTTCTGGAATTAGATTTGATTGTTTTTATTTGTCACTAATTGCTTTTAAAAAAAATCTCTCACGTCAGCCGCAGCGCAGGTGGCATACAAATTAATATTTTGATTGACAGCGAGCGACCGTAAAAACCTGGCCGCATCGGTTTTTAAATCAAATAACAAATTAATGAAAAACGATCCGTAACGACATTTAAAAAATAAGCAAGTTTTTTCAACCCGACGTCAAGAAACACTAATTACAATAAACACTGCGGTCGTGAAGACTTACATATATTTTCGAATTCGATCACAAACTTCACAAGGAACCTATACTTGTGCATTTACGTGACTGTCTCATCATTTTGAGCCACTTTGCAAGTATTGTATCATATACCTACTTATGAATTGGCTCTGTATTATATGTATATGAATGTTTAAATATTATATACATATTTAAATATATGTGTACAATGTTCACACGTATGCATATACAGGGTGTAAGGATCGTACTTGACTTACTTGAACCAGTGATTACTGAGATTATTTGGAGCGTGAATGAAATTTTGATCTCCGGTGACTTTTCAGATGCCATTTTTTTTTTCAAAAACTTTTTCTTCAAAATCAAACAAAAAAAAAATTTCTTCCACATGTCGTCAGTGGTCACGCCAATAAACCAACGAACTCCTCAGCCCGCCCCACCTTCCCAATACCTACTGATTTTTATGTTTTAGTAGAAAAAAAAACTTCAAAAATGTCGCCAGAGACCAAAATTTCATTTACACTTTTTACTTCAAATATTGTCAGGAATCACTGGTTAAAGAAAGTCAAGTACTTTTCTTAACATCCTGTATGTGGGTTAATATATCGACCCTTTGGAATTACAAGGTTCCATCTGTTGCTTTAACGTCATGCGATAATGAACTCTAAGGTAGCTCACCATAGATCTCATAACAGCTTGACGTTTCCGCACCAGATGGAACCTTGTTATTCCAAAGGATAGATATGTATGTGTGTATTTACTAGTAACTATTTGATTTTAGTCCTCTTTGTTTTTTGTACTTCTTATTTAAACAATATTATCGTCGCACAAATAATGTTTTAAAAATTAGTTTTCTCACCTAAAATTATGTGATATATTCTGTTGGCGAATCAATAAATAAAAAAATAAAACACAAAAACAATTAAAAAAATTAATCGTTCATATAATAATTCAATACATTATCGATGTGACCGATCGAATGAACCATCTTTGATAATTCAAAACACAACGCTAACAGATTACATCGTATTTAAATGGGAACATTTGGGTAACTCCAAAAATGATTGCTTGACAAACAAAGCAATTCGCAAACCGAATCCATTTCCTCGATATGAATCTGCTATTTAATATTTCGGACAAACATTGAAGCACGTTTTGTAATGGAGTGTCAACCCGCGTCATATCCGCAGACAGCTTTGGTATTTCTCAATTCGGTTTAACGACAAATTATAATCCTAACTCTGTGGCATATTCAAAATCCAGAGGCACCCCTGAGGTTATCACACTCCACAAAAATGGCACGGCAGAAATTAACCATCTATTTTCATGAGGCTTCTATTTTTTTAACTAAGTGCTAATGAAAGCATTTAAACTCAAAAAGGCAAAAAAGAAATTAACCCCCCCCTGTGATTTTTTTAAAACCAAATTAATTAATGAAATAGTAATAATTTTTTCTTGAAACATCTTCATTTTGAATTAAATTAAAACAAATAACTTTGTATTAAACCACTATTATATAATCACAATTACCTACATGTTTCAAAACCGATGGTTTCTTCGTCAGGGTAGTAATGACATTAAATAACAAAAGAAACAAACAAGTATAGACTAAAAAGAAACAGACTAAAAATAACTATGGACAAAAATATTATAGAGAGAGGTGATTAATTAATTAAAAAATATCGTAAAAAACAATTATTTAAAACTAAATATAAAAATTATTTTAGAATATGAAAAATTACATTATTTAAATGATCAAAACATAGTTCTTTTTAGTCTGTTTCTTTTTATTCTATACTTGTTTGTTTCTTTTGTTATTTAATGTCATTACTACCCTGACGAAGAAACCATCGGTTTTGAAACATGTAGGTAATTGTGGTTATGTAATAGTGGTTTAATTTAATTTAATTTTATTTTATTTGGGAGACCAACAGTATACATTATAAATAGGATAAAATTAATTAAATTACATTAATTGTACCATTTTCAGGTTTCCACATTGGTATTGTAAATAAGCGAAAATATTTGTTTTAATTTAATTAGCAATAATTTCACAATCTAAATCTAAAGATATCATTTTATTATTAAATTAATAGTATTTTGGGGGCCAGCTTTGGGAATGAACAAATTTTTCTCATAATTTTCAGCGTCAGCCCTTCACTTCGCTTCTACAAACAATAGGTGCTTTTAAAATTCCCACAATTACGGGACGGCGACGATACAAAAAGGAGTAATCGTACGTTCTTCATCACAATAATGTTGCAGCTCTTCCTTACACATTGCATAATGGCAAGACAAAAGATGAGACACACAATGCACGTATGTCTGTTTCTTCAGAAGGAAAAAGTTACACTTTGGAGGAAACAGTCTTAAGTACATTATTAATTTGCGAGGCGGAAATGGGTACCGCCGCCCCGGGAACCATTTATTGGGTAACCAACACCTCTGCCATAGGTCACCATAAGTGGTACGCTACGTTTGGTGACTTAGTAGGGGGGTGCCCGGGTTCAAGGGGTGAGGTTTGTCTAGATCTTGGTGAAGTTCCAGAACTTCCTCTCCTTCCTTTTCTTAAAATTTCCCTCCACAAAGCATCACCAAAGATGACATACGCCCTGAGAGAAATTATTTTCCTCAGGGCCTCCTGTGTGGAGCTAATGTAAAACAAAAAAACTTTTGTCACACCATTGCTTAATGTGCAAGAAAGAGCTGCAGCATTATTGTAATAAGGAACGTATGTTTATTGCCTTTTTTGGATCGTCGCCGTTCTATAAAAGTGAGAATATTAAAAGTGACTAATGGCTAAATGCATCAAACTAATAAATTTACTTGAATTTTCCGAAAATGTTTAAATTTTCAGAAAAAAAATCATTAATTGAATAAAACTCTTTATTAAAACTATTCCAAACAAAAGAAAAATACGTCAAAACAATCGCCGGTTAAAATTTGTTTCCAAGAAAATGAAACTTTCCACTTGTAAATTTTTAGTTTTGCAAAGCACTTAGATATTAACGGACAGAACATTTTCGGAGAGAGAGTAAGATTAAAACACTTCGACGAAAATGCTGCCCGAGACACTTTAAAACTTCAATACAATATATTTATCGAATAATAACTTGCGATGATAAAATTAAATTTAAAATTAAAAATTAAAATTAAAATTATTACTTCAGCTTAAAACTCCGACACTATTGATTCATAGCTATGCCATAAATTATTATTCAAGGAGAAAAAATATTTAAATGTATATACTAACGGAATGTACTCGGTTACAATACATTTTTTTAAGAATCTAGTAGGCTTAGTGATGAAATATTATGAAGCAATGTGTATATTTTTTACAAACATGCTTTCGGATCTTTCTTCTTATAATAACTTCTAACATACGCAACAAGAAAAAAATAATAAATGGTCTGGTGAGTTTTCCAAAACATTTTGCAAATGAGACAAGTAGGAAGCATGTCTCCAGTTCCCTCCAAAATATATACAAAATATATAATTCAAAGACTTAATGAAACAAAAAAATAGTATGTGAGCATGCGATACAATAATGTACGCAGATGATATTGTTCTTAATCCCTGAAAAAAACTACTGCAAATATATGAAGATTTTGCCAAAAATCATAGCTCCGTATACAATACGTCCAAATCAATCGTCATCATTTTTAAATGTTAAAATGAACTCATGCAAATGCCCACAGTATGGTTAGATGGTATGGAAAATCAAAAAGGATATTAACTGTAGCGTAAAATACCTAGGACGTATTATCACCGAAAGACACCGGGGAAATGGAAAGACAAAGAAAAGCGATATTCATTAGAGCAGGTAAGCTGTCAAGGCGTTTTCACGTCTGCAATACAACCATCAAAAGAATACTATTTAACGCATTCTGCATATCGCTGAATTCGTCAGAACAGTGGGTAGACTAAACTGTATCCCAATGGAGACGTTTTTAAATTTTATTTATTTTAATAACTCAGGTACGGGACATACGTCATTCCTATGTCTACCTACGTTAAATTATCGTGAAAACAAGCTTATCTATCCGAGCGGCTAAACTATTTGTAATGAATATTTGGTTTTTAAATAAAAAAATAACGAATTTATTTTAAGTGTGTGGGTATGGGATAAACGACATAAAGAGGAATGGAGCGCTGTAGACGATGACCACCGATAAAAACAAAAAACAAAAAAAAACAACTGAAAGGAGTAACAGAGTACAGCCGAGTAGTTTGTCGTTGTTTTTGGATTTGTTCGTCTGTTCTTTCTGCTCTCTTCGTTCGACGGCCCAAATGGGCCCCCTTGAGTCTTGCTGGCATTGTTCACTCTAATACCCGCCCACAAATAGATAAATTAAAATAAATCGTACAAAATTTTGCACGCAGTGCGTTGTGATACATAACAAATTCCAAACGAGATGTCAAAATGACGCAACGCCTGTCATTCAATAACATAAATAATTTAGCTCTATTTAAAATACGAACGACGGTTAAATTTGTTCATACGTAAATAATAAAATCGTGATTGTAAAATTTGAGGGTCGCGATTAAAAAATAGGAGAGTGGGAGTAGCAGGGTAAAAATTTGGGGTTATATATATTTTTTAAATCAACATAAAAATAAAAATAAATTAAAAATATGTCAAAAAATAGACAACAAATCTTGATAAGGGACACCCTTAACCACCTAGCGGTATGATAAAAACTTTACAACCTCATCTCATACCTACCAAATATCCATAAAAAAATTCATAAAAATCGATCAAGCCGTTTCGGAGGAGTGCGACCCCAAACACCGTGACACGATTTTTTTTTATATATTAGAAGATATAGATAGATATATATATATCGCTAACTATTCTGCCCACTGAGAAACTACAGCGCCACGAAAATGTTCCCGGAGGGACGAGTTTTTTAAAATTTTATTCTGCGTAGGTATTATGTTTTGATATTTTGTATATTTTTGTATGACTTTGAAATACAGAATGTATTGCATTGCGCTACCCCTTTATACATTCTGGAATTATTATTATTGTGCACCTAAAAGGTTTTAATTCTAATATTGAAAAAAAATATTTTGAAGAAGAAGCACTTACGAGTACTTTTTGTATGGACTTTAAAAAAGTTTAACTCTCTGGAACCATTGCCGTTTGAACATGAGAAAACGATAGCAAACAGCTAACATTTTCCACTCTAATAAAAATAATACCGATCAGAAAAGGAAATTAATTTTGGAGCATGTAGGTTATTATTTCTACGAGTATTCCCATTCATTCGATGGAATGAAAATATTTTTAACTTTATTTTAAAAATGAAAATTCCGATGTAAACAGAAAACCCTTGTAGCGTCCCACGGAACTCAGAGGTGAATTTATTTGTGCAATATCGGCGGTCAACCTCCAATTAACCAAACACTCTGTTGCTCGGACAAACGCGGGTTAACTTTGTTAGTTACCAGGCAACCAGCTTTATAAAGGGGCTCATCGTTTGTAATACAATGAACGAATATGCAGGAAATATGATTTGAGATTTTTACGCCCAAAAGTATTAAAGAGGTTGTATCACATTTGTTGGTAAAAATTTTATTTATTGAAGGTAAGTTCACAGATCACATATAGTAAAAATTGTCACAATGTATCAAATCACAATAATAATTAACTGAGCAAGGGATCGGAGGGAACCTTGCTGATTAGTCTTTGGGAACAACAAAACTGACTCGAGCCGTTATGGTAACGGGCGGCGGCGACTGTGTTCTGCTTAGAGGGTCGTACCATAGGACGAAGCGCAACTAAGGCAGCAGTTGGGGTCTGGTTGGTGCTTTGCTTATGGAGATGAATACTCCTTAGAGGGTCGTGCCAAAGGACGAGGCGCAACTAAGAGAGTGTACCAGCCAAGGGCGAGCTGCAGACGAACTGGTTGAATTAGTGCGCGCAGCTCTTTATATAGGCCATTCCTTGTGGCGGGGCGTGGTTTACGGGGCGACTCGAGGGTAGGAAATGCGCAGAAGGCGTCTGCGCAGCCTGGTTAGCCTAGGTTTGGGTGAGCAGGATGGCGCTGTACGGGGAAAGGAGATGGTGTAGTGGCAAGCGTAAAAACGGTGTGCTACAAGGTTTATTGTTGGGTATTGTTATTCGTTCGAAATATATTTTTTTTGTCAGATATTAAAATGAAAAGACTTCGATTCTGATATAAAAAAGAATAAAATAAATATTGTACCTGGTGGGGAAAAAACATTTCACACTTGTTTTAATTAGCGGAAATATCCCAACCCTAGGCCGGATGCATAGATCAATACGGACGAAGGTTCATATATTCACAAATAATTAGATACAAACCTAGTATGTATATTATACAACAGTGATCAGCAATTTTTATCCTTTTTTTAGATGAGTATTGGACAAAACTCAAACAGCCCCCGTTATAAAAAAAAAACTCACAAATTCATAGAACACTATGCCACAGCGCAGCGCTGCGCGTCTATCGCATGCGAAATATTCATTAGTTTAAATCCTTTGATATGAACTTATGATCCTACACACCAGGATAATCCAAACTTTTGCTTTGACGCATCCTATTTGCTTGGAAAATTGGATGGCGTTGTAATTATATATGAACCTAAAAGCTTGGCATCAAACAACAGCTTATTAATTTTTATTAAAATAACATTATTTGAGTTTAATGAACAACCTAACATTTTTAATCGCCACAACTAAAAGGGTTTAGAAGCTTTGGGAATGGATAGTCCTATTGTAACTTGGATTGGGATTGTTTTAATTTAGTAGAAAGCAAAAGTAAGTAAGTAAAAAAACAAAATCTCAAACAATAACCAAAAAATAGAAGATCCATCCAGCTTTGGTTAACTAAACTGTGAGAATTATGCTCAATATTTAAGAGAACTTGGTTCTTGATGACCGGTGATAAATAAACAGTACCTATCATAACTTATAAGGGATTTAATTTATACATACATATATAAAAAAAATTGTGTGATTGACGAATAATGATCTTCCATAAATACATATGTAGATAATATTAATGAAGTTAGTAAATTTTTAATGTTCGAATAAGTGCATCAGAATATCTTCAAAAATCATGTAGAATATAATCAAACAAAAATCATGTAGAATATAATCAAACAAAAATCATGTAGAATATAATCAAACAAGTGCATCAGAATATCTTCAGCAATCATGTAGAATGTTTCAACTTGATGCACGGAGTACCACAGCAAATAAAGAAGAAATAGTAGAAGAAGTTCAGTTCTAGAATAAAACGTTGATATGCAATAAACACCTTTTACCTACAAATTAATTTGTATTCAGGATGAAAAAAAAAAACATGGATGAACTAAGTGCCCGAGAGCAAACAATTTCCGGACTGAAGAACCCACGGGAACGGAACCATTGCAAATAGCTAATTTAATTATGGATGTATAAAAAAAATCTCGAGAAATAAAACTCAGTATTAAAAGCGTTTTGGGAGTAAAGTACATTACCATCTATATTCAATTTGAAAGGAAAATATTCCAGAGATTTTTTATCTTCCTCCAGCATAAATTGTAATAACGAACGTGATTGAAGACACTAGGACGGGTTATTTAAAAGAATTTGAACAACTCTTCAATTTCAATGTTCTGTGATAGTCCTATTAAAGTGCTGTTATTATTATTATTATGTGCCAGTTACTTCACAGAACTTAAATAATATCAGAATTGAATCGAACTTTCACAGAACCTGAAAATTAACATCGAAATTTGACGAGTTGTTCAAATTCTGCGAAACAACCCCTCATAAATATAGTATTAGTTTTCTCGAGAGAGAATCGATGACTTAGTGTACAGTTTTATTTTATTAATAAAAACTTAACGAAATGTTCTCCCTTTGCCTTTACCTGTTTGTATTAAAATGGGAATAAAATTACCCAAAGCACTCCAGCACACTCAACGAGTTTACTCCACGTATTTTAAATCGTGTATGTTATTATTTAAATCTTTTATGAATATAATGTTGTGCGCAAAAGTCTACCTCGTTGATAAATAAAATATTTTGGTTTTATTTTGTTGGAATGTTTACGTTAAATAAAATTATTCATGCTTGAAATGGTTTGTTCCAGAGAGCCATGAATGCTTTTCATGGATATTTTACGTGCACTGAAAATGATTTTGTTAGAAAACTGAAAATGTTCACAATAGGAGCGATTTAACTGATTTTGACACTTCAGGCAAACATGAACTAACTCGACTTTCAACAATGAAATTTATAACCGAGAGTAGGTTTCAGATTTTAATTTGTAGTAATCCAATGGACATAAAGTGGTCAATTGCTCATCGTGATAATGTAGAGTAAACCTTCAGTAGGACAGATTTTTGTAGATTTCTAAGTTTGAGTAATGCTCCCGTAAAGATTGAAATGATGTTGTTGAAATATTTAACGTATCAACCACTAAATATAAACTGATCTTAGTAGAATTTATATCGTAAAGCAGCATAACAAATCTAATTAAATAAACTCTGCTCCGACTAATTGTACTATTTATTCATGGCACTATTCCCATTCTACTCTTCTTACATCTTGAATGGTGAAGTATTTTGTTTTTGTGATGTTTGCTCATATAGTTTTATTTGTGTTAAAAAAGGAATAAAAAAAAAAAAGTTTAATTAAAATAAAATACAATAAAATAAAATACAATAAAATAAAATACAATAAAATTAAATAAAATATTATAAAATAAAACAATATAAAATCAAAAAAATCAAAAAAAAAAAAAAAAATGACATAAAATAAAATAAATAAAATAAAATAAAGTAAAAAAGAAATAAAAATGGAATAAATTTGACGCATTTAATTTTTTTAATAGTATTCACAATGAGTGATTTCTATTTCGACGCTGTCTACATTAGATCGACGCCGACGGCTGGCAGTCAAATAACCAGTACTTCCAAACATATTTTCTCCTCAACTCCTGGAGCATTTGCCACTCCTTTTTGGCTATGATTGCAAAATATAATATGGATGTTTTATTGTGGACAGTGGATCGACGGCTGGGAGCTGAACGGACAGTACTTCCCTGCACCCGGAGACCACCCTCGGCCGATGGACGACCGCTTTGCTGAGTTCTGTGGCGCTCGTCGGATCAAGCAGGTGTTCATCAGTAGCCAGAATGTGGCGCTGCTGCAATACCGCGTGCCCGCCAAGGGCAAGGGCTTCTCCATAACTGTGCGGCACGTCAAGAACCCAGCACGTGAGCACCCAACACATTTATATATATTTGTATATGATTTTGTTATTTGGCGTAAGGTTATTCGATATCTAGATATATATATATATATATATATATATATATATATATATATATATATATATATATATCTAGTATAATTGTATATAGCGTCCTTTAGGTGATTTCTCACAAAAAACGGACTTATCGGAATATACGGAATAATCTGAACGTGCAATGTAATGTGGGCTGTATTATGTCACCGTGGTTTTTAAATCTGTATACAAGATTTGAAAAGTGTGGGCTTGGGCGCAAAAATGAGTAATCTGAAAGAATGTTCCCTAAAGAACCTAACATAACAAATTAGTTAATTATATGGGCTGAGTGATCTAAGAAAAAACATTTGAAAAATTAGCATGCATTGAACAGTTAGGCCCAGTTGTTTCGCAGAAATTCATAAGTAACTTTGTCATCAAACGGCCATTCAGCGCCAATTGTTTTTTTTTTTGACATTTGAAACGTTCCCGTTAAAAACCGATTCTAGGTGAGTTTCAGCTTGCTGACAATCTTATAAACATTATATTTTTCCTCTTCTGCTGTAAATTTGTTGTATTAAGTTTGTGTTTTTTTTAAATTCCATCATTGTAAAGCTGCACATCTCGATATAGGATTGTGAGATGTGCAGCTTATTTTTCATGTAATGCATTATTTTTTAATAAATAAATAATGAATCGGCATTTAGGTGATGACTTTGACATGCGTGAATTTCTGCAAAACAACTCGCCTTAGTGTCGGGGTAGGAGGTTGGGCTCGGCTGAGTGACCAGTGATGATAAAATATGAAAGATTTTTTTAAAACAAATAAACCAAAAATTTCACCGGAGTCCTAAATTTCAATCAATTTTTTTGTTTCAAATAACGTCAGGAATCACTGGTTAAAGTAAGTCAGTTACGTCCTTAACATCCTGTAGTAATATACGGAGGCAAAATAACTTATTATCCTGAAAATAAACATCAGAATCAGCCAACCTTTAGACAGTCTAGAAATGTAACTTTATGAAATAAGTAAGTAGGAAGCTACCAGATTTCAGATTTTTTCAGATTTTGGTTTGTTTTGTTCATTCCGAATTTATTCAGTTTTAAATAGTGTTCGGCTTCCCGAAAGAGCAATCTCTAGATAATTTTGTTCTGACGAAAAGTTTTTATCCACAAAATCCTTTTAAGTATAAAGATACTGAGAAGAATTTCTCCCTCGATAATTAAGCAAGGTAATAGAAAAAGGTTGGTGCCGAAACTTACCTACAACTTTTTTAATGAAATCAAGATTAAAATATCTCGTGTTGCGGTATGAAAAGGCTGTACGGCACAGACAGGTAACTCAGGAGCTTGAGGAAGGAAATGAATTTCTGCGAGGGAAGGGTTTTAACGCACGCGAATATTTATGGTGTTTAGAAAAATCGACACAATCTCTCAGTGAACCGCAAGTAACATTATAAAAGCGAAAGTTGTCCTTCTTCACGTCACAATGGAGCAACCAATTGGCGTGATTTTTTGCGTTGAGATAGTTGAAGGACAGGGGAGTGACCAAGGCTACTTTTTATGCTGTAAGAATATTTCATTCCCGTGGGAAAATTCTTTGTACTTAATACAGTTAAAAGCTAGTAATATTTTTTTTTACAATAGCTTCATACAGGAGAACCCTGAATAAAATAATTCCCCTCAGGGCCTATGTCATCTTTGGAAATGATGTGTGGAGCGTTCTTTTTAGGAAAGGAAGGAAAGGATGTGTTGGGAAGGAAAAAGGTATGAGGGGTGGGTAGGAATCTGTTGGTCAGTGTGTCCAGGAATGCCGGACAATTGGTTCTCTGAACAGTAGACCTGGTAGCGCAATGTTGATTATGTCGCATGAGAGAGAGCTGAGCTTGAGGGTTATGAGCTGTAGTTTTGTCAGCTCATAACGCTCATGCAAACTCTGGCGGAGTAAAAAAGGTACTCTCCAACACGGCTACCATCTTGACAGGATTGAGCGAACGCGGAACACACAATCAAGTTTTACAGACAGATTTTTTCTTTTTTTTTAAATTATTTAATCTATACATATATTATAATTACACGTTATTTTTTTTCAATGCCTTTCTCACTAAGGTAAACCTGTGTCGAGACAGACGTAGAGTTACATAAATTGTATACAAACATGGTTATTTGAATATGAAGGTTAATTACATTTTAGGTTCAATACAATAAAAGGCAGTTGATTGGAAGTGTGAATTAATTCTCTAAAGAGTTTGATCTTACAAATCACAGGAAAGGTTATTAAACATATATTACATACATATATTAAAATGATATTACAGTACAATGAATTGGAAATGGAATAAATTGATAGAAATATACATGATATTACATACATATATTAAAATGATATTATAGTAAAATGAATTGGAAATGGAATAAATGGATAGAAATATATATTAAAATGATAATTATGTTAGTTTATTTGACGGGATTCTATTGTTTTTATTTTATTTATTTTTTATTAGGTCGTACGTAATTGGGTATTTTTGTCTAAGTGCAATTGGTTTTACATATGTTTGCTATAGTGAGACGTCCTTTACTTGCAAGCCATTTTTTTTATTGAAATGCTCGAGTTGAAACAGGACTTCTATACGCTCAATGAAATATAGAGAATTGTATCTGTTACTAGCTGACCCGGCATGTGTTGAAATGCAACTTAAATAAAGAAACTGTTTCTCCTGCGTGTCCCATTCCCATTCGTCTCCGTTCCCCTTCCGCCTCCTCTTCCCCTCCCGGTCACCTTCTTCTCCCGCGTTCGACTTTCAACTTCCCCCTCCCCTCCCCTCGCCCGTCACGCATTACCCTTTCACCTTTTCCGCCTTCCGCCCCACCCCCGATCCCCCACCTTAATTCCCATCCACCTCTCCCGGATTTCCCTCCCTCTCCCGCCTTTTTTCCTTGCCGCTAAAATCCATAAAATACACCCATTTTAACTCACGTTTGACCTATTAAAGATTTTAATGCAAATGTCATAACATAAGCTAGAGCTTGCTATTCTGCTATTCGGGACGGAGACAAACTCAACTAATCAAAGACCATAAAAATAGGTCCAGCCGTTCTTGTGTTATAAATGATGTAACTAACTCGACTTTGTTTTATGTATTTAGATAGCTCAAATTGAAAATATTTAGGCTTAAAAAATCGGTAATGTTGTAGTAATCCGCTTCATGGCGTCGGCGTCGAACGCTCGCGTAAGTGAATTAATTTTAACATATAAAATGCATATTTTTTCGTCTCCTCACTTTTATAATTACTCAGTTTTCGTACTAATATAGCTAAATCAAACCATTTAATAATACTGATTTCAATTTCAAAAAACCATTTAATATTCCCCATTAACCGTGAATGATGAAATTTATCAAAAATATTATTGAAGATTAAAAGGTTTCGCAGATAACCTAATCTAGAAATATTAGAGATTAGATAAAATGTGAGTCAAATATAATTAATAATCAGAAAAAATGTAAACAATCTGATGTTGAATATGTTCCTTGATTTGAGTTTTCCCCTCCCCCATCCCCGCCCTGTAACTCCACTCATGGACGAAGAGAATATTGTTCTCGATGAGTGCAGGTTTTGTATCTAATAAAGTATTATAAAAAAAGTATTTTGACTAAAATTGAGCCCTTGTCCGGAATAACGTTGTATCCAACAAAACTATCAATGTTGACGTAGTGATGAAATAATGTCGGGCATATTATTACGCATCTATTAAAATAGGGGTTATGGTAGTGAAATTTTTTTTAGGCCTATAGCAGCATTTTAAAGATTAGTTTGTGGAAGAATGTTGTATAAGACCGTTTATCAAAATCACGGAGCGTGGTTTAATTCATGGGAATAAATGGAGAAAACTAATGTTTTACGACTCCACCTAGAAAAACTTTAAAGCCAAGAAGCTGAAGAATGCAGGAAAGTAGAATTTTTCCAGAAAAAATATTCTTAAAGCTGCTTTTTAGCCGTTGAAACAGTTTTGTCGAATAATGTTGTATGTTGATCTGAAGACAATATCTCGAATGTAAATGGTTTTGTTTATTCATATCGTTTTTTTGCCTTTTAAACTCAAATGCATCAATGACGTATGTTAATTGATGTTAGAAGAGCATGATACTTTCTTGAAGTTACGAAAAGTAAAAAAAAAACCATTTTGTGGAATAATGTTGCCTGTGAAATTTATATATACAACATTTTTCCACAAAATCAGCACAAATTCTTCTAATAAATTCTAATTTAATATAATTTTTCCACGACTTTTCCTTAAAAAGTCTTTTGAATTGTATGTTTATTGTATTTTAAATATAAAATGTTATAAAACATAACCGGTTTCATATTTTCAATTTTTCTCGGAACAAGAATATTGTTAGATACAACATTATTCCGGGCTAGGGCTCAATTAGTGAAAACAGACGAGCAAAAAAAAAACTCTTTCGTGTGAGAGAAGAGGCACAGTAAGCATTCTCATGGATTAGAAAAAAAGACACTTGTGTAAAGAAAAATGTTTGCACGATCACACAACAATAACGAGCCGACTGTTTGATCTACGAGTCTATAAAGATTGTCATCGAAACATAAAACGCTTTATACCATCTAATCTATAAGACAATTTTCTTTTTCGCAATTATATGCCTAATTGAATAACTGATAGTATAGGTAAAATATGATTTAATAAATTACCAAATTCTTGAAACTTTGGACATACAACTTATAAAATTTATTTATAATTTATGTATCTTTTTGTGACTAATAAAAAATAGGGAAACAAAAATGCATCTTGGCCGTATAAATGACAATCTACAAAGTTCGCCCAAAAAGGGGGTGGATCAGCCAACAGGTCGAGTGATGTATCGTTTACTATTTTTTCATATGTATTGAATTGCATGAGACCTCTAACTTATCGATAGTATCAATATTTGGTGAGATAAGACAAGTTTTTAGTAAAGAAATATATGAAAATATCAAGGGTTATCTTTTTTACTTTATTTTTTTAATTCCTCCTCTCGCCCTCCCTCTAAAGGAGTGTTCCACCATTTTTCAGCAGGTTCTGCAGATCTTAATTTATATTACTAAGAATAATGTAGAAGCAAAGTTTCATTCAAGTTATGAATGCAATTTAATTTATATTGTCCGTCGTTCCAATGATTTAAAAAAGCAAGGCATTTTTTAACATTTATCTTTCCCTGTCTCTTACCCCACTTCCTCCAGCCTCATAACACGCCCTATTTGATGATGCCACACGAAAAAAACTCACGAACATAATATTTGTTTTTTATACCAAAATTGTATTTGAACGATCAATATATTTCAGCCCATATAATGTCGGTCTTCAGGTAAGGAAATGCTGAAAACATGGAGTTCAATCATTTTTTGTTAATAGTTGTTGAAAACTGTCTCTAAGACTTTTTCAGTTCCGAACATCGTGTAGATGGGTACCATTATTCGAGAGAATATTATTTGCTGTATTTATTTAGAAATTAATCTGAAATCTATGTAAGTATTATCATAAACACGAAACTTTTTATCCAATTTGGATGATTTGCACGTTTACTTGGATATATACGAAAACTTTAATTTAGATTTATCGGATTTAGCGGAGCTTGAAACGGAAATGAATGCTGATATTTCCCATCTCACAAGTTGGTTGAGAATAAACAAACTAACCCTTAACGTAAAAAAAACCCACTATATACTTTTCGGTAACAAAAAAAATCTCAGCCTCGATATCAAAATTGGAGACAACTCCCTCGAAAAGAAAATGAGCACAAAATATCTGGGTCTGATCATAGATTCCCAACTCTCGTGGGATCTCCACGTAAATCATGTAAAGGAGAAAATTACACCCATAACTGGTGTACTATATAGGCTTCAAGGATTACTACCCATCCCTTTATTAACTTCAGTCTACAATGCCATGGTACACTCTCACCTGTCCTATCTCTGCTGTATCTGGGGCTTTGCCTCAAAGAAATTGTTAGCCGACCTGCAGGTAGTTCAAAACCGAGCTCTCAGAAATGTTCATGGACTTCCATGGGACACTCATGTCAGGGACATCTATTCAGTTTCCGGTATCCTTCCAATCACAATCCTTCCTAAACATGAAATCACAAGCACCATCCTACAAATTACCCAACAATCAACTCATACTAACACCAAGCCAATTTACAATCAAGACATCCACAACCACAATACTCGAAATAACAATAAAATCCGCATTCCTCAAACACACACTACAAAATATGGGATAAAATCTCTGAACCATATTGCCTATACACTATATAATTCGCTTCCAGATATGTACAAAAACATCCAGCATAATAAAAAATTGCAAAGCAATGCTTTAAAAGAATATTTTTTAACTACATTTAAAAATGAAAATATGTAATCGTCTTGTCATTTTTTGTTCTATCTTATATACTCGGATCTGTTTTTCCGTCTCTTTACTTGTTTTCTCTTGTTGTTTGTTCTACTTAACCTGTCTTTATTTTTATTTTTATGCTGTACTGAATGTAAAACTTATATTATGATATCAAAATACCTTTGTAAAATTGTAACTACTACCTCCTACCTATGAATTGTTGTTAGGCTTAGTCGTTCGTCGCTACTTTTACATCGTAAATATAAGTTCTTAGTTTGGGGATTAAATTTTAAGATTTATCAAACATTTTTAAATGTTTTTTTCGGCCATTTAACCATTTGTGATGCATGGTTTGTGTGTAGTTAGTGAAACTATTTTTTTTTGAAAAACAATAAAAAAAAAATTTAAATGTTTTTTTGTTCTGATAGTCATCGATCTATCACCGATCGCGCTTGAGTTGTTATTTTTTTATAAAACCGCTGAAAGGCACTTAAATAATTAATCAATTACCCACTTTGATAGCATTATTATTTGAGCAGAAATCTTTTAATGGAAATGTTTGTGATATAATCAAAACGTTTATGTAGAAAGGTTCTCTGTTTAGCGTGGGTTTTTAGATATTAATAATAACACTATCTTCAATACAGAAGTGCTTTCATGTTATCTACAGTGTATGCGACACGAAAAAGCTAATAAAAGATAAATGTACTAAATCGTGCGAGTAATATGGCAAAAAGTACCCTTCCGTGCAAATGATAATAATATATTATGAGATATCACCGAAAATAAGCGACAAACTCATTCATATCATTTCGGTCAAGGATACTCCAACATATTAAACTGTGCGATATTAGCTATCATTATTGAACTGTAGAGGATGCAGAACACCGTTGTGCATAAACACTTGCACAACCTGAAATACTTTATGGTACACAAATATCTACAGAACACAGTGTTGGATAAAACCTATTAAATCCTAAAATGCGATTAAATATAATTAAGTGAAAAAAGTTATTGCGCGCTTTTTAACTTTAAAAATATCTAAATAAATAAATTATGGTAAGTTATGGTATGGTCGGGCACAGATTCTATTAGAAAAGAATTTCTGACTACACGAGTACTAAAGAACCTAGTACGAAAAAAAGCTAAAAAGTTCGAAATCGAATTTTCTTTTATTTCTACTCGTAGGAGTTTGATCCTTTTGTGTCAGGATTGTCCGGGCTCTAAGCCAAGAAGCCGCCAGACAGCTTTGTTACCTATGTTATCGAATTGCACAGTTATTCAACAAATTACTTCACTTTATATGTTAAGTTTGGGACATAACCACTTTAATCGAGATTTTTTTGAGGAACTTTCAATATGGGAGGAGTGGGATAGAATGAAAGAATGATTCATACGTCCATCACTCCTGGACATACTTACCCCCAGATTCCTACCAACTACTCATACCTGTTCCTTCCCAGAACTTACTCTCCTTCCATTTCTTAATAAAATACCTCCAGTTTTCGTGTGAAATAATTTTCTTCAGGGCCTGCTGTATGGAGTTGTTATAAAAATATTTTTAGTTAATTCAAATACAGTGCCGAAATAAGTTATTATAAGAATCCCTCCCTTAGTTAAACGACTGACCAAACTTTTATCACGTCCTTTAAACATGTTTTGTCATTGGCTATTACAACAGTGTGTGGGGTGCGCAGTAAACTTTTCCAATAAGCGACAGATGGTAGCAGCAGGCTGACCTCGAAAGCCTTAAGACGTACCTAGAGCAGCAAATGGATTCACTGGGCGCACACGCCGAACAATGACTTACACAAAGATAGCATCCCGTGACCTAATTGTGGCTTTTCTTAGTCCCTTCCAAACTAAACCCATAAAACTTTAATGTTGTTTCTCTAATGGTTTATAGTTTGCGACCCATCAGCACGTATTATAACTTTTGTCACAAATGTTTTAGATAAGTTTGCGAACAATTTATGTTAATCATGTGATTTTAACTCTTGTTAAAAACAATATGCTAGGTATTCTACAGTTCCTCACGATCGATGTAGGTAAACTATCTAGCCTTTCTTCTCACTCTTACCGTGTATATCAGACATGCTATATCCAATTTTGGATGAAGGCAGTTTTCTACCTTACCATGGCGGATCTACTACCACATAATTTCGAAATGCATCTTTTCATGTAGCAGATTGGTGGAAATTGAATACAATAAATGTTAATCTATCAGTAAGTCAATTATAGACCGTAGTCGATGAATCATTGGTATCTACTTTATTCTATGAAAAAAATAATACGATCGTCATTTAACAAAAGAGTTTAAGGTGAATGTCAAAAGAATTCATATTCTACGCTTTCGTAGATGGCGGCGTATAGTATTTTTTTTTACTTATAAACGCTTTTTACTAGTTCAGCTTTGAAATATTAAGAAAAAAATATGGTTGGCGAAAGTACACAAGCAAATATGAATATCAACTAATATTTTTGTTAAAAAAAATAAATCTTTGAAGAAAGGCTAACAAATACAATATTTCTTGGAAGATTAATGTTTTTTAATTAACAAAACTATTTGTTAACATTCATACTGCTTGTGTACTTTCGCGAACAATAAATTTTTCTTAATATTTCCAAAAAATAATTAGTAAAAAGCGTTTATAAGTAAAAATACTATACGCGCGCCATATACGAAAGCGTAGAATATGAATCCGGTCCGTCCTCTCTGCCTACCCCTGCGGGGAAACGGCGTGATGGTTAGTTAGTTAGTTAGTTAGTTAGTAGAATATGAATTCTTTTGACATTCACCTTAAGACAGTTTCTTGACTTAAGCGTATTCAATGAAAAAAAAATAATGTGAGACGTTTATTTTTTTTAAATGTACCATGTACATTGGATTATTTTTTGTTACATTTTATTATTTTTTCCTACTTGCTACGTACGCTAGTTTGGGCCGTGTGGTCTACGACATCATTTAAGGTATTATGAAATTTAAAAATATCAAAATATTCACAAAAAAATAAGAAGTAACGTCGAATTAAAAAATTCTGGTAAAAAAATAATTTACGCGTTGAAGTAGTATTACATTATACTAATATACAGCATTTATCTGTTTTTTTGTAATTCGTGAAGATTCTTCTTAATATTATAAGCAATAATTATTAGCCTGAAACACTCATCCATATTGAAAATATCTTCCGACAAAAGATACATATCGCCGACGGCACTCGAACCCGCACGAATGATTCAATATATACCTACCGTTTCATTCAACAATTAGCGCTTATTACATTTTTTCACCTGCAAACAACCAACTTTATTTTTATATGGGAAAGGCATGTACGTGCTAACTCTCCCACTAGATGGCGTCGAGACATATTATGCCTACATTTTTTTGGTGAAATAATTTAACTCGACAAATATTAATTATTATTTTTTAATTGATAAACTAATGTTTAAGACAACATTAGTTTATCAATTAAAATATAATAATTCTTCTTATTCATTAATTTAACATCTCTTTCGTTTTAAAGTAAAATTCTTTCATTTGACAACCGCTCGTTTTTGGCTTATGCGAGGAACTATTTTCGAACGACTTATTTTCCTTTTCTTTTTATTATTTGGGTAAGACTTTTTTTTCTAGAAGTCCTTTTCTATTTTCGGCTTTTGCGAATAGATATCTCAAGTTAACATTTGTCAAGTTATATGTTACCAAATTCTGTGTTGCAAATAAAAATTGTAACTTATAATAAGTTAACTCGATCACTTATACGAGTTGATATCAAAAACCTGGTTTCTAAGAAAGCATTTCACACCATTTTCATTATTTTTTTGTCAAAAAATTCAGAGGTGTATTTTTTACTTTCGTAACTACATAATTCCGTGGAAACGATTGTTAAGATTACAAAATTTCCATTTAATATTCATGGATACTTAGAGTCATCCATAAAACATTCATGAAACATTATGAGATATTTCGTGGTATTTTAGTATTACACCGTTATAAAATATTCATGTCTGTTATTAAAAAAAAAGGATCAAAGCTTTCACCTAAAATGGTGTGTAGATGTTTTTAAAGAATTTAATCAAAAATGATAAAGATATTCCCCTTCTTTCATAAGCTAACTTTGGTTTCAAGAAATGATGAAGTCGAGGTTTAATGATTTTATGAATATCTAAAGAAATAACATTGGTTTCGCTATCATAGAGATATGAATGTATAGAGATTTTTTTTATATCAGATATTACGGCAAACAATAATGGTCTTTAGATCATCTATTTTAGTTACTATATTTTCGATATTTCATACTATATAAATATTGTAGGGTAAAATTGGACTTGTTTTTAAAGCGGTCGATCATTTTACTAGCAGAGATGATGATATTAGGCCCAGAACAAGGACGACATGTTAGTAATATATATTATTTGTAAAAAATTCTTTGTTTGTTCACCACTTCATTGGTTCAACCTGAACCTTCCTCGGGATTGTAGATATACATTTACACTTAAAAATAATATTAAAAGTATTTTTATTCATTATTTAACTAAATTAATATTCCCTGAATATAAACAATATTAATTTATTTATTTATTGAACACTATATAAGCCAAAATCTGATAAAAAACAGAAAAAAAAGATACGGACCCATCAAGGAATCAATTATAGGTCCTTAGCTTTGCCGGGGCAAGGCTCTCCCGGATCGATGGTCTCCCGCAAGGCCAAGGTCCTGTGTTCGATTCATAGATGGGACCGTATCTTTTTCTGATTTTTATGTTTCAGATTTTCGTTTAAGTATCGCTAATGTTGTTTAATTAATAAATAAATATTAAAATTTGAGGTTTTACTCATTAAGTTAAAAATAAAAATAATTATTATTGTCTAATTATCTTTTAATTGATTGAATCCTTTTTGTTTTTGAAATCATAAGAAATACCATTCTAGGTAATTTTTCATTTTGTGAAGTCTTTGAGGATTTTACATAAATAATATAAAGTTTAATTGGAAGCATTATTCAGATATATTTTTTGTTTGCTTATTTTTATGTCAAGTTGATATGAATATTTTCGCCATAACGCAGGGATATTCCTTGAAAGATTCAACAAGAAACTTTTTTAACACAACCAAACCCTCTCTCCACCCCTCGTTTCACCCAATTTATCAAAATAACAGAGATATATCCTAAACTCGATTTACTAACTTGTAGTTTTCCTTGACAGCCTGCAACGTCCTGCTCTACGACGTAGAGGACATCTACACCCTGCGGAACTACGGCAAGGCCTCTAACTGCTCCCTGTCCACCGTGTTCCCCGCCTCAGTGAGGGTAGTAGCCCTCAGCGTAGGGGTGGCTTCTGCCCGCACTAGCAGGGAGGTGGAAACTGGCACCATACATAAGGTAACAAAAACATCCCATTAAAAGAATATTAGATGTAAAAAAAAAAAAAAACAAATTTGTGAGGGTGTTTATTATGCTTTACCAAAACATGTTTGAATTCTCGTCAAATCATTTCCAATTTTGAAAATGGCACTATATATAATTTTCTCTTAAAATGGTAAGTAGGTAGGTACTTCATCGCTTAACTGAATTATTGACACAACTTAAATTCAACAAAAAAATCAAGTTCATTGAACCAGAGTTACAATCATTCACAGAAAGACCCTCTACCAAAATGATTTAGTTTGAATTAATGAATTCCAGAGGTCACGTATCATACTTATTCCACTTAACTTCAGGGGGTGTACGTTCGTTTCGTACAAATTTATGAAAAAATTGCACCCTTGTGCTTTGACGGACAGAGAAATTCAATTTGATGTATTTGCCCAAAAAATAATTTTAAAATATAGGTAGGTCAATTCTTTTTTCATTTTTTCGTTTCTTGGGTTTTACCTATGTAACGATATTTTGTTTTGAAGATTTTTATTTCACATATGTACATTCGTTAATTAATTTTTATTTAATCTGCTATGGTATTGAAAACGGACAGATAAATAAAAAAATAAGTAACAAATGAACACGTGAAATAAAACTCTTCAAAACAAAATGTCAAGCAATTAAACCATTTTTAAATTAAGCTTTATCCACATATATATGTACATAACTATGTAACATTTTATTATGGGCGGAATAATCTTGTCTACAGGGTAAATTTTTTTATTTGGCCCAAATTTTTAACCATTTGGGCCAAAAAAAGTTTTTTTTTTTAAATATGATATATTCAGATATGTACAGAAATGAAATAAAAAAACACATTTCCCACATTGGGGATACCAAAATTCCAGAGTGTAAGCAGTTGTGACTCTTATTTGGTATCACATAAAATAAAATAAAAATCTTGAATATACGCAGATAACTACTTTCAGAATTATTCGTCCTTTAAAACTTAGGTGAATATGTCAATTAAGTCCAGAGCAGATTCTCACCGTGTGACAAAGTCATCAGTCACTAGGTGTTTATTCAGCTCACCAAACACCGGCCCACGTATAATAGAATAAATTAACTTCCCTTCAAAGGCAAACCTTGTCCCCGTGTACGGAGCCTTTTGCTTGAATAATAAAAATAGCTCTTTCACGCGACTCAAAAGTGGTGAACTCTAAAACAGTGCTCATTAAATCAGTAAAAAAATGTTTTAGAAATGTTATTAATTGAATCAGTGTTTTTGGTTTTTTCTATTATGCAAGACTCGTAATGTTATTTTAATTTTGATCGGTGAACTCTGGTCTCACGAAATATGCACAGCTGTCTGGAATTTCGAGGTAATTGTAACTAAATTATATTAAGCACTAAAATGAAGAAAAAAAAGTGGATCAGACAATAAACAGAGTTGTCTTAATGTTTTATAGTTAAGTTGACATTATTTCAATTTATAAGGTGGGTGTGGGGGTGCCGCCACCCCGAGAACCATTTATTGGCTAACCATAACCTTTTCCATAGGTCACCCTTTGTTACCATTTGGAACTTAGCAGGGGTGTCACGGGTTTGTCTAGGTCTTGGCATGCATTTGCCCACCTTCCGCTGGATCGGAAGACTGGTTGAGGAATACCTCTCAAGCCAGACTCTCTAGACCCATAGCCTTGTAATGCGGTGGGAGGGATGAACTCATACGTTCGTCATTTATTGACACATTAACCCTCAGCTACCCACTCCTCATACCATTTTCCTTCCCAAACTTCCTCTCCTTCCTTCCTATGAAAATACACTCCACACAGCATCACCAAAGATGACATAGGCCCTGAGGGATTTTTTCCTCCTGAGTGGAGATGTTGGCAATAAATAATAACTTTTTATTTTTATTTTTAACTTTTTAACTTAAAGAGTTAAACCTCAAATTATAATATTTTAATTAATGAAGATAATATTAGCGAAAGTCAATCGAAAATCTGAAACAGAAAAATCAGAAAAAGATACGGATACATCTGGGACTCGAACCCAGGTCCTCCTCGGCCCGGATTGCCGGAGGACCTGGGTTCGAGTCCCAGATGTATCCGTATCTTTTTCTGATTTTTCTGTTTCAGATTTTCGATTGACTTTCGCTAATATTATCTTCATTAATTAAAATATTATAAATAATAACATTTAAAGTTCAAACTGGATAGATTCATCTAAAAATTACAAACGTATTAAACCGTCCACTTTTTATCATTCGAGAGTTTTTTCTTTTTCAACAGATTCCTTCTTTTTAGTTGTTAAGATTATCATTTAAAAATATACTTTCATTAAACATAATATTATAAAGGTTCTTCATTTTATAAAATGTATAAAATTGTGTTGTTAAATGAACTATCTTGAAGTTAAGTCATGAAAAGGAACTTCAGACTCATTAATAAGCCTGATGTTCTAAGTTGAGAGTTGAAACAAGAATCCAATTATTTTGGTATTGCTTTATTAAGAAGGATTTACCGGAGAATACCGGAAATAGTCCCTTTTAAATCAAATTCTAGATGTATTGATTATTTAAAAAAAAAAACATAAATTGATGTTGAAAGATTGTTATTTTATCTGGTAAACGCATTTTTTAAATTTTGAAAAACTAAGTTTGTTTTTAATATACTAAGGTTATACCGTTGGTCGTTGGCAGATTTGTTCAATTTTCAAACGACATACTTTACTTTTCTATCTAGTAAACACATTTTTCAGAATTTTAATTTTAGTTTAATTAATTTCATTAAAAAATAAATCCGAGAAGTGTTTTGTGACGAAAATATCTCAGTTTTTCTATTTATTTTAGGTCTTACAAACTAAAATATTTCCGATTTTTTTACAAACTTATTTTGTTTAGACTTTATTAAAAAATCATAAATACTAATGATCAAAAAATACTTACAAGAATTATACGATATTTAAAAATTTATCATCGTGCGTTTTGAACATTTTTATTGCTTAAGCAAGTTTTGAATGAAATAATTCGATATAAAATTAAATTTAAAAAAATTGATACGGGGAATAATCGATCTTTCTCATCGGAACCTACCTGTACAGTTGCAAGCATTTTTAAAGATTCTTTTATATCTTTTCTTTTTCACGTATGTATGATATACATATCTATATAAAAAAATTAAATATTATAATTTTCATTATCCTTACTACACATTTTAAAAATAAATGTTGAATTGTTTTTCGCTGCTCCACCTTTTTTACACGAGCATTGCTCAAAAAAAAGGTGAATCACGATATATAAAAAATGTATTAAAAATATATATATACAATGTATAATAACTGTATTTGTAAAAAATAAATTAAAAAAAAAAAAAAAAAAATTCTGCCGCTGGACAATGGCTCTGAATTTAGTGATTTTACTCAGAATGAGTAAGGAGAGTCTAACTAGGAAGATTTTCCTAACGATGTCGATCGGCAAAACGAACAAATGAACAAACAACTGCATCTTAAAGTACATCGTTAGAACGCCGTTCTTCATACTAGCTTTATTTTTAATGAGCAAAATAAAATATAAGATAATACTAAATGCATAGACAACCGTGTTTAAAATTGGAACAAGTTTTAATGATCTATTTTTATCTATAGTGAACTATAAAATACTGCTGTTAAAGCAGATAGATAGATCCTTCTTTGCAAACGTTATATAAAAAATTGATTTCTGTTATGTTGTATTGGTCTTCTTCGTTTCAATTTTATAATATTGCTCATCTTCAAAGATATAAAATATCATTCTAGGAACAATGCTGTTTAGATATTTAATTTGTTTTTGTTCTTGGTACCCATGTACCTAGAGGGGAATGATATCTCACCGAGACTTTTCCCGAGGCTAGAGAATCCGTAACTCACCTAACTCATTTCTCAGGTGTAGAGACTGCGCTCGCTCTCAGGCCTCGTGTCCTTTGACTCGTGCAGAACAAACACGGATTACTTGTTCCGTGACGTATAATCGTATAAAAATTAGTACGTGTTGAACAGTTGGGAGCGGGTTAAGAAGCTGGGCGGTTACTCGGCTGAGTGACCAGCGATGAGATGTGAAATTTTTTTTTTGTTGGACTTTGAGAAGAAGTAAATTAAATAAATACGTCATCAAAAATGTCACCGAAGACCATAAAAATATAAAACACCATTATAAAAAAAAAATAATATTCATTTAGACTTTTATAAAACGTGAACAGGTGTATTTATCTAGGTAACAAATACATTCTTTGAATACTTGTTTCCAATAATAAAGGTAGCTGCCAATAATATGAAGAAAAAAAAACATTATTCGAAGAAAATATTGTTAATTCTGAAATATGAAGTTGACAATTACGACATTCTTATAATAGATCGCAGTGGACCAATTGGTAGAGGTGTATGTTCCGGTAAGACATAAGGTTCGAGTCCCAGTTGCGACCATTATTTTTTTTTCTGTGTCTTGTTCATTTTCATATTTAAAAAAATTAAAAAATTAGATTATTATTGTTATCTTCTACTTCAATAATATTATTTTATTTATAATAACTATGAGACCAAAAAGGAAGTAAATATTACGTTGCTTAACCACACGTTTAAGTTTGATTGTTTTAGCTAATTTTTCAATTTGAAATTTCAGTTGAAATTTT